>OU892284.1:38689267-39342025 GCA_917834065.1 Ceutorhynchus assimilis
GGATAAGACATTCAATTGTTTTTATATTAAAATTGTTCACAATTTTCAACCCTATCAACAAACCGAAATGCATATTTCTATCTCGAGCCGTTAAGAAATGCCGCCGTGGGTAGTAGTTTCATTGTCACCCGGTATACAAGTTTATATACAAGTTTATATACAAGTATATATACAAGTAGCATATATATAAAGTAGCATTTCGCGCACGGCGTCATGGGAACGTTAAAAAAACCATATCTGTATACAATGTCAAAAAAAATTATAAAATTTTTGAAAGATCCACAAATTAGATTAAAATGGATTAAAATAGCAAAAATGTATGCAGACAAAATTGATAAAATGTTTGATTAATTAACAAAACTGACACTTCTGAACGCCACTTTCCCGCACTAGTGCGGGAAAGTGACATTTCCGGAACTAAAATGCGTGCGGGAAAGTGATAAAAAATGCACGCTCGTAGAAAAAAGAAATTATTTATCTCCACAACCTTGCCTAACAACTAACCAAAGTTAACTACACACAAAAAATATACAATAATAAAAACACAAAGGTAAAAACACAAAGGTCCACTTTCCCGCACTAGTGCGGGAAAGTGACATTTTCGGAACTAAAATGCGTGCGGGAAAGTGATAAAAAATGCACGCTCGTAGAAAAAGAGATTTTCCGCATGCTTAAGGAAAGTTATTTTTTTACGACCGTACCTCCCAAGCAGCACTCCCATGTTGGGCCAATATTGGGACAATAACTACGATTTATTGGCCCAAGTCAGATTCTCTATGTTGGCCCAATAAAAGATGTGGACATTCTGCAATATTTGTCCAAGAACGTATGTCAATATATACCCAAAAACAAATACCAACGTTGGTACAATAACGTAACCAAATGTTGGCGCAAAAGGAAATAATCAATATCATATCAAGAACTTTATGCAATATAGACCCAATTGAAATTACCAATATTGGCCCGAAGACGTATGTAAATCTTGGCTTTATATTATATTTAATTAAGGTAACGGACCAATTATAAGGACCGACCAAGAAGTGTTTTCTCTCTACCGGACCATCCGTGGACCCGTTTTGCTGTATCACAACTCATCAGCACGGTTAAGTCCTGCCAGGGTCCCGCAGAGAGAAAACAACCAATTTTTGGCTTCATCCCGGAGCCAGGTTTAAGACAGGTAAAGTGAAGACAGAGTCTCCATCTATTTTTTGGTCGGCACACCAAAAGCGCACATTTAATACCCTATATTGGACCAACATTTTCAATTCAGAAAATCTAACCTTGGTAAAAATTAGTATGTAAATATTGGCTCTTCATTGGGCTTTTCAAAAAGTATCAATATTGTGAAAAAATTGAAAATAAATATTGGGTGTACAAAGTTTTTGAAGTGAATTTAAATATCAATAAAAAATTGAATGCCAATATTGAATTAATATTATATTACAATATTGTTTCGATAATATAAAATGTAAGATTAGGCCAATATTTCATAAATCATTATTGTAGTGAGAAGTCTTGGGCCAATATTCAAATTATTGAAAAGTTATTTAATCTATGAAAACAATATTGGTACAAGATTATTTTTGAATATTGTTTCCACATAGTTAAAACTAACGTTGCCCCAATATTGGTACCGTGTTGATTTAGCAACAAAAATGAATAAATATTGGCCCAACTGAAAAACGATGTTTACCCCATATTATGTGTTACTTGGGCTAGAAGTACTTTTCCGCACGCATTTCATGACATGAAGGTACCAGGGTGACTTAACATTGCATAATTATTTTACTTTTCTGCACTAGGGTCTAAATGCGTGCAGAAAAAAGCACTTCCCGCACGCTCGTAGAATAAATTTTTCGCCTCCGGCGAGTTTCAACCTCCCCCTTTAGATAAATTTATAAAGTTATTCTGCACCCATGAGGACTCTTTCAAAAGTCGACGCCTCTGGTTCAAACTACCTTTAATGGGAAACGTCTCTCTGGGAGTATTGAATGCAGCAGACTACCAGTGCAAACTACCTTTAATGGGAAACGCCCTTCTGGACCTGTCTCAAACCTATTTTCAGTCTTCAGTCACGCCAAGTGTACAGAGGGTACATAATTAATACAGAGTGGCCCTTAAGTAGTACGTCCCTCTGTAAAAGAGACGTCATGATACCATTTCTAGGGTAATAACCTTAGATTATGTAATAACTATTATTAATCAATACACATCTTTATTATACCTATACCAAGCGAGTTTCTCTCTACCTAAACCCCACCTACGCCCCCAAGTCACGCTCCTGTTGTGACGTCCCAGGACGAAACGTATGTTGAGTTGTGACAATATGAAAGGAATTTTTGACTGAAAATTTTGAACAAGTACCCTATTATCTGTGAAAACGTTTTTATAAAGACAATTTAATATTGAAATCTTTCTCGTATCGAAGAATTAATTATATTCTCAGGTCCTCCATAAAACCGATTTTTAATGAAT
The DNA here is from genome assembly GCA_917834065.1 of Ceutorhynchus assimilis. Classification (NCBI taxonomy): domain Eukaryota; kingdom Metazoa; phylum Arthropoda; class Insecta; order Coleoptera; family Curculionidae; genus Ceutorhynchus; species Ceutorhynchus assimilis. The sequence continues at coordinate 38,691,743 of OU892284.1, forward strand.
GAGATTACCGCCCAAAGACGTCATTATGTTTAAAATTTACATAAGTATTTTAGGAATTTTGGCCATGCCTCAACCATTAATGAACTCACCACATTTTCATAAACAATCAAAATATATTTCAATATTTTATCATTAAAACCTACTGAGCAAAGTAAATTTCAAGCTAAAACCTATCAAAGTAGTGATATTTTCTGACCGATAAAACTATAAAACCGTAATAATTATTGTCCGTGGTCGTTGCAAAAGAGAAATTCAGTGTCAAAAGTGAAAGAACTTTTTGGTACTGATCCGACCTTGCGTCGGTTTTACGAATCGGATCGAATGCAATTCACGCCGACTTTAAAAGAGAGAGTTATGTAAGAGGCAAATAAAGACCTACTTTTATTTTAAGAAGCGGCTCCAGCTAAAGAAAAAAACCACAACTAACGAAATCGGTTTTTGGAGTGTGTAATTAATACAGATATTGGTAATTTTGATGTTTTTTTTATTGGGTCAATAACAAACTATCCCACATTTTCGGCTTATATGGGATGTTACATCTGTAGTTTTTTTTCGCCCTTGTCAGAGGTTTTAGCCCTTTCTTTGATTGGCTCAAGGGCTTTTTTGCGGGCTTCGTCTGCACTCATCCCTTTTTTTTGAGGAATTTCATCCTCTTTCTGGCAGCGCCACTCAGCCTGATCCTCACGTCGCCTTTCAGTTAGCCAAAGTAACATCGTCTCATCGTCATCAGCCGGTGGCTCCGCCGCAGAAAATAGGAAGGTGCAAAAATATGAGAATTTGCTAGAACGCTTCATATTCTATATCTTTGGTGTAGAAACATTGGGATCTTAAGTTCCATCAGCAAAAAAACTTGGAATATTTCTCAGAAAATTTATGAAAAATCGCAAGAGAATCGTTGCTTTGAATTTTTGAAACAACGATTCAGTTTGGCTATTCAGCAGGGTAATGCCACTTGCATCCTGGATACTTTACAACCGTAGAGAGCCCTGAATAAAAAAAAAAATTTATGCATGTGCTAAACAATTTTTTTTGTTACCTAATTTTCTTTAATCTATTTTACAATTGTTTCAATAAAAATTAGGCTTCAAAGGATATAGAATTAATAGCAATAATTTTCTCACTATCTGCAATTTATTTACCAATAATTGAAACTAATAATAATTGAAATAAGTACAAAAAAAAATTAATTACTAAACAATAATACTAAATTTCCTTAAATTAAACCAACTTAATTATAAGTTCAAAGGAATGAATTGTTCGTGAATAAAGGCCTAAATCTACGATTAACTAAACCTAATTAGTTGAATATCTAAGGCACTATTCAATATAATTTGGTCAAAAAATTAACATGCACAGGGTATTGTTTATAACTTTCAAAAAATTGACTAGAAATGAAATCTAGAACTGTTATAACGGAACAAACCCTGTACATACATACATTTGGAATAATTATGCATACAATCTATTACTTAATACAAAAAATAAATATTAGCAAAAAAAAAGCAAGCTGTCATTTTAATTAGAGAGCATTATTTTTGAGATCTATTTATTTATATTTGATTGTGTGATAAATCGTTACAAAATAGACAATTATTACTGACAATAATTTCCATTACCTAAGATTAAGCAACACAAAAATAGCCAACACCCTTAATTTTGATCAAAAACAGCTCAACAATTATTTTGTTCTTTGCGCGACTCAGTCTTTCAAATAAAAAAAAAAAATACTTGTCCTAATTAATACCAAAAAAATAAATTATTTTTAAATTTTAACTCTATTAATCATAAATAGATAAGTGCCATTGAACCTATCCATAAATTTATACTTTTTCGTTGCTAAAAACTTCTTAATCGTCCCAATTTCTGTATCGTTCTCCTTCAAATCGATTGCAATTATTTCAATTTTTACCCTATCAAAAGGTACAGTTTCTAAAACTTGCAACTCTGTACCGCCAGTTTCCAAATTCAAATAATCCAAGCTGCTGCTGTTTAGAGCTAAAATAAGTGAATACAAAGGAAAACATTTTACTCGAATCACCAACCAATCTGGATTGTCTATGGAGTTGCTGTGCAAGTCGTTGATTTTTACGTCGTTTTCATTGTGCAGAGTGACTTCTCTTGGATAAGGCATCGGACTGAGACAAGCGTGGACGCACTGGCTCTTTTCCCGGTTGTGCCTTTTCAAATTAAAATAATGGCGAGGGTCCGGTTGGATTAAAAGACCTTTCCAACCGAAATTGCGCTCTAGGTATTCAGTTTTTGATGTTTTACTGTCGCTGTAGGCGCCTGCTTCAATGAACAAACCATTTTTCTATAAAAAAAAAAAACATTGTTATAGCAAAACAGAGAAATTCTTAGGAATTATTTAATTTCAATTTTGAAGAAAATATCTTGTGTGCAGCTCTCAGCACAATAGACTTGCACAAAAATTTTATTTAAGAACATTCATTATATGATAGGAATGAAAGAAAAATAGGTAAGTAAGAGGATATTCATGTTTTCTTCTATCCCAGGTTCTTGTTTGATAAATTCAAGAGCCGGGAATAGATAAAAATTGAAGTGATAAATAAGAGGGTATTCATGTTTTCTTCCGTTCCAAGCTCAAATTCAAATTCAAATTCAAAATGTGCTTTATTCTGTAAATATAAATATTTGTTCACAAAAGCTGATCCTATGTCTAGAAAATGAAGTAGGTACACAGCTGTAGTAAGAGAAAATACCCAAATGTATACCTACTTAAAATAGAAAAGCTCACAAAACATTTAAGAAATAAAAATCAGTCATAAAAAATATAACTTAAAACTAAGAGTCACACAAATAAAACTCAAAAACTGTTTCTTTTCAAGAACCAGAGAAATAATTTTAAATATAAAATTTAAAAGAACAGAACATTTTTTACATTGAGGGCGATAAAACGTCATTGTATAAAACTCATATTAAACACGAATAGCAGGGGTAACAAAAACGGATAAAAAAAAGAAATGACATATAAGACAACACAAAATCATTGAAAAAGTCTTCAATACTATAATAAGTTCCCGCAAGCAGCAGTTTCTTTACCTCCTTCCTAAATTTAACTGGAGTGAAAATTGATCTTATTAAATGTGGTAAGTTATTAAACATTTTCTTGCCATTATATATAATTGACTTTCTTACCAATTCTGAAGAGGGAATTGGGAGAGAAAGTTGATGTTGGTGTCTAAAATTATACGCGCGTTCAGCCCCTAACTGATCTTTAAATTTCTTGTGTACAAGACACACACTCTCCAGGATAAACAGCGATGGAAAGGTCAAAATTCTATTGTTTGAAAATAAAGGCCTACACGAGTCCCGCATTCTGGCCCTGAACAAATATCTGATAGCTCGCTTTTGCAAGACAAACACACTCTGAAATAATTGTCGGGAACAAGTACCCCAGAAATAAACACCGTATCGCAAATGAGATTCAATCATGGCGAAGTAAGCATTCCTGACGATTCCCACATCCAATTCACCTGATAATACCCTAATTGCATAACAATAATTGGATGCCAATCTATTTTGTAAAGAAATAATGTGTGACTCAAACTTTAAGCATCTGTCAATGAAGATTCCCAAAAATTTATTTTCGGTCAAGTTATTTAGTAAAGAACCATTCAAAAAAATATCCCCCAAATTGCACCCAAATGACATTACATTAGTTTTGCTTATATTCAAAGACAACCTGTTTGCATCACACCAGGATTCAATAATTTCTATGTCAGAAGCTACAACTTTGCCAAGTAAACTTTCATCTGACTTTTGCCACAGTATAGTGGCGTCATCCGCAAACAAAGTGAATTTACCCGATATGTTAATATTAGCCAAGTCGTTAACATACAATAAAAATAGGATGGGCCCCAGAACGGAACCTTGCGGTACCCCATATCCTACTTCTTGCTGCTCCGATTGTGTAACCGTTAAGTGAGACCCTCTGAACTCTGTGAGTAAGAAATGACTTAAACCATTTCAAAGCTGTACCCCTGAACCCATAAAGCTCGAGCTTGTGCAAAAGTATTTCGTGGTTGACACAGTCAAACGTTTTGCTTAAATCGCAAAACACTGCTGCTGCCACCTCCCCATCGTTCAGACTCAAATATAAATTTTCAAGAAAAGGAAAGACAGCATCATTAGTGCTTTTACCAGCCTGAAACCCAAATTGTCTAGAGTTTAATATGTTATACTTGAGGAGAAAACCATTCATGCGTTTTTTTACTAATCTTTCAATTATTTTAGAAAGCACAGGCTATTGGCCTGTAGTTTTCAGGTAAATCATGATCCCCACCCTTAAACAAAGGCACTACCACCGCCCACTTCAAACATTCTGGAAATATACCCTCGCAAAATGAAAAATCAATACACTCAGACAAAACAGTTATTGCCTTATCGGGGAACCCCAGAAACAGTCGAATAGAGATTTCATCCCATCCAGCAGCCCCATTTTTTTTAATTTCGGACATAGTCCCCCTAATTTAAACTGCATCAGTTGGAGAAAGAAAAAATGAAGCTTGGATACCATTATCATTTAAGAACTGTCTAAAATCAGAATTATTTGGCATGTCTTTTGCCAATGAGGCAGCGACGGAACAAAAAAAAGTTGTTCATATCACCTGCTGATAGACTTGATTCTACCCGTAATTTCTTTGCCGTGCCCCTCGGCTCGTTGACACATTTCCAGGCTTCTCGTTGCTTGTTATTAGCACGATTTATACGTTTACTATAGTAAATTTCACAAATTCAAGAGCCGGGAATAGACAAAAATTGAGAAATTGTGTATGTAGTTGTGTATGTAGTAGTTGTGTACTTTGTACCTGGTAGCGATATTAATTCATATCGAAAATTCTATGAATGTATTGAGACAGGACTTGTTAATTGTGACTGTATTATTGTAGGAGATTTTAATCTTCGTGACTATGTAAATGATGTACCCAATGAGTTTATTTGTGATTTTAAAAGTTTTTTAGCCTTTTCAAGTTTCGTGCAGATCAATAATATAAGAAATATACACAATGTACTCCTAGACTTAGTACTGGTTAGCCCCCATATACATGGGGCATATTGATGATGAACCTTTGTTGCCTATTGATCAGTATCACCCTGCATTGATTGCAAGCTTTGACTGTGATAATGAATGTAGTGTATGTGAGCAGTTAAGTAATACAAAATTTAATTTCAAAAAAGCAAATTGTAACCTTATGTATAGTTTGATTTTAAATCAGGAATGGGACAGTCTCTATGTGTGTACTTGTGTTGATGAGGTTCTAAGTAAGTTCTATGAGATTATGCATGCCGTATTTATTAAATGTGTTCCTATGTCAACACAATGTGGTCGAACATTTCCTGTTTGGTATAATGGGGAAATCATAAAACTATTAAAACAAAAGGAAACCTATTTTAGAAAGTTCAAATCCACTAAGTCTTCTTACTGGCAAAGTAAATATAGGAATATTAGAACCCTAATTAAAAAAAGAATTAATTTGGCCTATACTTAATACTTACAGAGAGTGGAAGAGTCTGAATGAGAATCCAAGATATTTCTGGTCTTATATCAAGGAACAAAAGAATGACTCTGATATTCCTGCTGAGGTAAATTACAATAATGTCTCGTTCTCTGGTACAAAGAATATTGCGGACGCGTTTGCAATGTTTTTCAGTAGTGTTTTTTCCTCTGCAGAGTCTCTCGATTGCTTCGAGAGTAATTCATTTAAAGATCATTTTTGTGATTTCCCTTTTACAAAGGAAGAGATCCTTGACGCGCTTAAAAAATTAAAAGGTAATAGAGCTATCGGGCCGGATGGTCTGCCAGGATATATTATTAAGGGATGTGGTGAATTGTTGCTACAGCCTTTGATGTATATTTTTAATCTTAGTCTTGGAACTTGTACCTACTTATCCCAGGGTATGGCGAACGAGCAAGGTTGTCCCGATATTTAAAAGTGGATGTCGACGGGACGTCGTCAATTACAGACCTATTTCTATAGTCAATGCAGTTTCCAAGGTTTTTGAAATACTCCTTTTCAACAGGATTTATGATCTGGTTAAGTTTGAACTTAGTGAGACCCAACATGGATTTCTTCCTAAAAAATCTACATTGACGAACCTAGTATCCTTTTCCCAGTATTTGCATGACTCCTTTAATAATAAAACGCAAGTGGATGTCATCTTTACTGACTTGGAGAAGGCTTTTGACAAAATAAAACATAGTGTCATTCTTAAGTCTCTGCAAGAAAGCAATGTATCGAATAATTTGATTAATCTGATAACTTCTTATTTATCTGGAAGACAACAATACGTGGAAATTAAGGGGGGCTGTTCTGATGTATTTGAAAGTACTTCTGGGGTTCCTCAAGGGTCAAACTTGGGACCTCTTTTGTTTGTCATAGCGATCAATGGGGTGTGTCAGGTGGTAGAGAGTTCTAAGTCATTATTGTTTGCTGATGACTTCAAATTGTTTTTGGAGATAGTAACCCTGGATGATTGTGACTGTTTACAGGCAGATTTGGATAGAGTTGTTGAGTGGTGTAATATAAATGGTTTTAAGCTTAATACTAAAAAGTGTTCCTCTATGTCTTTTTCTTTAAAGAAAAATGTTATTAATAAGCAATATACAATTAATGAAGAGGTATTAGTGACCAACTCGGTTCAAAAGGACTTGGGAGTACTGTTCGACAATTGCATGGGCTTCACTGATCATATTGTAACAAAAATTAATGAGGCACATAGAATATTGGGTTTCATTATCAGATCTACCAAGCTTTTTAATGTTGATGTATGTGTTAAGCTATTTGACAGTTTTGTGTTGCCATGATTGGAATATGGGAGCATAATTTGGTCACCCCAATATGAGGTATGGTGCAAATCTATTGAACGAGTCCAGAGAAAGTTCTTAAAGTATGTTTTTTTGAAAAGGTTTGGCTTCTACCCTCCTCAGGGATTTAACCATAATAGACTTTTGAATTTGTTTAATAGACTCTCCCTGGAGAATAGGCGAATAAAAATGTGCCTAATTTACATGTATAAACTGATAAATAATAATATAAATAGCCCTCATATTTTATCTCAACTCCCTTTTTCAATAAATCGTGTCTACACCCGACAGAGAAATATGTTTTATTTGGACTTCCCTAGAACAAATTTGTATAAGAATTCTCCAGTTTACCGTATGTGCAATTGTTTTAATATTTACGCTAGCGACATAGATATAAACACTATTACTTTAAGACAATTTACTAAAATTATAAGTAAGAAACTTTTTATTTCCCAGGCTCAGGAGTAGACAAGTTTGTTTTATTTTTATTGTTAAATTATATAGTATAATCTTGTTTTTTGAAAAAGTTTTTGCTTGTTAGAGCTCCGAGGAAGCCTCATATATTTAATGTGAAGTGTTCATGATTGTAACAATGTAAATTTTAAATTTCAAATAATTATTGTTTACTAGTTTTAAGCTCGGTATCTGTAATTGGCATGTGCTGTTGATACTGTATTAATAAATAAAAAATAAATGAAATAGGGAGAAGGAATGAAAGGAAAATTGGAGAGAGAAAAGGGCCTCGAAAAGTCTATGCCCACAGAAATCACAAATCAGTAAGAGTGTTTTTGATTGGTGCAAAATAGTCAACCAATGAAAATCACTCCGACTGGTTTGTGATTTCTGTGAGACCTAAGGAATTCATAAGAACAAATACTCTTTCAAAAATTGTCAAGTGAAATAGAGATAGAGAAATAATCTCACCTTATTGTTTAACAACTTCAAAACATACTCCATTTCACTAGTGACAACATCTTGAGACTCCAAAGCCTTATGGTGCTTATCAACTGCAGGCGTTAAGGCCATTTCCTTGAGATACATGATTAATTGAGGATCATCTTGTGCAATACCATTCAATTCCATGTCCTTGTTGAGGCTCAAAGTGAATTGATGGTGTTTCATGGCTAAAAAAAAATGGACATCAAATTAAGTAGTTTATTACTTAAAAAGCTTCTCACCAGTATTATCCATGTACAAGATCAAAACAGTCATGACTGTGGCAAAGGCAACAAAAAACCCTGCAATGGGTAGTAATTTTTTGGTTACCAATTTGTTGTGGTCTTCTGGAAATCGGGTTTTTATAGGAGTAGGAGGCATTTGGGGTATGGAGGTTGGTAAACCGTTTTGCTGGGGCAACGGAGGGGCCGCAGAGTTTTGCGAGGCAGTCATATTCTGTAAAATTGCTTAATGAAAAATTTGCAAAAATTAATTTCATGAAAACTTACTTTTGCCACTTGTTTTCTTGCTAGTAAAATAAAATTCCTTCACTCTTTCTTATGCAAATTCCTGGAACCTGACCAAAACAATGGTAAATATCCCATGCCCATAAAAACGTTTCTCTCTTTACCTGCCAGGTGTTTTTATTCACTTGGTTGGGTTTTGAAAAGGGCCTTGTACCTGTGAAGTATTTAGGTATGGAGGAGGGAGGGAATTTATGCCCTTAATAATGGGCAAATAATAATGAATTTATTATTGGGAATTCGAAGGAAGCTGCAAAATTACATGTGGCTTTAGATAAGATAATTATTGAGTTAAATTTTCACTTACTTTTGATTTTTGAACAAAATACAACTTTAAATAAAAAAACAACAAAAATATGTCAAATTTTTTTGGCTACCCTTTTGACATAACAAATTGCTTGGAGTAGATCGAGTAAGTTCAAGTGAGAACTTTTTGTCCTCTTGTTATATATTCGAACTAGAGTCAAAGCAATTTTTCACTCTTCTTTTGGAGTGAAAAGTGCATTTAAAGTTTACCAAAGGTGAGTTCGGGATGGAAAGTGTCGACACTTTTCACACTATTGACAGTTTGGTTTGAACGTTTGTTAATTAGTAGGAGTAGGCTTGGTGTACACTTTCGCTGAGTTCAGCTACACATTAGCTGTATTCCTTTCAAGAGTTTGAAACACTAGGTGCGGTACTTTTGCTCTCATTTGACAGTCGTTAAAAATAATCCCGGGCTTTGAATGTGCACTAACCACATCATACCTATAATAGACTTTGGCCCATGCAAAACTTTGACGACGTATCAAATTCGTTAATCGAGAGCAAAAATATCGGCCCTAGAACTACTGACTCCGGTGTTAGTCGTCCTGATTTGAAAGGAACAGATGCACTAGCTTTCGTGCATTTAAAATGGTTTACTTCGGGCTTGAGTACTCAGGTGCAAGAAACACTTTTCGAAAGGAATAGAGCGTAACGCCCCGGAGCTGTGAAAAGAATACAACCTTTGTAAGCTCTCAGAGCGCTCGAAGCACTGCTCGAAACGATAAGATCCTGTTTGTTTTTAAGCTCTCAGAGTGTTCTCTTTTGCGTTTGGCTTATGACCGCGTATGACGTCACGATATCCATGCTCATACCGTTTCGCTCCGTGGAGTGCAAAGCCGAATTCAGCCTTTATTTACGTTTGGAAATAATTTAGTGCCTGAATGGTGGGACACCGTTTACTCGGTACAAAATGATGGTGTATTCGGTGTTACACTGCCGACTACAACTTCATCACGTGATATAACACTACACTACACGAACACCGCACTAGCACTGTACTAAAATCCCATTTCGAACTCAACTCCAGCAACACGGATCATTTGGAACGAATCCTCAACACTACTCAACAGAAAAATAACAGTGGTGAGCTTCATTTACTCCACTCCGCGGTGTTGGAATAGAGCCAGAGCATCATCGGTACGAACAAGTCGTGCGGCTGTCAGGACATTCAAATATGGCGGAAAATTTAAGCAGCAAAGAATTGAAAAAGTTCCATTGGAAAGTTTGCTTCTCTTGCAGAGTTGACGTGAGATTTTCTTGGATTATGAGGTGCTTTCTTTTCAGGGGGCCGATTCTCGTGCCAAGGAGTAGAGCTCCCCGATAGAACGAATGTTTGGTCCTTGTCAACGTAATCGAAAAGTAAACTAAAATGATAAAGACGAAATTGAAGCAAACCTCAAGTGACTCCGATCAGTTTGTTCAGATCAAAATAATACACCTAACTGACACTAGTGACAGTGCGAACACTGGCTGCTGTAGCTTCGACCATAGACTGAGGGATAGACGACCTTAGGCTTGACTCTCAGATTAAAAAGAACGGTTGTTTACATTTCAAAATCGTGATCCGAGGCGCCCAAGCCCCTGAAAAGAAAGCAGCTCTTATCTGAATCGACTTGGGGACGTGCACTATTCCACTGCACTTTTAAAAGTTGTATTCCTTCCAAAAACTTAGAACACTGGAGCTCTTCTAGTGCTACTCGCTCCGGTGTTAGTCGACCCAGATTTGAAAGGAGCAGATGCGCGGGCTTTCGTGCGTTTGAATGATTCGATTCGGGCTTGAGCACTTCAGTTGCAACAAAGGTCTGTTTGTTATCCTCCACTAGTGCACAATAATTTACACTTTTCTGCACTGAGGCGTTTGTTATACGGTTAGTGCAAATAGTGTAAGGCGTTTGTTATTTCAGTGTAGGGTGCCCAATCTTGCACTACCTACACCTGCTCAAAAGGAGGTGTATAACGAGTGCAGAATGGGGAGAGGGCAATAGTATTTAAAAACTACTTCAAAGAAGCTGTCTTCAGGGTTGGAAGATAGGGAATCTCCATCTTCCTCTATAATTTCCGACAATAAAACGTTGTGAATTTTGTTCTTTTCATAAATATTACACATTTTTTTTGAGGTTAGAGAATTATCCGCTCGTATCGCTGCACGAACTACACTAACGCGTTTGACAGTGCCTAACTTGTTAGAGTATCATGCTCCTGGAGTGTGACGCTCTTGAACTGTTCGACATAAGGAGCTAGGTACACCGAAATAAAGGTTGGTGCACGAGGGGGCAGGGGATAACAGAAATGAGTAGTTTAAGTGTACGACACTAGTTGTATTCCTTTCACACCTAGGAGGAGCTCCGGAACAGCTCCTGGGCTTCACGCGCTTCTTCCTTTCGAAAAGTGTTTGTTGCACCACGCATCTGTTCACTGCAAATTGGGGGCTACTAAACACCGGAGTGAGTAGCTCGAGTGTTTCAAACTCTTGAAAGTAATACAACTAATCTAAGGACTGGAACGCGCAAAGCAATAGGGAACTTGCACATTAAATTAAATATGAAATAAATAATAAAACACAATAACAATCATCCTAATAAATGATGCAATTAGGAAAAAAATATAATATCTTATCTCTGGTGTCCAAAATCTTCAATTGAAAATACCAAATAATTCGAAATTCATGACGCGGAAAAACGTGTTTCTGCGGGTCGTGACGTCACAAGGTAGTAAAATTCGGGTCGCGCCGTTGCCACGTCATGTGCTGCTGGTGTCGCCAATGTCAAATCTATCAAAAACTGCATACATAACAACACCAAATCTTAATCTACCTGTTCGAAGTGCTCGTCACTGTCATCGGAATTTTGTTGCCGAGTGACGTCACACTAATCGGTCGTTTCAAATGGCGATGTTTCGAGCGTAACTTCAAATATTTATAAAAAATTAACGGCTGATTTTTAATGCTTGATATTTGGCATGACTATGTATTTAGGGCGGGTATTATAAAACTACTCTGAAAGTTAACTTAAAGTTCACTTCTGGAATTACATGTAATTCAAAAAGTTAACTTCAAGTTAACTGTCAAAGCAGTTTTATAATACCCGCCCTTAGTGTAGTAGAACACATTTTTGAAATTAAAAAAAAAAAATGTGCAAGTTCCCTATTGTGGAGCACTCTTGAGCTGCTCAAGAGTAACTCAATTGGGTCACTGGAAAGCACCTCTGGTGTCCATCAGCTACACCTAGTTGCACCAGCAGTCTGCATTGACCTATCCTACACGTAGATAACAAACAGGGCCGAGATTCTAAAACCACGATTCGACACACGACTCGACAACGATACCGGCCTTGTCGTGTCGAAAGGTATAATTCCAATGAGATTTCTAACCTAGAATCGTCGGAAAAATCATCTCGTTGTCGAATCGTATGTCGAATCGTGATTTTAGAATCCCCGACCAGACCTAAACACGTTTCGGAGCTCCTCCTAGGTGTGAAAGGAAAGGAATACAACTAGTGTCATAGAACATCATACTCTAGAGCAGCTATGAGATCAAAAAGCAGAGTGATGTATTCAAAAAGGCATTTGATTAATTTGTGGGGCAAAAAGTGCTCTGAAATTCCAAAATATTGCACCAATTCAGCCAATGGAATTCGTAAAAAAATATCAAAACGAGTTTATTTATAATAGAGAGTTCTTATGCTGTTCAAATTTCGAATACCGTAACGCTATTTTCACAAGTATGACAGTTCTAACGGTATTAGCGTTAGCGGATCCCGCTACCTAACGGAACTTAGCGGATGCCTTACCGTTTACCGTAAAGCTACATCCTCAATCAATCTGGTAGCGAAGTGGCACTTTGGCACGCGTGCTGGAAAATTTATACCCATCCTCAATGCTGTCAATTTTCAGTCTGCTGTGCGTGTAGTACGGTCACATACCGTGCATTCGGTATTTTGATCTGAGTTCTCTGAGCATGAATTTACCGTTCGTTTATTCAAAAAGTGTACTCGGTACTCGGTGTAGGCTCATTCACGTTCGTTTAATAAAATTTCGAGCCCTGTGATACAGCGTTTAACTCTTAGAGCAGGTAAAGCGCTGTCCTACGGACAAAAGGAGTAGGAACGCGCCATTCTGCTTATGAAACTAAAGTGAAGCTAAGTTTTTGGCAGGTGTTTTGCACCAAAATACAGGTAGAGCATTGAATTGCCATAACCGCCATTTTTTGTGAGCCAAAATACCTGGAAAAAAACGGTTTCATTTTCCAAATCCAGGTTACTACTCCTTTACCTTTACCGGCTCTAAGGTTTAACTGCTCTGTGCGCTCGCTGTTCACGTGATTACGGCTCCGCTCTGCTCTTTGAGCAAAATACTGAACACAAGGATAACCTTAATTATTTTTTACTGTACTGCGCATGACATAAGTCGGCACGCATCGAAAAAGCTGGCAGCTTGCAACCTTCACTTCAGAGTCGACGTGCATGCCAGCACGGAATTGAATTGAGGATGCCAACGTTAAACAACATTTCCCTAGCTTGCGTGCCGAAGTGCCACTTCGCTACTAAATTGATTGAGGATGAGCCTTAACGCTATGCTATGTCAAAATTAGTTTACGCTCCATTTCCGTTTGCCAGAACTGCAACTTCTAATAATTCCTCCATGAAAAACACCAAGGGAAAATTAACCAAACTCAGAATCTTCAGGATGAATAATAAGTTACCCAGCAAACACGGTGTCGTCATAATGATGACGTGACTAATTGGATTTCATTTACGGCATTGGGACTAAAAATATGACGTCATTTTGACAATAAAAATGACGGGTAAGGCCGGATTTTCATGCATCCGTTTTCCGACGAAATATGTCCGAAAAATCTTCTATTTTGACATATTTTTATACGATTATGTCAGAATAGAATGTTTTTCGGACATCTTTCGTCGGACAAACGGATGCATGAAAATCCATCCATAAGCCTAGTACTCATAACTGCGAAATTCGCATTTTTTTGACATTGCGTTGACAATTTGACGTTTTATGCGTGTATCAAACGTCAAATTGTCGAAGCAATGTCAAAAAAATGCGAATTTCGCAGTTATGAGTACTAGGCTTTAGGCCGGAGTTTCATGCATCCGTTTTTCCGTCGAAATATGTCCGTTTAACATTCTATTCTGACATAATCGTATATAAATATGTCAAAACGAATCAACGGATTGACGGATAAATGGATGCATGAAAATCCACCCTTAATGTCACAGTCCCATGTGACGTCATTCTGTTACGACAAAATGTCATTATTGGTCGTCATTAGACGACCTAATAATGACGTATTTATTAACATCATTATTAGGTACCATGACGTCGGAGACCAATGCGGACCAAAAAACCATGTAAAATACCGTATTGTTAGCGGTACCGTATTAGCGTAGCGTTTGAGGCACGAGAACTCTCTAATAGGTTAGGTTTGAGCGTACAGTGCAACTATAAATGTTCGGGTGGGTTCAGGTCATATCGAGCACAATTTAACATATTCCGTTCCGAACACGAGCACCCCGAGCAAATATTTGGGTTCGGGTAAAAATTGACACGGGATGGGCTCAAGGTTACAATTACAATTTCCTGGGAAAAAAAAAAACTCTTTTAGGTTGGTACTGCGTCTAGACAAACGTGTCAAAGGAAATTTTTAGCGCCTATTTTGCCCAAATTTTCTCTTTTTCCTTAAAATAATGGCTTCGAACGAAACTAGCGGTGTAACTACGGGGCAGCCCAATTTACATAAGCAGGACTTATCGAAATTGGTAAGAGTTTCACTTTATTTGCTCTCCTAATTTGGCTACTAAGCAATATCCTGCAAGACCCCCCTAACCTAGCCATGGCTTGGCATGGCATCAGGGCAACCTAATTAATAATTTCACAATTTTTGATTATATCCATAACTCCCTATATATAGTTCATACATATATTATTTCTAGGATGTAACCAAATTGACTCCACTATCTCCAGAAGTAATTAGCAGACAAGCCACCATCAATATAGGTACAATTGGGCATGTAGCTCATGGAAAATCCACTGTAGTGAAAGCTATATCTGGTGTGCAAACTGTACGTTTCAAGAATGAATTAGAAAGAAACATTACCATCAAATTAGGTAAGCAATTTTTTTAAATTTTAAGGTATTTTAAGATACTTTTAAGTTTATTGTTTTGTAGCATAAAATTTTTTGTTTGCTTAAAATACCTATCTAGGACCCTGTCAGGAGCCTCTATCAGTCCAAATGGTAACTTGTCTATAAAAGAAAAAAAAATCAAATAAAATTAAAAGTATCTTACATCCACTTTTAATATTTAGTCAAATAATTAGTAAAATTGTCTTTTATTTTCTATTATAGACAAGCTACAATTTGATGAAAAAGGTCTCACTATATGGCCCCCTTATTTATCTGGAAAAAAATTGAATATGTCAAAGGCATTATTGGCATTAAAGGATTGGGAACAAAGAGGTTTAAAACGGAAAAGAGCAGATGGTATCAAAGGAGAGACATACAAAAGAACTTATGTAGTTGAAGCCATTGAAAAAATGGAATATGACGTTAATAATAAAGAACATTTATTTTTTATTAAATGGCAGGGTTATCATTTTGAATGCAATACGTGGGAACCTATAGAGCATCTTACTTCAGCCGAAGATATTTTAGAAAACTACTTGACCAATCAATTCAATGAAGAAATTATAAAACAACTTGCAGAAAAACTACAATTAGATCTCAGTACAGTAAACGACGAGCTTCTTTTAAGTGTTGTTCCTAAAGGGAAATTACCCCAAATCCCTAACAAATTGACAGCCATGAAGCAACTATTGAAATTTCTACACATACCTATCTATACACATCACAATAAAAAACTAGAACATGGCAAAAAAGCCTTATTAACTTATTTATTAACACTAAAACGCGAAATTCAATTATCCAAAATACAACGCTGGGAAGATGTCATAAACAGAATGGACAAATCAGAAGCAATAATAAAAGTAGAAAATAATGCAGACTTGGAATTCCCACCAAACAATTTCTGTTATATAAACGAATACGTACCCACAGGTGACATTGAAATACCCACTGAACCTGAAGTGCATTGTGAATGCATAGAATGTGGTCCTGGAATTAAATCCTGCTGTGGCAAACAGGACAACAGGGCTTTCAATTATAACATAAAACGAAAAATAAATGTAAACCCTGGCAATGCAATTTTTGAATGCAACAAATTGTGCAAGTGTGATCAAAATTGCAGAAACAGAGTGGTGCAAAAAGGACGTACTGTACCTTTGTGTATTTTTAGGACAGACAACGGTTGCGGATGGGGTGTGAAGGTATTGAAAAAAGTGGCTTGTGGCGATTTTATTTGCGAATATGTTGGCGAAGTTATTGACCACGAAGAGGCTGAAAGAAGAGGCAAATTATACAACGCAGAAGGTCGCACTTATTTATTTGATTTAGATTATAATTCAAGTGATAATTTGTATACAGTTGATGCTGCCACTCATGGTAATGTTAGTCATTTCATTAATCACTCATGTGATCCAAATTTAGGAGTTTATGCTACTTGGATTAATTGTATGGATCCCAACTTGCCCAAATTGGCTTTGTTTGCTTTGAGGGAAATTAAAAGAGATGAAGAGTTGTCTTTTGATTATATGATGAATATTGATCAACCTGCTGAGCCTAAAACCCCTGAGAAGGGAAGAGTGAAATTGGATACGCCTGAAAAAGGAGCTTTGACTGACAGACCTTCGTGTAAATGCGCTGCTGATAGTTGTAGGAGATATTTGTTTTAATTTTTTGAATATAAGGAACCATTTAAGGGAAGCTGAAATTAGTTATAATTAAGTGCTGCAAAAGATAGAATAGGTATTATAGGTCTACAACAGTACTTTGAGTACAAAAATAATTTTTAAATTGATTTGTTGTCCAGGTAATTTTCTCTGTACTCTTACTGCCATTGGGTTGTTTCTCAATGTTTTCTCTGTTGTGATTGGTAGGGGTATTTGACTTTGATTTAGGAACTAGGTTTTTATTATAGTTATTAAGTTTAATTATGAACATCTATCAGATTTAAGCAGGCTTAATCGATTTATAGGACTTTATATTTTTATGTAGTTGTTTCTTTGTTGAGGGCATTCAGTGTCTTTAATAGTCTTTATGCCGAAACTTTTTGTATGTTCTTGTTTCGTTTAATAAATTAAATATTAACTCTGGCATTATGTAATTTTTCGGTATTTTTCCCATACTTCTTATCTCTGGAGATCAGTGTTTCTGGTAATTACATTGAACTGATCAAATCCTACCTATCTCAGCGTCAGTTTGTTAGTGTTTGTGATTCTGTATCTTGTGACCTCTGGCGTTCCCCAGGGTTCGCATATCACTCCTGTGCTCATTTCATCATTTATAAATTATGTGCTATTATGTTTTAAAACATCCCAATGTCTGTTATATGCCGACGATCTTAAACTCTTTAGCTCGGTTGGCCCCGGTCTCGATGGCTTGCAGTCTGATCTTGACAGACTTGTGTGGTGCAAATCTAACTTCCTGTCAATTAATATCTCTAAATGTAAATATATTTGTTTCCACAAATGTCGGAACCCATTGAATAATACTTATACGATTAATGATTCAATAATTGAAAATGTATGTTGTTTATTATTACTTTATTTCATTTTATATTTCAATAACTGCAGTGGTCTAGATTTTCAATTTTCCTAACACCTTGTCCTAATGATTATGAAATGTTATCACTCCAAAAAAAAAATGTATATAAAAAATATAGAAACCTACCTATTTAACTAATACATTTTTATGTTTCACAAATTTAATAGAATTTAAAGCTTCCATAAATACATTATTCTCTGTACATATATAATCTATTTTAATTAATCCTTCTTTGCTTTCTCATGAATAAAATGATAACTAACATCTATATGTTTTGATCTTTTGTTGAATTGTCCATTTTCAACAATACTGATTGCACTTTAATTAGCTACATTTAAGAGAACAGTTACATTTTTCAAAAACATGCTTTCTAAAAGAACTTTTAAGTACAGCAGGTACCTCCTTTACGCTTTCAGCTGATGCTATAAATTCAGCTTCCGTACTACTTAATGCTGTCACTGGTTGTTTTCTGGAACACCAACTTACTGGACCATTACAGTAGAATACTACATAGCCTGTAGTGCGTTTTCTTGTTTGTTTATCCCCTGCAAAGTCACTGTCGCTATATGCTGTCAACACTCCATTTTGTCCATTCTTTTGATAAGTAATCCCATTTGTTTTTGTTTTGTTTAAATATCTCAAAATTCGCTTTACGTTGTTAACATCTGGCTTCAATGAATTTTCCAAATTTCTGCTGCAAAAACCAACTGCATATGCTATATCCGGGCGAGTTTTATTTGAAAGGTACAAAAGACTGCCCACAGCTTCACGATAAGGAAATTTTATTTCCTCTTCAGTTGTAAATTTTTCCTCATACTCTATGATTGGTGTACTTGCTGGTTTTGCATTCTCCATTTGGAATCTTTCTATTACACTTTGAGTGTAGCTCTCTTGGTCTAACTTTATCCAGTCTTCACCTTTTGTTATATTTATTCCCAAGAAACTGTCAATATTTTCAAACTTCTTTATCTCGAAATTTTCCTCAAGTTTGTTCAATAAGTTCTCTTATGTCTTCTAATTTTTCTAGAACAATTAAACTATCGTCAACGTAAATGGCTAAAAATAGATTTCTTGTTTGATTTTTAAAAATGCACTGGTCAAGACTAAGAGGTTCCATGTTATTTTCCTTTAAAATTTTTGTAAAGCATTCGTTTTATCTCATTGGTGCTTGCTTAAGTCCGTAAAGTGATTTTTTCAGCTTGCATATTTTTCCTTCTCGTTTTTCATACCCTTCAGAAATATGCATATAAATGTCTTCTGTAATTGTACCATAGAAGAATGCAGTCTTTATGTCAAATTTCTTCATTTTTAAATCTTTTTGTACTGCTACGGCTAACAATATTCTTAGAGAACTGATATTTACTACAGGACTAAATATCTCTTCGTAATCAAGTCCTTTTTGTTGTTGACATCCTCTTACTACAAGTCTTGCTTTATATGACCCGTTATCTTTTATTCTTAAAACCCATTTATTTGATATTATTTTCTTGACGTTGGCGTCTGTTTTGTCAATATATTCCCAAGTTTCGTTTCTTTTCAGTGAGTCTTTTTCATCTTCGCCTCGTTCCAAGTTTAAATCTTTATCACTTTCTTCATATACAGGGTGAGTTACTAAGTGTGCGGTGGTGGTCCATATATCCTATACTAACAGAGATTAACATGAGTACTACATTCCTAAATTATTTTCCAGTATACAGGGTGGCCCAATAAATAGTGGTGACACAGGGTTATGTTTTTTTTTAAATGACTAGCCCTGTATATTATGACATTTCTGGATTCTGCGGAAAATTCTAGACATATTTCATGTATAATGTCGTATACCTATTTTCAACTGTTTCGGAAATATTGACAGTTTAAAATTGACTTTTTTGCATCTTTGACAGACTGTAAAACCTAAACGATTGATTATACAGCAAAACCGATTTTACATTCTTGTCTTAGTTTTTCATAAACCATCATTTGACACGAACTTTGAATTTAATCCATGATTGACAATTCCGCTTAAATTTATAATCTCCGGTTAAATTCGAAGTTGGTGTCAAATGTTAGCTTATAAAAATCTAAGATAGGAATGTAAAATCGGTTTTCCTCTGAAATTAACCGTTTGGGTTTTACAGTCTGTCAAAGATCAAAGATGCAAAAAAGTCAATTTTAAATTGTCAATATTTCCAAAACAGTTGAAGATAGGTATATGACATTGTACACGAAATATGTCTAGAATTTTCCGCAAAATCCAGAAATGTCATAATATACAGGGCTAGTCATTCAAAAAAACATAACCTTGTGTCACCACTACTTATTGGTCCACCCTGTATACTGGAAATGTAGTACTCATGTTTATCTACAAGTTTTGTATTTACTTTTTTCTTCGATCTCTGTTAGTATAGGAGATATGGACCACCGCGCGCTTAGTAACTCACCCTGTTTACAATATTCTGTTTGGTTTTCATGCTGAATTTCAGTATCTGTTTCTTGTCTTATTTCTTCATTTTCTGGTATATTTTGCTCTTTTTCTTGATTTACTGTTATTTCTTCATCTGTATCTAATTTTTATGTTTTTATTGTAATTTTTCCATTTTTTGAACAACACATCTCTAAGCTTGTGGCCAGTCCATATTTCAATACGAGTTTTATCTAGCTCTATGGATTCTGTAGGACTATTCTATTTAGTATATAAGCAACAACTCTGGCCGCCTCTCCCCAAAATATTTTGTCCATGTTTGAATCAAATAATAAAGATACTTTCTCTATTAAGGTTCTATTGAGTCTTCCAGCCTTTCCGTTAAGTTGGGGTGTAAATGGTATTGTCAAGTCCATAACTATTCTTTTCCCTTTACAATATCTCTGTAGATCTTCATTTACATATTCTTTGTCATTGTCATTTCTTATTTTTGCCACTTTTGTATTTTTCTCTCTCTCCATTTGTTCAATGTATTCTTTCACATGCTCTGTTGTCCCACATAATGGGTATATGATGTCAATTTTTATTAAAACACCGGTTTTTTCATTAACCGGTTAATTTAGTAACAGTTTTAACTGCCCGGTTATAACTGATATAAAACACCGGTTATTCCGATGAACTGGTTGTTCGGTTATTTTTCCGAATTTTATCAGAATAATTAGGCACTAGCTGACGTCACATACATAACCTCACTTCCGTTGGGGGACAAACAAAGCGTTTGAAAGGTCCATTCTATTAGGCAATTCAATCCATTTGTCAAAACGGAAAATTCAATGTGGCGTGGCGGCCAAGCAAGTTTGTTTTGAATATGTTTTTATGCGTATTTTAAATTATTTTGCATACAGTTTTGCTTACAACTTTGATTTTCATTATTTAATAAAATATTTGTTGACTAGGTACCTAAACTACTAATTCGGGCAGAAACTAGATATTTTTTTGTGTGTTTTGGCCCATGTGTGGCCGCCACGCCATCTTGAATGTCACGTGGTTTGAATTGCCTAATGGGACCATTCAACACACAGGCGCTAGCTTGTCACAAATGACATAACGTGACTTTCGTTAGGGGGACAAACATGTCATTGAGGTTATGTAGACGTCAGCTAGCACCTAATTGTATAATTTATACTATAATGTAACATAAGTTAAACAACAACATATATTTATTGTAAAAAAATCGGGAACTGTTACATGTTAGGAAAAAGCATCAATGAATATATAAAAAAAATACCTACACTTTTCTAAACTGATTATTTCTCTTGTATCTTCTGTCATTTTAAACATGTACACATTGACATGTAAAGTTGCGATCCTAAAAAAGTAGTACAAAAATTATCAACCATAATTTGAGCTCCCGGTGTAACATACAAAATTTTGACAGTAAACAAACATTTCAAAATATGTTGAGGTGTTGAGGTTAGGCGATGACATATTCTAGGTTAAAAACGGGTGGAAAAATGTCAAATTAATGTCATCTGAAGCTTTCTAGGTTAAAAACTTATCGAAAAATGCCAAAAATATGTCATTTTTGGTTATGAATTAAATTAATTTATAATAGACCAGGAGATTTTTGAGATTTTCCTTGGACTACTTTTTTTTTTATCGCAACTGTACCTTAACCAACATGTACAGTTGCGATCAAAAAAAAGTAGTACAAGAAAAATCTCAAAAATCTCCTGGTCTATTATAAATTAATTTAATTCATAACCAATAATTTCGATAAGTTTTTAACCTAGAAAGCTTCAGATGACATTATTTCGACATTTTTCCACCTAGAAGATGTCATTGCCTGTTAAAATTTTGTATGTTACACTGGGAGCTCAAATTGTGGTTAATAATTTTTCTACTACCTTTTTTTATCGCAACTGTACATGTTTTTTTCAATATTTCAATCCAGTCTAGGGAAAGATGGATAACAACTAGCTGCTGAACGAATTAACCAAAACTGAAATAAAATACTAGAGATGGGCACTACTATATCGGTTAAAGCCTGTGGAAATATTCGACTGTTGTCGCTTATTCAATATGTTAAAATTTATTAAATAAGACGAGAGGAAAGTCTACTTGTTTTTTTCACCGGTTATTAGGTATAAAACCCGGCTATCCGGTTATAACTGGAAGCAAAAAACAACTGATTTAACCCGGTTAACCGAAGAGAAAACACCGGTTTTTCGGTTCTAACCACCGGTTATTGACATCCCTAGGGTATAGTCATCCATTATTGTTAACATGTACTTTTTATTGTCCTATGTTTGTGAATCGATTGGTCCACATAAATCTGTATGTATGTCGTATGAGCTCTAAAGGTCTTTCTGTTCTCCGAGAAAATAGACCCATCAATCACATTGTCTTTACTGTAAAAATTTAATAGATGTCAAATAATCAAAAACAGACTCCAAATCAGTATCAATAAACTGAAAAGGGAAAAAATTAACGTTTAATATTATATTAGGTGTTTCGTCATCAAGCCTGTCATCTCCTAAATCAATGAACTTAAAAGAGGGAGGCCAAGTAATTAAATTGATGATTTATGGTATTCTTGAACCTAAAATATTCGACCCCGATAAATCGGTATATTGCGACATAATTATTCGATTTTTTGAACTTAAAATGATAAAAATTTCAAGTAAATTGCATCATTATTTTTAATAATATTTAGGTCGGCCAATGGCATTGGCTGATTGATCGTCAAACGACCTCCTATTGACGATTTGGGGGATAATTAATAATACTTTGCGGAGGGATCGATGTAATATAAATACCGCGGTTTTAGTAAGTTGTTAAATGTCAGTTGAGTTGCCAGTTGTTAACAGTCCAGTCCAGTTTGAGTTAAAGTTTGTCCGTATGGCCTCGGGTTTAATTTGACTTAGTAAAAGTACGAAAAATCGTAAAAGAAATAAGATTTGAAATTCGTTCAACAATTATGTGCGTAAATTAAATTAAGTGATCAAAAGAATTAAATTAGATTAGTTTTGTTTGTGTTTCATGGACAAAATGTAAGTACTCTATAGTGACAAGAATTATTTTGAATATAAATGATGAACATGATTTTGTATGATTAAACTTTGAATTTAATGCCTAAAACTTGAGTGATTTTGACTAGTAAAACTTTGATTCTGAATGATAAAAAGTGAATTAACAATGACTTTTAATGCCAAAAAAAAAAAAAAACGAGTGATTTTTACTAGAAAAACCTTTGACTTTATAATTATCTGTGGAACCTTATTGCATAAATGTCAATAACTCTAGTGTTTTGAAAATAGAATATTATTGCATAACTTTAATTGCCTTCAGATATAATGACATTCTAATTTAATTTTGTACCAAAAACATGAAGGGAATTTATAATGCATTTACCAATATACATTGGGTTTATTAGCTAGGCATAGGAATCCGAAAATAGAATTTGTTCTGATAAACTATTAACTGCAATAGGAAATTTTGAAAAGAAACTTGATGTTCATGAAATAGAATTGTCTTAAAATATTGGAAAATTGTTGTTCATGAAATGAATTTTGAATTAGGATTTTTATTATTCAAGTAGAAATTATTGTAAGGTTTTATAAGAATAAGTTAGTAATACCTATATTGATGAACAAATAGGTAATTATTTTGGGTTTTCATAAGCAGTCAGTAAAGGACTTAGAAATTTTAAAGAATTTAGAGAAATAGATGAAGGGTAGTTAATAGGAATGAATCGGAAGTGTTGAAATGAGTTAACTTATAAGTTATTAGGAATAGTGGGAATAGGGCGATTCTTATTTAGTAGGGATATTTCAGTGTTCCGTAATAATAACAATTTTAGAACGGATGTGAAGTAATTGAATTAAGAAAAAAAATAGATGAGGCTGTTAGAATTGGATTTTTTTTTTGTTGATTTAAATTTTTGGGTTTTATGTATAATAAAATATAATTTTAGTACACCTCAATAGTTTGTTTCTCTCTCTTGCAAATATACCCCTCCACAGATTTAGGTAGCAGCTCCAAGTAAATAAACACCATCAATATACTGCTCGCCATTTACCATCTAACTAATTACATAGAGTATTTGGGGCGTTTTGCTACAGTAGTGGAATACAAATGCAGTGTCAATTCCCATTGTCAAATAATGTTTCCTCTTTCCAGGTTACGCCAACGCGAAAATCTACAAATGCGACAATCCCAAGTGTCCCAGACCCGCCTGCTACATTTCCGGCTCTTCTTCGAAAGACGACAGTTTCCCCTGTCTACGTCCAGCATGTTCCGGACGTTTCCAATTGGTCCGCCACGTCAGTTTTGTAGACTGTCCCGGTCACGACATCCTTATGGCCACCATGTTGAACGGTGCCGCCGTCATGGACGCAGCACTACTTTTAATTGCAGGTAACAGCATTATAATATACTATCTATTTTTTTTTTTAAATTCACAATCCGATATTTAAAGGTAAACGTAAAATTTACCACCTTTCAGTGCTATTTGATAGGGAAAGGTGATAAATTTACCTTTACCTTTGGACTATATACGGATTGTGAATAGGATATAATATAAGGTTTGTTCCAACCCGCCAAAAAACCGTCCCAGAACGGTTTCGGGACCACTCTGTATACGAATTTCGGTTTCTACGCAAAAATTTTAGGTTTTGCGCAAAATCCTGACGGTAATAGGTGGGTTGGAACAAAGCTATCATTGAACAATTTGCATTTAGAAATTGTGTTTTTTTTGCAGGTAACGAATCCTGTCCCCAGCCTCAAACCAGTGAACATTTGGCCGCAATAGAAATCATGAAACTCAAACACATAATCATTTTGCAAAACAAAATCGATTTGGTGAAAGAGGGCCAGGCTAAAGAGCAGCACGAACAAATCGTCAAGTTTGTTCAAGGTACTGTTGCAGAGGGCGCACCCATCATCCCAATCTCTGCCCAATTGAAGTACAATATTGAAGTTTTATGCGAATACATCACCAAAAAAATTCCCATACCACAACGTGATTTTACTTCTTTGCCACGCTTAATAGTCATCAGGTCTTTTGATGTTAACAAACCTGGCTGTGAAGTCCATGATTTAAAAGGCGGAGTTGCTGGTGGTAGTATTTTAAGAGGGGTTTTGAAAGTTGGCCAAGAAATTGAAGTCAGACCCGGATTGGTTAGTAAAGATTCTGAAGGCAAGTTAACTTGCAGGCCAATTTTTTCGAGAATCGTTTCTTTGTATACTGAGCAAAATGAGCTACAATTTGCAGTGCCAGGTGGTCTTATTGGTGTTGGTACCAAAATAGAGCCAACTCTTTGTAGAGCTGATCGTTTGGTGGGACAAGTTTTGGGTGCTGTTGGGGCTCTACCTAATATCTTTATTGAACTTGAAGTAACAATAATAAATATAATATCAATGCAATTAATATAATAATAATTATTTTTAGGTAAGCTACTATCTTTTGAAACGTCTATTAGGTGTCCGTACTGAAGGCGATAAAAAAGGGGCTAAAGTAGCCCGTTTAACCAAGGCAGAAGTCTTATTGGTCAATATCGGTTCGTTGAGTACAGGTGGACGTGTTGTGGCTACCAAAGCCGATTTGTGTAAAATCGCATTGACCAATCCGGTTTGCACTGAGATTGGTGAAAAAATCGCATTGAGCAGAAGAGTGGAGAAGCATTGGCGTCTTATCGGATGGGGACAAATTAGAGGTGGAGAGACGATCGAACCTTCAGTTACCAACTAACTCTACCAGGCAAATTTTCGATAACCTATTTGATTTTCATTTTTTAGTCTATATTTATTGCATCGAACTTTTTATTTCGCCAACGAGGACGTTAGAGTTATGTTCTTGGTTTTTGACTTTTTACCGTTGTTTAGATTTTTTGCAAATAGGTTGTTTAATATATTTGACTTAATGGCATGGCAAATTGTAGTTTGCTATATGAACCTTCTAATTTTTTGGCTTTCACTAATCCAAGTCTTTTTTGCCTTATTTCCATAGATGATGAGTATATGGGGGATGTCAAAGTTTACTTGGTAAAATTAAAACAAATAGAACCAATGAAATGGAACTTGCTCTGCAATTGTTAATTTATTGCTTTATTCAAGTATTATTGTGCTCATATTTCCACACACACACACACACACAATAATTTTTTTAAATTAATTTATTTTTTTACTTACGTCGCACCTAAATAACAAATTTTTATTTATTTATTATTGCATTAGCTAAATTAATTTAAATTAAATAAATTGTTTATTATTTTGCCTATATTATCAAGTAACTGTATAAATGCCCAAGCATAAATTTAAGTACTTGATGAAGTAGACTGCCCTATCTATAATACATAAATTATAAAATCTCTTTTTGGTTTAAACTAATTAACATCATTATAAAGGGGACAAACGCAAACGTTATATCTTTAAAATCACAGAGGACAAAATGATGATTTTAGTATCCACATCTATAGTATTTAAAATTTTACTTTGCAAAATAGGCTTTAATTATCATACATATTGGATGTCAAATTTGCTTATTTTATTTTTCATTAGTTACTAATTCAATTACATAACAATGTATTCACATTTGGCGATAATAATTTTACCTAAAGCACTAATAATATATAGTCTATTATAGATTTTACTTTTGAGTAAAAAAACTGTCCACAGCATGTTATTGATAAAACCGTATAAAAGGAACTTATAAGATTTTCCATGAGTGAATTATTCTCACTAATATTAAAGCGTCGTGGTCGTTTCACAATCCAAAAGACAATCAACAGTCCGCACGCGTACTCCAGCTTTTTCTACGTGCTTCAAAGTTTCCTGATCACTTTCCAGCATAATGATGCACATAAAACTTTTTCGAGTAGTCGCATTGCGCGGATAAATAGTTTGAGCTTCAAATTTCACAGTGAGATCTTCGCAGTAAGCGTCCATGAGCCCGTAAATTTCAGGATACTGTCTTTTGAGCGACACCCCGCGATTTCGCAATTGAGCTTGTACGTTGTTGAATGCTATCAGTCTTGCTCGCATGCTAGTCTCGGGAGTGGGCAATCTAATAGGTGGACAAGTGAGAATCAGCGTTTCAGGTGTCTCTGTTTCTCTTTCTGGACCTGAAACTTAAACACTTGAAAATTGGACTCAACTATTGCGCTACACTTACCAATAAAATTAAGATCTTTACTCAATCGTAATTTGGCACATCTTGAAACTAATTGTCTCTCCCACTTGACCGCTCCCGAAGCTGGAGTTTCAGAAACGACGCACAACGATATGTAGAGCACGAATTTCGTTTCAGAATTGTAGTTCTGGCACATTTCAACGAGCTCTTTGTAAAGTTGCGGGCCCATTTCGGTGGGCAAGAGGTCCTGCCAGCGTACGTAGGTCAACTCGCCCAAACTTTGTTGGCCTTCGGCTAGGAACTTTTCCGCCGCTTCCGGATTCGGGTAGAAACATTTCACTGCACCGAGACCGTGAGAAATGTAACCTGAAATGAGAGGAATTTATCAATTGAATATATTCTAGGAAATATGGGAAAAGAAAAAACAATCTGGAGAGTTTCTTCCTTCAGGAAGTCTAAAGTAGAAAATACCTATTGAGGAAACTAATTTGTAGAAATATAGAAATCCTAGGAATGTTTATCCATAGAGTCAAAACAAAAGCAAATTCTATATCTCTAGTAGTAAAGCTTCTCGCAGGTAATTTTAGAACCATCAAGAGTAACAACATTCTAATACCTTAATTGATTATGCATTAACTAATAATAAGATACTGAATAATCCGCTCAGCTTCCCAGCTCAAAGCATTTGCCAAAACGTGACGTTACGTGATGCGTTTTTCAAATCACTCTCCATATTCTTGTCTAAATATCAGACCGCCGCCTAAGAAGTTTCACTTCAAAAACTGGTAAAAAGTTTGACATGTATACATCAGGGTGTCCCGGATAAGGATGCAGTCTGATCTCGGCAACCATAAGAGATACAGGGTTGGTTAAATTTGGAAAGAGTTGCGCATTACTGAGCTCAGTGGCGTCATGTTTTGATATTTCGTAAATTCCGAATTACATATTCCGAAGATATCCATGAAAAACCGAATTTTGCCGAAATGGTTTTTATTTTTTTTTGACTTTATTTGAAATGATATCGCACAATAAACTTCACATTCTCATTGCTACTTTTTCTCCACTACATGATAATGTTATTAAATTTTTGATCAGACGTTTCGTTTCTTCGCGATCATCATCAACTTTGTTTTTTCAAAAGGTCGAGTTTTGTTTATTTTATGCCTAATAATAAACTCTACTTTTTAATCTAAATCCAACGACATATCAAGCTCATAATTCCAGGAATAATAATTTCCACTAGTGGTACCATTAACGGGCCTCCGCGATCTCTAGACATTACACCGATTGATTCTGAAAAGTCAGATAACTTCATTCTTAAGTATTTCTCAAAAGACAATAATAATAATAATTAGTTCTCGCAAATAAGATGCGCAAATTTTTGTCTACCAATTATTCCCAACTTTAAATTTTTTATCCAAGTTTTCCCAACTTTCGATATATCCCCATGGCCCCGTCCCTGGTTCAAAGTCTCTAGTTTAGGTACATACATCTATTGTTTAACTATCATGTTGAAATAAAGGAAAATAAAAACTCAGAACTATAAGAAATTATGCTTCGTAGATGTTTAGTGTAGGTTTTCCTAGATGATACATTAATAAATTTTTAGCACTCCAGATGAGACCAAAAAGCTGAGGACTAGATTATGCTCTACGGCCCAGGGCCGCAACTAGGGGGTGGCAAACTAGACGCGAGCCTAGGGCGCCAAAGTATAGAGGCGCCTTCTCACCGTCAAATAAAATTAATGCACAACCAACAAATCAAATTACAATGGGTGAAATTGTTCTCTATTACCGGCTCTCGTGGAAGATTTCTTATAAGAGCCGGGAATAATAAAGTATTGGTGACTTTGTATCTTTATACAGTGGCTTATTTTTGTTGAATCACATTACAGTGGGTAAAATTGCTTTCTATTTCCGGCTCTCGTGAAGTATTTTCTACATTAAAATCCGGAGATTGATCACCTCATATCTTTACACAGTGGTGGAATTTTTTTCAATTTCTAGCTTTCGTGAAAGATTTCCCACAAGAGCCGGGAATTATAAAATATTGATCACTCTGTATCTTTATACAGTGGCTTCTTTTTGTTGAATCACATTACAGTGGGTAAAATTGCTTTCTATTTCCGGCTCTCGTGAAGTATTTTCTACATTAAAATTCGAAGATTGATCACCCCGTATCTTTACACAGTGGTGGAATTGTTTTTAATTTCCAGCTTTCGTGAAAAATTTCCCACAAGAGCCGGGAATCATAAAATATTGATCACTCTGTATCTTTATACAGTGGCTTATTTTTGTTGAATCACATTACAGTGGGTAAAATTGCTTTCTATTACCGGCTCTCGTGAAGTATTTTCTACATTAAAATCTGGAGATAATAGAAGATTGATCACCCCGTATCTTTACACAGTGGTGGAATTGTTTTCATTTTCCAGCTTTCGTGGAAGATTTCCCACAGGAGCCCGGAATCATAAAATATTGATCACTCTGTATCTTTATACAGTGGCTTCTTTTTGTTGAGTCAAATTACAGTGGGTAAAATTGCTTTCTATTACCGGCTCTCGTGAAGTATTTTCAACATTAAAATCCGGAGATAATAGAAGATTGATCACCCTGTATCTTCACACAGTGGTAGAATTGTTTTCATTTTCCAGCTTTCGTGAAAGATTTCCCACAAGAGCTGGGAATCATAAAATGTTGATCACTCTGTATCTTAATACAGTGGCTTATTTTTGTTGAATCAGATTACAGTGGGTAAAATTGCTTTTTATTACCGGCTCTCGTGAAGTATTGTCTATATTAAAATTCGGAGATTGATCACCCCGTATCTTTACACAGTGGTGGAATTGTTTTCATTTTCCAGCTTTCGTGAAAGATTTCCCACAAGAGCCCGGGTATCATAAAATATTGATCACTCTGTATCTTTATACAGTGGCTTATTTTTGTTGAATCACATTACAGTGGGTAAAATTGCTTTCTATTTCCGGCTCTCGTGAAGTATTTTCTACATTAAAATCCGGAGATAATAGAAGATTGATCACCCCGTATCTTTACACAGTGGTGGAATTGTTTTCAATTTCCAGCTTTCGTGAAAGATTTCCCACAAGAGCCGGGAATCATAAAATATTGATCACTCTGTATCTTTATACAGTGGCTTTTTTTGTTGAGTCAAATTACAGTGGATAAAATTGCTTTCTATTACCGGCTCTCGTGAAGAGTTTTCTACATTAAAATCCGGAGATTGATCACCCCGTATCTTTACACAGTGGTGGAATTGTTTTCAATTTCCAGCTTTCGTGAAAGATTTCCCACAAGAGCCGGGAATCATAAAATATTGATCACTCTGTATCTTTATACAGTGGCTTTTTTTGTTGAGTCAAATTACAGTGGATAAAATTGCTTTCCATTTCCGGCTCTCGTGAAGTATTTTCAACATTAAAATCCGGAGATAATAGAAGATTGATCACCCTATATCTTTACACAGTGGTAGAATTGTTTTCATTTTCCAGCTTTCGTGAAAGATTTCCCACAAGAGCTGGGAATCATAAAATGTTGATCACTCTGTATCTTAATACAGTGGCTTATTTTTGTTGAATCAGATTACAGTGGGTAAAATTGCTTTTTATTACCGGCTCTCGGGAAGTATTGTCTACATTAAAATTCGGAGATTGATCACCCCGTATCTTTACACAGTGGTGGAATTGTTTTCAATTTCCAGCTTTCGTGAAAGATTTTTCACAAGAGCCGGGAATCATAAAATATTAATCACTCTGTATCTTTATACAGTGGCTTTTTTTGTTAAGTCAAATTACAGTGGATAAAATTGCTTTCTATTTCCGGGTCTCGTGAAGCATTTTCGACATTAAAATCCGAAGATTGATCACCCCGTATCTTTACACAGTGGTGGAATTGTTTTCAATTTCCAGCTTTCGTGAAAGATTTCCCACAAGAGCCGGGAATCATAAAATATTGATCACTCTGTATCTTTATACAGTGGCTTATTTTTGTTGAGTCA
Source organism: Ceutorhynchus assimilis (assembly GCA_917834065.1). Classification (NCBI taxonomy): domain Eukaryota; kingdom Metazoa; phylum Arthropoda; class Insecta; order Coleoptera; family Curculionidae; genus Ceutorhynchus; species Ceutorhynchus assimilis. The sequence continues at coordinate 38,722,558 of OU892284.1, forward strand.
AATTAGAGTGGGTAAAATTGCTTTCTATTACCGACTTTCGTGAAAGATTTTCTACGTTAGAAATTAGAAATGATATAACATATTGATCATCCTGTATCTTTATACAGTGGTAGAATTCGTAGTAGGCGCCAAAATTTAGATTGGCCTTGGGCCTAATTGCGGCCCTGCTACGGCCACCCCTAATAACTTACCCAAAATACACGAGAATGACAAAAAATGTCAAATACATACCTCTTCGAGCCACTATTGACAATTCTTTTAAAGAATCCTTCTGATCTTTGACAGCTTGAATCACCTACAAGAGATGTTAATAGTCAAAAAAAAAAATACCCAATCAAGTTCTTACTTGTCTGCACAAAGTTCCCATCCTGGAAAACAAGCAAGTTTTCCTGTGCCGTTCCCAGTGGCTCCGTCTGCAAGCTCGCGAACAATAAGTGTACGAACAATTGTGACAATTCTTGAACGATTTCGCCTCTTTGGACGTCGGCAGGGCGGTTTTGCCGCAGCGCGAATAGCGACAGCGCAGCAAAACGGGAGCGGGCAACGACGGGTCGATTTTGCCGGTCGCCGCCGGTTCCGAGCCTTCCGATCTGCGCCGGTACGCGCCGTTCGCTTCCGCGTCGCTCGCACGTCGCTGAGGGCTAGTGCTAGCTGACACCGTCTCTATAAAGAATTTCATAAAAGGTTTTTCTTGAGGATGTTTTCCCATTGTCTATTGGAATATTGAGGAGACTTGGGAGAACATCCTTGAATTATTATTATTACTGGCTAGTGCTTTTGAAAAATATAAGGGATTTATAGTTAGCTACAAAATTGTTTTTGGAGGGAAAAATAAGCAACATTTAGCTACAATAGCGTTTACAGTTAAATTGGTGACACATTTATACATTGATTACTTAAAAGCTTACGGATTTTATTTAGGTTCCCATTGCTCACAGTTACAATGTAACTATTGAAATCTATTGTCTGGCCACCGAATCTGAAGCACTTCATTTAGAAAATACCCCAACTGAGCTGCTTTGCTTATGCGGAATTTTTTGAAAGTAGGTACTTATATCATATTGCAACTCATACACGAAAATCGACAATGCTAATACCAAACCTCCGTCACTGGATTTTTCATTGTAAGTCGATATTTCAAGATAGGAGGATGAAACTACGAAAGCCCCTGGCCAATAAATTGACACAACCTAATGGTATCTTTAGAAAATGTGATGGGAAATGTTAACCTTTTATAATAGACCTCCTCCAGTTATTAAATAAGAAATACATCTAACAACCATGTTAAAATATCTAGTATTTTTGCTTTATCTTAATAATTAAACGTGGCAACATCGAACATTTTTGTTCAAATTCCTTCAGTAGCTCCAGATCCACTGGCCAGACAATATTTATTTATCTTTATACCAATATACAGCAGTTACAGCTCCTATATACAGGGTGATTGATGGTCGATGGTACGTTGGGACGCTTACGGAAAACGGAATATTGAATGTTTTTGAAATTTTGCATGCCCTGTTCAATCATTCTAAAATAATTTCAACGATGCGACGTTGCAGCTTATACTTAAAAGTAATATCAACTTTGATATTTTAAATGAGACACCTTGTATATTATTGCATTTTTCGCTCCGCTATTACTTTCTTATTTATATTAGATACTACAGTGGATACTACGCCACTGGACTACTGAGATTCGTGGAAAGTTTAACTTTTAGAAAACACTTAGGGAGGTCCTGTCTGCATATTACTTTTGAGCAAGAAAATTTGTTTTACATTATACAGGGTTGGTCAAAATTAGTGATTGTGCTACCAGGTACCGAGTGAATTGTCTATATTCTGCAACCCAAACCTATCTCAAGGATGATACACACACTACTACTACAGGATAGCCTATCTACATAAGGCCTGTGTGAAGGGTTTCCATGAAGGTTTTTCGGAATTGAGGACGAAGGAGTCGAGAAATCCGGACAAAATCCGTACTTCGCCGAAAAATAAATTAAAATTTCTATAAAGGATGAAATGGAAATGATTTATTTTTTGTCTTTGTGAGCAACACTCGAATTTGTATAAAGGGAATCCAAACCACGTGACTTTTGCCGACCAGCCGGCATTTTGAAATTTTTATGAGGTTAGAATACGGGTTGTTACATGTCAAAGATGTCAGAAAAGTGTCAGATTTGAAAACTCGCCCCGTTTATTAAAAATCCCGCCAAAAAAAACATATTTTTCATATATGTTTTTTGTTTATTGTTTGCCAAACAGCCGCCATTTGGACAGGTCGTTGGATTTCCTACACACTTCCGTTTTGGCATTATTAAAAGATAAAGTCTGTTTTTAATTTAAACGGACTTGGGAGTCCTCTGGGATTCACCGATACCGATTAGTATCTTTTAGTCATTAGTCATCAGTCAATATATTTCCATCTCACTCGTCGTAATTTTAGTAAAAAAAGACGAATCCATACTGCTCCGAGCGCCCGTCGAACACGCTGGAGTGACACCAGAGTATAGAAATGTGATACGTTCGAAAATTCTTCTGTCGGCATTGGTCATTGGTAGAGATGTAGTAACGTAACGGTTGAAATATTTTATTTAACCAAAGTTAGGCGGTTTTCTCGATCTTCGAATTTCCGGACATTGTTTCGATTTCCGGTCGGACTTTCCCAGACACGGACACCCTAAAAACCCAAACATGTCCGGGTAAATCCAGACGTATGGAAACCCTACCTGTGTTGCCTGTATGTCTGTCACAAATGCTCCCCTTCGCCCCCAAGCCAAGTCACCAGTTGTGACGTAGAAGCACATTTCTCGCCTTGACGTAGGCTGTTCAAACAGTTGACGACTTTATTGATGTCGGAAATGGTCACACACCAATATGGCGGCGATTACCAAAAACGAGGCAGATAAGCAATCTTGTAGGTGTGTATCATCTTTGGGTAGTTGATAATGCCATTCAATTAGTAGAATTATAGATTGGACCCCGGCCCTACGGGCTCGTGATTAAAAAAACTCCGGCCCTTCGGGCTCGTATAACCTCAGCCCTCCAGGCTCGTGATTAAAATAACTCCGGCCCTTCGGGCTCGTAACTAGAATAACCCTGACCTTCCAGGCGCGAGATTTAAAAAAAAACATATGGCAACACTGCTTATGAGTTATGACACAACAAACGTTAAAAAATTGACGTTTCAATTTCAAAGTAGGCCTTATTGTTTTTTTTCAAGGATGATACACACTACTACTACAGAATAGCCTATCCTTATAAGCAGGGATGTTCCACCAACGTGCACAATGGTACCATCGTCACCAAAAGTAATTGGGACAGCATCACATTAGTCCTATTATATGAATTTTATTGTCAAATATTTGTCAAACTATGCATTAAATGCATTGAAATGAATGACAGTAGAATTAGTCCAGGAGATTATTATTGATTATTTGTGTCCCAGATACTTTTGGTGATGATGGTACATATTATGCACAATCTGATCTCAATATGCACCATATGCATAATCTTCATAAAATATGCACAATTTTCACAATCCAGCCGAAACGAAATTCTTTTCCTTCACCAAACCTTTGACCTTTGGCAACTCCGCCTTGGTTGTGGTTACTGACATCTGTTATTTTGAAAGCTAAGCTCTAGACTTGAAACTGTCAAAAAAGAAGAATAGACTGTAGACGGGAACCCAACCTACAACCTACCTAATAAGTACCTAACAACTTGGACACACCACTATTACAGGATACCCTATTCTCATAAGGCCTATGTAGATCAAATGTCACTCCCCCCTACCACCTCTCGCCAAAAAAACAGTGATGACGTCGACAGCGTGTCGTGTCTTGCCTTGACCTAGGGTGTTTGTACCACAGGCTATGATTCCGCTGGCTTTTGCTTTATGCATACTTGGTTTCAGTGCATTAATTTTAAAGTTTAATGATAATCAACGCCTAAAGTGATATGTACAATGTAAAAATGTCACTTTAAGCGTTGATTACCAGTAAACCTCCCCTAAAATGGTCGGTGCAAACGGCCATTAAACAACGCTTTCTCGGATCCCGATGACATCTTTTTCTTTGCTTTGCCTATTATGTAAATCAAAATGAAATAATATTTTTCATCATAAATGTAGATTCTAAACTAAGACCGCTGGCGCAAACAGTGACGGCGTAGTTGATAACGTCGGCAATGGTGCTACACAATATGGCCGCGATTCCTAAAAATGATGCCGAAAAGCAGTCCTGTGTAGTAGTGTGTATTATCCTTGGTACCAACTGTCAATTCAGAGCACCAAAATGGCGGCGGAGGCGTGGCCCACTTCTATTTTCAATTTTCATATATCCTTATATAAGTCACATAATGGCATCTTACTTCCATTGTCATCACTTTATAAATGGTATACCCTATATTTTGCTGCTGGTCTTTACTACACTTTTTCAATAAAAATGCAATTATTCCACCACTTTTGTTCTTATATATTTTCTCCTGGACTATTGAGAAGAAACTGAAAAAATCTAGTTTACAGGGTGTCCCCGTTAAACTGGTCAAAAATGCTAGGGTATATGGTATGTGGGTAAAGGTATGCTGCGTGGCCCATCCCCATCACCACCCTCATTTTAATCCTGGAAATTTCATTAAAATCGCTAAAAGTGTTTTTAATACAGAGGGAAAAATTCGATTTTTTTGTAAAATTTCAACACCCTGTATTTTGGAAACTACGCACTTCCGACCATCGGTGTCCTATTTCAAACTACTTCTCTATGATTTTTCTATATACCCTAGCATTTTTGACCAGTTGAACGGGGGACACCCTGTATTTGTATTTGAAATCAGGTTTGACAGGCTAATCCAATGGGCCAATAACATACGGGGTGTTCCATTAAGAATTTAACTTTGCTTTGCCACACTTTTGTGACACACCCTGTATACTTGTAATTAACTTCATTGGAAGCTTTCTGATATTGCCTACAACTTTCACATTTGACATTCCTGAAAATATAGACAAACACCTGGTACATAAAAGATGAAAAGTGCACTTTTTTAGGTAATTCGAAACACCTGATTTTCTACAATGTCAAAATTAACAGTAAGGAAACAGTCATGGTAAAATAGATGGCAAGATGGCTCACTTCCATTGATGCCTATGGTAACTTCCATAGATGCCTATGTTAAGAATCTTGTGACGTCACTGGATTGAAGATTGAACTATTAAAAACATCGTGAGTAGGAGAGAGACAAAAACACATGACAATACTTTTGCGTATGACACATTACGGAAAGTGGACCATCTTCAATCCTTGATGTTGACCATATAGTTTCATTATTTGCCATCACCCACTATTGTAGACAAATTTCGTGGTTTGAATCAAGGATAATACACACTACTAAGGATTGCTTATCGGCCGATCGGCCTCGTGTTTGGCAATGAACTATGTACTACACGTAACTGGAACAGACCTAACAGCTGCTCTCAATGTCCATTTTTGAGGCAAATTTTATGGTAGTGAGAAGGGCAATAAAAGGGGTTGTTTGCTCTGTCACATACATACATGTTTACGAACAATAGTGGAGGAAAAGACAAAGACGGCCACCCCTTTTACGTTTAAAAATTTGCCTCAGGCGTGATAAATGCTGGTGCCATTCCATTTACGAATTACGTAGTACACATTTTACTAGTTTTTGGTAATCGCCGCCATATTGTTGTGTCACCATTTACGACGTCATTAACAAGTCGTCAGCTGTTTGCACTAGAGGTCGTAATTTGGAATTATTTATGATGAGAAATATTATTTAATTTTGATTAACATAATAGGCAAAGAGGAAGATGAAAACTAGATCTGAAAAAGAGTTGTTTTAGAATGTTAATTAATGTAGTAAAACCAAGTATGCATGAAGCAATAGCCCGCGGAATCGTAACCTGTAGTGCAAACAGAGCCTACGACCATCCGAGAAAGGACATGCATGCTGCCTACGTCACAACTGGTGATTTGGCGGAAGCGGTAGGGGGGGGGGGGGATTTGTTCAATATACAGGATGCTCTATTTAAAAAAGTGCACTTTTCATCTTTTTTGTACCTGGCAGTACAATTTAAAATTAGCCCTAACGCCCTAACACAAAACTAACCCAAACCAACCCTGTATAATGCAGAACAAATTTTCTTGCTCAAAAGTAATATGCAGGACCTCCCTAAGTTATCTCGAAAATTTAAACTTTTTACGAATCTCAGTAACGTCGTAATACACTATGTTTTGAAGAAAAAATAAAGAAATTAATTAATAACTCGAAAATCATTAGAGATATTATCTAAGGTTCGTTTCACCAGGGTTCATACTTTCAATATCGAACACGCCATAACTTGGAAAAAAAGCGTTGTCGTAGATTAATTCATATGACACATTCAATTTTTTTGACAAATTAAAATGAATGACTTCTGGTTCAAGAACCAACGAACGATTTTGACGTTATTGATTTGTTTCAGTCAATTTCCATTTGTTAAAAATGGAAGGGAAAAAGTATGAACCCTCGTGAAACAATGTTTATTTACAATCCGATGTCCAAAGGTACAGGTAAAATTTACCTTTACCTTTGGACTACGGATTGTGAATAGGATATAGGTATAGAACTAGTATTAAACAAAAATAATCAGAAAGTAATAGCTGAGCGAGAAATGCAATAATATACACAGGTAGGTACGTGTTTTATTTAAAATATCAAACTTTATAATCTTCATTACTTTTCGCTATAAGCGACAACGCCGCATCGTTGAAATTATTTTAGAATGATAGATAGGAGCAATTATTACTTGAGCATCAAAATCCAATATGTATTCCGTATTCTATAAGCGTCAACTGTCTAAGGTACCATCGACCATCATTCACCCTGTGTACAGGGTGTCTCACGAGGTTTTACCCAAGTGATAATTTCGGAACGCGTCATTGTATGTTCTACGTGTAATTCTTAGTTCTTTCACCATTTTCTCCAACAAAGCCTTAACAAATATGGGCATTGCCGATTTTGTAATTTAAATTTCTAACGAAAAATGCCATAATAGGTATACCATAAGTTACATTTAAGATTCTAAAGTTGTCGTCACTTGACCAAAACTGAAGCGAAAGTGGCGAAATTGGATTACACAAAAAGTTATCTAGACTTTTAACATTCCAATTACATTGGATGACGCGTTCCGAAGTTATCACCTGGCAAAAACGTCGTGGGACACCCTGTATATTAGGGTACATTTTTCAAATTAAGTACATTGATAACATCAACAATAAGTGTTTGATTACGGATTAAGTCGAACTGTGAACAACATTTCAACCTTTATAAACGGCGACCGGATACTAGCCATAGAACTGAACGAAAAAAATCAAAATTAAATCGAAACACTACTTACACATGCCTCCTACCTTGAAGACAAGGACTAGCAGCCCTCCCTGATGATGGTAGTCCTAAGAGCGAATCCAAAACGTCTTCCAGGGTGGTGGAACTTGGCGATGGACGTACTTTCGAGTCTCCGGTCGAAAGCATTGCCAAATCTAGATGGCGAGTGATTGTTAGAATATAGGTTAGTTTTGAGGATTTCACACAGAAAAGAATTGCTTATTTCTATGTAAGAGCAATTAAATTTGGAATAGATTCAATAAACTGGAACAAAATTTAATTGAGTCTGGGAAAATGTCTTGTAGTTTGAATTGAACAGCCACGATATTCATAATAAAAAGTACCTAAGCAATTCTCTTTTATGGATTTTCCTTGACTGTTAATAGGTTAACTGCAACTGGCCCTAAGATTAGTAAAAAATTAGGAAACATTAGACAAATAATTATTAGCTACTAAATAGGACGTTTGTTCAAAAACTTTGTTAAAAACAACCCACTAAAAACGTCTAAAATATTATAATGTTCACAAAACGTCCAGGAAACTTCTAACATATGATGTTTCTTAAGCCAAAAAATAAAACATCTTCAACTAAGCCCTGTTTTGTTCTTGAAAATTTGAATAAACATTTAAAAGCATTTTGAAAAATTATAATAAAAGTTAACACAACACAAAGCATGCAATAAATTTAAAAAAAATTAAAATAAATACTTACATTTAAAACTTAAAAACCACCAAAAATTTGCCTCTATGTATTACTGAGACATGAACATAGGAAAGGTGTGTGAAAAACAAAACTAAACAAAATAAACACAAAACCAAATATTAAAAAATAAAACTTTTTTTTATTAATAATGAAACATGTTTGTACATATTATTATACGCCGTTGTTTCGTAATAAATGTGTGTAAATTATAACGATACACAAAAACATAAAAACTAACAAAATTATTTGTTAAAACACATTAATTAAAAATTGAAAACTAAACTAAAATACATATACCTTATTTCAAAACACATATTTACAAAGTGCCTCTAAAGATTATTGCACAAAACAAATAAAAAATAAATGCGAAAACAAATAAAACTTTTGAGGCTAAATAAAATCAAGCAAACAAAAATCCATATATCAAAACCAGCATAATTTACTTGGCGTAAAGCATGTGGTGACACACTCAACTCAAAAATGTTTTCTCTTTACAAAAGCACAAAACAATAATAAAAAAAAAACTATACATAAATCTAATGAATATATGGATATACATACAGACAAACAAACGTACATACTAAATGATCTACAAAAAAATAGCACCCCAGATTGTTATAAAAATCAGTCCGAACTAAATTTAACAAAAAGCAATATTTTTTTTTTTTTTTGGCACACAACCTATTTACAATATAAAATAAATAATTTAGCAGCAATAACTCATTTGAACCACTAGTTTTTGTCGAACTCCTTACACCACCAACGACTTACCATTGCTGCTGTGATTCTGCAAATCCAACCTCAAACTGAGAGGCGGTACCGGACTTTCCGAACAAGTAACCGGAGTTTCGGGACTGTCCAAAGGCTTGGTACCGACAAACGAGCTTTCCAGCCAGCACAATTTCTGACTGCCTCTCGGCGACACCGAGCTAGATCGTCGACTGACGTTGTCTTGATCGTAATTATCACTTGTAGGTTTTAAACCACTGACATAATGAACTATTGCCGACGTAACTTCTTTGATTGAGGTTTGAATTTCAGGATTTTCTTGTTGTTGCAGCGCAGGCTGTTGTTTGGACAATAAAGTACTTGCTAGTCGTTCAGCAGGTGTTCTAGGTCTGTTTAGTCTTTCTTGAGACCTCCAACCCAAATACGGTTGCCGATAACTGAAGCTCGACCTCGCAGAGCTAGGCGATATCGAACCGTTCGGTTGTCTGCCCTGATTGAAGCTACTTCTGGTACTTTGACACGGCGACGAAGCGGTACTGTTCAACTTGGAAGTGCTCCATCGGACGAACGGTTGAGCGGCAGGGGTGGGGCTGAGTACCATAGGACTTTGAGTACCGGAACCGAGCGAACTGAGGCTGGTTGTTTTGGAACCGGTGCCGGTCCATCGAGTTTCGCGGTTCTTTTTGAGCAGGAAGCCCTGGCCGGGGACTTGGGAGTTTTTGTACCATTCCGGTACTGTGAGTTTTTGCAGGCTGCGTTGGACTCTTAGTTCGTGTTCGGACATAACGCGTTCGGTTTTTTGGAGTTCATTTTCGGGAGGCTGGAAAGAACAAAGAAGAAGAGTCATTAAAGAAGCTATTTTTGGCATTTACGTATAAATGTATGTATTTATGTCAAAGACCAGAACTTTCCAGACAAATTTTTCCTAATCGATGGAAAATTTCAAAGTTGAAACACGTAAAAAACATAAGGGCATCTTCAAGCTTGCAAAAAAATAATAATATTCCTATTTGATAAAACTCACTAGGGCTGGATTCTCGTCTCAAGGAGTAGCTATTGGATATAGGACGAATGTTTTGTCCTTGTCAACGTAATCGAAAAGTAAGTGTGACTGATAAAGACGAAAAATTTGCTCTACTTCCTGAGAGGAGAATTCGGCCCCTGGAAGGTAACTTCTTAGAAGGACTTTATCAAATGTTGGAAATTTCAGTGATCTTTTTAAAGAGCCCACAACTAAAGGTCAATGATAATCCGAATTCAATCTTCCGTATGCAGAAATGATGGACTATTGAAGGTTTTCACCTTGAGCGGAAAATTGATAAAAATAAAATTGAAACTTTCTGTGAAGTTGCATTTATAGTAGAAATCCCGCCCTTACAAGAGCTGGAGCAAAAATTCTCGTCTCGTCTCGACCATTTTAATCTCTCTCGAAATCGAGACTAGAAGTTTTCGAGACGAAACTGAAAAACTAATTCTCATTTCTATTCTATACTCTGATTTTCATCCCATGGGGACCCAAGGGACTGTCAGGTACCTACTTCAAGAAAAATACTTGAAATTGTACTCCAAGTTCTTATAAGTACTTAAAGTATTTCACTTGAAGAACAGTGGATATACGGTACTTGTACTTGGTACTTGAACTATTTTTAAAAAAATACTTCGCTTGATTTCATCAAATACAAGGACCTGAAGGACATTGAAAAGTACTTCAAGCATCAGAGCTGTTTCGAGTACAGGCAAAATATACCAGGGTACAAGTACAAGTATTCAATACACAAATACTCATTGTAGCGAGTACATTTATAAATATATTCTAATGCCACTTTGCATACCAATGACGTCATAAAAGCTATTACGCAACCTGCTCTTTTAAACAGCCTTAATCATTGACATGAAAATCTAATGCCAACTTAGTCCGCAACCGCTGAAGAACCTGCGCACTAATTACTGCGCATAGGTTATGACGTCACATTCCGTTTCACCCTCAAACCGCCGGTATAGATGTTTATACATCAAAAACTAAAAAACACATTTTAGATTACTATAGAAGATTTCAGGCGTTTGACCGGTCGATTAGCCTTGACAGATAAACAATGAAGTAAAAGCGTCATTTGTCAACCAAATATGGTCTTGAATGACGTAAAATGTGCTGCTCATCTGTCAAAGTTACTGACTTGAAAATCCCCCTATAAATCAATTCAGCAAATTTAAAGTTTGGTTTGGTAAGCCAGAGTCCAGAGTTTATAAGGGTTCAGAATTTTCACATTCAGACACAGTGCCACAGTGCATCTGTACGCTAAACAAGAACATAATGTCAGGTTTCAACTTGTCTGGAAATGTACAGGGTGATCTATTATAAATGTCACCCTCTCCTAACTTTTTCATTTGACATTTGTGACAAAAGTGTCAAATACAAAAGTTTCAAGAAATTGTCAAAAGTTTTTAACTAAGTCAGTTTCAGGCATACAGGATGCGTCAAAAACTGACAATTTCTTAAAACTTTTGTATTTGACACTTCTGTCAAAAACGTCAAATGAAAAAGTTAGCAGCATTTATAATAGATCACTCACTTGTAGAGTCCTATAATTTTACTCTGTACCTGCAAATATAGGCGAAAACAATGAAAATACCCTGGTATAACAAATGTATTCGAGTATAAAAGCATGTACTCAGGTATTTTGAAATGTACTGAGTACATAATTAAAAGTATTGGGTATTTTATATATTTTCAAGCAGTTCAAGTATAAGTACAGATAGATACATGATTCAAAAAGTATTTTGGCCTTTGTACCGAGTAACTCAAAATGTACTTACAGTACAAGTGAAGAGTACTTGTACCCGAGTACTGCATAGCTCTGCCAAGCACATAAAAGTATTTGCAGTACATCACAAGTGCTCCAGGTACTATAACTATCTCACCTGTTTGAAGATACATTCAGAAATGTCAAATGAGAAAGTTGTTGGGGCAATATCAAACACTTTGCAATGAAGTTACTTACAATTATACAGGGTGTGTTACAAAAGTGTGGCGAAACAAAATTATACTTCTTTAAATGGAACACCCCATATATTATTAATCTATCGGATCAACCTTTTAAACCAAATTCCAATTATACTAGGTATTTTAGGTTTCTTTCTCATAGTCCAGCCTCTGAATATCTCATTTTCATTCACCTTTTTCAATGAAAATTATTTCATCCCCTTTTTTCTTATTTTCACCCTGACTATTAGTGGGGGGTATACACACCCTGTATACTTGTAACTAACTTATCGCAAAGTTTCTGATATTAAAGTCTGTTTTTTTTTTTTAAAGATAAAAGTCAAAATGACATTCTGTTGGCAATACAATGTAAAAGTGTCAATGCTTTCGAATTTTTTATGTAGAAAAGGCTTGTGTTGCCAACATAGTTACTAAATTTTTGACTTGGGGAATTATCTTTTTAAAAAAAACATACTTTACCTACAACTTTCACATTTAATATTTCTGGGTATCTCTTCAAATAGATAAGATAGGTGTGGGTGCAAAATATAAGCGATTTACCCGGTACTTCAAAAGTGTACTTGAAGTATATGTACTTTATATTTTTAAATATTTGAAGTAACACAGACATTAGAGGCTTTGGCCGAGTTCGTTTTTGTCATCTTTTTCGTCGATTGGCTCCAAAATTTTGACAGGCATGTGATGTGTAAATTGAAATTGTCTTATCAGTCACGTGCCTGTCAAAATTTCGGAGCAAATCGACGAAAAAGATGACAATAATGAACTCGGCCTTTGTTGGTTAATTTTTGACAAAGATTCCAAGAAAAATAATAAATGAACGAATGGTCATGTTTTATGTTTTATATTTATGAGAACGACCCATTATTAAGTATTTGAAGTACAAGTACTCGAAATACTTCAATTGTACCTACTTCAAGTTAAGAACTTTGAAAAATTGCAGTACTTTTATTAAGTACAGGGTTATTGGTTATAAATGTCACCCCCTCTATCTTTTTATTTGACATTTTAGAAAAAAGTGTCCCAAATAAAAGTTTTATAGTTGAAATTAAATTTTTTGAAAAACTCACTTTCGCATATACAGGGTGTTTCAGAAAAGCTGGTCGTGCTCCAAATTTCTTATTTCAAATAGAACACCCTGTGAATTATTGGATATTCGGATTATACATAAAATTCTAGGCACATTTCATGTGATATACTCTATAGGTACCTAAATTCAACTATTTTGGAAATATTGACAGTTGACAATTGACTTTTTTGCAACTTTGACAGGCCATAAATTCTAAACGGTTAATTTTTAGGCAAAACCGATCTTACATTTTTATCTTAGATTTAGATCTATCAGCTGACACCAATATTTGACATCAACTTTGAATTTAATCCATGATTGAGAATTCCAATTAAATTTAATCTTCGGTTAAATTCACAGTTGATGTCAAATGATAACTTGTGAAAATCTTAGATATTCAAGATAGGTTTTATTCCAAAATTAACCGTTTAGGTTTTACAGGCTGTCAAATTTGCAAAAAAGTTAATTTTCAACTGTCAATATTTCCAAAACAGTTAAACTTAGGTATAGGGTATATCACATGAAATCTGCTTAGAACTTGACGTAGAATCCAAATATGCAATTTAATACGGGGTGTTCCATTTAAAATAGTGATGTTGCCACTAGTTTAGAGTAGAAGCGGCAACACCGCATGGTCAAAAATATTTTTAAAGTGTAGATCATGGTCGTTTATCCTGGTTACCAAATTTTCAAAATGATCCGCTTTTTAGTTCTCCATAAACGTCTAATACGCCATCCACCGTGGGACACCCTGTATAGGGTGATTGGAGTACATGTGAGAAAAATATGTACTTTGTACTTCAATCACCTTCTACAAAATCTTGAGTACTTTGTACTTGTACTCCAAGTACTTTAGTAATATACTTGTGACAGCTCTGCATGGGATACACAGTACGGTATTAGGGATGTAAAATGACAGTCATTTTTTGTGATAGGTGACAGTAATTTTTTTGTCACTTATGGGCATTTACCTTCAATATAGAGCATAACATAACTTAGATCAATAGAGAGATATCGGTAACCCAAATAGCATCATGCAGTATTAGCGGCAACGTTATTTTGACATTAAACGTATGCGCGATTCGACTTTCAACACTACGTACTGAAATAACGTTACCGCATAACGTAATTTACCCAAGATTTACGTTAAGCGCTATTTCGAATAACGCCTAAAAATGCTCAAATAGACATGCGCAGATTTTTGACAACGGACTGGTTGAATATTATAAGTTATGTTATGTTAAACTTATGTTCAAAAAATAATAAAAAAGCATTGAATTTTCTAATCCTGTGACCCTGACCATAAATAACAGAATCAACATTGACAAATCAAAACAAGGTACAAGTTTATGAAATAACGGACACGAATAGGCAAATTTTACGTAAAACTGTTTTTCGATAACTGTAATTTGACAAGTATGATACCGCTTTATGTAAAAAAAATAACTCTTGACGTTATTACCGTCCATACGCGTTATCCAGTTCACCGATATCTCTCTAAAAGTAATCAAATTTCTGATTGGTTGACTCAAGTTTTTCTTAAGTTTCACAGTCATCAGCATCAAAGTCATCTAATGAGTTAGAAAGTACAGCTTCCATCTCCTCCGTTAAATTGACAGTGTAAATCAAAAGTCAGCTGATATTTTTGTGACACGGTCATATATTTCAATGACGGCCATATATTTTAATGACGGTCAATTATTATTTTGACAATCAGAAAACTTAAACGATAACAAAATAAATGACAAGAGTGTCATGAAAATAAATGACGTGACCATGATTTTCTTTTTGACTGTGACATGACATGGTCAGAAAAATTAGGCACTAGCTCACGTTACACACATAACCTCTCAATGACATTTTTGTCCCCCTAGGCCCCTATCGAAAGTGACGTTATGATTTTTGACGTAATAGCTAGCGCCTGCGTTAAAAATTGACGCTATGTTCGTCCCCCCCCATTAAAAGTCTTATGTGAGATTATGTGTGGCGTTAGCTAGTGCCTAATTGGCTTACATCCCTATACGGTACACAAAAATGTGTCAGAATCAATCACATTGGTTAGAATGTATAGTAAGTTCATTGGTATGCCTACACGACAAGAAAAATTAACGAAATATTGTATTGATTAGGGCCAAATTATGGACCAACTGGTAAGTGTCTGGCTGTTACCTAGCAGGTACTTTCTATTCTCTAGTGCATAGAAAGTACCTGCTAGGTAACAACCAGAGGTTTACCAGTCAGTCCATAATTTGGCCCTTAGACAAGGTTATTTAAGAGAGGCAGGTTGCCGGGATAACTGGATGACGTCAACATAATGCAAATCTCCATATAAGGTATCCCAGCTGTCGAACTCTCGAACTCGATAGAAATAGAAAAATAATAGCAAAGAAAAAAAATTTTTTTCTATCAACAAATACTACTCTCTATGACTTTTTCCTGAAATCTTCGGGTAAGTTCGTTTATAGAGAAATGCGTATTAACCAACCTGCTGCCGTACTCAGAACAGAATAGAGAAGAAATGTCCTTTCCATGATAGAGAATTGACGAAACGGAACTCTCTAACCCCACTCGGTTAGAGTCGTTACTCCGAACTACCTGCTCGTGTCAAAAGAAATAGAAAGACCCCTTTGGGTATTGCTATTTTTCTTTTTCATTCTACATAATCACAATTGACGTAAGCTTGTCTTCGTCTTATTTTTTTTTGAAAAATTGATTTTCTGTTTTGATTTGTGGTTACAGTGACATTTTGTTTGAATTTTTTGTGATGTTGAAGAGAATAGCAATGAAACAGCATACATGGGGGGAATTAACAGATCATTTAAACGCAATTGGACTGGGAGCAAAAACAGTGGAGAAGTGTCTAATAGTACATATTATACAGACAATTGAGATTTTTTCCTTATGAAAGAATCATGACTGGCACCCGCATAATTCGCATTTACATTAAGAATTACTAAGTTTTTGTCAGAAATCATTCTCAATAGGCTGTAGAATGGCCGCATGGGTGCAGCCTATATATAGTACCAAGAAACCCAAAGTTTTGCATTGTAACGAAGTTACGTATATTTTTTTTTAACTGCCTTAAATGGGCGAGCGTCGTCACATGTTGAGGCGGTGGGAACCCAGCATGACCAAAAGACCACAGCGCTTCTCAAGCAAGCGATGCGCCTGCCGGTGCGGCTGAGAATCGTCCACTCAAAGCAAGGTCACGTGCATAATTAATAATTTATTTGAGGATTGAAAAATGCACTTAAACTTGCGGTACCTTTTAAAATAAAAGAAAAAAAAAATACGTAACTTCGTTACTCACCCCCTCCTCATCGGTAAAAATATTTATCCTTATAAATATTTTCTACAAATTACCTAGTAATTTTTAGCCTGAACGGACAAGAGGCACACGGCACACAAACTCTTTGTTTGCTTGTCAAAGTCACGGAAATTTCTTCTCTATGTTGTTACAGAGTACGGCAGCAGATGCGTCATCAACTTACCTATTACCAGACAATCTATTCTGGAGCTTTGTTTATGAGACTACAAGCAGATTATAATAATTGTTTTGAAATCTTTTCCCTGTGCCTATGGGTAGTAAAATTTACAAAAATATTTCGTCAATTTATTTCATATATGTATAGGGAAAATCTTGTATGTGTATGTGGACGAATGAGGCTAATGAATAAGTCATTGAAAAATCAACTATAAAAACGATTTGAGAGCCAGTAATAATCAAAATTTGAACTACTACTGGCTTTTAAATTCCCTATGTTCTTACAGCATTTTGAATTCACACAATCTTGTCTACAATTATAATTAGAAATGCATACCATTTTGCCTGAAATAATCACTGAAAATAATACCAATTTCACTAAAAGTTGAACAATGTTCTGTGCTTGAGTTTAGAATTACCTAAATGTCAAATTGCACCTGTAATTGCTACACACAAATAAAAGGTTCATATTTGTACTAAATTGATTAATTATTATTGGCAAATATGTGGTTTATCTCGGCTTGATAAAATCGAGGATTACAAATACCTAAGTGTTCCACATTTAATCCTAACCAAATAAAAATAAGTAAAATTTCTTACTTTTTCCCATAGCATACTCAATCTAACCCACTGATGAGAATAGGAATCGTCGTACAAAAACCCAGGCAGCTCGCACAAAACTTCCATAATTCTCACTGGAACTCTATACAACTTCAAGGCAATAACCAAACTGAACTGACTATCAAAAATTAAAAGGGTTTGACTTTGACGCCCAAAAACGCCTCTACATTTTATTAATTGAGGTAATTATTTTCGTGTAAAGGTGTGTCTTAACAACCCAGTCAATTGATCCAAAAGAATTTTTTTGTAACGCTACTGAGTATGTACGCGTCCTTGTTTAAAAACACATAAAAAATATTATAGTTGGCTATTGAATTATTGCTTCTTGGAATGTGCAATGTCTGCCAATTTTCCAAATCGATTTCCATATCCAGGACATCTGGGGCAGAGTATTAATTAGCAATTAAACATAGAGTTACGAATTACGGCGCTACTGGAAAACGAAAATCTTTTATTTACGCTGGTTTAAATGTTTAATCGCCAATGCCACGGTAATTTTTTTTTAGATTAAGCTTATTATATCAATTACGAATGGGGGGCGGCGTATAAAATAACTGGACTTTGGGCTAAATATAGCAATTTTTGGTTTATAAATTTGTATAAATGAGAAAAAAAAATGCTTACATTACAGTAGGAATTTTGAAAATAATCTGAGTTTAGGTTTGAATAGTCTTGAGGCTTTTTATATAATTTTCACTAAAGACACAACTACCAAGGATATCCGTGTAGGTATTTAAAATTACAAATTCTAAACTTGTCGTTTTGTGTGTATGCAATTGTCGTTTGAAAAAGGAATAGAAAATTTAAATTCACCGTAAGCTGCTCTGAGGCCAAACGTATTTGCATAAATGCTGGCAGGGTTTCGAGCGTGAATAAATTTTAATTTATTTTTCTAGTGCATAATAATGGGTCACTTATTGGATTTTTATCCGAAAATTACCTACGCCTCTGTGTTTTTTTTGTATGTGGTCTATTTTACTATGTATTAAACAAAGACAAAGATGTGTTTTTTTTTGCCTAATTGGATTAGATGTGACATCTATCAGCTGTCACTAGACTCATCATAGGCGTAACCAATAAGTAAATGAAGCATAAAATCATTAAAATAAACATTTCAGTTTAATTTATTATTATACAAGCTTTTATTCAAATCTGGCCGTTAGTATTTCACTAAAAACAATAAATTTTCTGGATCGAGATAAGCGCCGAGCGTTTCGTGTTTTTGTTTTACGTCCCATGACAAATGGAAATATGTTTGCTGCTATAGCAGCAGCATAGCAGGGGCGTAGAACGAATTTTCGATATTTATCGCTGTACGGATTTCTTGGACTTGAATAAATGCCCGTATATTTATAATCCATGGCCCTGCCCGTTATACATCTGGGTCGTATTTAAACATTTCGTTTTATTTGCTCGGTATACCATGATGCGTGTTTTTAATTGAAACGATTAGGCTTAATGTAAAGCAGAACTTAACTGCCAATCACTTATACATATATAAATGAAAAAATAGACAGGTATATACAATCAAAATTACATAAATGTTAATCACAAGTGAAAATTATTATTATAAAAACAAAACAACTAAGTATGCAGTGTGGTGTTAGCTCATTATAATTTGACGAAAGCTTCTGCAATCTGGCATCACTGCAATTAGCTTACCTATCTATTTTTTCATGGCCTTTAAATTTAGTACCGACTTCTGATGGAACTGCTTCTCGGTTAGTTTTAAATGTAGTACTACAATAAAGTAGAAAAATTAGTTATAATTCCAGTATATTTTTTTGTAATATTTTTGCACACACACCGGTTAAACCAAAACAGAAATTTCGTACTACTGGCACAGCTGGAAAAGTTTAAAATTAACTCAGCAGTAATCGGAAACACTAAAAATAAATTGGAACTACGCAGAAAAACAAAACTTCTTGGAAAATCTCAATTTGATTTCCCATAATATTAAATACTATAATAATTATTTTACAAAATATTATTCGTGAGAGAAATTCTCTTGACAGATGGATGATTATTGTTATTTGCCCTATGGACCCTCGAGTTTCTTCAATTTAAATGCGTTTTCCATTAACCCAGATCTCCATTTCACTGCTTCTATATTTTTATTTTCGAACAATAGGCTTGAGGCATGGCAATTTCCTATAATAAACTAAGATAAAGGAGAGTTATTATTGAAAATGTATATATTTTTAAATTTTCTTGTGTGAAATATTCATTGATGTTTTCATTGAAACATTGGTCGCCTCAAAATAGTTATTTATGTATCAAGGGAATTATGAAGGTGTTAATATCCCAGGGCAAAGTTTGTGTCCCGAGGGCCTTCGGCCCGAGGAACACCAATTGCCCGTGGGTATTAACACCTAATAATTTCCGTGGTACATAGATAATTTTATTTCCTACTGAATTTACTGTATTTTGTCCATTTTTATAAAGAAATAAACCATTAACCAAAATTTCTATTTTTGTCAAAGTTTCACGTATTCAAGGTAAAAGCGGAAGTTAAGAAAATCCTGCTGAATTATGCTATCCTTAACTCCCTTGAGAGTTAAGACCCTGTTTATGATTATCGTAACCAAGGTATTATATGGTTATAATAGTTCAGTAGGAAATAAAATTATTTATTTTCCATTATTATCAGTCAAGTATAGCAAATCAAGGTTTAGAACTATAAGTCATTGTAAACCAGTGGCGCATCCAGGGAGGAGGCTATCGGGCTAAGGCTCTCCCCAGGCTGTTAGAGTAATCTAGTGCACTGAGAGTGAAAGCCAAAAGCGCCTAGCAATAGAACATAACCTAATATAATAATGTAACCAAAAAATATGTTTTGTAACTCACGTTTAATATTTTATAATAAATTAATGATTAAAGTAATTAGTTAGAAGTTTACTATCATTCAGTGGCGGCTCGTGACTATTTCAAGTGAGGAGGCTAAAAAATAATGATTTACGGTAAGGTAACCTCAAAAACGATGAAATCTCGAGAAAATGTCATCACGACAACGTAGCAAACTATTTAATTTCTTGTCTATTAGATTATCTAACCTTATCCACATAAACCAGCGCTGTGTGGGCGAGCCTTTAGTTCCGGACTAAGGGATCTTACCCTTACCAGTTTAACGGTACTTTTATTATCAATTTTTCAAATATTTAAGTGGGTATTACTTTATCAAATATTTGCTTTGTTTGGTTTTCATCGTAATTTGATAATTTTGCGTTTTAAAAGGCATCCTACTTTATCTCACCCATTTGGGGTTTTTGCAAACGTGTACTACTTTATTGTTGTCTTTGTCTTACTCACATATAATTAACAAAACATTTTTTCATTAAAATTAAACTAAAAACAAGTTTCCAAGACCTTATTTGGGAAATTTATTGTTTTATAATCGTTATTATTTAATTATTCAACTGGTTTTAATTAAATTAAACCATTTAAAATGTCAATAATGTCATGCGGTAACGTCGCTTTTAATCGGCCATTTTGCAGTGACGTGTTTACGTTTTTATCCAGTTTTTCCTTGGATTTTCCATTTTTCCAGGGCGTTTTAAGTCGGAAAAACTGGTTTAAAGTACGAGGCTTTGAGTTTTTTTCATTTTGTGCAAAAAATTTCCAGTTTTCTAATAGAGTGACAAAAACTCAAATCTCATCAAGTAGGTGCTGGAATGATCTTTTTAGAGATTTTTCTTTGGATTTTCCGCTTTTCCAAAGCTTCTTCAATTAGGAAAACCGATTTTAAATATCAGGCTTTAAGTTTTTTCCATTTTGAACCAAAAATTTCCAGTGACTAAAACTTAAGTTTCATCAAGTAGGCTCTGGAATGTCCTTTTCAGAGGTTTTCTTCGAATGTTCCGCTTTTCCAAGGCTTTTTCGGTCGGGAAAACTGATTTTAAGTACAAGGCTTTGAGTTTTCTTCATTTTCTAGCACAAATTTATATTTTTAAATGCAATAATTAGGAAAATCCCATTTAAATGCTTTTTCTGGAAGTTTTGATGTGGCAACATCGTTTGTAGCCAACTTCAATCATGTAAACCTTGTAATAAATGTCATTTGTCAATTTGGAAAGTCGGCCATTTTGAGTGTTTTTATCCATATTTTTCCTCGAAAATTTCCGCTTTTCCAGGCCGTTTTAAAACGGAAAAAATGGTTTAAAGTACGAGGCTTTGAGTTTCCTTCATTTTGTGCTAAAATTTTTCAGTTTTCCAATAGGGTAAGTAACAAAAACTCAAATTTCATCAAGTAGGCTTTAGAATGTCCTTTTCAAAGGATTTTCTTTGGATTTTCTGCTCTTCCAGGGCTTTTTGGATCGGGAAAACCGATTTTAACTACGAGGCTTTGAGTTTTCTTCATTTTGTGCCAAAAATTTCAAGTTTTCCAATGGGGTAAGTGACAAAAACTCAAGTTTCATCAAATAGGCTTTGGAATGTCCTTTTCAGAGGTTTTTCTTGGATTTTCCGCTTTTCCAGGCCGGGAAAACCGATTTAAAGTACGAAGCTTTGAATTTCCTTCATTTTCAGCAAAAAAAATTCAGTTTTAAATTAAAATTAAGGACGCAAAAAAAAATAGCAAAAAACAACTTTTGAGGGAATTTTTTTTTTTCAGGTGGCAACATTACTTTGTAGCCAACTTTACTCGGGTTCCAATCCAGTGGGTCTTGGAATGTTATTTCTAAAGTGACATTTGAGAAAAAAGTATGGTCACCCCTACCCTATTATAGGCTGGTACATTTTTACTGAATTTGGTACAATTTGTCTTTAATTTTGATACAAAAAATTTTTGCTCTCTGGCAACACTGGCGAGAAGGATCAAATTAACTTTTCGACGTATTTTTTGCTCCTCTATCCGATGGAATTTTTTTGAAATTCAAAATTTGATTTTTTTTGACAAAAAAATTCAAAGAAGATAACCTTCGATTTATTTTTTTAAATTTTCAAAGTGTCCTAACTCAAAAACGGAAAGCTTGGGAGAAAAACTTCAAATACAAAACTTATAGATCTCGTCGAGTACTACAAAAAAACCTATAAGAAGTATCCCGCCACGGGACACCGACTTCGAGAAAATCGACCTGGAAAATTTTAAAAAATTACAAAGAATTTCAAATTTAACAGCTGATATTTCAAAAACGAAAACGGCCTGGAATCTCAATAAAAAAATATTTTGTAGGTAATTTCATCCTCTTTCAAAAGAGATAGGACTCGAAACGATCGGTTGAGAAATAGCGGAGCTATAAGCGAAAAAGTAACGTCGTATCAGATCGCCGAAATTATCATCTGGCCAAAATCGAAATATCCTTTTTTAATTTTTTCCCCGCCTCAAAATGCGTCATAGCAAGCAGGGTCCCAAAGGCTTTTTAACGTTTTTTTTTGCTCCTCTATCTGAAGGTATTTTTTTTTTGGAAATTCAGAAAAAAAAATCAAAATCAAGAAAGATGGGGAGGCTAACTTTTTTCCGGTACATCGGAGAGAACTGAAACTCGGAATATCGACTAAAAATCAGATTTTGAATATTGCCGATTTTTGATTGGCTCCAAATTATCAGCTGATCAGTAGAATTATAGACTGTGCCCCGTGATTAAAATACCTCTAGCCCTTCGGGCTCGCGTATAACTCCGGCCCTTCGGGCTCGCGTATAACTCCGGCCCTTCGGGCCCGGAGTTATACGGAATCAGGAATAAGAAACTGAAATTGAATTTTCAATTTTTTGGAAGAGGCTTAGCCTCCCCTGCCTCCTCTGACAAGCCGCCACTGCTATCATTAAAGACGTAAATCAACCCCCCAGATACTGTAATAGGTTATGGGCCAAGCAGAGAAGTAGAAGAAACATAAGAAGTTAAGGCTGAAAAAGTAAGCTAATAAATAAAAAAAAAATGAGTAGCTCAGTGGTGAATTTACCACATTTAACAACTTCCACAAACTTCAACAACTGGAAGTTTAGGGTACATATACTGTTAGATAAACGACAAATATCCGAGGCACTTGAAAAAACCGAAAATGACTACACAGATGACACCAAGAAAAATGAATTCAAGTTGAAAGATGCAAAAGCAAAAAGCATAATTGGATCTAGTAAAAGATGCTAAAACCGCCAAGGAAATGATGGAAGCACTGGAAGGAGTATTTTAAAGAAAAAGTGTATTTACCAAGTTGACTTTAAAGCGAAAGTTACTGACATTAAAGTTAAAAAGAGGTGATAAATTAGAAGATCATTTTCTTATTTTTGATACTCTAATAAGATACTTGGAAAATGCTGGTTCAGGAAAGATGGAGGAAGAAGATAAGGTATGCCATTTGTTGCTTTCGTTGAATGAAGATTACCAACCTGTAATAACTGCAATTGATACAATGAACACTGCCATAAAAATGGATTTTGTAAAGGCTAGATTGCTGGATGAAGAAATAAAATTTAAGAATAAACACAGCCAAAGCAATAGCAATACTGAAATGTCGTTTGCGTGTTATAAATGTGGCAGACAAGGGCATAAGTTTTTTGAGTGCAGACAGGGCAATACATCAAGAGAAAACTTCAGAGGTCGTAGAGGTTACAACAGAGGCTATTCACAGAATAACCGAGGGCAGTTACGAGGTCAAGGTTACAAGCAGAACGAAAACAGAGCATTCATTGCGTTGCATAGCATCACATCACATAGCATAGCATCAAAGAAAATCAGACAAGAAGTATAAAAGATTTTATTTTGGACTCAGGGTGTACACAGCACATGGTTATGGGAGAAATGGAAATGTATATGTCACATGTCAAGAAAATACCAACCGTGAAGATCGGCACAGCAAAGAATAATGAAGTTTTGTATGGATACAAGCAAGGTAAATTAAGAGGGGTTTGTCAAGGAAAAGAAATAACCATCGAAGCATTGATTATTGAAGGTATGACACATAATTTATTATCTGTGAGCATGTTACTTGAGAAAGATTTTGAAGTTAGTTTTTGTAGCGAGTCAAGGTCAGGAATAAAAAAGGCAATTTTGTCTAAAAATAATTTAAATTTTTACTGCAAGGCACACAATGATTTGTTTGTTCTAACCATAGATTTCAAGACTCAAAATTGTTATTATACTACTTATAGGAGAGAAAAGTGTAGAGCAGAATGTAGATAAAAATATTTGGCATAGAAGGTTAGGGCATATAAATAGGCATAATATAAGTAAGTTAGGCTTGCCATACAGTTCAGGGATTTGCAGTACATGTGTAGAGGGCAAAGGCACTAGAAAACCTTTTTATAGAAAAGAAAAGATGACAGCTAGGATTGGTGAGTTGATACATTCGGACATTGCAGGTCCAGTACAAACGCCAACGCCTGAAGGGCATAGATACTTTCAAGTTTTGCTTGATGATTATTCTCATTTTTTGGTCATTAAACTTTTGAAAAATAAAAGCGAAGGGGAACAAAACTTGATTGACTTTATAAAATTAATAAAAACACAACATGGGTTAAAAACGAAAAGAATAAGGGTAGATAATGGTGGGGAATTTACGTCGAATTTATTTAAAAAATTTTGCAGATTAAAAGGGATTGAGCTGGAATATACAATGTCATATACACCGCAAGAGAACGGCACATCGGAGCGAATGAATAGAACATTATTGGACAAAGTAAGAACAAAATTTGTGGAAACGAACCTATATAGAGAGTTATGGGGTGAACCCATTCAGTGTTCTGCTTATGAGCTTAACCGGTCTCCGACAGAGTCAAATAACGGAGAAACTCCAGCTACAAGATGGTATGGTAAGAATGATATATCTAAATTGAGAGTTTTTGGAAGCCAAGCGTGGGCAGTAATCTTACCAAGGCAGAGTAAACTAGAAATAAGGACACAACCATGTATACATGTAGGATATACTGGATCGGGTTACAGACTATGGAATTATGAAGAAAATGAGATTTTTTGTTCAAGAGACGTGAGATATGATGAGAAGACAATCAACTATGACAAACCAGAAAAGTTCAGGCAAGTAATAGAAGAGATTGAAAGTGAACATGACTTAAAAGGAGGAATAAATGAAATTGAAATACAAGAGCAAAATATAACAGAAGATGAGTCAAATGAAGATACAGAGAGTTCAAGCTCAGAAAGTTTTGAAGAATGTTTACCAAGAACAGAGACAACAGCCAAAGGTAGAAAAATCACTCAACCAAGACATTTAACCGAATATGACATTTATACAGCATATTGCTTAATATCAGCAAGTGAAGAAGATCCAATTAAATATGAAGAAGCAATAAATAGCAAAGAATGGAAAGTAGCTATTGAAAAAGAGCTAAATTCACATGAAAAACTGAAAACATGGACAGAAACAGATTTACCAAACGGAAAAAGAGCTATACAAACAAAATGGGTTTTTAGGACGAAAGAAGATGGAACTAAAAAAGCTAGAGTGGTAGCAAAAGGGTTTCAGATGAAGGAGGAGGATCCTTTTGAATCAAACTACTCACCTGTCGCAAGAACGTCAACGATTAGAATCATATTTTCAATAGCACTACAACGTAACTAGAACATAAGACAACTAGATATACCTACAGCATTCTTGAATGGAATTCTCGAAAATGAAGTCTATATTCATGCACCAGCAGGATTGAAGTGTAATACACCTATATTAAGACTAAATAGAGCGTTATATGGGCTGAAAGAATCACCTAAAACTTGGAACGACACCTTTAATAATTTTGCAACTAAAAATAACTTTACCAGATCTAGGCATGATTGTTGTTTATATTATAATCAAAAAGTATGGATACTTATCTATGTAGATGACATCCTACTACTAGGAAATGATACAGATGTAGAAGAGACTGTGCAACTTTTGAAAAAATATTTCCAAGCCAAAGATCTTGGGGAAATCAAGAATTTTTTGGGAATGAATAAGTATAACGAGATCAAAAGACAAGATAAAGATTGACCAAACAAAATTCATAGAAAAACTTTTAGCAAACTTTAATATGGACCAATGCAATCCAAAAAGAACACCAATGGAGAAAGGATTTCAATATAATGAAGACAGTCAGATACTAGAAGATGTTCCATATCGTGAATTAATTGGGGGACTTATATATTTAACTACAACAACAAGACCTGATATTGGCTACGCAATTTCATATCTAAGTAGATTTTTGGATCGACCAACTACAGAGACATGGAATGCGGGAAAAAGAGTACTACGTTATCTACAAGGTACAAAAGACATGTTGAATTTTGAGCAAATTAAAATAAATTGTACACCATTGGAAAGAGCATTGAATCCTCTATAAATCCATGCAAAATTGAGTTTGATAGCTTAGAAAGTTTTTGAGTAATTGAGCCTCAAAATTAAATTTTAGTCTAAATTTTGTCGAAAACTTCAAACTCCATTTTCTCAAAAACTATAAAACTGGGAATATTGTAAATCACAGGACTTTTAGAGCTTGATAAAAGCTACAAATGCTGAAAATTTCAATTCAATTTGCTTAACGGTTACCGAGCAATTGTGGTTTGAATTTTTTGAAATCGAAATTCAAAGGGGGTAACTTGATTTTTTTATTTTTCAGTTTTGCTCAATTTTAACTTTACCAATCGATGGAGTGGGTTAAAATTAGTAGTAAACAACCCTGACATTGATTCCAAATGGCCATTTCAAGCAGAAACAAAAATAAAAAAAATTATATTTTTGGCTAGGGAAAATTTTCAAAAACTTGATATATGGTCATGAACAATTGCCATATCTTTTTTAAATTTCGAGGAAATTGAAATAAATTATTTACCATCGGAAAGAGCATTGAATTCTCTATAAATCCGTGCATAATTGAGTTTGATACCTCAAACAGTTTCGGAGCAATTGAGCCTCAAAGATGATTTTTAGTTCAAATTTTGTCAAAAACTTCAAACTCAATTTGCTCAAAATCTATAAATCTGGGAACATTGTAAATTACAGGACATTTAGAGCATAATAAGGGCTACAAATACTGAAAATTTCCATGCAATTTGCCGAACGGTTACCGAGGAATTGAGGTTTGATTATTTTAAAACTAGAATTCTAAGGGGGTACCCTTATGAAAAACTCGATTTTTTTATTTTTCAGTTTTGCTCAATTTTGATTCCACCGATCACTGAACAATTGCCATATCTTTGTTAAATTTCGAGCAAATTGAAATAAATTATATACCATCGGAAAGAGCATTAAATTCTCTATAAATCCGTGCAAAATTGAGTTTAATAACTCAAATAGTTTCGGAGCAATCGAGACTCAAAGATTATTTTTAGTCCAAATTTTGTCAAAAACTTCAAACTCAATTTGCTCAAAACCTATAAATCTGAGAACATTGTAAATTACAGGTCATTCAGAGCATAATAAAAGCTACAAATGCTGAAAATTTCAATGCAATTTGCTCAACGGTTACCGTGCAATTGAAGTTTGAATATTTGGAAATTAGAATTCTAAGGGGGTACCCTTATGAAAAACTCGATTTTTTTATTTTTCAGTTTTCCTCAATTTTGACTTTACCAACTGATAGAATGCGTTAAAATTAGTGGAAAATAACCCTGACATTGATTCAAAATGGCAATTTCAAGCAGAAACAAAAATAAATAGAAAATCCTATTTTTGACTATGGAAAATTTTCAAAAATATGAAGAATTGCCATATCTTTCTTAAAGGACATGGCACTAAATATTAGAATCCTGGTGATCGGTCGATTTTTTTAAAACTGAAGTATGTTATTCTATACCTGAAAACAAGCATTTTTGCTTATGGTCACTTTTTTGTATAGGAGTATAAGTCCAAAGTTTTTATATGGAATATTTTGTATGAAACATAAATTATGTTTATCTAATCTGTTATGTATTTTTGCAAGTTATACATTGAAGACAAAGATATTTATGTAGTTAAGGACAAAAATTATTATACAGGGTGTCTCAACAATTTTATTTTAAACCAAACTACACCCTAAAGAAAGCCAATAACCAAAATAACGGTTAAAAAAAAATTGAGTTCAAAAGTTTATATCAAATGTTTGATGTATCGGTTTAGTGATTTTGAATATGTATTTGGTCTGTTGTATTAACAACACAGTTAGGGCCAGTTTCACAAACATTTGTAACTTAAAGGTAAACACAAGACACTGGTAACCTACAATATATCTGTTTCATGTGTGGTTAAGCCAAAACCCTTGGTCAAGCTTTAGAATATTCCATGTAGTCAACCCGCAAATATGAGTCCGATAGCCAGTGCAGGTTACCACAAGGCCTTGTTGAACTATTATTTAAAATACTGTGTATGAACCTTAACTTCCTATGACCAGTTTAATTATTACCAGTTCTAGTTTTTACCTTTTATATAGTATTGTCATTCTGTCTATCATCTTTCAAGTTTATTAAATGTTCTCTAAATTCTCTTCTTGCGTTAACTGATCTTTCACGCAACTCCACAAAGAATCCCTCCCGACAGGTTATGGGGCCCAGGGACCTGTTAAATATTGAATAAGTTTTTTCGAAGTAATTCGATTTTCAACCAGTCAGAATGTCGACCGCTTTACCGTCCATTGAAAAGTTGCAAGGGCGTGAAAATTTCGATAGTTGGAAATTCGCTGTGAAAACTTATCTGGAGCATAAAGAGCTGTGGGACTGTGTTATAGGAACCGAGACAGACTCAAAGAAAATTACCAAAGCTAAAAGTAAGATTATTCTATTGATAGAACCGATTAACTATGTTCATGTTCAAAGTGCCACTGATGCAAAAGGTGTTTGGCAAGCTTCAACAAATGCTTTTGAGGACAAAGGGCTCACCCGAAGAGTCGGGCTGCTACGAACCCTAATAACAACACGTTTGGAAGAAAGTGAATCTGTTGAAGATTAGGTTAACAAGATTATTAGCACAGCACACAAACTTTCTAGTGTTGGCCTCACTGTAAGTGATGAATGGGTCGGAACAATCCTTTTAGCTGGATTACCAACTAAATATGAACCTATGATAATGGGTATCGAAAGTTCTGGAGTACCAGTAACCGGAGACGCCATAAAAACTAAATTACTCCAGGATGTGAAGTCAACAAATGGTGAAATTGCTATGTATACAAACAGATTTTCACATAAATACAGGAACACCAGAAATCCTAGTGCAAGAAATACTTCAGGCAATAAAAAAAATACAATTCGTTGTTTCCAATGCAATAAATATGGACATTTTGCCAAAGGTTGTGACAATCCGAAAAGAGACAAGGATAAAAACCATGACAAAAATAAGGTCGCATTATATTCAGCATTATCAGCTGCACCCAGCTGTGATCTAAGTAGAAATAGTTGGTATTTGGATTCCGCTGCTACTATTCATATGACAAATAATTTGGACTTGCTTGAAAATGTAGAAAATACCACCGATTGTTCGATTACTACTGCAAATGATCAAAAAATGTGTGCAAACAAGGTTGGCAGTGTCATCTTACCTGTGTCAGTTTCTCATAATGCAGAAATAAAGAATACTGTATATGTGCCAGATTTGAAAGTCAACTTGTTGTCAGTAAGTCAAATGGTAAAAAAAAATTACTCTGTAGTCTTTGAAGCCACTGGTTGCAAAATTTTTAAACCTCAGAAACAAGTTATTGCTACAGGAATACTTGATAAAGATTTATTTAAACTAGAATTATTGAAAAATGAACATGTAGCATGCCATGCAGATTCAATGTTATGGCACCGAAGGCTAGGACACATCAATTTTAATAGTTTAAATGAACTGAGAAATGGTATGGCATCCGGAATAGATTTCACAGACCCTTCACTGGAATGCAAATGTGAAATATGTGTCAAGGGGAAATGCCACAGGCTACCATTTAGAGATAGTGAATCGCACACTCAAGAAGTTCTGGAATTAGTGCATTCGGACCTTTGTGGGCCTATTGAGGTCACCAGTTTAGCAGGTTCGAGGTATATGCTTTCTTTTTTGGACGATTACACGCATAAAATATTTGTATATTTTATTAAAACCAAAGACGAAGTTTTTGATTACTTTCAGATTTTCAAAAAATTAGTTGAGAATCAAACCGGTAAAACAATCAAGACTATTCGTACAGACAATGGGGGTGAATATATCAGTGCCGCGTTCCAGAATTTTTTGAAAGACTCTGGTATAGTACATCAGCTCACTGTACCAAGAATAGCTGAGCAGAACGGCAAGGCAGAACGTTTGAATCGAACAATTTTTGAAAAAACGAGGTGTATGCTGATTGATTCCGAATTACCTAACAAGTTTTGGGCAGAAGCTGCTTCTACAGCGGTTTATTTACTAAATCGATCACCTACCAGATGCCTCAAAGGAAAAACCCCGGAAGAAGCCTGGATTGGCATTAAACCAAAGTTAGAGGCACTACGCGTTTTTGGGTGCAAAGTTCATGCACATATTCCTAAAGAAACCCGTAAGAAACTTGACAGCAAAACGATAGTCAGTATTTTGATTGGATACAGTAAAGTAAGGCGTATAGATTATACAATCCTTTCAGTAATAAGGTATTTGTAGAGAAAGAGATTTGAGAAAGAAAAGGGTGCATTATTGCTAGAGAAGTCTAGAAATAAACCAGAAAAACATTTTTTTATTTTTCCAGAGGAGCCTTCAGTACCTGACTTAAATCAAGCTCAAGAGGTCAATAACATTGATGAAGGAAATTTAATTTTTGAACACGAAGAGTTATCTTCTACATCACAGTCTGATGATGAAGAACAAAATGAAAGTGACCCAACAAAATACACAGAAAATTATCCAGATGTAGGTCTAAACCCAGATTTTGAACCGCGTCAAAACTTAGAGTTTTCAGCACAAGGATTGAGAAGAACTGAGAGAGTCAGAAAATCACCTAAAACTCTCGACGATAATGAAGTTAGTTTTGCTACAATGATTGATTTCCCTGATCCTGAGACCGTTGAGGAAGCTCTAAGTAGACCTGATTGTGATAGTTGGCGTGAAGCTATGAATGAAGAATATTCAGCGCTCATGGATAACAAAACATGGGAACTAGTAGACTACACAGATGACAAAAAACCTTTGAAATGCAAATGGATATTTAAAACAAAAAAGGATTCATGTGGGGCAGTTGTAAAATATAAGGCAAGGCTAGTAATTAAAGGCTGCAGTCAAAAGAAAGGCATTGATTATGAAGAAACCTACTCTCCTGTTGTAAGATATACGTCTATAAGATATTTGCTTGCTATTGCCGCAGAATTTAATTTGGATATCGATCAGTTAGATGCTGTAACGGCTTTTTTGCAGGGTGATCTTACCGAAGACATTTATATGATACAACCAGAAGTTTTTTCAGAATCGAGCAAAATTTGCAAGCTAAGATAATCATTATATGGTCTAAAACAGGCTAGCAGAATATGGAATTTGAAATTAGATGAATGTCTTAAGAAATGTGATCTGACTCAGTCCAAAACCGATTCATGCATTTACTATAAGTTTACTGAATCATTGATACTAATTGTAGCTATTTATGTAGACGATATGATTTTATTGTCCAATGACATAACTGCTAAAAAAAGTATAAAAAATCAGTTAATGTCACAGTTTAGAATGAAGGACATTGGAGAAGCCAGATTTATACTAGGCATGCAGATTACACGTGATAGAAAGAATAAAAAGATATGGTTAGATCAAAACTTATACATTGAAAATATGCTAAAGAAATACAACATGTTTGAGTGTAATCCAGTAGATACTCCAGTTTTGCTTGGTGAAAAATTATCCAAAAGTATGTCACCAAAAACTGGAGCTGAAATTGAGAAGATGTGCAATGTACCATACCAAGAACTCGTAGGAAGTCTACTATTTGCAGCACAAGTATCAAGGCCTGATATATCATATGCAGTCAATAATGTCAGTCGATTTACACAAAATCCAGGACATATTCACTGGACAGCAACAAAACGTATTCTCAGATATTTGAAGGGTACAATGAACTACAGAATGGAATTTGATGGTACTGACAAGAAGAAAAGTGAAATTGTTGGCTTTGCAGATGCTGATTGGGCCAGCAACATAGACGATCGTAGATCAGTAACTGGATATGTTTTCCTTAAAAATGGTACAGCTATATCATGGGCAACCAAGAGACAAGTCACCGTTGCTCTCTCTACAACAGAAAGTGAGTATATGGCTATGAGCATGGCGGCCCAAGAGGCTTTATGGCTAAGAAGATTGAGTGAAGAATTTGGACAATGCACAACTGCTACAGTTTTAAATATTGACAATCAAGGAGCCATAAATCTAGCACAAAATGGGGCATATCATGCAAGAACGAAACACATAGATGTAAGACATAACTTCCTCAAAGAAAAGATAGCTGAGAAATTATTACAGGTGAAATATATCTCTACAGAGAAGCAAATTGCAGATTCTTTAACTAAAGCTGTCAATAAGAAGAAAACTGATGTGTGTGCCAAGAATCATGGTTTAGTTTATTTTAAATAGAGGGACTGTTGAATTATTATTTAAAATACTGTGTATGAACCTTAACTTCCTATGACCAGTTTAATTATTACCAGTTCTAGTTTTTACCTTTTATATAGTATTGTCATTCTGTCTATCATCTTTCAAGTTTATTAAATGTTCTCTAAATTCTCTTCTTGCGTTAACTGATCTTTCACGCAACTCCACAAAGAATCCCTCCCGACAGGCCTATATGGCATATTTTTGTATTTATTGATCTATTTCTACAGTATGAAATCCAATTTTTTTTCCGAGGAACAACAGCTACTTCAAATAGTCTCTGGTTATCATTGTTACAATGTTTGTAGTTATTCAGGCCTATGATGTATCATTTTCTGTTATTTCAACAGCAACGTTAAGTTATCTGTCACTGTTTATTCTATACGTCAAAAATGAGATACAAATGGATGTTGAGCCTTAACACAGCCGTTAAAATAACAGGACAGGATACATCATAAGCCTGATTATTGATATTTTAGGTTATTATAGTTTTGTAGCAGTTGTTTTAGTTATTGGCTTTCTTTAGAGAGTAGTTTAGTTTAAAATATAATTTTTGAGACACCCTGTATAATAATTTTTGTCCTCAACTACATAAATAGCTTTGTCTTTAATGTATAAGTTGCAAAATCACATAACAGATCAGTTAAACAACGGTTAAACTTAAGTTTATGCTTCAAAGAAAATATTTCATATACAAACTTTGAACTCTATTTTCTGGGACATCCCATACTCGTACAAAGAACTGACCATAAGCAGAAATGCTTGTTTTCAGGTATAGAATAACATACTACAGTTTTAAAAAAATCGGCCGATCACCAGGATTCTAATATTTAGAGCCATGTCCTTTCGAGCAAATTAAAGTAAATTATATATCATCGGAAAGAGCATTAAATTCTCTATAAATCCGTGTATAATTTAGTTTGATAGCTCAAATGGTTTTTCAGCAATTGAGCCTCAAGCCCGTTTAAACTTTTTGCATTGATTCTGTTGATCTCCATATTTTGCTGCTTTCTCCATATTGAGTATCAGTGGAAATATAAAAGAGCCTTTACTAAAACTTTTAAACCTTGACTTGATACAGGAAAAAATTTACTTTTGAGTGTTCAATATAGTAAAAATTCAAGGCGATTGGGCAAGAAATAAAAAAGTTCTGAATTCTTTCAATTCAGTAAAAAGTAACATTTAAGTACAAAGCTTCTACTTTTGAATTTTTTGCTCTAAAACTATTGGGTATAGAAATATGAGATTTTCAGGATCAATTTTCGAAAGTTTGTGGAAAATTCAAAGTAATTGACCAACAAACAGTGAAGTTAGGAATTTTCTCAATTCCAAATTTTTTACTCGAAAACTATTGGGGAGCAAAAATATGAGATTTTGAGGATTTATTTTTGAGGGTTAACTACACATGACTAAGAAACAGAAAAATCGTCAATTATCTCAATTGAATGAAAATTAATATTTTGGGCAGCCTCTACTTTATAGAGTTTTTTACTGTGTTATTATGATAGGCGTACAAATATGAGATTTTCAGGCAGGGCCGCAACTAGGGGGTTTATAGAGGCGCCTTCTCACCGTCAAATAAAATTAATGTACAACCAACAAATTAAATTACAGTGGGTGAAATTGTTCTCTATTACCGGCTCTCATGAGAGATTTTCTACATTAAAATCCGGAGATAATAGAAGATTGATTACCCCGTATCTTTACACAGTGGTGGAATTGTTTTAATTTTCCAGCTTTCGTGGAAGATTTCTTACAAGAGCCGGGAATAATAAAGTATTGATGATTTTGTATCTTTATACAGTACGTGGCTTATTTTCGTTGAGTCAAATTACAGTGGGTAAAATTTCTCCTCAGTACCGGCTCTCGTGAAGTATTTTCTACATTAAAATCCGGAGATAATAGAAGATTGATCACCCTGTATCTTCACACAGTGGTGGAATTGTTTTCATTTTCCAGCTTTCGTGAAAGATTTCCCACAAGAACTAGGAATCATAAAATATTAATCACTCTGTATTTTTATACAGTGGCTTATTTTAGTTGAGTTAAATTACAGTGGGTGAAATTGCTTTTTATTACCGGCTCTCGTGAAGTATTTTCTACGTTAAAATCTGGAGATAATAGAAGATTGATCACCCTCTATCTTCACACAGTGGTGGAATTGTTTTCATTTTCCAGCTTTCGTGAAAGATTTTCCACAAGAACCAGGAATCATAAAATATTAATCACTCTGTATTTTTATACAGTGGCTTATTTTGGTTGAGTTAAATTACAGTGGGTGAAATTGCTTTTTATTACCGGTTCTCGTGAAGTATTTTCTACGTTAAAATCTGGAGATAATAGAAGATTGATCACCCTGTATCTTCACACAGTGGTGGAATTGTTTTCATTTTCCAGCTTTCGTGAAAGATTTCCCACAAGAACTAGGAATCATAAAATATTGATCACTCTGTATCTTTATACAGTGGCTTATTTTTGTTGAATCAGATTACAGTGGGTAAAATTGCTTTCTATTACCGGCTCACGTGAAGTATTTTCTACGTTAAAATCTGGAGATAATAGGAGATTGATCACCCTGTATCTTTACACAGTGGTGGAATTGTTTATAATTTCCAGCTTTCGTGAAAGATTTCCCACAAGAGCCGGGAATCATAAAATATTCATTACTCTGTATTTTTATACAGTGGCTTCCCAAGTAACATTTTAAATGCTTTTTGGCATTATCTAAGTTATATGAAAGCTTTAAGAATGTGAAATTAGAAGCTTACTATTTTAAAACTATTGTGTTTTATTGAAGAGCTGTAACAACATTGTAATTACCTAATATTGCAGCCTTTTAGCATTAAAAACGCGAATAGTTTCAAAGTAGCCGTAATAATGCTGCAAACATTTCTAGCTTAAAGCTATTTTACTTTAAGAAAGATTTGGAAACCGTTCTGCTTTATCTTAACCTACGAATAAGGAATTCAGCTGTATGAAGGGAGTGCAAAAGTAAAGCTTAAAACTGCAATAAAACCGAAGTTCGATAAACCTTTCAGGCTTCAAAAAAAGATGTCTCTAAACTTCATACCTTTCTCCGATACCAGAAAGAATTTTTTAAACTTAATTGGGTAAAGAAGCTGCATTAAATCTCAATTTTTTTAAAGTTCCTGGGATGTGATGTAGCACGTGAAAGTGGCAGGCGACATCTACCATTCAATAAAATTAGTTTTTTGAAATCTTATTTCAACCTAACAAAAAGCTTGTTTGTGGTCTAAAGGCCTTTTCGAGAAGATAGAAAACAAACAGCTGGTGATCGGATTAATAAGAATAATCGGATCTGGATCAGCGTTTCCGAAAAATCCTGTTTTCAAAATTTCATGCTATATCTAGCGAAGAAGATCCAAACCCTCTCAACGCACCAAGCAGGTTCCAAGATCACGAGAGCATTGAAAGAGTTTGAGTCTTCTCCGCCAGATGGAAGCATAAAAATTTGAAAGCAGCCCTAATAACCTGTTCCAGACAAATAACTTGGAGTTTTATGAAGGTTTTATAGATCCGTTTTATCCACCAGAAGCCCTAGGAATCACACGCCTTAAAGCAAAATAGCTTTAAGAACAAATAATCCAAGGTTTGCAGGCCTATTTTTACGCAATTTAGATTTGTGGTATATAATGAAAAGAACTGTTAGCTTTATCACTATTTCGCCATGTTTGACTGTCATTTGAACGCGTTTGAATGGAATCCATTTTGTAGAAAAATATATTCACTGTTTATTTTCAGGTATTTTGTTGAATCTGGTATTGTAATTATGATTTTATAGCTTATTATAATTGATTCATCATATTTATGCTTCGAATATCTATAAAACGTGTAAAAAAATTGACACATTACTTATAGGTTAGTATTTTAATATTTTTGTCAAAATTAGGGTTTTTTCAAGGCCCACGAGTTATTTGAACCTTTGAGGTACACTTTCATCAGTAAACTTGGGTTTGTATATAAATTTCAATGCAGAATCACGTCTATCTGCGAATTATATTTGTGTAATACCACTCATAGTTATCATAGATCGTCCATTACAGATGTAAGTTTAAATTATGTTTGTGGGGAATTATGGCGAAGTAGAAGAATTGA
Organism: Ceutorhynchus assimilis; assembly: GCA_917834065.1. Classification (NCBI taxonomy): domain Eukaryota; kingdom Metazoa; phylum Arthropoda; class Insecta; order Coleoptera; family Curculionidae; genus Ceutorhynchus; species Ceutorhynchus assimilis. Next base: position 38,759,122 of record OU892284.1, read on the forward strand.
TAAAGTTTGGTTAAGCCCCTTAAGTTTCAAGAATATACATTTTGTTGCCATTTTTATTTTAAAAAATTCCATTTGTACTTCATTTCTTCCATTTGGCTTTTAAGGCGGCCTAATAGTTTTATCATAGACTTGGAATAAGTTTTATGGACGCTGTCTGTATAGCTATAAAACTTTGCCTTTGGGAACCTCAATGCTTTAATAGGGTTTTATAAAAGGCTGTTAAAGCAATCTTAGGGGTGGGCCCTTGCAGTCTTAAAAGAACTTTGAAAGGGTTCTTTAATGGTTGCTAAGGCAATATGGCTTTATAAAATATTTTTATTCTAGGTTTTATAGTAACTTTTAACACTTCTTTAAAGCTAATAATGTTACTTGGGTTATTTTGGTTGAGTCAAATTACAGTGGGTAAAATTGTTTTCTATTACCGGTTCTCGTGATTTTCTACGTTAGAAATTAGAAATGATAACAATATTGATCATCCTGTATCTTTATACAGTGGTAGAATTCGTAGTAGGCGCCAAAATTTGGATTGGTGTTGGGCACCGAGGCTTCTAGTTGCGGCCCTGTTTTCAGGATCAATTTTTGAAAATTTAATATGAAAAATATTGAAAATTCAAGGTTATTGGCCAACAAACAGTAAAGTTAGTAATGAATTTTTTATATTGGGAGCCCAAACATGAAATTTTGAGAACCATTATTGAGGGTTGCAGCTGAAATACACTTATATTTCAAAGCAAATCTAGCAAATTCTAGTCTGATTTGTGTAACTCAAATTTCCTTTCGATAATTTGAACTTTCTGTGTTTTTTTTTTTATTTTTATTTCTGATCTCTGACTAAATTTCAGTCAAGAAATCGTCTAATTTTGATGTTTGATTGAATTTCTGCGGAAAATTTGAATTCATTGCAAAATTCCAGTCCTTGCAAGAGGTGGAGTGGTAATTCTCGTCTCCATTTCAGTCTTTTCTCCCTTTTCCTTTTCGAAACAAGAGAGGAAAATTTATTCTTATTTTTTGATATTTTACTACTCTATAATGGTCGAGCGATTTAGGTCTATAAACCTAGCTGTCCCAAGGTGGAAAAAACCTTCGGGAACTATATAATAATTAGGTGCTTTTTAGGTGCTAATCAGGGCCTCTAATTTAAAATTAGGTGCACCTTTAGTTTTCGAGACAATCAAAAAAAACTAAGGGATTGCTAGGTTTATAAAAGCTAGCAATCCCCTGTTAGTAAAAAATAATTTTTCAAATTTTTTCTTTGTATCAGAATTAGGTGCTTTTTAGGTGCTCCCAAATAGTTTAAGAAAAAATAGAATTGATTAATTATTAACTAAGTTACAGATTTTTTTTTAATTATTAGGGGACTGCTGGCTTTACGTTTACATGTTGGTGTGTCAGAATCGCAAAAAAACTTCGAGATCTATATAATAATTAGGTGCTTTTTAGGTGCTAATTAGGGCCTCTAATTGAAAATTAGGTGCTCCTCTAGTTTTTGAGAAAATCAAAAAAAAAAACTAAGGGCTGCTAGCAAAGTCTACTGCTAGGTTTATGAAAGCTAATAGTCCCTTATAGTAAAAAATATTTTTCCAAAATTTTCTTTCATATCAGAATTAGGTGCTTTTTAGGTGCTCCTAAATAGTCGAAAAAAAAATAGAATTTGTGATTTTCTCAAAAATTAAAGGAGCACCTAATTTTTAATTAGAGGCCCTAATTAGCACCTAAAAAGCACCTAATTATTATATAGTTCCCGAAGTTTTTTTCCACCTTGGGACTGCTAGGTTTATAGACCTGAGCGATTCTAAAGCCGGTAATAGTCAAAATTTGAACTATTACCGGCTCTTGATTAACTAGCCAATAATCGTCCAAATTTGAATTATTGTTCATTAAAAAATGGAAAGTTAACTGTTATATCTTCAGCATACGATATTTTTGTACCTTTTACCTTTACCATATAACTAGTAAAGAAAGAGTTTGAAGTGTTGTCATTTTGTATAGTCAGTTTACCATAATTGTTGAAAAATATAGAGTTGACTTGAAAAGTAAAGCATTATTACATACTTATTATTAACAATGCAAGTTTAGCAAAAAAACTAAAAAGCAATAAAACTGCAAATCATCCACTATCACTTTCTAATAATTTCCGGACCATAAACCATCGAAAGCAAGGGTAAATGACCAGCATTGGTAGTTTATTTGTAATCCTATATGACTCTATCCGTTCCCCTGTCATCCTTTAATAAAAACCATATGGCTTCATTTCCTATTTAGACCGGATTATGTCTATCACTGCTAGGATATTTTTGCTTGAATTTGACCATAATAATCATTCATCACTATAGATAGACATGGTTGTAACAAATTCCCATCGCAATTCTCTTTTGTCTCGGCTTTTCTTCGAGTTTATAGTTCATTGGTTTCAATTCAATGCGGTAATTACCCACTCTTTGTAACAATGAAAACATCCTCCCACTTGACCTTTTTGTCGGTCTATTGGGACAAAAATTGTCTCGAAGTTCAATGGTTATTATGAGAGAGAGAGGGTGCAAAATAAATTATTGAGTGGTCAAGGCACGCAACATGACGTGTTTTTGGATAAAGCAGGGCAATTTTGTCGATTGACATATATGGAGAAAAGCAAGTTCAAGCTGTGTTAGCACAAAAATATTCAAGACACACAATTTTACCTTTCAAAGTAGAGAATTTAGAGGCACCGAATATTGTTTGGGCTGAAATCAAAGAAATGTTTGGATATATTTTGTACTAACACAACTTAAGAATGTTTACTTACAATATTGTCACATTTTTTCTATTGCATATTTTAATAAGAAGGACTATTTTGTCATATTGATAAAACCTTAGTAGAAATAATATTTAAGATAGTCAATGAAGCCGATTCTAGGAAGAAAATCCTGTCACGAAATAGGTTTAATTGTACGTGTACATTCCTGCGAGACAACAAAGTCCTATGATAGGATTTTTCAAGGATTGGGTTGTTATATTGATTTCATAGAAAATCCAAAGTTTGAAATAAAGCCTGCAAGAAAAATACCCTTTGCCATACGAGATGAAGTGAAAAAAAAATTGGAAAATATAATTAGGTTAGGTGTCATTAAACCCGTCACAGAACCTACTCCCGCAGTCACTGTTATGCAATAAGGTAAATTAAGAACCTGCATAGATCCTATAGATGTTAACGAAAAACATTTTAAGAAGACATTATCCGCTAAAAACCATGGAAGAAATTTCAGCACAAATACCTACGTGGACGTGGAGCCAAATATTTTACACTTTTAGATTGCAAACGTGGGTTTTGGCAAATAAAAGTTACAGAGCAATCTCAAAAATTTCTCACGTTTTCAACACCATGGGGGTGTTATAGTTGCACTCGTCTACCATTTGGAATCTGTTCAGCACCAGAGGTATTTCAAGAAATAATGAGTTCCTTGTTAAAAAACAATCCACTCACTGCTCAATGGCCAATATTCTTATTTATTCCGACTCCCAGGAAGGTGTAGAAAAAATTACTAAAAAAGTAATGGAAACATTGGAAAATTCTGGATTGAAACTCAATAAGGAAAAATGCATTTTCAATGTCAAAAGAGTTAAGTTTCTTGGCCTTATTGTAACATCTTATCTTTTATTTTATATTTTTACCTGATCCATGATATTATCGTGTTTCAAGTCTGTTGGATTTTGGAACACAAAAAAAAAAGTTACCACTCAATAAAGTTGGAAAATTGTTTTCATTTCACCGTCATTGTGTTTCATTAATTGGAACTATTATGTGAAGTTTTTAGACAAAGAACCAGCAACTATTGTTCAAAAACAAAAAGAAACCAAAAAAATCACACTTTCAAACAAAAAAACACCAAATCACGAGTTCGTTTAGGACAAAACTGAAACGACGTGTGTGGGTTTTTTTTTGCATTGCAAAATAATTGGCAAAAAGGTAAAAGGTCGATACAGTTTGCAAGGTTAATTAATACTCGACCGAATTTTAACAATCGCATAAATTAAAAAAAGACCCTGTTGCGTCACTGCAGTATTTTCCTCATCTCGTGCCAACGTATAACCTTAATAATAAGGACTTACGTTGATCAGCAGAGTGTAAAACATCACAAATAAGTCAACGTTACTAAGCACATTTTAATTTATTTATAATTATACGAAAATTGGGTTGGGTTTAGCACTTTTTTGACGAAAATTGACATCCCGACTGTATACGGAAATGGAAAATATCTCGTCGGCGTGTTTTCCATTAGGCGATGTTGCCAGGAATTTTCCCTATACTTGACCCTTCCAAAAACCAATTAATTGACTATACACTATCTATTTTTGTTTTGGATTTTTTCCAATGTTTCCAGAATTTAATATAGTTTGACTGCTTTGGTCACTTTATCGTAAGTATGATGTGTATGATGACTTTGTATAGGGTATTACAAATTCGTTAGTTTTTGGGCCACCTTTTCTTCAGAAAAAAATGAGATTTTATTTTTGGATTTCCATCAATACATGCCAGTGTAAACCCAGTCATTTCGATTGAATTAATACCTCAATATCACCAATCAAGTCAACTATAGAAATTGCAATGGTTTTAGGTACATTTACATCAGAACATTGAAATATTATAAAAATGAAAAATTTGCTTGTATTTTTGAAGATTTTTGAAATCATTGTACATTTTTTTGGGAATCACATAGTTATCAATCAGGAATACATGGAAATCGCTTGGGATTCCCTAGGAATAGTCTGGGAATTGCTAGGAATCTCCTAGGACTCCATGGGAGTCACATAGGAATCCATTGGTGATGACTACAAAGTTGAGGTTATGTAATTGAATAAACAGATACATAACCTTTTTTGCGGTAGTTAGTAACCATTTGATCTAAGATTGGAAAAGTCAAAATCGAAAAAAATCAAAAATTAAACTTACGAGTTTTTCAAAAAGGTACCTCGAGGGGTAAACCACTAGTGGAAATCATTGTAAATTTTTTTGGAAATCACATAGTAATTAATCAGGAATACATGGAAATCACTTGGGAGTCCCTGGGAATAACCTGGGACACGCAATCTCCTAGTACTCCATGGGAATCACATAGAAATCCATTGGTAATGACTACAAAGTTGAGGTTATGTAATTAAATAAACAGGTACATAACCTTGTTAGCGGTACTTGGTAACCATTTCTTTTAAGATTGGAAAATGCGATTTTTAACGCCAAAAAAGCGTCCAATCAAGAGCCGAGAATATTCAAAATTCTAATTCGATAACTAATCAAAAAAAAAATTCGATTTGTACTTAAAAAGTCTACTTATTAGGTCGAAAAGGTCCCAAGACCCCAAAAAAAAAGGCCCTTTGTAGGTACAAACGAAGATTTTTATACCCGAAAAAAAGGGCCCAGAATCAGGAGGCCTCCAGCCTTCGGGATCCTTTTTTTTTTAAGGCTGAGCCCCCCTACAACTTGTCAAGGAACGATTTGTTCCGATATTTTATGAATTTATAAATTTTAGACGATTAATTATTATTACAACTTACTTTTGAATGGTTTTGGGGCCACTTTGCACTAAGTTTAGCCAGAAAACGGGATACCCCAGCCAAAACAAACCGACGCCATTTTGGATTGATTGTCAAAAATTACAAGGCCTACTTTGAAACGTCAAATTCCTAGTACTCCATGGGAATCACATAGGAATCCATTGGTAATGACTACAAAGTTGAGGTTATGTAATTGAATAAACAGGTACATAACCTTGTTAGCGGTACTTGGTAACCATTTCTTTTAAGATTGGAAAAGTCAAAATTCGAAAAAAATCAAAAATTAAACTTCCGAGTTTTTCAAAAAGGTACCTCGAGAGGTAAACCACTAGTGGAAATCATTGTACTTTTTTTTGAAAATCTACTTTGACGTTTCGCTTTTCGACGATGACGTAATTTTACTTAAAAAATTTATTTTTTCTATTTTGGTGTCATATCGAAGTCTTTTCGACACTAAAAGTAGTTTCGAAAAGAGGCTCTTTGTCTCTTTGTGATACTCCTTTTTTACTTATCAGAGGTTGGTAACACTGGCTGACTAATGGCCATCGATGGTCATTCGCGATTTTATAATAGAAGATTTCTATATTTAGCATGTAGTGTTACCAACCTAAACATATGAAATCGAAATATGAGAATAAAATTTCCAATAAAAATTTGTTTTTTTTAATTAAACAATACCAAAATAGAAAAAATAGTATAAAATATTCGTTTCATAAGACATTTTATCGCACTCGCCCTATATAGGGCGAGTGCGATAAACACTCGCCCTATATAGGGCGAGTGCGATAAAATGCCGTCTTATGAAACTTGTATTTTAATGTACTATTTTACAATAGTTTTCCATTTTACTGTGGGTAACATCAAAAAATGGGTATCAGCAGAAAATCACAAACAAAAATAAATACTTATTGAGGCTGAAATTCATAAACATAGCTATCAGCTGTTAAAATTATGAATACAAAATAAGGTAATACTTAACACTTACTACAGTCTTCCAATAACTGTTATTTTCTTGGAGAAATAGTGCTGATGCACTAATAAAATAACGTAAATCCTTAACACTGCCAAGCAGTATTTAATAGTTCCAATAACTCTCTAATAATTAATCAGTAATACATGGAAATCACTTGGGAGTCTCTGGGAATAATTTGGGAAACGCTAGGAATCTCTTAGAACTCCATGGGAATCGCATAGGAATCTACTGGTAATGGCTGAGAATCATATGGTAATCGCTGGAAATATCATCTCATTCTAACCCAGAAATCGCATATCATAAATTTTAAACGATACAGCTTACCGGTCAGTTGTGTATTTGCCTTTAGGACTAAGTTTTAGGCAACATTGAGGGCGAGTTCTCATGAGCGTAAGTTGACATTTCTGGCGTAATCACGTGATAAATTGGTTGGGCTTTATTGGTTAAATATTTGCTATGCTGAATATTTTACCATATTATCATTATCACGTGATTACGCCAGAAATGTCATCTTACGCTCATGAGAACTCGCCCTGAGTGCTTGACAATTTGAAATGAATTCTCAACTGATATCTCAACGAGTTTCCAAATAACCGAGCCAATAACGGAACCCGAAACTACGAAGAGTTCAGAATTTAGAGAAATAGAAGTAGAACAAGATGAAGATTAAGTCTGTTCTCACAGAAATCACAAACCAGTTAGAGTGTTTTTAATTTTAACTAAATTTCCTTCTCTAAATTTTCATTTTCACTTTTCACTTTCACTTTTCTTTCTCTTTCATTACATAACAAAATTGGTATGGAAAAGTGTAACAAAATTGGCGCCCAACGTGGGGCAACATAAAAAAAAGGGTAACACCCAGGATTTCATTCGAGTTATACATATTATTGCCTGTGCCCTTGTTGCTAATGGTACCTGTTCAGAGGGCGGATTCCTACCGATTCGGGAGTTCAATTCGAATGTCGCAACCTCTGACTCGTTTGTGATTTCTGTGAGAACAGAGTATGACAATGTTGTAGACCATAGAAGTGAAAACATGAATCTTGAAATCTCTCTTGAATCCGACTTGCTAAGAGAAGACACAGAATTTCTTCACACATCAGGATTTAGCAATTGCGATTTGCTACAATTAAGAGATTATTCAGGACTTATCCCCATCCACTAGCGAATTACCGATGGGGTAAAAAAGTTTCCTCCTTGAATGAAAAATTCACGTGTCCGAGCGTTTTTTGTAAATCGACCTTAAAATTCCCCAAAACGCTTATGTTTCGATGTTTGTGAAACACCCTGTATATAGGTACTCTCTTTGAATTTTGAATTTGGATCCTGAATATCGTATGGTTACCAAGAACCCATGACTTATTCGCGAACCCGTAAAACCCTGTATAGTAAATTATTTTCCTGAAAATACGACAAAAATATAAAGGAGACCATACACGACAAGCTACAAAAGGACCAGATATAAAGGTAACCAGACACATCTTAGTGTTTCTAAATATTTAGATTTTGATGAGCTTATTAGCTGGAATTTTTTCCTCGATTTGACAACGTCGCGACTACCTCAACCAGCATCAGCACTGGCCTACAAAAGCCCAGGATCAATCGAGTCAAGGGCGGGTGAAGTTCAAGGCTTGCACCCTGCATTTTGCAAACTCACTTGGCGATAACACTCACGATAAAATAATTAAATATTATGTAAAGCATCAAAATTATGGACGTTGAATTGAAAATAAAAGATTGACTAAGAATTATATTTATTTATGCAAATTCGACTTAAAGTGAACGTCTAGCAAGATTTATCTGACTCATCTTAGTTACTCCATGCTCGTAATCATCAATAAAATATTACATGGGTGTAACTTATGTTGCAAATATGGTAAAATTGAAATTCCTGCTTTAACAACTTTGACCCTTATTATTACAACAATGAATTTAATTTTAAACAAAATCTTACCTCGACTACTTTGAGGTTTTGCTTGTCCAAAAGAAACTCCATAGATTTGTGGGGCCGTCCCGAACTGTTCTGGGACCCATCGGCGTTCTTGGGCACCTGCAATCTGGGCTCGCAGCCCAAATCTAACAGGCTGCGCGCTTTTGCGTTCGCACCATTCGTTATTACCTGGAAATAAGAACGAAAATTTAAAAATTAATACAAATTAGCCACCTATGAACAACAATTTGAGTTGCAAACAATAAACAAGCCACGTTGCCATTATTTAATGACTACAAAGTTGAGGTTATGTAATGCAATAAACATAATACATAACCTTTGTTTGCGGTACCTATTAACCATATTTGATTTAAGATAAAAGAGTTTACTTGATGAGTCTAACTTACCGTAACTTCAGTATCGAGATCGGTCTCGATCAACCCCATGGGTCCGTCCATAGAGACATTCCCGTGACGTCCCGCAACGTCTCTGGATTCGACGACGCCGCACGCCGAATCGATTGTCCGTCTCCGGCGTCGCTCGTCGTTGAAACCGACGCCGTTTTGGGCGGCGTGCGCCTTTTTGACGCTGGCGTGCACCACCCGAGGGGGCGGCTGTTTAGGCAGGGGCGGCTTCGTCGACACAGGGGCGGCATTGTTGTTGTCCACCCCCGAGGCGCCTTTTAGCGGGATGTAAATGTAGTCGGGTTTTTGGCTGTTGGTACCTGTCGTGGTCAGGTTCGGGTTGACGGTTTTGTTAACTGGGACTCCTGAAATGGAAAGACATAATGTTCAGATAAGAGTTCTTGATTTGATAGTTCTAGAATTCAAAAACCGAACACGAAATTTCTATACATATTTTTCAAAAAATTCCATACTCCTGCTCATACTCCGAACAGTTCTAGAACAGCAAATGGTCCAGGAATTCATAGTTCTGAAAGAAAAACCCCACAACCTTGATATTGCAATTTTTTTTTATTGGATCGAAAATTGGATCAAGGCCCTCTCTCCGTCTCTCGGTTTTAAGTATAAATATATCTGGAATATGTTTGGGTGTTTACAAAGAGATCACACAGTTACAAAAATAATCTATGAGAAATTCCCGGGACTAGGATTTATGTTGAACAACTAATTTTCGATTATTTGAAATTTTTTGAATATTGCTAGATACTACAGTCAATTATTATTTTGCGGTATTTAAAAGTCAAATAAAAGTATTAATCTTCATAATGTTGGTCAAATGTTTTTGAGCTCCAGACTCAGAAGAATCATAGGGCCTAATAGTCAATACATCTAAAGATCCACAAAGGGAGAACATCTAATTTTATCATTGACCACCCCCAAGGCATGGGGGACACCAGGGGTGCGTTCAAGGACGGCAATGCTAATGCCAAAACCTACTTTTCCCCCTCCACCTGTAATGCCGAACCACGTAGGTTGAAGCCGAACTCGAACGCAAAATGCCAATTTTGGCTTGGCTGTAGCCATTCCTGAACGCAGCCCTGGAATATTCAAAATGCGATTTTTAGCGCCAAAATAGTGTCCAATCAAGAGCCAGGAATATTCAAAATTCGAATTCGATAACCAATCAAAAGACAAATTCAATTTGTTCTTAAAAAGCCAAAGCCCCATCTACTTTTCAGGCCGGAAAGATCCCAAGACCCTAAGAAAAAGGCCTTTTGTTTGTTCAAACGAAGACCTTGATTTTGAAATCGCAAAAAAGGGCCCAGAAGCAGGGGGGCCCCGGCCTTTGGGAACCTTTTCTTTTAAGGCTGAGCCCCCCTACAACTTGTCAAAGAACGATTTGTTTCGATATTTTATGAATTTATAAATTTTAAACAAATAATTATTATTACAACTTACTTCTGATTGGTTTTGGGGCCACTTTGCACTTGAAAGACACTAAGTTTAGCCAGAAAACGGGACCCCCCCCGAGCCAGAACAAACCGACAAACGCCATTTTGGATTGATTGTCAAAAATTCTAAGGCCTACTTTGAACCGTCAAATTTTTTGACTTTTGCGCCAGGGTTGTTACGTTTTCGTGCCAGGGTTGCTGCATTTTTAATTTTTTCCCCAAACTGCAATTAATGTGGCCTACAAGCATCGTTGCTTCTAGAATAATGTAGATAATTCGTTTGCGAAGCGGGATCACATAGATACATTTTTTTTAAAATTATTTTAGGCAAGTCTTTAAAATCATCAATGACATACAGTGTTCGTGTTACTTAAGGACTGACCACCCTTCTAAAATTTTAATTTAAATAAAATTTTTAGAAGGGTCGTCAGTCCTTAAGCGGGACACACTGTATATATGCGCATTTCCACCGATGTAATGCTGTCCTTGTCATTTGACAGCAGCAAAACAAGGATGGGTTACTCAATAAGAGAAATACGCATAAGCAAATGGTGAATTTAAAAACTTGGTCATACCAACATATACCGCTCAAAGACTTTGAATATAATGGCGATTTCCATTTGTCAATCAGTGCGCACTAAGTGTATCCCCATCTTTTTCTAAAACCATGTAACATGTACGGATATGGATACATTTTTTTTGCACTGGTTCGACAAATGGAAAACGCTATAAAACTACAGGAAGGAGCATAACCTCGAAACTGTGCGACCAAAATATGTGGAGGTTGCATATGGCCGACTAGTGTTTCCGGTTTGGCAATGGCGTATATTTATTTAAATATGATTGTCAATATTATGACTCACTCTTTTCGCACTAATCCGAGTGCTTATTATCACTTAAAACGGCTAAAATCCATTAAACATCCACTTGAATGAGGATACAGCGAACCACCAAAACAAATGATGAGTCAGACTTGGAGGCTCAATATGGCCGTTTCCGTCCTTGCGTTGTCTGTAGTGACGCATAGACAACGTTTCTTCCTGTAGTTTTATATTCAAAGCTCAAAGACGACCGCGCATCAGAATAAAAGAAGAAAATAGAAGAATCGGCCATTTTGACCCAAGGAAAATACACAATCTAAGGAGTGCTTATCGGCCTCCTTTTGGATAATCGCCGCCATACTGGTTTTCAACTGTTTTCAACCATTGCCGACGTCATAACTAAGTCGTCAGCTGTTTAAACAGCCTACGTCAAGGCGAGAAATGTCATGCTGCTTACGTCACAACTGGTTGTTTGGCGTAGGGGGGTAGGGGGGTAGGGGGGAATTTGTTACACACCTTATGAGGATAGGCCATCCTGTAGTATAGTATGTATCATCCTTGATTTTGATCTATGCTTTGACCAATGAACTATAGCTAAAAACTAGAATGCGCATACAGTGCCATATCTGCCAAAAAAATGAAGCCATGAAAAACAGATGCCATAAGGGGGAATGTTGTTTTTTTCGGTTGCTCGCTGACATATGACGTTTTGGAAAGTTTTGTCATATTTACCTTCACAGGTTTCATCAATTGGAATACGTGTTGGAAGCAATTTCCGCCATTTAACATAATGAGTGCGACAAAAACAGATATCCCCTCCGCAGCAGCGGAGGCTTCACGTTAGTCAATATGTGTTCGCATTCCAGTTTTTGGTTATAGTTCATTGGCTTTGACATTCAATGTTTGACATTAATGAAATAATATTGGTCGTTTTCGATTCGCAATCGGTTCGGCCTCTGATTGGTTCGAATATGACAGAAGGTTGACAGCTTTTGAAGTTGGTCTGTCAAGAAAAACCAGAGATATGTGAGGGAAATAGACGCTGCGTATCCGATTTTATGGTAACGCATAAACCCTTTTCACGTGGCTCCGGTTTAACAAACCGCAACATACCGCTCAAATTCGAGTGGTAGGTATCCATCACGTCACTTTGTAACCGGGTTAGAAAACGGTATGTCATTTCTCTAACCGTTTTGTAACCCGGTTAGTTAAACCGGAGCCACGTGAAAAGAACTATAGGGTTCCGCCATTTTTATCACTTTTATTAGTTATTTTTACTTATGCCGTTTCCGATTGGTAGATCTAGTGCAGTTTTTTTCATTTCTGTCTTTTTCTTCTACAATCTACAGGTTGATGAAAAGGGTTGAAAATACACTCAGTGCTTATCAAATCGGAAACGCACTTAGTTTTTACGTCGACAACTTCAATCTGACAGATATGTGACAAATTTTTCACAACATAACCTAACTTTTGGTCGGTTACAGATTGTTGTTGTTAGCGATTTTTGCTAGTTTTTCTGAGATATTTTGATCAGAGCGGTGTTTAAAAAGATTTCTTTTTGTTATTTCTATTTATTTTTGGACATTTTCAAAGTTATGAGTTGAACCAACTCGCGAAGCTGGTTCGAATTTAGACGTACCAAGCGATGCCTGTCACCACAGATTAACTCGTCCCAAAGATAGGAAACTTCCATGTAAAATGTCCGTTCGGAGCTGTCACGAAAATAACACGTGTGGAGCTTCATGACTGCCAAAGCTATGCGGCGCTAGTATACAAAGCCACAAGCAAATGTCATCTGTGAAATGTGAATGGTGAATATAATTTGTCAATGTGTTTGTCATCAGTTAGCGGTTTGATCTGTGTTGTTTAATTTCCTATCAATTTTTGATAAAACTTTAGCTGTCACATTACCGGTTTGCAATCGAAAAAAATTGGGAAGCAAAAAGCAACTTCTCTAAATACTTCCAGTGGCGACGCCAGGGTTCTATGTTAGGGGGGCCAGACTGGGCCCGAAAAATGTAGGGGGAATTTGTTCCCAGGAAAGCGGAAATAACATCGCGGTTGTTTGTGCCCTCTTAACCTAATAGGATTGCTTATTGAACTGAAAATGGCTGCCATTTCAGCTGCAAACCTCAACACTTGGCGTGAATGGTTTAGCCTAGTTTAAAATAGTATAGGTCAAAAAAACGAATTCCTAAACGTTATAATCTTGTTAAAATCACCTTTTTTTCAATTAAAATCGAATCGAAAAAAACAAGCACAACCTGAATGGCAAGCATACCATCGAGGCCTGCGGGTGACGTCATCACTATAAGCTGCTATATAATTAGGGAATCCAAACCACGTGACTTTTGCCAACCAGTCGGCATTTCGACACCCGTTTTTTCCTTTTGTAAAACGGGCTCACTAGCTATACCTACAGCAATGACAGGGATTGACAAAAAATCGATTGTAGAAAAAAGACTGATTTACGCAAAACAGCGAAAAATTACAAGACCTGTGTCCCACTTTTTGTGCTCATGACTCTACAGGGTGGCCCAAATTCGAGCCGCATCATTGGGATCTTGGTAACCGTAAGAGATACGAGGTCGGTTAAATTATGGTAAAGTTGCGCAATTTTATGGCCAAGAGAATGCCGTTTTGAAAGTAGAAAAATTCCGAATACTTCCGGACATATTCGGAAAAAACAGAAATTTTGTAAAATCGTTTTTATTTTTTCCCGGGCTTATTTGAGAAGCAATTTTAAAATAAATGTCACTTCCTCATTAGAGAATTATGGCACTTTCAAATAGCGACGGTCACTAATATAAACGTTCTTATTTTGACATTATTGACACCTACGCATGCGCACTTATGACTAAAAATTGTGGCGGTCAGTATTAGGGAATTATTGAAATACGGCCGCAGTTGACTGTGCCGCTTTAGTGCCGTCGGCAGTGGTAAACTTTGGCATTGGCATGTCATGTCCTATTTTCATATTCCTAACCTAAAAATGCAAAGTGTAAATACGTGTTTGGTGTTCTTCTGAATAGATTTTTGTTGAATTTGTTTTATTTCATCTATATTTTAAAATGAAGGATATCATTAGGGGATGGGAATGATGATGACTCGATGTGGGATATGTCATTCTAGACCACATTTTAAGGGACGAAAATGATGAAAGGCGAGGCCCCGTGGTCATTGAAGCGAAGTATTTGTGGCTTTAAACTGTCTTTCTCTTTATAAGAGCCCATTCTAATGAAAAAATCCAACACATAAAATCAACAGAACAGGCAAATCGGCAAAAAAACCTATAAAAACACAACACCAAACACCGCTAAGAAGCCACTAACCTGTCACTGGAAATTGAAGAAATATGTTTGGTCGGACTTCGTTTAAAACCAGTTCTTAATTGAACTGCGCTTGCGCATTTGTTGTTCATATCGAAACCAATGCGCAAGCGCAGTTCAATTCAAAACTGATTCTGAACAAACGGAACAATCCTATAAATGTAAATTAATAAAAAAGTGAAGTTAACATTTGAATAAGCCTTCAACTTAAAAAAAAAAAGAGACGAAGAGACATAGGGACGAGACTGTGCCTGTTTATGGCCTGTTTTTATTTTCCACAAATAGTGGAACGCACAAATTTTATTAGTGGCGGCACTAAAAATACACAGTACTGCCACAACGCGCACGTCTCAAAAACGTCAAAATATTGCCTAGCGCTATTAGTGCCTGGCATTTTATACTCTTCAATAATTCCCTAATAAAATAAGGAACATCCTTATTTGTGATTGGATAGTGAAAGGCAGTATTTGTTCCACTATTTTTCGAGACATGCGCAAATCTAAATCAAATGTCAGTTGCCAAAGAATTTTTCATATTCTAACTTCACATTATAGATTTATATTTTTAGTTTGTGTTTTGTGGATGGGCAAAACCAAAAAACCTCATCTTACGTTTTTTAAATACGGACCTAGATTTTTTATTTGCGATTTTGTCATCTTTGGGTATCCTAAAACCGATACTGTTTATAATTTTTCAATAACCCGGTAAAAAAAGCAGGTCCGTATTTAGAAAAAATAAATTGATGATGATTCCAGAGTCCAGAGGAACGAAACGATGGATTTCAAATTTAATATCGCCATTTTGTAGAAAAGAAAAAGTGACAATGGGAATGTAGAATTAGTTTTTCACAATCTTTTTAAATAAAATCAGGAAACAATGAAAACTATAAGAAAATAACATGAATTTCTCGTTTTTCTTAAATTTTTTCCACTTTTTCTTCTCTACAATATGGCGGTATTAAATTTGAAATCCAACGTTTCGTTCCTCTGGAAATCATCATCAATTTATTTATTTTTAAATACAGACCTGCTTTTTTACCGGGTTATTGAAAAATTATAAACAGTATCGGTTTTAGGATGCCCAAAGATGACAAAATCGCAAATAAAAAATCCAGGTCCGTATTTAAAAAAAGGAAGTTGAGGATGGCCGCATGAAGACGAAACGTTGAATTTTAAATTTAGTAGCATCATCTTCTAAAGGGGAAAAAGTGATAATGATGAAGTCACATTTATTTCGAAATTGCTCTTGAAATAAGCCCAGGAAAAAATAAAAGCGATTTTACAAAATTTCGGTTTTCTCCGAATATCTCTGGAAGTATTCGGAATTTTTCCAGTTTCAAAACGACATTCTATTGTTCATAAAATTGCGCAACTTTTCCATAATTTAACCGACCCCGTATCTCTTACGGTTACTGAGATCCCAATAATGAGGCTCGAATTTGGGCCACCCTGTACATGTCAACGATATCAGAAAAGTGATTAGAGAACTCGCCCCGTGTATTGATAATCCCGCCCAAAAAAAACATAAAGTGCGTTTTTTTTTTAAAGATAATTCCCCAAGTCAAAAATTTAGTAACTATGTTGGCAACACAAGCCTTTTCTACATGAAAAATTTGAAAGCATTGACAATTTCACATTGTATTGCCAACACAATGTCAGTTTGACTTTTATCTTAAAAAAAAAAACGCACTTTATGTTTTTTGTTTGCTAACCAGGCGCCATTTGGACAGGGCAGTGACGTCACTCGCAGGCCCTGCCGACTCGAGAATTGGTGAAAGTACGCCTTATGAGGATGAGCAATCCTGTTAGTTAACGATTCTTGGCCTGTGCCCACCGAATACGGAATAAACCAGCAGAGGCTGCTGATGTTGCATTGCATTGTTGCCGACATGAGAGCAAGTTTTCAGGGGGGGAGGCTAAATTTCAGTGGTGGCCCCGGCACCCCCTGGCCCCCCCACTGAATACTTCGACCTTCCTCGAACACAAAAAAAAAATTACGCGGCAACTAGGGTTTTTCCAGGTAACTTCTAGAATAAATCTGGCAGTTGGCAACACTGGTGCTGAATATTATTCAATTTTTGGCCACCTAGAACGCGAGTTGGGAGGCCAGAAATCGGCAAAAAGGTGCTTGAAAGAAATCCTTGGCTCCACTCACCAGGCTGGCCTTTGATAGAGACATTGACATGACTTTTTTGTCCCCCATCAAGTTCATAAAGTCTGTTTTTTTTTTTTTAAAAGATAATTCCCCAAGTCAAAAATTTAGTAACTATGTTGGCAACACAAGCCTATTCTACATAAAAAAAATTGAAAGCATTGACAATTTTACATTGTATTGCCAACATAATGTAATTTTGACTTTTATCTTTAAAAAAAAACAGACATTAGACGATTTCAAGCGTTTGACCGGCCGGTTACACTTGACAGATAAACAATAAAGTAAACGTCATTTGTCAAACAATTGGTTTTGGATGACGTAAAATGCGTTGCTCATCTGTCAAGGTTACCGACTGGCCAATCGCCTTAAAACCCCCCAAGTATAGGGAAATTATGGCCGTTTCCAGCAACTATTTTAGGGAAGCCCTAACGATAAGTATTCCCTAAAATGACATTTTCACATGAAGAAATGTCAGTTTAGGGAATACTTATTGTTAAGCCTCCCCTAGAATAGTTGGTGGAAACGGCCATTAGTAAAATAATGGATGCACGTCAATCGTCATCAAAATTTATGACATTAGCATGTCGAAATGTTGCTCAACTATCAATCCTCGACTCGGTAAAAACTGACAACAAACTTTAAATTATTAAAATCAATAACCGAAGATTTGCAGAAGGCAACATTACCCACCTAAATCCCATTTTATCGTCAGATTCCGTTATATGATCCGACAGCATTCTATCTCTTTTCAACAAAGGAGAAAATGCGCTCTGAGTTTAAAACGAATTTTAATTTCTTACAAACTGCAATTGGCAATAATTTCGACGTCATGATGACGCGCATCCATTATTTTAATAATTTCACTTATACCATTAAATTTTTCCCTAATAGCACCGAAACGTCTTAAAAACGTATCCAATCGGACGTCAGAACGCTTCAAAAACGTCAAATGAAAGTAACTGCAAACGTCTAGGGAATGTTTTTCTCTAGTGCAAATATTTCAACCACAAAAGAAGTCAAAAATGGACGTTTCAAAAACGCTTTGGTAACGTGCAACTCCACTTATTTTATAGTAAAAATGACACAGTTTCAAACAACCTTGCACACAACATGTAGACATCAATAATGGATGTTTCAAAAACGTCTCAAGTCGAACTAACTTCCGGACGTCCATTAATGTATCTAAAATACATGTTTTTGATGATGTTCTTAAAAACGTCCTAAAACACCAGTTTCCAAAACTGTTAATGGACGTCTTGTGAATATATTTCGGACTTCGGACAATTAAATGTGTCTTTTTTAAAAAGGTTTCTGAACAAACGTTTATTAGTCCTCGGACGTCTTTAAAAAACATCCATCGTAACTTCTTTAGGATTGATTCCTGAACAGTCAAATTGGATTTTATGGTGAACGTGATTTTCTGAGATTGCGTTATTATTGCTTCTTGTTCATACAATTTTCCAGACAATAAGTATACTCTGTCCTGGTAATAAAGGTTTGTAGGCCCTCGTATGAAACCTCACGAAAACTAGACCTACAATAATATGCTGCTAGGCCAAAACAATAGTATATTACATACCGAGTGGGGAAGTGTTTCATTACTGTCGAGAGATTGACTAATAATCTCGAGACAGAAATGAAAACTTCCCTCCGAGGTTTGTATACTATTTTATTTGCAAGCACACCATTAATTATGATTAGTCAATCAATTTTTTTAATATCAAAAAAATAAAACAAACATGCCAAAATGTGTCATTCGCTGTTTTGACGTTTTTACCTGACATGTTTTCATTGTTGCCAGCAAAGGTAAATAAATTAGAGTGAGGGAAATCGGTGAGGGAAGTCGAATAGGGAAATCGGTGAGGGAAATCGAAAAGGGAAGTGACACGGGTAAAGTGACTGTTCCAAATTTTTAAAAAGTCAGTAATGTCAAGATTACATATATGGTTGCAAATAAAATTAATTTCATTGTTGTAACACTACAAAAAAATGATGACAATTGAATATTCCACTTTCTAATAATGATCCCATTAATATTAATAAATAAAACATTACGTTTTTTTTGAATGAAACCCATCATACAGATAAACAGTTTTATTAGCAGTAATTAAAAATAATAATAATTAGTATGAAAGTGAAATTGTCTGCTCCTGACAATGAAAATCGTCCATCGTAAATAGTAAAATGAAAATAGATTTTATTAAGGAAGCAAAGAGGCAGTTAAAGATTCTATTTACACGATTTAGTATTTACTTTGCCGCCTCATTAACTTATGTAGATAGAGCAAATATTAACTTAGTAAAGTACCTAATGTAAATTATAGGTGTGTATTAATATCGCTACTATGACTATTCAACCAATAAATATCTTATTAATGAGACAATTTCACATTGTAGATGTATTTGTATCATTGGGGTTTAGCTTGTTTGAATCAAAAATTTTTTGGCTGAAGATAGAGACTTTTCAAGGGATTCAGTTAAAGGGTAAACCCCCCCCTCTGAATTGGTGAAAACAATTCCTTAAATTACCAGCAAATTCCTCCAAACTGCTCGCAAATTCCCTACAAATGCCTATTACAAATTCCATAAAAATCCCCAAAATTGTTCATGATAAGTAATGTATTTTTCTATTTTTATTACGCTCAGTGTTAAAACCAATAAAAAATTTTAGACATTCCTCCAATTTCCTATAATTTTTTTCAAATTCCCTACAAAGTCCAAATTCCCCACAAATTCCTCTACATTCCCCACAGTTTTGGCAAAGAATTCCTAGGTGGTTTGCCCTTTGGATTCAGTTATTAGTGAAAATTTGCTAACGAAAAACTCAAAGCAGGCCAAAAATCACAAATAATTGAAAAAATGAAAAACACACGTAAAAAGCAAATAAGTAAGCCATTTTAAAGGTAATTAAACTTAGACGCGAAAAGCAATTAACGACACCTCTGAAAAAAAAAGTAAAACGTTCCACTTTCTCATTTGTTTATAAAGTAGGTGCTAAAACGCATTAAATAATAACATCCTTAATGGAATACGCGTGTGTTAAATTTACAAGTAAAAAGTTTATTGTAACCTGGTATTATCACTCGTCTTTCCAACATCCTGTCTGGTAAATGGCTCACAAACAATTAACTACTTCTTTGTCCTATGGAATAACGCTGACAAAATACTTAATTCAACTGATAATAAACACCATATGCACGACAAACTGTGGAATTTTCAATTTGACACTACAAACACTGAAGTCGACTGAACAATTTCAAAATATTCCGACCCAAACAGGTATAATAGGGGTTGGGGTTGTATTTTTTAATGGCAGGGGGTCGCACCTGGGTTGCAAATTTTCCCTTTTAATTTAATTAAAACTCGTTTTAAATGCAATTTGCTTCGATTCCTAAGTTCTTTATTTAAATTTGGATTATCCTATTTGTCAAGGATTTATCTTGAACTCTTTTCATCGTGTCCAGGGTCTTATAATCCATTCTGTTCAGCTTGCATATTGCAATGTCCAGGCTTAAGTAGGTATTTCTCTAATAGATGGTGTGATATTTCTCTATATTAGATCTTCAGTGAAAATTCACTTTGTCAGTGTTGCCAGAGGGTACCAGGTTTGGTACCATTCGTTTTGAAAAAGTACGCTGGTACGACGTTGGCATATTTGGTACAATTTTCAATTTTTTTATTTTTTCCAAATTCTCAAAGAGTCTTAGCCTACTGCCTACTTAGTCTAATTAACTTGTATTTCTGTATCCAAATTCGATATAACAATAATTTTTGATTCGTAAATAGATGGCGTCACCAATGTAACACTCGTTTTGTGGTTTTTGGTTGACGTACCTAGTTTGTGTTTAGTTTAGGTTTTCGGCAGAAAATAAAGAAAACTCAAAGCCTCGTACTTTAAATCGGTTTTCCTGATCGGGAAAGCGGAAATTCAAAAAAAAAACCATTGAAAAATGACATTCCAAAGCCTACTTGATGAAACTTAAGTTTTTGTTTCTCACCCCGTTGAAAAATTCGAAATTTTTGATACAAAATGAAGGAAACTCGAAGCCTCGTACTTTAAATCGCGACTGTCAAAAATGACAAATGATATTTATTGAAAGGCCTCCTTGATTGAAGTTAGCGACAAGCGGTGTCGCCACATCAAAAGCATCTTAAATGGGATTTTGCTAATTATGGCATTTAAAAGAGGAAATTTTTGCTAGAAAATGAAGAAAACTCAAAGCCTCGTATGTTAAATCGCTTTTTTCCATTAAAAATCTCCGGAAAAGTCGAAAATTCGAGGAAAAATCATAAGACGTCATTTCAAAATAGCCGACTAAAAGCAACATTGCCACATTACATCTCGGAAAACAAAAATAACATTTTAAATGAGTTTTTTGTTTAAAATTCAATTAAAAATTGTTAAATAATTAATAGAATAATGATTATAATAATTAAAATTTCCTAGATAAAACATCGGAAACTTGTTTTTAGTTTAATTTCAATGAAAATGACATTACAAGGTTTACTTGTTGATTATAGTGAGTAAGACAAAGACACCGATAAAGTAGTATATATTTGCGAAAATCATCGTTTTCTGAAAAAAGTAAAAATCTTAAGAGAACCCAATAGAAAACCAACATTCCAAAGTCAACTTGATAAAACTGAAGTTTTTGAATATTCCCGGCTCTTTGATTGGGCGCTAAAAATCGCATTTTGAATATTCCCGGTTTTTGACTGACTCCAAATTATCCGCTGACCAATAGAATTATAAACTGGGGCCCAGTTACTGGGCCCCGTGATTGAAATAACTCCGGCCCTTCGGGCTCGCATATAATTAACAGTTTTCCCGATCGAAACCGGCCTGGAAAAGTGGAAAATTCGAGGAGAAACTGAATAAAAACACTCGAAAATGGCCGACTGTCTAAAATGCCAAATGACATTACACTACAAGACTTACTTGATCAAAAGCGACGTTGCCATAATTACAATCTCAAACATAATGTTTTTCCAGATTTGATTGAGTAAAACAAAGAAAAAGATAAGGTAGGATACATTAGTAAAAAACCAAAAGCGATTATAAATGAATAAGATAAAGAGCGAGATAAAGTAGGAAAGAATTTAAATGATCAGTTTCTTTAATTTTGGTACAAAAAATGTTTGCTCTCTGGCAACACTGCACTTTGTTTTCTAGATTTTATATTCAAAATGTTTAGTGTTATATGGGTCATAGAAATTATCTTTTGTTACGTAAAATATAATCTGTGGTCATTCAGAAAATATTAATTACGCTTTTAGTACCCATAAAATAATTTTGGTCATAACCAAAATACTCACAAAATAAGAAACATTGGTATAAAATCTATGTGGTAATCAAAATTCTAATGTTAATAGATGTTGCGTATGTCCAGACCACCCCCACTTTTAAGCCTGTTTCTGCTGTTTGCGTTATCATCTATCATCATACATAATTTTTGAATTTGAAAAAGCCTATTTGTAATACTGGTTTCCTATGATAGGCAATCAAGAGCCGGTAATAGTTAAAATTTTGATTATTACTGGCTCTTGATTGATAAGATATTTTCACTCAATTCTGTCAAAAATCAAGGCACGTATGAAAATTTGCACTCCATTATAATATCATGTTTCTTATCTTTGAACGTTCTATTTACCAAGAATTCACGTCAATGAAGATTTGGGAAAGGTAAACATGACACTGTATAGTTTTTGATTGAAAATTAACATAAAATCTACCTGATTTGGAAATGAAATTGCTATCAGGATTAATGGTCAAAACCTGACCCTTCCGCAGTCAGCAACAATGCCATTAATGAAATTCCATCTCGTTTAGGAATCTAGGTCATTAAGTACCTGAGAAAACTGCAAGTCGTGGGAGTTTGTTCATTGAATAAATTATTAATAGGCCTTTTTTTAGGTTATCAACATTATTTGTTTTAATGAATCCCTAAGAACAATGCAACAATAATAATTACGTATTATAATTATTACATTGCCAAGCAAAACTGGTATTTTACGAGAAAATTATGTTATAAAAGCTGCTTATAATAAATTTGTTCGTTATTCTCAATCAAAAGTGTCATCAATCAAGTTGCGTTTTGACCCATTTTAACCGCCAATGATAATTATCTTAATATGTATGCAATAAGAATAACTAAATAAAGGATTTATTTTTGACAATAAACATTATTCCGTCCTGTAATTTTTTCTCATAGGTCATTTTTCTACAGCATTAGATAGGAGGGCCTACTACCCTGTATGTCAAGCCGTTATAAATTTCTTGTGAAGAGTTTTTCTTCGAACAAAATCAAAATGTGACTTACCTGTTGTAGTTTTCTGCGTCTCTTTCCTTTTCAATTTATCCTTTTGTTCCTGTCCCTTTTTCGCGCCCAATCGAAAACTGGCCAACCGTTGCAGAAAACCGCCCAAACCCGATTTGTTTTTCCTCTTGACTCGCGCCTCTTCGCCCGTATTTTCCGCCATCGCCAAGCCAACGACGCTCGTTCGTTTACCAGCGCCGACGTTCGACTGTTTGACTTTGCTAGGCTGGTCTTCGTCGGTTGCGTTGTTATTGTTGCCGTAGAAGGGGAACTTGGACGTGAGACTATTTTTGCTACCCGCGGAATTTCGTACGACGCCACTGCTTTGATCCTGGTGTTTATCTGGAAAAAAGTTTGGAAAATGTTAGGTTAGTTGGGGGGAGGTCAAGGATTGCTACACCTAACAATTTCTCAGACTGGAAAATTTGTTGGATTTTCAAGGATTTTTACTTTTTCTTTGGATCTTAATGCACCGTTTTCACCTTTGACACATGGATAATCTTATCAGGACAAAGGACCCCGCACATTTCTTATGGAAAAGTGATCTATGTGGAATTTGGCTGAATTTTTGATATTGTGTAGAGGCAGTCGTCCTTAACAAAAGTTAACATTGCGCTAATGTTTAATACCGAACAGTTTTTAAGATATCAATTAAAAACTTTTTTAATACAATACTCTTAAGTATGACGTCACCAATTAGGCAATTCAATCCATCTGTCAAGACGAAAAATTCAATATGGCGTGGCGGCCAGCAAGTTTGTTTCGAACGCGTATTTTCATGTATATTTCAATTATTTTGCTTCGAGTCGCGCTTGCAGCTTTGATTTCGATTATTCAATAAAATATTTATTTACTAAGTACCTACGTAAACTATTAAGTCGGGCAGAAACTAGATATTTTCTTGTGTTTTTTGGTCCATATGTGGCCGCCACGCCATCTTGAATGTCACGTGGTTTGAATTGCCTAATATGCTATACTCTATACTATACTCTATACTATACTCTTCTCGTTTTAACATTAGGAAATAAAAAAACAACAACAACAGGTACAAATGAAATCGCTATATGACTGACATGACATGACGTTGATGATTGCGGCAGGGCAGGAGCTAGGTGTTGTTTACCCATCAGGATAATACACAATACACTTGTTAACCTACTTATTTGTCACAAATCGCTAGGTTATCTTTTTCTATTTCTTAATGTTAAACGGAGAAGAGTACATATAGTCAAAGCAAAAGTGGAAAGGATAGTTATTTTCGGTGCTGTGAGCGTACAGGTGACGTCATACAGAAGAGTATTATATTTAAAAAGTTTTTAAATGATATCTTAAAAACTGTTCGCTATTAAACATTAGCGCAATGATAACTTTTGTTAAGCAGGACTCCCTCTACACAATATAAAAAATTCAGCAAAATTCCATATAGATCACTTTTCCATAAGAAATGTGCGGGGTCATGGAGAATATGTTACTACTGTATTATGTATTATCTGGCAAGTGGATCTTGAGCTGGATGTTGGTAATTTGGTTCCTGGGCTGGAACGTAATAAATAAAAAGGTGCTAAACCCTTTTTGTTATCAATATGTATTTTGGTACTAAAACCCCTGAACAGAGTTGCAATATTGGTTCTCAGCTATTTTTCTAAATATGAATGTCATAATTTGAACTATGCACTACACTATTCGGAATAAAGATTCTTTGAAAATTAAATATTGCATTTCATTCGGAATATAAGTATTCTTCATGAATTGATTTGCCTCGCTGCGCTCGGCGTTCAAACTTCCATGCGCGTCACATAAGTATTACTTAGGGCCGGTTTATCAATCAAGGGATAACTCGCAGAGACTCTGAGTCAACTCTAATTCTGGGCTAACTAGCTAGTTAAGTCGAAAGGTGTTTATCCAAGCTTTTTTAACCCAGGGCTGGTAAACTCTCGGGTTCTTCGAAGGTTGGCACTACTTATGCAACGTTGCCAGCTCACTTTTATTTATTTTTTCACATTTTCTGCTTATAACCTTACTTAATCATGTAATTTTTTTTTTTTTTTTTTTTCGTTTTCGTAAGGCATTTATACCAAAGTAGCATGCGTGCGACTTGCTGCTAGAAAGCTGGGAGCACGTTGCAACTTGAGTTTTTCAGGTTTACATTCATACCAAAGGCCATTTGAAGATGCACATGTTTAGAGATACTGATATATATCTTTTTGAATGTAACACTTGCAAAGTGAAATTTAAACGAAAAGGTGTTTTGAAGAGGCACATGTTAACACACTCGGATATTTATCCTTTTGAATGTATCACTTGCGAAGTGAAATTTGAACAAAAAAGCAATTGGAAAATCCACATGTTTGTTAACACATTCGGATATTCATCCTTTTGAATGTGACACTTGCGAAGCAAAATTTAAAACAAAAGGCGTTTTGAAGAAGCACATGTTAATACATTCGGATATTTATCCTTTTGAATGTGACACTTGCAAAGCAAAATTTAAAATAAAAACCGTTTCGAAGATGCACATGGTGACAGACTCGGATATTTAGTTATACTTTTAAATGTGACACTTGCAAAGTAAAATATAAACGAAAAAATGATTTGAAGAGACACATGTTATCACACTTGAATATTTAATCTTTCGAATGTAACACTTACTAAACAAAATTCAAATGAAGAAGACCAGTGGAGTATCAACCCAGCTCTAGGCCTGTGTGCCAAAATCTCCGCGGGCCCATTACAGGTCCTCCGCCGGAGTCGATTTTTTTTTACTAACCCAATCTAACCCAAAAGTCGTTCAAAAAACACTCTTAAAATTTTTTTTTAGGTACAGGTATTCAAACGTTGAATTGTGAATTCACCATTTTCGAAAGTGGTAAAAATAACTATGTATAGTATTTTTAATCCGACTTGAAACACTTGAAAAACATTTAGTCGCCATACATCAAACAAATAAAAAACATGGGCGTCACATAATTTTCATTTCTTTGAATGGTGATGATCAATATCAAACAACACAACTGAATAATACGTGGAATAAAATAGCAAATACTATACACCCCTAGCAAGTAAACATCTTGCATGCCAATTTTTAATGCAATAGAATGAAATGTCTAGGGAAAGTCTAAGGTTGAATAGAGAACGAAAACGATTTCTCCTGTTCCACGTCTAGAATTCCCAGCGCTTTTTGCTGGGAGTGGAACAGGGGAAATCGTTTTCCTTCTCTATTTAACCTTAGAATATTTTTCTAAGCATTTCATTTTATCGCATTAAAATTGGCATGTCAGATGTTTACTTGCCAGACGTGTATAAATTGAGATGACACTGGTATTCTAGTCACAGAAAGACCTAATCGTTTCCAGGAAGACGTAAGTAGCCCACGCCAATAATTGAACCTATAGGCGCGTGCCGACTTAAATTATTAATTTGAGCTACTGTAGCAATATTTCGTCGTTGCTTATATTTTTTACATACAGGGAAACTTACAATAGATTTTCTATGAAATTAATAGAAGAAGAGCGACGTGATGTTGAAACATCCTTATATAATGCAGTGTTTCAAGTCGGAATTAAATTACTATACCGATGCCGGTATTTTTTTCGCGCGTATATAGACTATTGTCCGTATATTTATTAATCATTATTATACCAGCAAAAAAATAAAAACACAATTAATAATTTTAGGTCTATTATCTTCTAAAACATTTTTTTGCAGTTTCTCTGTGGAGCTCACAGGCCCCTTTCGGGGCCGGGCCTGTGTGCTTTGCACACATGGCACACCGGTAGATACGCCACTGAAGAAGACCATATGAAAAATCACATAATAACACATTCGGATATTCATCCTTTTAAATTTGACACTTGCAAAGCAAAATTCAAACGGAAAGCGATTTGAAAAGGCATATATCATATCATGCGTGCGACCGTGCGACTTGCTGCTGAAAAGCAGGAAGCACGTTGCAACTTGAGTTTTCCATGTTTACATTCATACCAAAGGCCATTTGAAGATGCACATGTTCACAGATTCTGATATATATCTTTTTGAATGTAACACTTGCAAAGTGAAATTTTAACGAAAAGGTGTTTTGAAGAGGCACATGTTAACACACTCGGATATTTATCCTTTTGAATGTGACACTTGCAAAGTGAAATTAAAACAAAAAAGTAATTGGAAAATGCACATGTTAACACATTCGGATATTCATCCTTTTGAATGTGACACTTGCGAAGCAAAATTTAAAACAAAAGGCGTTTTGAAGAAGCACAAGTTAATACACTCGGATATTTATCCTTTTGAATGTAACACTTGCAAAGCAAAATTTAAAATAAAAAGCGTTTTGAAGATGCACATGGTAACACACTCGGATATTTATCCTTTTGAATGTAACACTTGCAAAGTAAAATATAAACGAAAAAGCGATTTGAAGAGGCACATGTTATCACACTTGGATATTTAATCTTTTGAACGTAACACTTACAAAGCAAAATTCAAAAGAGAAGACCATCTGAAAAATCACATATTAACACATTCGGATATTCATCCTTTTGAATTTGACACTTGCAAAGCAAAATTTAAACGGAAAGCGATTTGAAAAGGCATATATCATATCATGCGTGCACCTTGCTGCTAGACTAGAAAGAACGGAGCACGTTGCAACTTGAGTTTTCCATGTTTACAGTAATACCAAACTCACATAGTGCTACCATATTCATCGATAAACCTCTACGCAACAAGTCAAAAATAAACAACGTTTGTTCGTCTTGCAAGTACGTTGCAAACTATTAAAATATATATCTACATGTTCCGATCACTCCGATGTGAAACCAGGCATATATTTCTAGGTCAAGGTTCGAAAATAATAGGTCTGTTTCTGCAGAAATCACAAACCAGTCAGAGTGAATTTCATTGGTTATTTGCTCCGACTGGTTTGTGATTTCTACAGAAACAGACGTATTAGTATGCTTCCTGCTTTCTAGCAGCAAGTCGTAGATCGCATTCTACTTATATCCAAGGTTATCCGTTATCCGTAACTCATGGGGTAACCCTCTATTGATAAACCGGTCCTTATATTCCTAATAAAATAAATATCTATTATAGGTTTTTTATGTTATATTTAGGATGACGTCATCGGACAAGGACAGACAACGTTGTAAATGTCCATTTTTTTTCTTATAATT
Source organism: Ceutorhynchus assimilis (assembly GCA_917834065.1). NCBI lineage: Eukaryota > Metazoa > Arthropoda > Insecta > Coleoptera > Curculionidae > Ceutorhynchus > Ceutorhynchus assimilis. The sequence goes on from OU892284.1 coordinate 38,787,197, forward strand.
TTCCAGAATGTCATGTGTCAATAATTCTGACGACAGCTAAAAATAACGAAATGAAAATGTTTATAAAAGTCATGCAACGTCGCGCACCATTGCCAACTAAAAACATCTGATAAACCCCTACTTTAAATGCATTAAAAAGTACTTTTAGTTTTGATAGCTTGGCAGCAGAAATTTACTAAATGTGACGTCATCATAAAAATCCTATATGTGTTGTACCGCTTGTGTTTGAAGTGCGTCAATTGCCAATAATATTTTCTATAATAGCTCTGTTCTAACCCAGCAGGAAACCGTAATATTACCGTCAGGATTCTGCGCAAAACCTAAAATTTTTGCGCAGATATCGAAATTCGTATACACAGTGGTTCCAAAACCGTTCTGGAACGGTTTTTTGACGGCGGGTTGGAACAATAAACCTTATAAATGCCGAAATAATTCTGAGTATATGTGGAAAGCAGTTATATACATAATAGCCTAGGGTCGATTTAAAGCTTTACATAGGAAACCATGAACAAATTAGAGACAAGCTGAAATTTGGTAAATAAGTTAATTTGTATTGGGGTCCTCAATAAACCACCAAACCCCACCGGAATTAAGTTCCTTACGTATTGACAACCTGTATTTTACCTCTACATTTGACGATAACTGAAAACTTCTAGCCTCTCTACCTTGATTCGATGTTTGAACCTGCAACTTATTCCCTTGCACTTCCCTTGTCAAGTGACAGAAAATGGATGGCTACCGTACTCCGTACTCCACCTTTTGCTGGAATTAAGTTTCATTTATAACCTTATTTAAGAAATCTACTTTATGCTCAATAATTACCATATTTGCCAGAATTATTAGTTCTTAGGTTCCTTGGATAAAATAGGTAATAATAGTAATAATAAATAAATATTGTTAATAATGCATTATCTTGGGAACCAAATTACGTGTAGGTACCCCTTGAGCTACGAGGCATCAGCAAGGGGAATGCAGTTGTAAAAAAAGATGGCTGATTTCATTCATAAAATACCTAGCTGCGTCCGAAATTTTTGGCAGCTTTAGATCCCCTGGCCAGACATTATTTATATTTCAAAATTTACTAAAAAGAGACAAATCTATACTTACTTGATTCTATCAAAGATCTCTGACTGACTCTGTCTCTGTTCAAATCCAAATGTGTGTGTTGGTATTGAACTCCATCGAGATTGACCACTTTGACCGTGTGTCCTTCTCTGTCTGTCTTGATTAATTGAGAGCCTGCAACAAAGATAGACAATTAAAAATTTGATTGAAGAAAAAATCTGTGTTAACCGACACGCACTTTTCAAGAAAACCCACCGTTCAGACACCTGAACGGCCTTAACGCTACCCACAAGTGGATTTTTCTGCACGCAAATTTCGACATTTGCATTAACGCCCACCGAAGCGGGGCAACTTTTCTTATTGTCGACGTAAAGTTTTGGGTTCAAAATATCCATTTTCGAACGATTCAAGTGTCTTTTTTTAAGTCTATTTTAAAACTAATCAAAGTAGATTTTTAAAATTTTCAGGATTTAGACTCACTCAGTAGATGTTTGAAATTTTTTAGGCCCAGGATTTATTGAAGAGGGTTTGACAGAGTAAATTTCAATCATATTTTTTCTATTCCAGGCACTTGAATTTTGTTTATTTTGAGAATTTTGAATAAAACTCAGGACAAATAGACAAAAATGGAAATAGAAATCAAAAGCAATGAAGAGAGAAAACATGAGAAAAAACGTGCAAATGAGTGGGTAGACATATTATTCCCAGGCTCTTGGGATTTGTTTATCCCGAGAAATTGGAACAATACTCCAGAGGTTGGAATTCACAAAAACTGAGCGATTTTGAGCGATGAAAAGACGAAACTTGAGAAAACATGAACAGACAAGTGGGTGAACATAGTGTTTCCATTCTAAGCTCTTGAAATTTGTTCATCTGGAGAAATTTACACGATATTCAAGATCCTGAAATAGACAAAAATGGAGATAGAAATCAAAAACAATGAAGAGAGAAAACATGGGAAAAAACATGCAAATGGGTGGGTAGACATTGTTTTTCTATTCCAGGCTCTTGGGATTTGTTTATCCTGAGAAATTGGAACAATACTCCAGAGCCTGGAATTCACAAAAACTAAGACAGAAATTTTAAGCGATGAAAAGACGAAACTTGAGAAAACATGAACAGACAAGTGGGTGAACATAGTGTTTCCATTCTAAGCTCTTGAAATTTGTTCATCTGAAGAAATTTGAACGATATTCAAGATCCTGAAATAGACAAAAATGGAGATAGAAATCAGAAGCAATGAAGAGAGAAAACATGAGAAAAAACGTGCAAACGAGTGGGTAGACATAGTTTTCCTATTCCAGGCTCTTGGGATTTGTTTATCCTGAGAAATTGGAACAATACTCCAGAGCCTGGAATTCACAAAAACTGAGACAGAAATTTTAAGAGATGAAAAGACGAAACTTGAGAAAACATGAACAGACAAGTGGGTGAACATAGTGTTTCCATTCTAAGCTCTTGAAATTTGTTCATCTGAAGAAATTTGAACGATATTCAAGATCCTGAAATAGACAAAAATGGAGATAGAAATCAGAAGCAATGAAGAGAGAAAACATGAGAAAAAACGTGCAAACGAGTGGGTGGACATATTTTTCCTATTCGAGGCTCTTGGGATTTGTTTATCCTGAGAAATTGGAACAATACTCCAGAGCCTAGAATTCACAAAAACTAAGACCGAAATTTTGAGCGATGAAAAGATGAAACTTGAAAAAACATGAACAGACAAGTGGGTGAACATAGTGTTTCCATTCTAAGCTCTTGAAATTTGTTCATCTGGAGAAATTTGAACAATATTCAAGATCCTAAAATAGACAAAAATGGTGATAGAAATCATAAGCAATGAAGAGAGAAAGTATTAAAAAAAACGTGCAAACGAGTGGGTAGACATTGTTTTTCTATTCCAGGCTCTTGGGATTTGTTTATCCTGAGAAATTGGAACAATACTCCAGAGCCTGGAATTCACAAAAACTAAGACAGAAATTTTAAGAGATGAAAAGACGAAACTTGAGAAAACATGAACAGACAAGTGGGTGAACATAGTGTTTCCATTCTAAGCTCTTGAAATTTGTTCATCTGGAGAAATTTAAACGATATTCAAGATCCTGAATTAGACAAAAATGGAGATAGAAATCAGGAGCAATGAAGAGAGAAAACATGAGAAAAAACATGCAAACGGGTGGGTAGACATTGTTTTTCTATTCCAGGCTCTTGGGATTTGTTTATCCTGAGAAATTGGAACAATACTCCAGAGCCTAGAATTCACAAAAACTAAGACAGAAATTTTAAGCGATGAAAAGACGAAACTTGAGAAAACATGAACAGACAAGTGGGTGAACATAGTGTTTCCATTCTAAGCTCTTGAAATTTGTTCATCTGGAGAAATTTGAACAATATTCAAGATCCTAAAATAGACAAAAATGGTGATAGAAATCATAAGCAATGAAGAGAGAAAGTATTTAAAAAAACGTGCAAACGAGTGGGTAGACATAGTTTTCCTATTCCAGGCTCTTGGGATTTGTTTATCCTGAGAAATTGGAACAATACTCCAGAGCCTGGAATTCACAAAAACTGAGACAGAAATTTTAAGAGATGAAAAGACGAAACTTGAGAAAACATGAACAGACAAGTGGGTGAACATAGTGTTTCCATTCTAAGCTCTTGAAATTTGTTCATCTGAAGAAATTTGAACGATATTCAAGATCCTGAAATAGACAAAAATGGAGATAGAAATCAGAAGCAATGAAGAGAGAAAACATGAGAAAAAACGTGCAAACGAGTGGGTGGACATATTTTTCCTATTCGAGGCTCTTGGGATTTGTTTATCCTGAGAAATTGGAACAATACTCCAGAGCCTAGAATTCACAAAAACTAAGACCGAAATTTTGAGCGATGAAAAGATGAAACTTGAAAAAACATGAACAGACAAGGGGGTGAACATAGTGTTTCCATTCTAAGCTCTTGAAATTTGTTCATCTGGAGAAATTTACACGATATTCAAGATCCTGAAATAGACAAAAATGGAGATAGAAATCAAAAACAATGAAGTGAGAAAACATGAGAAAAAACATGCAAACGAGTGGGTAGACATAATTTTCCTATTCCAGGCTCTTGGGATTTGTTTATCCTGAGAAATTGGAACAATACTCCAGAGCCTAGAATTCACAAAAACTAAGACAGAAATTTTAAGCGATGAAAAGACGAAACTTGAGAAAACATGAACAGACAAGTGGGTGAACATAGTGTTTCCATTCTAAGCTCTTGAAATTTGTTCATCTGGAGAAATTTGAACAATATTCAAGATCCTAAAATAGACAAAAATGGTGATAGAAATCATAAGCAATGAAGAGAGAAAGTATTAAAAAAAACGTGCAAACGAGTGGGTAGACATAGTTTTCCTATTCCAGGCTCTTGGGATTTGTTTATCCTGAGAAATTGGAACAATACTCCAGAGCCTGGAATTCACAAAAACTGAGACAGAAATTTTAAGAGATGAAAAGACGAAACTTGAGAAAACATGAACAGACAAGTGGGTGAACATAGTGTTTCCATTCTAAGCTCTTGAAATTTGTTCATCTGAAGAAATTTGAACGATATTCAAGATCCTGAAATAGACAAAAATGGAGATAGAAATCAGAAGCAATGAAGAGAGAAAACATGAGAAAAAACGTGCAAACGAGTGGGTGGACATATTTTTCCTATTCGAGGCTCTTGGGATCTATTTATCCTGAGAAATTGGAACAATACTCCAGAGCCTGGAATTCACAAAAACTGAGATAGAAATTTTAAGAGATGATAAGACGAAACTTGAGAAAACATGAACAGACAAGTGGGTGAACATAGTGTTTCCATTCAAAGCTCTTGAAATTTGTTCATCTGGAGAAATTTAAACGATATTCAAGATCCTGAATTAGACAAAAATGGAGATAGAAATCAGGAGCAATGAAGAGAGAAAACATGAGAAAAAACATGCAAATGGGTGGGTGGACATAGTTTTTTTATTCCAGGCTCTTGGGATTTGTTTATCCTGAGAAATTGGAACAATAGGTACTCGAGAGCCTGGAATTTTCAAAAATTGGAACAGAAATCTCAGGCAATGAAGAGACAAAACTTGAGAAAACATGAGCAGACAAATGGGTGGACATATTTTTCCTATTCTAGGCTCTTGAAATTTTTTCATCCTGAGAAATGTGAACAATATCCAACATCCTGGAATAGAGAAAAATGGAGATAGAAATCATAAGCCACGAAGAGAGAAAAAATGAGAAAAAACAAGCAGACAAGTGGGTAAGTAAGCATATTTTTTTCTAGGATTAAATTTTGTTTATTTTGAGAAATTTGCAGAAAACTCAAGAGCCTGAAGTAAACAAAAATCGAGATAGAAAAGAAGCCATATGAAGAAAGAAAACTTGAGAAAAAATGAATGGACAATTGAGTACCTAGACATACTTTTCTTGTTCCAGGCACTTCAATTTTATTCATTTTGAGAATTTTGTAGGAAAATCAAAAGCCTGGAATGGACAAAAAATTAGTCAGAAAAATCCATCAATGGAGGGAGAAAATTTTAGAAATAATCAGCACATCATAGAATGACTTGAATTTTGTTCATTTTGAGAAATTTACAAAAAAAACTCAAGGTCCTGGAATAAACAAAAATTGATAAAGAATGACGAGTGGGTAGAGCTTGCAGATTTATCAATACCATTTTCCAAAATCATAAAATAGAGGCCTGCCAGTCATAAACATCTTAATCAGAGAGAAATACATCATATATATGCATAAAAATTATTTGTGTAATTAAATTTGTAAAGTCTAGTCACATGTTTTGAGGTCTAGTCAACACATCACATCAGACGGCCTCTAAACTTATTTTTATCCGAATCCTGATTGCAATAAGCTTCAAACTTCATTTTAAAATTTGAAAAATTGCCAGATTGTGTGGATTGTTATGGCGCCTCACTTAAACACCCACCATTTTGTGATTTACTTACATGAACATTTCCAGAGAGCTTGCATATTACAATAAAAAAAAAAAAAAATTAAGTAATTCTACCAAAACCACACATACACAAAAATTCTTACCTTTCCTCTTCAATTTGCTGACATCTGGCTGACTTTTACTCATATTATTATCAGTGTGCCTTAAACTCTTCAAAGATTCCAAAAACTCCTTTTTGTAACACTTGGAATCGGTGTCGCTCAAATCCGGATGCGAAACGCTTCTGCGCGAGTTCGAACTACCGGCGTACTGAGGTGTCGGCTTGATAAGCACAGGCGAGTGTCTTGCAAGTTCTGGCGAAGAACTTCTCAGGGAGTACAAAGACTCTCTGTCCGGAGTTACCGTTGAAGTGCTGGCATCATCGCGCCAATTTACTTCGGCTACGACCGGAGAAAAATGAACACCTGGAATGAATGGATAATGGTTATATTGAGAGGAGGCAAAGTGCTATTATTGTGTGGCTTATTTTCAGGCTATTAACGGTCTAATTAATAAATAATTAAGTGCTAATAGGCACTTGACTTGAGCTGTATAAAGCACACATCAGTGGCGTAATTAAGCGAATGTTGTAGAGAACTTATAGAACCTACGACAAATATTGAACTTTTCTTTGCTAACTAATGATAGACACTAGATACAGACACGAATCAGGTTAATAATCTAAGTACCTTATAGGTAGGTACTCTCTTATTGAGAAAACGTTGAAAAACAATCACGCATTATTATTACGAAAACAAGACAAATCTTTATTTAAATTCACGAAAAAAGTTTTAGATATTTATGTTGAAGAGGAGATTTTATAGTCAGACAAATATTGAACTTTTCTTTGTTGACTGAGTAATTCTAAGACACAAATCTCTAGGTAAATGATGTAAGGTAAGTACCTACTCCCTTATTGAGAAAACGTTAAGAAACAATCGCGCATTATTATTATCATGAAAACAAAGTCAAATCTTTACTTAGGTTTATGAAAGTCACACTTTAAAATGCATGTGCTTAAAAATCTGAACCTGGTGACATAATGCAAAAACTCACCTTTACTTCCATTGCTACCCGAAAAACTCTTAACAGAATTCCTCAAAGTCCTATCATCAATATCGCTCATTCCAGAAGTACTGGTACTGCTTTTAATAATCGACCCTTTCCTCCTAAACTCCACTTCGCACTCGTCGCCGGTACTGTTATCCAACAAAATATTTTTGTTTCGTTCTTCTTCGATTTTCGCAGTGTCGTATTTGCTGGAATTAATTTCGTGAGTACTTTTCCTCCTGTCGTCATCGAAATAAGTATTTTTCTGCCGACGTTCAAGTTCCAGTTCGATCCGGTTCAAGTTGGGTGTACTCGTTGCCGCCGATTTATTTTGGTAACGAGTTTCAAAAATCGGCTGTTGATCCAAGTGTTTTTGAGAACCGTGCAAACTCAAAGTACTGCTTATTAGGCTTTGCAACGACTGTTCCGAAATGGCTTTAAGCACTCGCTTATCAAAGTCAACTATAGCAGTTTTAGGCAGTTTTAGTTTATGTTTGTTTCTCAAAGAGTTTTCGTCATCACTAAGGTCCACTCTATTGGACATAGCTTCACTATAAGAACCTTCACGTTTGTAATAAGCCATTGTTTCGGGTACAATCAAAATATCATCCTCAAATTCAAATTCTTCTTGGGTAGTTTCAAGCTCGGGCTTAAACCTACACTCCTCTTCACAGGTATCGTTCAAATTCAAACTCAGATCGGCTAAATTCCAGTTTTTCTCAGCTACAGACGCGGCAGATGAGGGATGACGATTAAAATCGCCGACGAAATTCAAATCTTTTGGCACACTAGAAACGTTTACTGATGAATCTTGAATGTCAACTGAGAATCTTTCCTGATGGAGCAGATTGGGCACACTTGCGGCATGCGAGACGACATTAACCGCGCTAATTTTAGATAACTTATTCTCGGTATCTATATTTATAATCGGGTTGATGGCGGCCGTGGTTGTGGAATTCGCGTTAAGTAGATGGCGCTTTTTTCGTAGAAACATGTCGGTTAGAGGGGACGATTTGCTTAAGGGCTCGTAGAACTGGTCCACGTTTGAGAGGTCGTGGTAGGACACTCCGAAGTTACCGTTGAAATTCTGGAAAAAAAAAAAACTATCATTGCGAAATATTTAACCAGAAATATAAAAGATATTGTCAGGCTTCTTGCTTCGTGTTCTTTAAGCTTCATTGAAAATATTATCAGAGAAATCTAGATAAATATATGATAATGCTTATGGAATTCAAATTATTGGTTGCTACATCAGGATTCTTGTATTGTATTCGTCTTGTGTCAATATAATTCAAGTCTGTCATATCTACAGGGCACATGGCCCTTGGGTTAAAAATTGGGGTGATTTATCAATTTTTCAATTTTTCTGAGTGCCTTTTTTCATAGAATCCGGCTTCAAATCTCAGAATAATTTAGTGTATGGAGTTTGAAGGATCGCAAAGGACCATTAAGACACAAAATCTCAACATAAAAAAAAAATGAAATTTCATCGTTCCACTTATCACTGGAGTGCGTTCGACAACTAGTTACTAGAGTGTAAAAAAACCAATGATGTAGTAAGAAGGTTTAGAATGGGCTTTGCTTAACTCAAATGATTCCAAAATGAGATAGCGATAGTAAGGGCAGAATAGTACATTAAAATACAAGTTTCATAAGACGTGATTTTATCGCACGAGCCCTATATTAGAAAACGAGCCGGAGGCGAGTTTTCTAAAGGGCGAGTGCGATAAAATGTCTTATGAAACGAATATTTTATACTATTTTTTCTATTTTGGTATTGTTTAATTGAAAAAAACAAATTTTTCTTGAAAATGTTATTCTCATATTTCCAGATTTCATATGTTTAGGTTGGTAACACTACATGCCAAATATAGAATTCTTCTATTATTTTTTATCGCGAATGACAGTTCGATGGCCATCAGTCAGCCAGTGTTACCAACCTCCGATGAGTAAAAAAGGAGTGTCACAAAGAGCTTCTTTTCGAAACTACTTTTAGTGTCGAAAAGACTTCGATATGACACCAAAATAGAAAAAATCTATTATTGCATCTTTCAGATCTCTCACTCTAACCTTAATTGAGATAGCGCTAGTCAGGGCAGAAAATCTCACGGATCTTTCATGTTCTCTCACTCTAATTTTTGTCCCAAATATACGTAATGAGTAGATAGGCTAGGGCCATTCCAAACCTTCTTATTACTATTTCATTGAAAAAATGCACCAATTTGTCGGTCATTCGAACATTATTCAATGTTATTCTAGACCTTAGAGCAGGTAAAGGTAAAGAGGAGTAGTAACATGAAGTTGGAAAATGAAGCCGTTTTTTTTTCAGGTATTTTGGCAGTGCTAAACACCTGCCAAAAACTTGGCTTCACTTTAGTTTCATGAGCAGAATAATGGCGCGTTGCTACTCCTAACGCTTTACCTGCTCTAAGTTCTAGACAGTGAAAATTTGAATTTGTTGGCTAAATAATTGGAAACTGTTATTTTTTCACTATAGGATCTAGGTTGTCAAAGACACCCCTGAAGAAACGCTGGATAAACTTTCTTTTGATTTACTATACATTTCCCAAGGGATAAACCACCTTGGAATTATAGCATGTGATGGGATTCCAATGGAATTTTGTGGGATTCTGTGCAACTCCTTGGGATTTTGTGGAATTCTAGTAGGATAATTCCAATGGGATTCCTTAGTTTATTTGATAAGTCGATGTATATTCACATTTGCCCCTATATCAATTTTAAAATCTTGGAAACATACTCAATATCAAAGTATTGTTTCCAGATTTAACTTATTAATGAATCGTTCAAATACGAAAACAATTTATTAGTGAGGCTTTGCTTGCGTTCGAAATTTTTTTAAAAATTCACAGGAGATTCCATGAAACTCCTCGAGGAATTCCATTGGATTAGCATTCCGTTGGATAAAGGTATAAGATCAGGGGCGGCGATATGTATAAGCGGATATAAGCAATGCTTAGGGGTCCGAGCAATGCTTAGGGGTCCCCTTTAAGTACAAATATTTTCTTTAGAATAAAATTGAGAAATATAATGACCGATATCGGGCGGTGTCGGTATACTTAACTGGTACATTCTTTCCAGTTGCCCCCGTTAAGAGGTCATAGTGGAAAATTGAAAAATTATTTGAGAAATTTCATAAGTTAGCATGATCTTTCGATTTTGTCTATTAGACATAGCATAGCATCCAATGGATAAAGGAGCTATCATAGATAATCCAAAATTTGAACTATTACCGGCTCTTGATTCTCTGAAAAACTTCTAGCCGGTAATAGTCAAAGTTTGAACTTTTATCCACCCTGGATTTGCTAGAGACTTTTCCTAAGGGCATTCAAAGCTCAAGAGCCGATAATAATCAAAATTTCGAATGAGGGGATCTAATTGTGATATCTGCTCAGTGTACCCAAGCGTCGTCACCGTGGAATTCCAGTAGGATTGCGTGGAATTTCAGTAGGATTTCTTGGAATTCCAGTAGGATTTTATAGGATTCCGTTAATTGTGTAATTCTGGTGTGGTGTACACATTTTTTAAGGTGGTTTACCCTTTGATGTTCCCTGTCTGTTCTTCAAGGAGGAACTGCAAGCTTGACTATTCTTGAGACTTTTTTCCACATTGATAGAATACCTATTCCCAAACAGATGGTAACATGAAATATGTTCTATAACATCACAGTGATGCCACATTTCATAGTAATTTTCTTGTTTCAACGAAAAGTCAGTCAAAGTGATATTCTTTAGTAGGTACATATTTAAATACTGTCGGATTAGTCATATGCTTTGAAGCCTTCGAAATTGATGTAAAAATCTACAAATAGCCAAAAGAAGAGGTTTCTGTTGATCAAGAACACCATTAAAAACATGTATTATATGGATACATTAATGAACGTCCGGAAATTAGTTCTACTTAACTTGTTAGTAAGATTATTTGTAACCGCGAAACATGCATTACAAAAAAAGTCTTTTGGAGTTGACGTTTCTTAAAACATTCGTACTAATGCGTTTTTAAAACGTTTGTTTTTGACGTCTATATGACGTTTGAAGCTGGGACATTTAAGAACTCTACAGAAAAACGTCTATTGGTCGTTCCTGGATACTTCAAAAGAAGCCCAGTGGACATTGAAACGTCTTATCTCAAACCTTTTTTATAAAATTCGTATTATGACATTTTTAAAACGTCTATTTTCGACGTCTGTATATTTGAACACCTCTCCAGAGAACACACCTAAAAGCTGTACTTAAAAATCTCGACGAACGTAAGTCAAAGGGGGGAGTAAATATTAGACTTAGATATATTAATAATGTACCAAGAATAGTTTCATTTCACAACGAGGAAAATAAAGATTCAAAAAACTAATTGAATCATTTATTCAGGTTTCCTTTTGGTATAGTACCTATGCTCTATGGTAAATAAACCTGAAGAACTGAAAATTAGCATATACAACACACAGATCCAATTATCATCTTCATTACCGAAACATGGCTGACCAATCAAATACCCGATAGCATTGTGTATATACCAGGCTATATATGATGTTCCGCAAAGATAGAGGAACGCAAGGAGGAGGTATTGTGTGTATGTCAAAAGCAACATTGCCGGGCACAATACACATGCTGTTATCAGTCAACAATTCTACACGTCAGCTACAGTTGAATCACTATGGATCGAAATTAAGCTAAACAAAATCAAACTTTTGGTTGCATGTATTTATATAGGCCAAAGCAAAAGAACACAGAAGAACAAAACCAGGCTCTTAGACTATTGAGAAAGCTATGGCCCTTAAAGAGCCTGTCTATATCATGGGAGATTTCAATTATCAATAAATCAACTGGAATGCCTTGGAAGTGCACCCCCACAACCAGTGCAGCCATGACTTCTTGGAAAGCTACAAGAACCACCGTGGACATCAACGAGTAAACTTTCCAACTTTCCAACTCAGAAACGACAAAATATCACTCTTGGACTTACTAATAAGTTAATGAGAAGAAACTTGTATTTGACACACAACATCATGCACCACTGGGGCAAAGTGATCACATAGCCCTCACAACCAAATTGCAGATTACTGCACAGCCAACACACAAAGTCTACAAGAGGCAATTCTGAAAAGCTGATTATGAAGCAGTAAGAAATAGCCTACAGCAACATTTACAGCAAGTAACAAATCCAATGACTACTGAGAAGTTTTATGAGGTATTGACTATGGCAATAACCACCTACATTCCAATCAGACCTCAAAAAATAAATACACAAAAACCATGGCTGACCAGGGAAGTCTTCAAAGAGATCCAAAGAAAACGAGACTATTAGCATACATATAGAAGTAAAAAATCAGAAGCAAGCTACCAAAAATACCAGCAACAAAGCAACAAAACCAAGGCATGCAAAGCATCAGCAAGAAAAACCTATGAACATAACCTATTGGATAATAGTAAACAATTCTACGCCTACATAAATCGCACCCTCAACAAAACACATCACAAATTTAGCCTAATTAATAAAATAACACAAGAACCACAAACATCAAATCAAGATATTGCAGAGTGTTTTGCAGAAGAGTTTGAGAAAGTTTTCCCAGTGCTTAACTCGAATACGGTTCTGCCCACACTACCATATGCATATGCTACAACCGAATTAAAAAATATCGTGTTCACTCCGGAAAAAGTTGAAACTGCAGCAAAATCACTTAAACTATCATCAAGTCTAGGGCTCGACGAAATCCCTCCTATCTTTCTTAAGAACCGTATCCAGGTGCTAAAAGAGCCACTAGCTGACATGCTTAATAACAGCAAGAACAGGGGAATTCCCTGCAGCATGGAAAAAAGCAGTGGTGACGCTTATTTATAAAAAAGAAAATAAACAGCATGCAGAAAACTATCAACCTATTAGTTTAACGAGTACACTGTGCAAATGTATGGAGAAATTAATCGCAAAAGAGCTCACCCAATTTTGTATGGACACACGAGTCATACCAGATCAGCAGCACGACTTTCTTCCCGGGAAATCACACGATTACAAATCTCTTAACAAGACTCAATCACTGGGCACTGTTAGATGACAACCACGAACCAATCGATGTGATTTATCTTGACTTCTAAAAAGCATTTGACAAAATACCAACACAGTTCCTAATCCATAAAGTCGAACACGTCGGAGTTAGGGGCAATTTACTCCAGTTGATCGAAGGATTCCTCACAGGAAGAACGTTTCAGGTGCGTGTGGGTCCAACACTTTCAAAAAAGCACAGAGTGCATAGTGGGTGAGTACCACAATGATTAGTTCTTGGTTCTTTACTCTTTATTGCCTATATCTAGGGCTGGAAACAAGAAATGCATCTTTTGCCGACGATGGAAACATTTATGGAAATCCACTTTCGCAACATGCTGCTATTCAGAGAGACCTAAACAATATCAAAGAATGGACACAGCTATGGAAAATGCCCTTGAATGATTCCTACATATTGACCAGAACAACCCTAAATTAAATTACTTTTTTGAACAGTTTCAAATAACACCTGGCATACAACAGAGAGATCTAGGAATCACTGTAACCCAGGACTTGAAATGGAAACTCACATCACGCAAATGACCAAAAAAGCCTATTCAATGATTTACCTCATACAAAAATCATTTAAATAAAGACCTCTCCAAAGAAATGATACTAAAGCTACATAAATCATATTTCAGGCCAAGAGTGGAATATGCACAAACTATTTGGAATCCTTACTATATGCTATAATGCAAATTGAGAGAGTACAACGAAGAATAACTAAGCTGCCTCCAGACTCCAGACCTTCATGAACTGCCCTATGAAGAACGATTAACCTAGCGCTAGACCTAACCACCCTAATGATAGAAGAATGAGGGGAAATCTCCTTGGAACTTTCAAAATAATGAATGGGCACTATGCATGCGACTTAAGAGAGATCTACCACCTCAACCAAAACACTAATCTGGACACAATCTAAAGCTTTCCAAGGAAAAATGTAACAAGCTAATGAGAAGAAACTTTCTAACAAACAGGGTGGTTTATCTCTGGAACAATCTTGGTAAAAACACTGTCGCGTCAACAACAAAGAACCATTTCAAAAACCGTTTAGACTAAGAAATGAAGAACCAAAGCACAACTTTCTTTGTGGACTATACTGTATGAGGCAACTAAGATTCAGGAAAACTATTGAGACCGCAGAGGCTCTTTTGGCAAGAGTAATGTATGACTTCCCACAAATCTCTAATCTTTGAACAACAACTCAAATAGATTCAGCAGTTTCATCGGATTTAATCCGTCTACTGCAGATACCCATAATAATAATAATAAATTTCAAGAGAAAATATTCAAAAAACAAGCATGCCATTGATAACCATTGAAGAACCAATCGGTAAAAATGAACTTGAAGAAGCAATAACAGAAATTTCAAAAGTTAGAATAGGAATCAAAAAAAAAACCACAATACTGAAAGTCCCATGTGACGATTTTTCAAAACTTGTCATTCAGATTGGATGGAACTTTTAGTATATTATTCAGGACACCCATCTCTTCAAATTTCCACTTTAATTAAACATTTGTCTTTAATTTGTTCCACCTTACTCCCCAAAATCTGCAAATTTGACTACACTCAAAGGCAAAAATGAAATCATAAGAAAGAGATTGATAATACTGGTTTAAAATTTTGCCTGTATGATACCTACCTGAAACACATCACAATCATAAGCACCAAATCCCACGTAACTGTTCTTTCTATCACTTTTTTCCCCTGCATTCTTAGCCATTCTTTTCACTCCTTCCAACTGTCCAGTACTGCTACTTAAAGTACTAAAAAACGTACTTCCGCACTTCACATAGTTGTGAAGCAACAACTGATCACCGTAGCCGCTATCCTCGCTCAAATTCTCACTGGAAAACTTCCTGGTTGAAGTATTTGGGCTGAGCAACAGGCTGTCGAAGCTTCTCCAAGTTTTGAGATTGTCGCAAGATCTGGAATTCTCCACCGTTGTATCGGAATCGCTCGAGTCCGAGCTTGAGCTATATCTTGTAGAGGCATTATAGAGCAAAGAATCTCTGCTCGAACTTTTTTTAGACCTGAAATTATTTAATCATTAGTTGTAATTTGTAATGCCAAAAAAATGTTTACCTGGTGTTTATTTCGTCTTCAAAGTTTCTGAAAACTTCTCCATCGTACTCGGAGCTGAAATGGTGCACTTTTGCAACTTCCAAAGAGTCAAAGGAAAATATACTGGGCGAGTGGGTTTCTTGCTGGCACTGTTTCTCCAAAGTTTCAAATTGCAAAAGGCTGCTGGATCGGCTCAGCGAAATTTCGTCTTCGTCTTCCAGACACAAGAATTCTTGTTTTCTACGTTTTGGCGGACAAGCGATTTCGCGATCCGAGTCTACATCGTCTAGAATCAAACAACGAGTGAATTGGTTTAAAAAAAAATTTGCATTAAAACAAATCATGCAACAACGTTGTGACAATAATTATAATTTGTATGTATTTGAAATTCAATCTAATAAATACACGGTTGACGTTATTGTAAAGTTGCCAGGTCGTACTGTCTGTGCGATTTGCAAAACGAAAACTAATTCGTAAAGGTTACCCTACTACCTACTTTGAGCCCAGGCTTTGTATAAATTAAAAATGGTAAAAATAGAAAAAGTATAGTGTTTATAAGTTTCTTATACACTTGAATGCTTTGAAGTGGATTATTTATTGGAATCAATATAGGATTGTAAAGAGGAACTCATTTTTGTTGAAAATTTTTGTCTATTACAAGCTCTTGAGGGTGCATGAGGGATAGAAATAAATATTATACAAGAACCTAGAAATATAGAAAACAATAATTAATAAAGCTTCCAGAGCTTGGAAGTCCTTTGTAACTTCTATAGGAAAAATTTATGTGAGCTTGGTAAATATTTAAGTGATGCCAGTTAAGATGTAAGAGATAATTGAGAAATTATAAATCTTATGTTACAATGCAAATTTATGTAATGACTTATTGAGAAGCTTTTCTGAAAACCAAGACAGAGTGCAGTAGTGATTAACACACAAAAAAAAAACCTCATTAAACTTACATATCAAAATATCCATAAGCCAGCTAAAAGTTATTTTTACTTTTGAAAGGAATATATAGCAATACAATTAAATGGTGGGTGTTTTTATCATATACTATAGCTTTAGTAATTAGAAAAAAAATTACCAATTAAATCTATGCAGATGACGCTGCCACCTTCAGAATCGGTGGCCAGCCAGCCCAGAGGCGAATCTCTCGAATCCAGGTCGCTTTCGGATCTCAAATCGTCCGACGTTTCTTCTTGTATGGTTTCCAGGTACATGTACTGACCGGTGGTACCGTGCAAAAAATATTCTGCATCTGAAAAAAATACAGTTATTATGACTGTTTTCACTTTTTATTTATAGGTTTGCAGATGTACAATTAATTAGACAAAAAGTATTGTTGTCAGCTTAAAATTTATTTCCTCATCACGTTTTTTTTCTTTTACAAGAACTAGAAGATTTAGCAACAAACAAAACGTGACCTGATTTTAATTTTTAAGCTTGTTGAAACAAGTTCAATGAACTTTTTAGTTTAAAGATACTAAATACTCTTTTTGCATTTGAGTGACGATAATTTATTTGCATAAGATCACTATCCAAAGGTATGTGTGTGGGCTTTAAAACTTCATTCCAATATAAAAATTGCATATTTTATGTCCCTAGTATCGCATATGCACATAAAATACACATAACTTTAAGTACCTACCACACACGTTTAATTTGAATCTGATTGCTTAGGAATGTTTCGAATTTATCGCAATTAATGATTCAGTTTCTTTGAAGCAAAGATAAAAAAAGTTCATTGTACCATTAGGCACGCTATAATTTTGCCATACACTTCTACTTTTACTTTTTATATGAGAAATTTGATGGTTTGGAAAAATAATCGATACTTGAAAATTATGTGTTCAAATCAATAAGAATCAAAAAATACTCCTAAACTTTGAAGAGAAATGTGAATAGGTATTCATATTTTTTCTATTCCAGGCTCTTGAATTTTCTTTATTGAGAAAAATTCGCGAGCTAGGGATAGACAAAAATTGATTTGGAGAAATCGACTTACCATGGAGATTTTTGCTAAGAAAAATGGCATTTTATTTGAAAATTAACGTGCCAATTATGGAAAATTCGACACCTCGTAGTACAAAACTCATTTCAAAACATCACTTTTTCGCATTGAAATCGAGAAATATTCGAGAAAAACTAGAGCAAAATACTGCTACGGACATTATTGTGGAAAAACATAATTTTAACATGGCCACCCAAGGCCTACTTTGATGTTTATTTCGAAAGGTGAAGTTAGCTGATATTATTACAGGGACACAATACACCTTTACACTACAGTGGCTAAATAAACCTTTACATACAGTGGCGACAATAGAGGTCCCGCCGCCATCTTGTTCCCAACCCCTTGTTACTTTTAAATATTAATATATAGGATTTAAATGGACATCTATAATAAAAAATTGAAATCGACGTATTTGATGACCATTATTAGGTCCATCAAATACGTTGTTTTCCATGATTCATGATGGATGTTCACCTTAATCCCATATATTCATATTTGAAAGTAACAAGGGGTTGGGAACAAGATGGCGGTGTTTTCAATATAAATATATGGGATTTCAGAACCAATCAAAAATGAGACAGCAATTGTCGCCACTGTGGGTTATAAAGTCACTGTACTTTACACCATATTTGTGCTAATTTTGAATATTTCATAATGATTATAGTGAACCAGGCCTCTGCCGCCATATTCTTGTCAAATTTTCAATATGAACATATAAAGTCTGTTTTTTTTTAAAGATAATTCTCCAAGTCAAAAATTTAGTAACTATGTTGGCAACACATGCCTTTTCTACATAAAAAATTTGAAATCTTTGACAATTTTATATTGTATTGCCAACATATTGGCATTATGACTTTTATCTTAAAAAAAAAACAGATTTTAGAATTTCAAAAATAGGACGGAAATTGACGCCACTGTAGCCAATATGACAGTTTCCACTTAACATGGGAATATTTTCTATGAAAAAATGGCATTTTATGGCAATTCCTCGTATCATAAGAAACATTTTTTTACTACTAACCTGAGAAATAGTCATTATTTAATCTATTTTTCTGGGAAAAAATTGAATTTCTCTCCCTAGGTTAATACTGAAAATAATGAAAAAATACCTAGGTTAATAATGAAAATGACGTCATGACGCAAGGATATTGTTATGTTTTATTGGTTCAATTTCAATTTCATACGTCAAATAAAAAAAAATACAGGTTTCTGTAGGTACATAGGAAGTTATCATAAGATGTTGAAAAAGGACACACAAAATAATTAGAGCACAGATTACAAATTATTCATTTTCCACTAGGGGGCGGTTTCTCAATAGCAGGTCACCTCCGGGTTAAGCTAACTCCAGGGTAAACATTGCAATTTGACACGTTAACCCTGGAGTTTAAAATCAACCCGGGGGTGATTCGCTATTGAGAAACCGGCCCTAACACTCCTAGCAGTAGTGGAAAAAAATCTATTTCTCGGTAGAGAAAGTCATTATATACCTCACGCATCACACATTATAAACCTCAACTATTTCAGGGGAGCCCTAACGATAAGCGATAAGTATATATTCCCTAAAATGACATTTTCACATGGAGAAATGTCAGTTCAAGGCATACCTATTGTTACGGCTTTTCTAAAATAGTTGATGGAAATGGCCATTAGAAAAATTAAGAAGAAAACGAAAATTCAAGATCCGGGAATAGACAAAATATGAGATGGAAAAATTGAAAAATAAAGAATAAATAAATATATACTTAGATAATAATAATATTAATAATAATACCTGAGTAAACATCCAAAAATTTGCAAAAATATGGCGGCAGGGGCGTGGCTAACTTCTATATTCATATTCAAAATTTACAAGAATATGGCGGCGGCACCGAATTTCTATTTAAAAACTTGAAGTCACTGTAGGTGGGCCGGGACCATTGGAAAGGGTTGAAAAGGAAACAACCAATCAAATACCTTGACGATACATAATCCCCGGAAAGGGGCGGGGCTCAACTAACCAATTAAATGCCCTGCTGATATCACTCGCATCTGATTGGAAAGGGGCGGCGCCTATATCTAACCTATCAAATGCTTTGTTGATATCCTTACGTTTGATAACGAGTCAGCCACAGTGTTGCCAGCTTGAAGGAATTATCCCCTTTTTGCCTTTTTGAGGAAATTTTCTATTTTCGTTCGCAAAAGGGTAGAAGCGGAAAGCGGAATTTTTAAAGTCTGTTTTTTTTTTTAAAGATAAAAGTCAAAATGACATTATGTTGGCAAAACAATGTTGAATTGTCGATGCTTTCAATTTTTTTATGTAGAGAAGGCTTGTGTTTCCAACATAGTTACTAAATTTTTGACTTGGGGAATTATCTTCAAAAAAAAAACAGACTTTACTTTTTCTCTTATTTAGTCGCAAAATTTTCATATTCAATGAAAAATTGGTTATATTAAGCTTCTAGCACACGATATACAATAGGTATACAGGGTAGGCCATTGAACTTAAGACATTATTGAACTCTTTTTTTTTCAAAAAAGCGCCATTTTCGAGATATTGAAATGTTTCAATTTAAATGGACCACCCTGTATAAGTATGGGTACAACATCTCATTCCCGACTGTAAATGAAGGCGCAATAATTGTTTTTTTCCACTACCGCGCGTAAAGTACTTACGTTACGCACCTTTTAGAAGACATAAAATGTCACGCACCAGTGCGTTAAGTAGTTTTTTTACTACTAACCTGAGAATTAGTCATTAGGTCTGTTTCTGCAGAAATCACAAACCAGTCAGAGAAAATATCATTGGTTGAAAACAGTCAGAAACAGTCAGAAAACTAGTTTCAACCAATGAAATTCACACTGACTGGTTTGTGATTTCTCTAGAAACAGACCTATTATTCTATCAATTTTTCTGGGAGAAAATTAAATTTCTCTCCCTAGGTTAATAATGAAAATAATGAAAAAATACCTAGGTCAATAATGAAAATGACGTCGTGACGCAAGGATATTGTCATAACGTAACAGGTTTCTATTAGTTTAATTTCAGTGTCAAACTGTCAATTTTAAAAAAGGTTCCTGTATGTACATTATAGGAAATTACCGTAAGCTGTTGATAGAGGGCAGCACTTCCGACAAGAGAAAATAATTTGAGCACAGGTTTCAAACCTATTTTTTTATTTTCTACTAGCAGTAGTAAAAAAAATTCTATATATCCCTCGGTAGAGAAAGTTATAATGACCAACTTCTCTACCTAGGTATATAATGTACTATTTCCGCACTGGAATCTATTGAAAATCGGAAAATATTCGAGAAAAACCATTGACGGTCAAAAAACACAATTTTAAAATGGCCGCCCAAGGCCTGCTTTGATGTTTTTGAAACGTGAAGTAAGTTAATGAATAATTGTCACTTTAATTGATGCAAAGTTAGATTTTCCTTAAAAATTCAATTCTTTGCACCTGACACCCCAATAAACATTTATTTTTGTATAAAACTAACAAAACGTAATAGGGCAATCCAACGACCTATCAAATAATCAATTCAATATGTCGGCAATGGTCAAACATCTGCGATGTGTGTTTATGTATAGAAATATCAAAACCCAATGTGGCGATTACGGTCAAACAATGGAATTGGCGCCAAAAATATCGTTTACCTTCAGACAACCGTGTTATCATGAAACTGTTCTCTTTGTGTAATTTGTAGATTTTTGAGGAGATTTTTTATTGCTCGAAAAAGATAATTTACGTATTTTCGTAGGGTATAAACAAAAAAACAAATACACATCACAGATGTTTGACCGTTGCCGTCATATTGAATTTATGTTTTGACAGATCAGTGAATTGCAGGGATTATACACACTATTATAGGATTGCTTATCGCAAGGTTCCTAAAGTTAATAGGTTGCCTGGTAATGACGCATCTGGAGTACCCTATGGAGATTTGAATTATGTTGAGGCACCCCAGATGACGTCATAAAGTTATAAGGCAGCTTACTTCTCTCCTCAAACAACCTTGGTTTATCGGCCTCGTTTTTGGTAATCGCCGCCATATTGGTGTCTCACTATTTCCGACGTCATCAACAAGTCGTTAGCTGTACGCACTAGAGGTCGTAGTTTAGAATTTAAATTTATGATGAAAAATATTATTTAATTTTGATTAACATAATAGGCAAAGAGGAAGATGACAACCAGATCTAAAAAACAGTTGTTTTAGAATGTTAATTAATGTAGTTAAACTAAGTACGCATAAAGCAAAAGCCCGCGGAATCATAACCTGTCGTGCAAACAGCTTACTATCAAGGCGAAAAAGGCATGCTGCCTACGTCACAACTAGTGATTTGGCATGGTGGGGGGCTTCAGATTTGTTCCACACAGGTCTTATGAGGATAGGCTATCCTGTAGTAGTAGTGTGTATTATCTTTGGTTGGATGGTTTCATTTTGAAATGGCCGTCCAAATCCTACTTTGATGTTTTCGAAACTTGAAGTTAGCTAACGGAAAACTTTCATTTTTCTTGATGAAAAATCAGATTTTCTTTAAAAATTAGCAAAAATTCCTTGCACCACAAAAAAAACCGTTATTTTTCGTATAAAACAACCAAAATGCAATATATATAGGGCAATCCAACAACACTTTAATATGGCGGCAACGGTCAAACATCTGTGATGTGATTGTCTTTTGTGTTTATACACTACGAAACTACAAAAATTATCCTTCTCAAGCAATAGACCAGTTTTATAATAACAAAACGTCACGGTAGTCTGAAGGTAAATGAAATCCTTCATTGTTTGACTATGGCCGCCATAAGGATTGTATTGCCCCAACTTTGAAATGGCCGCCCAAAAAGCCTACTTTGATTGTTTTTAAAACGTGAAGTTATTTTCTATGAAAAATTATACAAAAACCACTTTTTTTGCACTAAAAATTTGGAAAATGCCAATCATAGCAGCAGAACCGATGCGGAAAGTGCCAATTTCCCGCACGCGATTGCAGTTGGTAGAGAGAAGAGACTTTCCGTACGAGTTAGAACAGGAAAGTTATTATTATTATGAAAAATGCGGTACTGTAGTGCGGAAAAGTACTACCTACTTTCATATTACCTAAAATGCATGCGAAAAGTTGGAGTCTTGCGCACGCTCGTAGAGAATAATAATAAGAAATAATTCAAATTCAAAAATACAGATACAATTATGTTTTTATGAAGTTTCTATGTTGGACAGGGCCGGAATGGGACATTTTTCCGGCGAAAATTTTTAAAATTTTCAAGGTCACGTGCTCTACTGGCATCTTAGAATGACCTCAAGAAAATCTATTTATGCAAAAATATACACTTCTACAAGGAAAATTTAATTTATCTCTCAAAATATTGATAATGTGGGAGTGAGTGGTATATTTCCTGTTCACAATCCGATGTCCACAGGTGCTGGTAAATTTATCACCTTTCCCTATCAAATAGCATTGAAAGACCACTTTTCAGTAAAATGAAGTTATGCTTATAACAATAATAGATTGGTGTAGGAGTTCTCCCATTTTTGTTACAAAATACGCAGTCTAAATAGTAAAATTCTTAACAATTTTGTTGACAACAATATGCAAATTTTTGTTGTTTCTATTCCAAAATTAATCAAATTCTGCCAAAAGTGCCAAACCAAACAAGCAGGTGATTGCTGTCATTTTCAGCAGAGACTCAAACCAAACGTGTAATCGGCGCCTCTTTTAAAGATGTCGCTGAGTTCGGAAAAGGTAGTCACTTCTTTCAAACGCCAGTGTAAAAACTGTTTTACCTAGCTAAAAATGTGAAATACTATTATTTCATTTGCATCTGAATAAAATTATTTAGTCCACTGTAAATCACTGTGTAAACGAATTGATATTGAAGATGTCTCCATCTACTTGTAAAAAGGTCAATCACTTACAGAGAATTTGAACACCTGTGATTAAAAAATATTTAATGTATGTCATAAAGCCCAAAAGATGGCGCGCTGGCTCTAGTTATATTACAGTGACTAAATAAACCTTTACATACAGTGGCGACAATAGTGGTCCTGCCGCCATTTTGTTCCCAACCTCTTGTTACTTCTAAATATTAATATATAGGATTTAAATGAACATCTATCATAAAAAATTGAAATCGACGTATTTGATGACTATTATCAGGTCCATCAAATACGTTGTTTTCCATGTTTTATGATGGATGTTCACCCAAATCTCATATATTCATATTTGAAATAAGCAATAGGTGGGAACAAGATGGCCGTGTTTTCGATATAAATATATGGGATTTTAGAACCAATCAAAAATAAGACAGCAATTGTCGCCACTGTGGGTAATACAGTCACTGAAAGTTATATTGAGAAAAGATCCTTTTGACTTTTATCAATATCACCCGAAAGAATTGTTTTAAGAGTTCTACAAAAAGTAACTTTTCGTTTTTTGATGTCTCTGTGTCTATTTTAAGATGATTTGATCCACAATCCAATTGTAAAAAAACTACAAAGATGACTCAAACAAAATAAACAGGACACTGGTGTTAGGATTTGAAATCTAGTGAAACCTTTAGGAATTTAGCACATTATTTCTTCTGTCACTAACAACATCCACCAATTAAATTTCAAATATACTGTCCTGCATTACTCAGTTTTAAATGTATGTAAACTACTATACAACACACTATCAATTATTCATGTACCAATACCATTATAGGGTACCACCTTGTTCATAAACAGGTTTGCTGCAAGCATACATATTTTTTTCGTTTAGTCATTAACTATACCATGTTATTTGTGGTTATTTCCAAACAAAAGAAATTAGATTTTTTTCAGGGTGCGATGGACGAAATCCAAATCCGGTTCTGCTAAGTTCACCATCGGAATGGTTAAAGAGTGCACTTTGCGATTTAAAGGTGTGTCTCATACGGTACCTACTTCTTGTATTTTTGATGGATGCGTTAACTGGGCGAGAATACAATTTGGGTATGCGATTTGCATACCAATCGCCTCACCTTTTATGAGACAATTTTATATTTTTACATTATTAATCCATGGAACATAATTCAGATTTATATTGCAGTTTCATAAGACACTGAATTGTTTAAGTCGATTTAAATAGATAACTTCTAAGGCTACTAAATTAGGCTTTTAAACCATTAGGTAAGGGTATTTAAATCCTAACAATAGACATTTTATTAATGGTGCTGACCTTGTCAATAGTGTTTTTGAGCTTCAGGAAGTTGATATTTATTTTTCTCACTTAATTTAATACAATATTTATATATATATATATATATATATATATATATATATATATATATATATATGCACATTTTTAAAATGTTAATAATAATAACTCAATATTTAACAAAAGCAACCAGGTAAATCTCAATATTAAACATTTTTAATTGAAGTTTTAAGTTGTTACACTAGTAATAATTAATTAAAATAATTATTGTGTAACTATAGACCTTGCATTAGTCAGACTGTTGGACATTTAGAATGTTGCAAATAAAAACTAATTTTCTGTTACATTTGATCGAGTTTTAACAATTTTTTTAGTCACAGCAGGTACAGTTGATGATGTAAAAATCTAGCACTCCCTTAAATTTTTAATGCGAAAATTGATCTAACCCACCTACATTCAAATAAATGGCAAACTAGTTTTGAAAGGTACTTACAAAGTAAAAGTTACAATTGATTGTAAATATTTTATGACAAAACTGCCTTTATTATTCAAGATGGTCAAGTATTATATACCGTTATCAAATAAATACATTTTGTGTATTATTCATTTGCATTATAAAGTAATATTTCAACCTTTAAACCTTTCTTAAATTACACAAGCCTATTGTTTACAATTAAACTGTGCATGAATTTTTCACATGTGCCATTTTTATCAATGACGAGATTTTCTGTGTTAAAATCTGTGTCAGAATTTTACATACAATTACTGCGGTAAGAAAAGTATGTATTTTTTGCCTTATGTAAACTATGGAAAAGTCAAGGTTTTACTAGAAAAACGTAAACTAAAAGAATGTGTTTCGCAATGAATCCTTTTAAAGTTCCTGTTTGATTTTCATTTTAAATGGGTTTTACACTGAGAGGCGCAGCTTTTCTTGGAATTTTAATGCATTTATTTTATCGAATGTTCTCAAGTCTAAAAGCTAATTGTTTTACTTAAAAGTTGTTTGAACTAAAACATTCAACGTTTCAGACTAAAAAAATCCATCATCAAACTTTTTATAAACGGTTCTGCATCTCATAGGTTTGTATCAATTATTCCCTATATTTTGTTGGTCTTTGGCAAAAAGTCATCCTACACTATTATACCTATCTCTCGTTTTCAATAATTGCTAAGACGAGTATTTTATTTAAAACATCCAAGTAGGCCATTATTTGAAATGAAACTTTTCTCTTGCTTTATTCCTATAAGATGGAAAGAGATATGTATCAGATACCGGAGTAATATAAGGTACTTGATGCACATTGTACAAAAATCAAATATTCGTACCAAAGCGTTATCTAATTCTAATCTCACATCTCACTTCTTGTGTCTACAAATTTTTCCAGAATTTCAAATCAATTATTGTCTATTCCCGGCTCTTGAAATTGTTGATATAAAGAAAATTCAAAAGCCTGGAATAGAAAAAACATTAATTTTCACTTATCTAATAATGTATATATTTCTTCTCTTCATTTCAATCATTTCTCAAATTTTGTTTATTCCCGGCTCTTGAAATTGTCAGAATAATGAAAATTTAAGAGCCTGGGATAGAAAAAAACATGAATGTCGTCTATGTTCAGTGTTGCCAACTGCGGATCAACTATTATAGTATAGAACGCTATAAAATTATAGTACATTTGTACAAATTATAGTATCCTGTTGGAGACAGATGACCCCCAATTGTCCTGGTGGGACACACAGAGATCGAACTATTATGAAATTTTCTGGACTAAACGAGAAAAGTCAGGGGCGTATCATACTAAAATTTCGAATTTTTCAAATGAAAAATAAACCTATTCGAAATTAATGAAAATCAACTAAATTAGTCATAAATGTACCATTTAATATTTAATTTTTTTTTCTGGAAAACTATCCAAAAGAAAATTATGAAATTGTCTGGACAAGACGAGAAAAGTCAGGGGAGTATCATACTAAAATTTCAAATTTTTCAAATGAAAAATAAACCTATTGGAAATTAATGAAAATCAACTAAATTAGACATAAATGCACCATCTAACATTTTATTTTTTTTCTCGAAAACTGTTCAGGAGAAAATTATGACATTTTCTGGAAAAAAAGGGGCGTATCATAATAAAATTTCAAATTCATCCCAGTGAAAAATAATCCCATTGGAAATTAATGAATATCAACTAAATTAGGCATAAATGCACCAACTGATATTTTTTTTTTGTCTGGAAAACTATTCAAGGGAAAATTATGACATTTTCTGGAAAAAAAGAAGAAAGTCAGGGGCGTATCATAGTAAAATTTCAGATTTATCCAGTGGAAATGAACCGCATTGGAAATTAATGAAAATCAATTAAATAAGACATAAATGCACCATCTAACATTTTATTTTTTTCCTAGAAAACTGCCCAGGAGAAAATTATGACATTTTCTGGAAAAAAAAGGAAAATCATGGGCGTATCATAGTAAAATTTCAAATTTTTCCAGTGGAAAATAACCTCATTGGAAATTAATGAATATCAACTAAATTAGGCATAAATGCACCATCTAACATTTAATTTTTTTTCTAGAAAACTATTCAAGGGAAAATTATGACATTTTCTGGAAAAAAAGAGGAAAATTAGGGACGTATCATAATGCAATTTCAAATTTTTCCAGTGGAAAATAACCCCATTTGAAATTAATGAAAATCAATTAAATTAGACATAAATGCACCATCTAACATTTTATTTTTTTCCTGGAAAACGGTCCAGGAGAAAATTATGACATTTTCTGGAAAAAAAGCGGAAAGTCAGGAGCGTATCATAGTAAAATTTCAAATTTTTCCAGTGGAAAGTAACCCCATTGGAAATTAATGAAAATCAATTAAATTAGACATAAATGCACCAACCAACATTATTTTTTTTTTTTTGGAAAACTATTCAAGGGAAAATTATGACATTTTCTGGAAAAAAAATAGGAAAATCAGGGACGTATCATAGTAAAATTTCAAATTTTTCCAGTGGAAAATAACCCCATTGGAAATTAATGAAAATTAATTAAATTAGACATAAATGCACCATCTAACATTTTATTTTTTTCCTGGAAAACGGTCTAGGAGAAAATTATGTAATTTTCTGTAAAAAAAGAGGAAAGTCAGGGGCGTATCGTAGTGACATTTCAAATTTTTCAGTGGAAAATAACCCCATTTGAAATTATTGAAAATCAACTAAATTAGACATAAAATGCACCATCCAACATTTTATTTTTCTTCTGAAAACTATTCAGGGAAAAATTATGACATTTTCTGGAAAAAAAGAGGAAAGTCACGGACGTATCATAGTAAAATTTCAAATTTTTCCAGTGGCAAATAACCCCACTGGAAATTAATGAAAATCAAGTAAATTAGGCATAAATGCACCAGTTAACATTTTATTTTTTTTCTGGAAAACACTTCAAAGGAAAATTATGAAATTTTCTGGAGAAAAAGATAAAAGTCAGGGGCGCATCACACTAAAATTTCAAATTTTTCTCGCGAAAAACAACAAAATTAAAAATAATTTTAAAAATTAAACAGAGGTGCGTTCAATAACATTTTTTTTGGTATAAAAAATGGACCTGCACAGGAAAATCAATGAAATTGACACTCGGCAGAGTAAACCCAGTCACCAAAAAAACGATAAGGGCTTGCACGCCAATAAAATAGGTTTAGGAAAATTAGAATAAGGATTTACATGCCACCCGAAAAAACTAAATAATTTGATAATGTATAATTATAGTACAAATACTATAGGTAATTATAGTATGGTTGGCAACACTGTCTATGTTTTATCTCAACTTATACCCTATTCATTTAGTATAAAGTTTGAAGAAAGTTTCCCTTTACTTTTTTCTATTAAATTAGATATTATGGGTGAATATGCAAAATATGTGTAAAGTTAAACGATATTTTTACCTCTTTTTAATCAAAATCTATCTAATATAATTAATACATTTTAATTTTTAAAGACATAATTTACATGATATATCTTATACCTATTAGATTATATTAGGTATATTTTTCAATATTTTGTATAACTTCAATGTGCACCAGTACTATTGACGTTGTATAAGATATTTAAATACTTCTAAACTCAATTCCTGGATTGGCAATATTAGGCTCATGATCTTATCCGCATGTATTTTTCCCTTTAGCTACTGAGGTATAAACATGGGCTTAAATATTTAAAGGTTCAGTACTTTGTGTAATGAAATTACACTCAACAAAGTAAAAAAACTATTCCAAAATTGTTCTATTATGCATTATGCTATTCAAAATGTAGGTAAGAACCTACCACCTATACTTTTGACTTTTTCTCAATTTCAAGTTTTCTCCTGATTAGTTGAATTAATCAAGTAGGTACCTACCCAAATCTTTGTATGTTTTTTCTATTTGAAACTTAAATGTCTTAGCGCCAACTCTTCAACAAATGTTTTCCTTTGTTCTATTCACTATTCATTCACTGAAAGTATTCTTGTAGGTAATTTTGTTTCGACCTAATGAACACCTCATATTTAAAACGATGATCGCTTTCTAAAATTGCGATATTTTGCTTTAGGTTTCAAGATCTTCCTTGTGAATTTGCATAAAAGTACTCTCTCTTCTCTTTTCCTGCTGATATCAATAAAAACTAACATCATTCTTCAAATGTCTACATAATAAAACACCAGATGACGATAATTGAAAATTGAATTTATGGGATATTGGTTTTATGTGTGTACATAAAAGAGGTCAACGTGTGTGTGATAGTAATAATTGTTTATATACTTTTGCCTTTTACTTATGGTGCTTTTATTGCCAATAAAATGCATCTGACATTTGTGAAATTTGTTTTGCAATAGTCCAGAAAATTCAAAATCAATTATTTTCAACTTAGTACAATCGTATAGTCTGAATATTTTAGTGAAATCGAAAAATTGCGTTGCGTGTAATCTCACTACGAGAAAAATAATGTATAAATTTCGTGACTACGCCGTGTTCAGAGAGTGAAATTTTATTATTAATATTGTAAGCATTTTGCAAATATTATTAATATTGATATCATCTAGATGAATAAAATTTGAATTTCTTCAAGAAGTTGGTCAAAGGCAAAGTCGAGGAACCGGTATGGGAAGATCGCGCCCAGTTAAGGAAGCAGGTAGAAAGTGACCGGAGAATTCGAAGATTATTAAATCGCCGATTAAGAGCAAACAGGACACTGAATAAATTTTTTTAATAATAAATCACTTAGGTACTTTATGAATGTGTTGACATAGAAGGTGTATATTTTCTTTCAAATAATAATAATCTAGCTAGATAAGAAAACTTATCTTTGACGAAAACAATTTTTGTTTATGTGTGATTATATATTAATTTTTAATTATTACTAGTACTATTATGATAAAGTGCTTTTTTTTTAGCTGAAACTATATAGTACCTATACCTATATGTATAACAAAGAAGAAATACATGTATAATGGAAAATTCCTTTATTCATTATAAAAAATGGTAAACATACAATAAACTAATTCATTATTATTTTTCTGATGATGATAGGGAGTTAATTTTCCAATCATCATAAATTTTATAGCTTGTTTTGTCAAAAATTATCTCAGTGGAAACATTTTTGTAAAACATTTAAGTCAGCTAAAAAAATACTGATAATAAAAGTGCTGATTATTGTGATTGCGTCAGTAGGTACTTGCCGTACAAAACTCATGATTCTTGTAATATACCTACCCTAGCACTTTGTGTGAAATACAAAATTGTATCTACAAATTAGTGTTTTATTTTCTTTTTGAAGAAAAATGTTCGAGTGATTGGATTAACGTTTTGCAAATGGATAAAAAGAAGAAATTGAAATAATCCATAATGAGGTTTCAGGTATCATAAACAGGGTGATTCAAAAGTAAGCGGCATCCTTTCGGGGGCGTATTCCTTGCATAAAAATAAGACAAAAAGTTCCTATTAACATGGGTCCGGAAATGGTTCCTAAGGGAGCTACGCCCCTTCGAATAGGACACCTGAAAGACGTGTTTTTCTGTATAACTTTGAAACCCTTCACAAATGGATTTTGAAAATTGGTGTATTTTATAAACATTTGATGGCAATTAAGATACTAAATTGAAATTTCAAAAATCTTAATAAGTGGCGTCACATACTGGGGAGGGTGAGGGTTAAAACATCCCTATTTTTTTTACTCGTCAGGTTTTTGCAATTCTGATTGACAATTCAGAAAGTTTATAGTTTTTTACACAGAAAAGCTACTCTTGGTTCAATTCGATACAACGTACCGTTTACAAGAAAATTGACTTTGAAAATTTTCTGATTTGCGTATGTTTCGCAAAAACCTGACGAGTAAAAAAAAATAGGGATGTTTTCACCCTCCCCAGTATGTGACACTGATTAAGATTTTCGAATTTTCAATTTAGAATTTCTTAATTGCCATCAAATGTTTATAACATACACCAATTTTTAAAATCCATTTGTGAAGGGTTTCAAAGTTATAGAGAAAAATACGTCTTTCAGGTGTCCTATTCGAAGGGGCGTAGCTCCCTTAGGAAGCATTTCCGGACCCATGTTAATAGGAACTTTTTGTCTTATTTTTATGCAAGGAATACGCCCCCAAAAGGATGCCGCTTACTTTTGAATCACCCTGTATAGAGTCAAAACTTTAGCAATTAAAATTTATCGTACATAGACTAATAATTTATCTAATGTCAGAACCAGGTACCAATTCTTAAGCCATTAAAACCCTGATGCTGATGATAGATTAACGTTGAATAATAGAAACCCCAACCAGGTAAAATAACTTTCGATTCTTGTATACGCGTCAAATGTTACTTTTTCGCCAATGTTATCTTAACTTCCTCTTTTGATTGAATAAATACTTTAAAACCAATTGAATTAGTGTGCGCAAATGATAAAACTTGAAATACTTTCACTCGGAATTTGAATCACCAATTACAAATTTACATGATAATGCAACTTACCAGGATTTCCAACAAAATCTTCCTTTTCCAGCATCAAAGCGGGCGTCTGGAAACCGTAGGCGGGCATCCAGGAATTGCTAACGGCTGAATTTAAATCTGTTGATGGCCAGTCTTGAATCCGGACTTCGTTCATTGTAGTTGAAGTTTGATCCAAACACTATTTATTTCAAAGTTTAAAGGTTCGCATTTTTCTTGTGGAATTCTAGCAAACAAAGTTTTGGATAATGACAATATGCAACAATTTCGATTATTAAAAATTACTTTGTGTTCTTCCTTTAATTAAATTGTAAAATTAAAATCTATAAGACCAAAATCTTCAATTTGAAGTTCTTCAGATTAAACTTTAAATGGCCAATAGATTCCGATCAAAAAAAAAAAAGTTGTACGGTACGTTCACATTTTAACACGGTCATCGAACGGTACTGAAGAATACACGCTTGGGAGACTGAATAAGGTACCATCATCATCATCAACATCTAACATGTTTTTTTTTTAATATTACAACAAGGAATATTATTGTGATTATCCTGTGCATATCTTCTCAATTAACTTCTATTGTACTGAAGGATATAGTATATTAAAACGGCAATTTAATGAATGGGAGAAGAAGGTAAAGTATATAAGATGAAATATTTTATAATAAAAATCCAAAACAATGTTTTGCCTTTCTAAAAAAGAAACTTAGTCACATATTTCATCATACACAAACACTTTTTTAATCCAATATCCTGATGATGTCTCTGTTTTTTTCAAACCGAAACGTCGCACTTGATCCGGCTCGAAGGACCACGCAAAACTAATAAGCACTTGTAATTAATTTAAAAAACAAATTCTAATCGTACACACGTTGACGTCTTATCTATTTGTATACAATACAACCATGGCAACGATATATAACGAAGTGTATAAGGCCAGCAAAGGTTTAATAATCTACATGAGTGTATAATAAAATTGGATTTACGTAAAACGAACGGAAAACCTGCTTCGCGGTTGAGAGAACTAGAAACAATGTTGCCAAAGTACTGAAGAAATCGAGTGGATTGTAAGAAGAAAAGGAAGATATAGGTAGGTACCTATTCGAAGTTTGAGCGTCAGATATTGAAATCATCGAGAAGGAGAGGAGGGTCTTTAAGTTATTTTTTTCTCGATTTTCTATTCTATTTCATTTATTTTTTTGTTTATATTTCTATTTACCTGTGACTAATTTTTTGTTTATTCCAGGCTCTTGAATTTTCTTTTATTTCTTTCTTGATTTTTCATTAAATTTTAATTTTCACTCTCTGCACTGATTCATTAATTCCAGATTCTTGACTTATTCTAGGTTTCACTCAAGATAAAGAAAAAACCAAATGCCAAGAAGGTAGCTACTCCAAAGTTGTTAATACCACCTAAAACAGAACAGGTGAAAAACGAAAAAAATAACGGCGGCTTTCTTAGACCAAATTGAACAGAATGATAGAAACCTGAAAGCCGTCTTTGAAATACTCAATAAGTAACTGAAACAAGAAATGCAACAAGAAAATATTAAGGAGACACTTGTCAGCCTACCACCAAGATTTAAAGGAATAAAGATGAGGAAGATGACAGAAGCTACCTTCCTCAATACCGACGTGCAAATAAGGATAGCTGACCTACACCCACCAGAACCAAGGAATCAAGTCAACAAGAGAAAGGATGATGCAAATAATTGTAAACATCAGTACCTGCACCTCTGATACTCTTGAAAACCTGAAAGACAACATCAAAGACGAACAAATTCTAAAACAAATAAGCAGAGCTAGAAAAACGGCGAAAGGCGACCTCTTACTAAATGTCAAGAGTCAGGACAGACAGTCAAAGAAAAAATAGAGGTAATACTACAAGGACAGCTAAGTATGAGAAGACTGACGCAGCAAAACCAAAGGACTCTACATGTACGAGACATAAACTGCATAACAAGCGGAGAAGACGTAAAAGATGGCAATAATTGGAGACTACGTTAATAGCACAAGCAGAAGGAATCGAAGTAAAATCCATAAGATCCACCAGAAATGGCAACCAAGTGGCGACAGTATTCTTAGCTGAAGCAGACGCACAATAAGTGCCGAATAGAAGGAAGACTAGACTTGGAAAGGTGCTACAGGTGCTGGGGCTTTGGCCACAAAGCCTGACAGTGCAAAGGGGAAGATAGGTCCAATTTATGCCAAAACTGCACTGGAGCAGACCACAAAAGAGCAGAATGCAAAAATGACTCATACTGCCCACTCTGTAAAGCAAATGACCATAACGATGGAGCAGGAAAATGCAAGATGTTGAGAAGTGCTCTATCACGTGCTAGAAGGAGCAAACAGTACGACTGATGGCCAAGGTAATCCAAAACAAGAACAAAAACAACACAAAAACAAACGCGACACCTACTCATACAATGACACGCAACGGCGATAGCAAGAACGAGACAAGGAAGACAACCAAGCTTCTGCAGGAACCTAACTTGAAAAGAATAAAAAATATAGTGTGTGACACAAATCGAGACTGCTTCATTGACGTTAAAAAACGGGCCCTTATGAACTCACACAGCGGAACTGGATTTGCAATGGCGGAACTAGATGATATGGTAGTGATATCCTGCTACTTCTCCCCAAATGGACAACGAGAAGACTATGAAACCCTGCTACACAACATAGAGATATGCATGGGTAGCACAACGAAAGAAATAGTGATGGGAGTAGGGCTTCGCAAGACCAAGACCAAGACCAGTCTGGCCAGTCTTGGTCTTGGTTTCGAAAAATAAATGCTGTCTTGGTGGACAATACTGGGTCAGTCTTGGTCTTGTGATAGTCTTGAATAAAATGTATAGGTACCAAATTTTCAAGATATACATAACATATAACGAGAGAGTAGGTTTAGGACTTCAGAAATAAAACTCCCTTTCTGAAAAAAGTATGCCGACGTTTCGACCATGCATTTTGGTCTTCTTCATAGGCTATTTTTACCAGCAAGAGCGTTTCATGTCAAAAAATACCTCAAAAACCATTCTACAACACAGAGGAACGAAAGAGGAAAAAAATAAATTTCCTACCTGAGCATTCAGGCCAGACAAAGGTTTTCGAGAACCCTCATAATAAAATCACATAGCTCATTAGAATTTTATTAGCCTATTCACAAGAATTAGATTTGGGTTAGTTTGGTTTGGGTGAGATGTGGGATTTGTGTAGGTACCTAAATATCAATTATCTTTGGAAATTCCAAGTTACAGACAAAAAATGCACTCTGACTCCTTGGATTTCGTACGATTACTTAAAAGTAAATCTTACCCGTTGGGTGCACTTAGTACATTCTCTAATTTTTTGGTAGGTATTTGTATATTTGGTATTTGTATA
Source organism: Ceutorhynchus assimilis (assembly GCA_917834065.1). NCBI lineage: Eukaryota > Metazoa > Arthropoda > Insecta > Coleoptera > Curculionidae > Ceutorhynchus > Ceutorhynchus assimilis. The sequence continues at coordinate 38,821,931 of OU892284.1, forward strand.
TTTTACGGGAATAGGCAATATCAATAATTGAGTCGATTTTTCTTTTCAAGACCAAGACGAGAGTCTTGAGAGAGAGTCTTGGTCTTGGTTTTGGTCTTGAACGTCAAGTCTTGGTCTTGGTATTCAGAAGATTTATTAGGTCTTATTGGTCTTGCTACCAAAACCAAAGACAAGACCAAGACTAGTCTTGTGGTCTTGCGAAGCCCTAGATGGGAGGAGACCTAAACGCTAAGATTATAGCCTTGGGATCCATAATAACAAACACTAGAGGTAAAATACTGGAAGACTGGCTAGCCGGAAAGGAAGTGATTATTCTCAACACTGGGCAGACCCCCACAGTTAGAAGGCAGAACGGATCGCAATTATTGACTTCACAATTGCCACACCAAAACTCAGTAGGGAATAATAAACTGGAGAGTTGAGAGCGGAATAGAGAACCTAAGTGACCATTGCTACATCTGCTTTGAGGCAGAAGAGTTCAAGAGAACTACCCCGGCACATAGCGGTCCCGCAGGATGGACAATTACCACAACTACATGGGCGGCCTCCACCAAAAATCGCGTGCTACTCGACATAGAACCGAAAAGACAAACGACAGACACACTAATGAACAGGATCGCTATATATATGCAACAACTTCTTCCCCAGAAAAAAACCATAGACAAAACACACACCGGTTTACTGGTGGTGTGCAGAAATAGCGGACAAACGAAAAAACTGCAATGAATGGAGAAGAAATTAGATGGAAACATGGATAAATAAGGGCTACAAAGGACGAAAAGGAAACAACATTGGAAAGTTACAAAAAAGCCAAAGCGGGTAATCAGGAAGAAAAAACAGGAAGCGTGGAAGAAATTACTGCAAGAGCTTGAGTAAGAACCCTGAGGAAAGGCGTACAAAATAGTGATGGACAGACTTAAACTATACGACCAAAACACAAATGACAGAAGAGGACATAGAAGTTCAAGTGAACAAGTTGTTTCAAACGCAAGCTACTCAGATATGGTCCCCTATATACAATCTAGAGAAGGATGTCAAACTTGAACTGAAAGACATAAGGGAAGTGGCGGCAAGGATCAAGCCAAATAAGGTACCAGGCCCAGATAAAATTCCACCACAAGTAGTGAGGAAGCTGATAGAGCTGGACAACATGGAAACCATAAGAGCCTTGATGAACCCAGTGCCTAAAAGATGGGACATTTCCATAAAAGTGGAAAACGGCCAAACTAGTATTGATTGAGAAAGCCAACCAACCAAAAACATATATAGACCTCTCTGCCTGCTGAACGACGTCATGGGAAAATTCCTGGAAGGGCTCATTAGGATACAACTAAACAAGGAACTAGAAGAGAAAAGCATGTATTGAACATCAATCAGTATGGATTCAAAAAAGGACGAAGCAGTGAGTGCCATTAAAAAGGTGATGAGCATACCAGAAGACATCAAGAAAAAAGCCTACCAACAATTCTGCGCTATGGTCACACTAGACATCCAAAATGCGTTCTACTCGGCTCCCTGGCAAGGGATTGAAAAAATACAAAATCAGTAATTTCATAAATAAAATAATCCAGTCATACCTTATGCTCACGATACATAATAACAGAACACGGAAAAACCTATAGAATAACATCAGGAGTCAGTGTTGGGCCCAACCCTCTGGAATATCTTTTATACCGAAATACTCGAAATCAAGACAGGATCGAGAAAACGTATCCCTGGTGGCATATGCTGGCGGCCTCGCAATCATAACAAAAGCCAGAACAGCACTACAGCTAGAGACAAAGACTGAACTTGCCGTTAAAACGATAACAAAAAAACTGAGCGAAATGGGGGTGCAAATCGCAGCACAATAAACTGAACTGGTCCTCTTATCGGGCAGTAGAAAGGTCCCCAGAATACAAATATAGGTAGGAGGAACGCAAATAAACAGCCAAAAAGCGATAAAATACCTCGGAGTTCACTTGGAAAGGAACTATGGACCAATACTGACCAGACATGCCAAGTTTGGGTGGGCCAAACGCAACAAAGCGGAGTACTGACAACGGCAGCACTGTCGCTAATTCTGTTTTATATAGGCACCTGCCTGGGATAAAAGAGTAAAATACAACCACTACCAGAAGATATTGGAGAGCGTAAACCGCAGAATAGCTCTGGGCATAATGATGGGATACCGAACTGTCTCAAGTGAAGCCACACAAGCTCTAGCAGGTACGATACCACTGGACCTAAAAATACAGGAGAAAATAGCTATATACCAAGCGGGAACAGCTAGCGCGGAACAAGCAAGAGCTCAGACATATACAAAATGGTAGGAAAGATGGGACATCTACCATAGGGATGGGAAAAAACCTCCATCAAAAACGTAAGAAACTCGCACGAGAGAAGCTGGGGAGAACTAGACCACTACACCATACAGGCAATAAGCGGACACAGGGTGTTTTGATCGCACCTTTGCAAGATAAAGAAAAAACAAGGCGAGGAGTGCTGGTTCTGCGAGGAGGAAAGTGACAATAAGTAGAAACTGGACAGCGGATAACTAAAGACAATATAGCAGAACTGCTATTAAGTACAAAAAGGAACTGGGATATAGTGGCAGGAATGTTGAGAAGTATTATGAAGGTCAAGATGATGGAGGAAAGGAGAAGGGAAGGGAGGCACTACTGCAAGAGTAAAGAACGCACGAAGGGACGCAAAGGAGGTACCTAGAAGGAAAGGAAGGAAATCCGCTCAACCCCTCCTGGAAGTAATACTTAACGGTGGTTTTAGGGGGTGTTATTTAGGCGAAGAGTAGGGGAAGGGTTTTAGTGGGTGAAAGTCCCACACTCCCTAGGTTGCTAGAACAAAAATGACCTAAGCGTGTATAATGCATTTCCAAAGTTTCACTGAAGAAAAAAATTCAACAATTTTTAATGAATTTCCCCTCTTTATTTCTCCCTTTATTCGCTTCAATTTTTGTTTCTTTTAGAATTTTTAACTAGTCTGAATTTTTCATAAATTGCTTCTCTCCTGGATTTCTCTGACTGAATTTTTTTCTATTCCAGGCTCTTGAATTTTTTTTCTGAATTTCTGCAAATATAGAAAATCCAAGACTCAGAAGGAAGGACATTTTTTTTCCTAATTTGTTTTCAATTTCCCCTCTTTCTCTGTATCTGTAAGTTTGGGAGGGTGGTATAGTACAGCACTTAGGCCACATTAGGCTCCTACAAGAGAAGTCATCCTTAGGTCGTCATCCAGCCTAGCGATTCCACGTAGGCGACGACGTCCCCTTGACATAGAAATCTAATGAAAATATTTCATAAATCTGGAAAATTCAAGTGCCTGGAATAGACGAAAATACCCTTTGAGATAAAGTTTTTGCTGAAATGAGCTACTAATTCTAGACTAATCTTTATTTTTTGACTGATTTTCTGTTTCCAACTGGACAAAATTGGGAGTTATCCTCGGAGTACCTAATCTATGCTGTAGACATTCGCTATTTGTTAGCATTTTTCAAGTCACAAGGAGTCAGTGTTTCACCAAAAATTGCAGAACTCAGATATATGGACATCAAACCAAATAATTTAGTTCCTGAATAAATACCAGAAATATATTTGTTTGTGGGATGCCTCATCTCCAGAATATATTAAAAGAGATGCCAGGGGTAGAGCATTCCAGTGCCCTGGTTGAAAAATTAAATGCGTATATAAGAGATTTGAAGCTAGCTGTCCCCAGGTGCAAGATACTAATTACTGATGAGTAATCTCAAGTTTGGTTCTGCACGGAATAGCTAGTCTCAAATGAGTATCTCTTTTTCTTATAATTGGTACTACAATTCTTCGAATTTTGGAACTGACAATCTTAACATGTTCTTATAGGAAGGGCCGATCTTAGGGTGTCGGCAGCCCGCGTGCAAAGAGCAATTTCGCCGCCTTATAGGGATATAGCCCACCATACATAGGCGCCGGTGGTGGGTGCCACGCCCAAAAGCGTTCATTTAAGCCTCAAAATCAAAGTTTTTGGGTATTTCGAGTTAAAAAAAAACTTGTTCGGAACATATTTGTTCTCTATGAGTTTTTTAAATGCGGGTGAGTGGTGATCAATAATGACAAATCAATTGTGACAAATAATATCGTAAAACTAAGTAGGGCCTGGGTACGTAAGTAAGAAATAGGGCCCAGTGGAAAATGAAGACATATCCCTGTCCCTAATCGTAATACTTACCTACATAACATACCCACCTGCACTTGGAAGTCTTTGGTACCAAAAAATAAGTTGGTAACATCCCCAGTAGCACAGAATGTTGGTCCCATGTTGCGGATACATTGGACCAATATTGTATGTTGGCCCAATATTGGCATTTTTTAGCCAACATTGGACATTTATTGGCAATACAACTTCTTTCATCATTATAATAATATATTTATTCAAGAATGGGCCAATATGCACAAACAATATTTTAATCGGCAGAATATAGCCAAGATTGGTTACATATTGGCAATACAAATTGTTCTTATATAACAGTGATATATTTATCCATCATTGAACCTACATAAGAATGGGCTAATATACACATAAATATCTTTATTGACATTATTTAGGCAAAATTGGTTGATTATTGGCAATACAACTTTTTCTAATGTTACCATAGTATTGTATCCATTAATGGACCAATATAGGGTGACCATACGTACAGCATTTCGCTGTATTGTACAGCATTTTCAAAGTCTGTCCAGCATTTGATTTTGTCCAGCAAACGTACAGCGATTCAAATCCGATCATAATAGACCGATCTCCTATTACCTGGACTGCGCGCGTCGCTTGTAGGCTGCAGGTGAGCGTCCAATGAGAAGCAAGTTTGGTACAGGTTTGCGTCATATTCTTATTCAGGGGCCAGTTCAGAGTGAATCGTTCCTTCTTTCTTTGTAACGTGTAATTCGACAAAGAGCAAACTAATACTTTTACATATTACTTGAACTCACCGCAGTGTCGTTTAAGGTTTTGTCAGATTATACTTGACATATTCCTTTGCAATTTCATTGTGTGATGTTGCCGGGTGAAACATTTATCAAAATAAAAGTGTAAACGATGTTAACATAAACTTTTCAAGCGCTTCTTTTGTCTGATTCAAGGCGTTGTAAAACACTTGACACTATATCACTTCTTTAATGTGATAATGTTCGATTTGTATTATCTTTATTTGTTCTGCAACAATACAATCTGGCTACACTGAACCTACGAGTTGCGCGCGCATGTCATCTTTTATTACTTTCTAACTTGTATTTATTACAATTAAGCTCTCTTTCTCTATTTATGCGAGACAGGCCTATTAAGTTTTTCTTTAAAAAAAATTACGAAAAATTGTCCGTCAATAACTATAACGACATTTCTACATTTGCGATTTACGTCATTTACGTCATTAAATATAATATTTTACCAATATTTTTGTGCTATACTGGGGATTGTTAGCGGCAGTATTCACCTAGTTCTGTTGGACGGTTAGTAATTATTCTTGCAGAACTAGGTGGAGTGGGAACAAAAATAAACATTTAAAAAAAACAGAGCAATAATATTTAGGAAATATAAAAAAGTTTGCGATCCAATAATGGATGTGTATACAGTGACTGTGCACTAAACTTTCTATTTATGCTATCGGGAGATCGGAGTTTATTTTAATTTTTCAGGAGTTTTTTAAAGTTCAGCTTATTTCTTTACTAGAAGTAATTTTATTTTGAGAAATTCGTGAAAAGTTTTACTTGAATCTTGAATGACAGAACTATTATTATAGGCGGCCGCAGGCCGCCTCTAAATTTAGCCGCCCTCGTGCGGGGCACGCGCTGTACACCTGAGCTAGGACTCTGTAACGAATAGAGATTTTTTCTCACCTCTATTGAGGTTCCCTCTCTATTGATTTCCAAGAGAGAGAAGAAGATAGCAAGTGCCATAGCAATAGGGATAACGATCTCTATCCATTACAGAGTCCCAGCTTTGGGTCCTTATTCTTGAAACTGGGAAGCAGCATTCCAGGAGAACGAGTGTTCCGTCTTTCTCGATGATATATGCAAATGATAATATAAGTAACAAAGACGGAACACTCGTTCTCCTGGGAACGCTGCTCCCCTGTTTCAAGAATAAGGACCCTGCTAGGATCGGCTCTACTTATAGGATACAGGGTTCTCCTATGCAAGCTCTTTTAAAAGTTTTGATGAAACCCCTAATTCAGTTCTACAACTTATGCAGTAGGTACCTATCTAACCCAAATGCGTTTTTTCTTGAACAAAGTTCGTTGGCTTCCGTCGTAGTGGAGCCACAGAAGACATCTTTTCTCCAGCAAATTCAACAAAAAATTGACACAACACTGATTTTTCTTGCAAGCAGCAGCAATAATGCCATTACTTTATAAAACCAATGTGAACCAAAATCAGTGACTGCTTACTGTGGCTGTTTGTAACCACCCACATAACAAAATTGCATCCTTAGAATGTAATGGGAATGTTCTTTTTTTAGGAGGAATGTGCCTAGAATGTTCGCCAAAACCATTGCGAATGTTCTGATAAAAGATTGTAGAAATACTGTTTGCAATACCCAAGAACTTCCTGGGAAATCTATTAGGATTTTCCTAGAATATACCTATGAGATTCTCAGTAAATCCTGAAAAGAATATTCCTGTTTGATTCTAAAAATATGCTTGAAATGTATATTCTCACATTCAAAGAATGTTTCTATGACATTATAGTTATGTTCTCAAAGGAATATTATACCAATATGCTTGAAATATTCTTAGAATATATCTACATATATCATTCTCAATATGCATCCTAGACATAACATTCATGTTTGATTCTAGGGATATACTTGGAATGTTAATTTTCGCTTCCAAATAATGCTCCTTTCAGTCCTTTTATATCAAAGGCAGTGAAAGAGTTGTTGGAAAACTTCTCTGGAAAACACAATTAAGTGTTTAACCAAAGCTCCGGTTTCGAGCTTGTTATGCTCTCGTCGCGGTAAGCACGCCAACTGAGAGAAACAGGTTCCAAGGTGATTCAAACGCTAGGCAAGATGTAGATCTTTAATAGCGCGTGGCTCCCTCTCTTGGAAGTCCTACAAAGCAAAAGAAAAAGAATATACCTATAATATTCTTAGGAGATTCTAGATAGAGCAATATTGTTTAATTGTTCAATTAAGATTTTTGAGTAGGTACTTTAGATAATTAGGTGAACAATATGAAAATATTCTTATCATGGTTACCTACCTACATAAACTTCTCAGCACAACTTTGGTAGGTATATTCTTAATACTTGATAGAGATATTAGCCGAAAGAACATTTTTTAGGGTACATTATAATAATGTTCGTATGACAATATTCAAATAATGTTATATAAAGTAGGTTCTTGGCACAATCTATCAGGTAGAAGCAATAACATTCCTAGTACATAAATAGAACGTTCAAAAGTGAATATTTCAATCGAAACAATCTTAGAATATTCATTAAACATTTCTAAAAGAAGGAGGGAATATTCTGAGAATATGAATGTTCTTTCACTGTTATGTGGGCAGCAGCTGGTGAAGCAGCCTTGTCTGACTGACGCTTAATAGTCTTCCAACTCTGATGAAAAGTAAGTTAAAATGGCAAATATTTTGAATTAAAATTGAGTGATTATTTTCAGGTCTCAAAGTTGATGTATTTTTTTCTGTGTAAAATTGCAAATCGCAAGTGGTACCGGAGCCAATCAGTACCAAGCGACTTTCATTGTTTTTTGCTTCTCTCCTGTGTTTGCAACGTTGCCAAGAGACTTTGAAGAAAATCCTTAAGTTGATTTTCAAACTGTTAGAAGCTTTTATTTGAATTGAATGTGCAAATACTGCAAATCAAAGGTGGTTTTTCAAAATTAAAACCCCCTGTAAATAGGATTGTTTTCTTTTGAAAAATTGTAAATATGTTGAGCATTTTTTCTGGAAAATGGGTTAATTGGTTTAGAAAAACTAGAATATTTATGACTTTGTTCCTAAATTGTTTGATTCCCATCCCCATTCTTAGGAAAATTCCTATATACAAAGAAATCAATTTATTTGAAATATTTTATTCTTTCTAACATATACAAATAATTTGTTAAACCATAGAGTTTTAACATAAATATTTAACCTAAGGGGAGAAAATGATTTGGTGTTAAAATTTACCCATTTTTAAAAGTAAAAATATAATGTCAATCAGCAGTCATTCATTCATGTTGTTAAATTGAATAACAATAATTCCATTAAAATTAAATGTTCCATTCTTCACCATCCCTACGCCAAGAACTGTACACTTTCCAAATTGATAATGTGGAATGAAATTTTTATTATAATTGAAATAACTTATAATTATGAAACTTAATACATATTAATTACAAATACTTGTAGAAACTCCATCAAAAACTAACCAAGTTTTATTTAATTTTTCCTGTTATATTTATTTTAAATTACAAGACATTTTTCAAATTAATTTTTTTTTTGTTTGTCATAAATTAATACTAAAAACTCTAGCGCTTTCCGTTGTTCAAATTTAAAGTCCTTAGAGGTATTTTAAATGTTGAAGCTGCTTGCTGCTGGAGCTGATAAGCTAGTGGATGGATTTTAAAACCAAATAATCTAAAATTAAAAATATGTAATATTATAATCATAAGATTCATTAAGAAAAATTCTTACCTAGGAACAAATTGGTTGGTAGGGCGTTTTGGTCTGTATTCGGGATGAACCATGAAAAGCATATGGGGAAACCCAGTGCCAAAATAAGCCCCATCAGTGTGATGGTGCCTTGAAGACTTTGGGGTGTAAACATCCATGCATTTTGGGCAGTAACACTTGACCATGGCCTCACCAGGCACATCTGACAAACCCAATGGTAACATGTGCTGAGACTCGCAATAAACTCTCGGACAAAATCCAAAATCTCCTACTTGGTATTTTTCTATCATTTGGGCGATACCACGATTTGTGAGGATGTATCTAGCGTGAATCAAGCCGTAGAGCATTTCTGCTGCTTGTTCTATGAGATCCGATTGGTTGGGATTATCGTCTAGTTCATCATCTAGAAATGGTTAATCATACAGGTGGAAATATGCTTGAAACTTGTTAAAGATAAAAGATGCTATACCTAACCTTAAGGTTTACAATTTAAGTACAAAGAGCTTTTGCTACTTATACAATACACATGTAAAATACAAAAATTCTTACCGGGTTCTAGATCTAATATCATATCCAAAGCTTGTCTATAATGAGGAACTTGTTCATTGAGCCCCGTTAAATTGAATTTGTCTTGTATGTAGTCTTCGTCCACCTAAGAAAACATGTTTGTAAATAATGCCTTTTATTGCTGTGGGGCCTAAACTCGTGGGTTACCTCGCAAAAGAATTCGTTTCCTCTAAGGCCGCAAAACCACGAAATCCAAGACACTTCCTCGGAGCTGCTCATTTTTCTGTGAATTAAATTTAAAAGGAAAATGTTTTACTACGAAATTTTATACCAATGTCACTTTTTTTAAAGGTTCGGTGTGGGGTATTCGATTAGAAAAGTCATTTCATTGCATAGTACCCCTCTAAAGGGCCAAATGCCTAATGAAAGACAGAGAGAGCTATATAGACAGATATACTCCAGCTGCTCCAATTGAACACGGACCCAACCTTTTTATTGAAGTTTTTCTAAATTTTCCGAGCAAATTGTGAGCTCTAATTAATCAAATATCGGCTGGAAATGTTTGGAAATTATCCGGAAAGAAGTCGGAAAGGTAAAATATGGGAAAAATCGGGAAAATTTACCTTTTAGTGCCTTGATTAGCCACGCTTACGATAACTTCATCTACGCGAAAAAGAAAGCGATCAGGATGACATCTACAGTGAATTAGGAATATTTTTAACTGTCAGTTGAATAAGGCGGGCGATTCAAAAATAAATAATTGCGTGTAAAACTCAATAATAAATTTTATTAAAAGTTTCTAAACTATTTGTGCAATTCAAATTTTTCTATTAAAAATTTCTCAAAAAAATAGGTTCCATTTGTTGTCTAGTTCTGAATAAAATTCTCAAGTTGCTACTGGTGGCGCCATCTATATGCCCAATTTAAAATCTTACAAAATACACTCCATTACAAGATAATTTCAATGTTTAGTGTAAGATGGCAGCAGTAGTTCTGGTTCCCAGATGGCGTTTGGGTCGTTCCACTAAAAATAAAAAATAAGCATTTTGCCTGCCGTATAACAAGGTCAACAACTTTATTTTATCAAAAAGCGAAAATTTCGGTGTAATATCCATTTTAAATAGTGCTCGGTGATGTGATTGTGTCCGCAGGATGGTGATTTTCAGGAAAAACTAACAGGTGAGCGTTAAAAATTGAACCAGAACAATCCAACTTGTAATCTTTTTGTTTGATAACGATTTTCTTGGTAAAAGAAGAAACGAAATCCCAGTCTTGTTGTAGGGAATTTTTCAATTTTCTTGTCGAGCCCGAGGCATCGGATCAAACGACGCAAACATTCACGGGAAATTGGAAAAATCCAGCCGAAAAACTGCAACTTTTTAATTTTCAGCTGTCAATTTCGATTGTTTACGATTTGCGAGCTACATGGGAAAATAGCGCGGAATTCAAATGCCAGAGTTTACAATTTTATTATGTTTCGTTTTTAATTGCCTTATTGCTTCACCGTTTTTGTTGTTTATCTGAAGTGGACTTGATCTAATGGTATTTGGAATATTAAATTGGTTGTATTACATAGGAAAAATAATGTTAATTGAATAATTTGTATGAAACCTGGAACTTCCCCAAGGTGTTTTCTTTTCTATTATACAACAAACAGCCAAAATGAAATCTCATTTTGTTTAAGGGGCTACTTTTTAAAATAATTCCTAGTTTTTAATAAACTATTATAAAGGACTTACGACTTACCTATAACAACTCGACAGCAAGACCTTGAATCTTGGTACAAGCAAGCAATTTTCTTTGATGATTTGAAGCTAAATCGCTTGAAAATAATTAGAAATTGAATCTTCAATGTATTATTCGAACAGTCTAAAATGGACAGTAAATCCCTAATTTCACTCTATTTAGTTCTGGAATCTGGTAAAATTAGTTCTACTTTGTGCAAATACATTTCTAGTCAAAGGTTTTCAAGGGCTCTAGAGCCAAAACTCAAGATATAGACTCCTTGAAAATATCAGAATTGACTTTCTTAAAGCTAAAATTTTCACTAGAAAATTATATATCTTGCTATACCTAAATCTATAATAATAGTAAGTAGACCTGATATTCAATTAGAGAAATTGTCGAGTATTGTCAGGTATTGTCACTTTATTCTAGGTATTGTATGGTATTGTAGGGATTGTCAAGTATTGTTAACATATTGTAAGTATTTAACTAGTACTGTCGGGTACTGTAGATGAAACAGCAATACTTAACCTGTATTGTAAAGCAATTTTTAGTACTGTTACTAATGTAGAAGTACTGTCGGTACTGTTTATGTATTTTCAGAACCAATGTTAGTACTGTGAATGTAATAATCTTTGTTATTGCTAAGTGTAAATTGTGTCCAAAAATCACTGCTGATGGGTTTTCATTGACAGCTCTTGTTTATTAAGTACATATTTTTTAAGCTTTATGCACTATGCATTGGTAAGATGCCAATTGTTTGATCTAATGTGATGAAACTAGGGAGTTTTGGGCCACCATTGGTAGGTATATCGGAACAGACCTATGACGGTCTTGTAGGTACTGTGAACTAATTTGTACACCTACTGTCAGGAGGTGTCGACCCCTCGGTATAACCATCAAGTGAAAGTACCTACCTTCTAGGATTTAATTGATAAACGGGGACTTCCAAATAGGTTAGAATTAACAGTACATTCTTACTTATGTGATGCTGATCAAACATGTAAATGTGAGGTGAAGATAAAAAATCAGGAAAATGCTAAATATTTAGGAGTTTTCATTGACCAGCATATGAAGTGGAATGTACATGTGGAGTATGTTGCCTCAAAATTAAGGAAACTTGTTTATAAGTTCTATGAGCTGAGAGATATTTTGAATGTTGAAGCTTTAAAAATGGTATATCAGGCTCTTGTAGAGTCAGTAATAGGTTATGGCCTAATTTGTTGGGGAGCTGCCTGTAAAAGTGTTATAAACCCAGTAATAATTGCACAAAAATACATACTAAAGGTTATGCTTAGGAGGGGTAAACTATTTTCTACTGATTTCTTATTTAAAAGTACGGACTTATTAACTGTTAGACAATTATATTTAAAAAACATTATTAGGTTTGCACATAAAACAAATTTATTTCCATCTTTTGTTGATCATGAGATTAAAACCAGAGCAATATCCAACTTAAATGTACCATATGAAACACAAAACTTTTCTATAACCCAGAGATCTATCAGATATATCTGCCCCAAAGTGCTAAATATATTGCCCCTTAAATTTAGACAAAGTCGATCAAGAGAATTTAAATATTGGAGTAAGGGGTTAAGTGAATGGCTGAGAACACACTATGAGAGAATAGATGAAATATTAGTCTTGCTATTGTAATAATTTAAAAAAAATATATATATTATAATAACAATAATACACTCAATACACTTAATAATAATAATTAAAAGAAAAAAATTGAAAAACCTGTGTGTTTCTGAGAGAAAAAAGGGAAAAGGAAAAAGGGAAAGGAAAAAATGAAAAAATAAAAAAAAAAAAAACAAAAAACTTCAAAATAGCATTGTACTTGCACACTGACTGAAACTAAGATATTATGTTTATTGAAATTATTTAGATTTATATGTACACACACAAACCGAAAGGTTAATCGTGTACAAAAGGAATTGTCTAAATTTTGTATTTAATTTTTTTTGGAAATAAATGATTTGATTTGATTTACATGGCGGACCCCGTATATAAAACGTTTCCGCTTGTTAACTAAACCTGCTGATAACTTTTTCTATAGGGTGTCTTAAATACCATGGGCCACCATTGGTAGGTATATCGGAACAGACCTATGACGGTATTGTAGGTACTGTGAACTAATTTGTACACCTACTGTCAGGAGGTGTCGACCCCTCGGTATAACCATCAAGTGAAAGTACCTACCTTCTAGAATTTAATTGATAAAATCACAGAAAATAGAAATACAAAATACCTACTAGTAGCGGATTTTAACTTAGATATTATTATGATATATCACAAACAAACATCTACCATTTTAGAATAGAAGAGCATCACTGTCGCAAGAAAGTTGCCATTTCCGAAGGTTATCAAAAATATATTTTTGCTGCTGCCAAATTTCTATTAGTTTCCAAGATACAGGGTAATTTGGTAAAAAACACCTAGAACTGTTTTTTTTTTACAAATCATCCTGTATCTCGGAAACTGATAGAAATTTGGCAACAACGAAAATATATTTTTAATCACCTTCGAACATGGGAACTTTTTTTTAATTCAACCGCCCTCGTATCTCTCACCGTTTAGAGATGGCCCATGGTATTTTTGGCACCCTGTATATCGTTTATTAATTCCTAAACCTGTTTTACCGAGGTGCTGCTCACTCACCACAATTTGTACATCGACTTCAACAATTTTTAAAGGATTTCGAAAGATTTCGGATATTCGACTTTCAACGCCGTACCACTAAGGATTTCGTTAAAATTGGGATTTCAGTTAGGATTTCGGGATTTCTGAAGGATTTTGGTTGGGATTTCGGGATTTCGTAAGGATTTCGGATAGAATTTCGCTCTTCGCGATTTCGAATGGATTTCGGATTTTCCAAAGGATTTTGAAGTGATTTCACGGGATTTCAGATGAAAATGTATGTATTTAAAGCGATTTCGGGAGTGAGCCGCCTCTCGCGTTTCGCATATGTGTATTTTTACGTGTATTTCTACATGTACAGGGTGTCCCAAATTCGAGGGTGACCATCAAGATATCGGAAACTATAAGAGATACGAGGTCGGTTGAACTATAGCAAAGTTGCGCAATTTTATGACCAATAAAATGCTGTTTTGAAATTTGAAAAATTCCGAATACTTCCGAAGATTTTCAGAAAAACCGAAATTTTGCAAAATCATTTTAATTTTTTCCTGAGTCTATTTAAAAAGCAATTTCAAAATAAATGTCACTCAATCATTGTCACTTTTTTCCCTTAACAAGATGTTGCTACCAAATTTCAGATCGATTCGATTTCGACTTTTCGTCTTTGAGCGGCCATCATCAACTTCATTTTTCTAAATATGGACCTGGATTTTTTATTTCAGATTTTAAGAGTTTCTAATGTCCCAAAACCTATGACGTATTGCATTTTTTCGAAAAACTATTTTTATTACTTTTTAGCAATTTCCTACCAACAGAGAAAACTCTGTCTCTCTCTAACACATTAAGTTCTTATGAAAAGTGCCAATAATATAAAATTTTCGAATAAGTGCAATATCCCATTGGTTTTGGGACATCAGAAGCTCTTAAAATCTAAAATAGAAAATAAGGGTACGTATTTAAAGAACTGAAGTTGATGATGGTGGCTCAAAGACGAAACGTCGAATCTGAAATTTGGTAGCAACATCTTGTGAAGGGCAAAAAGTAACAACGATGGAGTGACATTTATTTTAAAATTGCTCTTCAAATAGACTCAGGAAAAAATAAAAATGATTTTGCAAAATTTCGGTTTTTTCCGAATATCTTCGGAAGTAGGTATTCGGAAATTTTCAAATTTCAAAACAGCATTTTATTGGTCATAAAATTGCGCAACTTTGCCATAATTTAACCGACCTCGTATCTCTTATAGTTTGCGATATCTCAATGGTCACCCTCGAATTTGGGACACCCTGTATAAAAATAAGTATTTATTCATGAATTTCTTCACGAGATTAGCTAGGTATTTTTTGGTGAAAATATACAGAAAATTTCAGTTCTACTAACTTTCCTTGCCAAAATCAAAAATTAAAACCAAGCGGCAGTAATGACATTATTAACCTAAATTTAAATTGTTAACAAACACCAGCTGGGAATCCAGGGCTGGGACTCTGTAATGAATAGAGATATTTTCTGTGTCTTGGCGTCCCCTCTCTATTGATTTCGAAAAGATAGAAGAAGATAGCAAGTGCCATAGCGATAGGGATAACGATCTCTATCCATTACAGAGTCCCACAGCCCTGCCTTCCTATTGGTTGGAACGCCCTACCAGGACCAGAGCACATGCGCGGAGGACATTTGGTAGGTTGTAATGAAAATGACCAGTTATGTCAATACTGTCGCTTGCTTGGTTCAACTATAGTTATATAGTGAAATTATTATGGATGCACGTCATCAATGACGTCGAAATTATTGCCAATTGCAGTCTGTAAGAAATTAAAATTCGTTTTCAACTCGGAGCACATTCTCTCTTTTGTTTAACCTTAGTTAAAAAGAGATAGAATGCTGTCGGATCATATAACAGAATCTGCCTTCCGCAAATCTTCGGTTATTGATTTCAACAATTTGAGGTTTATTGTCAGTTTTTAACGAGTTGGGGATTGATAGTTGGGATATAATTTATACTTGCTATAAAATTGTATTAATGGAATTTCGGTTTTTTGGTATTAGGATTCTTGTCAATTTATTAATAAAAATGTAACCTGGGAAAATGACAAACTTTACTAGACTTGGTATTTCAGAGTAAAACGAAGTTGATTCAGCAACATTGTGACATGCCAATGTCATAAATTTTGATGACGTGCATCCATTATTTTATTATAAAACCACAGCGCCCACAATTCCAAATTCGATCCAAGCACTTTTCGAAAACAAACCTCGAAACAAACTATAGATAAATTTATTTTCCCTTCGATTTTCCCCAAATTCCAGTAAAAATATATTTTTTTAGAAAAGTGAGGTTAATGAAATACACGATCAAATCACAGATTAAATGCATCAAAATTAGAGCAAGTTTTGTTTCGTGGATTGATACACGTATTTATTTAAGGTCAAAGGCTAATATTTTTGTTCGACACTTATGTATTTCTTTCTGCAGTAACTACACGAAAAAATACACGAATATGTAAAACGGGCTTTATTGTATAGGTATTATAAATACTACAGTCGTGAGCATTAAAAGTGGTATACTCGACTGACAGAGGTCTTGTCATTTTTCGCTATTTTGGGAAAATCAGTCTTTTCTGTACAACGGATTTGTTGTCAAATATGACAATCCCTGTCATTGCCGACGGTGTAGCTGGTGAGGCCGTTTTACAATCAGAAAAATCGGTGTCCCTTTTTTATGCTCACAACTGTACATTTTCACAAAACTTTTTTTCACTATGCAATATGACACTTCACTTATTTTATTGCGAATGAATGCACCTCGTGCACCTCTCTGCCACTTGGCCTGTCATGTGGTGCAACGCTTTTAAAAGCTCGTAACCCGATTCACACGTATTCTTTTAGTATTGTCAAGGGATTATCAGTATTGTCAGCGGGTATTGTGAGTACTGTAGAGATACTGTTAAGTATTTTTGACGGATTTTTGGTATTGTTTTAGTATTGTAAATACTGTAGAGCTACTTTGGAAGTATTGTGAGTCATTTTAGGTATTGTGACAATTGCTATGAAAATACATGGTATTTTTACAGACCTATGACGGTATTGTTTAAGTATTGTAGGTACTGTGAACTAATTTGTACACCTACTGTCAGGAGGTGTCGACCCCTCGGTTTTGTGACTACTTGTTCTAGAGTTGAACTTGAGTCAGAACAGTATTAAATGCTTATTTTTAAACAAGTTACAGCTAAAATTCAATTGGAATCCGGGTTGGAATCCTATTACTGGCTCTCCTATAAAGCTGGAATTTGAATCAAAAATTCATGAAAATCTTGTACTTGGCTCTACTAAAACTGAAATGGAACTTAAGAAGTAAACTTTACCTTCTGAGTATCCTAGCTAGAGAGGTTGAACTTTTTATCATTGTATAATCAAAGTTCAACGAAAAAATCCCATTCTCAGCTGTTGTTCTACACTCAAAATTGAATTTTAGATGCATACAAATTCAATTTCTGTATTGTTATAGATAAGCCAGAGCAGTTTTAAAAAGCTCATATTTAAACCTGTTAGAGCTACACAAGGGGTTTTTCACCTTGTTAATCAGTGTACAAATCACTGGTTAATTTATGTCAATACCAGGTAAATACTATGTCAATAGTGTCAATACTATGCAATACCTACTTGTTAATTATGTAGGTAATATATGACAATACTTGTAGATATCTAGGCAATATATGTTAATGTCATTGGTTGATACCCATTAATAACATGTAAATACCTGTGGATATGTCAATTCCTAGAATTCTGGCAAGACAAATATTTGATTTTAATCTGTCAATAGCATGGCAATACCTGGTAATATGTGATAATACTAGGGAAATACCTGGCAATATGTGGAAATATTTTGTTAACACATGGAAATAGTTGGCAATAACTTGTTATTAGGTACATCCTCGGGTACATCAGTTAGTATTATTCTCGGTATTATTAATCGGTGTACAAATTTTGTTACGTGAAAAACCCCTCGCTTTGTGCAAATACATTTCTGGTCAAATTTTTTCAACGACTCTAGAGCCAAAACTTAATTGGGTATAGACTCCTTGATAGACTTCTTGAAAATATCAAAAGTGACTTTCTTAAAACTAAAATTTTCACTAGAAAATCCTATATCTTGCTCTAAATCTATACCTAGTAGACTTGAAATTCAATTAGAGAAATACTAAACTCTGATTTCTTATCATTGTAGAATTGTGGTACTTACTAGCGTTTTAAAAAGTGTAGGGTACCTAAAATTCCTATTCACAGCTCTATTAGAACGAAAATCAAAAGGTAGGTACAAAATATTGTTTTGTGACTACTTGTTCTAGAGTTGAACTTGAGTCAGAGCAGTATTACATGCTTATTTTTAAACAAGTTACAGCTAAAATTTAATTGGAATCCTATTACTGGCTCTCCTATAAATCTGGAATTTGAACCAAAAATTCATGAAAATCTTGTACTTGGCTCTACTGGAGCTGAAATGGAACTCAAGAAGTAAACTTTACCTTCTGAGTATTCTAGCTAGAGAGGTTGAACTTTTTATCATTGTACAATCAAAGTTCTACCAAAAAATCCCATTCTCAGCTGTTGTTCTACACTCAAAATTGAGTTTGAGAAGCATAATTTCTGTATTGTATAGATAAGCCAGAGCAGTTTTAAAAAGCTCATATTTAAACCTGTTAGAGCTACAAGAGGGATTTTCCACCTTGTTAATCAGTGTACAAATCACTGGTTAATATATGTCAATACCAATTGCTTCAATACTATGCAATACCTACTTGTTAATTATGTAGGTAATATATGACAATACTTGTAGATATCTAGGCAATATATGTTAATGTCATTGGTTGATGATACCCATTAATAACATGTAAATACCTTTGGATATGTCAATACCTAGAATTCTGGCAAGACAAATATTTGATTTTAATCTGTCAATAGCATGGCAATACCTGGTAATATGTGATAATACTAGGGAAATACCTGGCAATATGTGGAAATATTTTGTTAATACATGGAAATAGTTGGCAATAATTTGTTATTAGGTACATAGAAATATCTGGTAATACGTGGAAATATCTCAGTTAGTACTGTTAATCGGTGTACAAATTTTGTTAGGTGAAAAACCCCTCGGAGCTACAATTCAACTGGAGCCTGAAAATCTCAACCAACTCTCCCAAAGCTAAAATTTTATCCAGAAAATCATGGATTTTGTGAAAAGTGACCTTTCAAACCTCTCTAGAATAATCAGAAGTTAAAGTTTACTTGTTAACAAATTGTTAAGTTCCATTTCAGCTTTAGTAGAGCAAGATACAAGATTTTCATGAATTTTTGGCTCAAATTCCAGCTTTAGGGGAAGTCAGTAATACGATTTCAAAAAAATTTTAGCTTCAAATTGTTCAAAATTTAGCATTTTATAGAATAGTCAGAAATCCAAGATTTTGTACTTTTTGATATTAGCTCTAATAGAGCTGTAAATAGAAATCTTTAGTTTCCCTGGTTTTGTCAAAACTCTCTAGCTCAACTCCAATTCTACTGTGATCAAAAATCAGAGTGTAGTACATCTTTAGCTCAATTTTTAGTTTAATTTCAGCTCTACTAGGTAGGAATACTTATAGGATTTTCTAGTGTAAATTTCTTCTTCTTCGAAAAAGTCAGGTCCAAGATCTAAGATTTTTGAGGCATCTCTAATTGAGTTTTGGCTCCCTACAGTTCTTCAAAACGTTTGGCTAGAAAAGTAGCTACTTATTTGTGCAAATTAGAATGTAAGAACTGAAACTGGATTCCAGTAAGCTAGTAAAATCAGAATTCAACTAGGGAAGTTTAAAAGTCGTGTTCCCAGCTACTAGAATCAAAATCAAGTGGTATAAAAATCTGATTTTTGACCATTTTAGGGTTAAAGTCTCGGTTAAAGTTGAGTCAGAGCAGTTTGAACAACTAAGTATTAAAATCTCATAATTTGCTCTTCTAGGATTGGAAATTAAACAATGAATGGCTCTATTACCTAGGGGTTATTCACTAAGGAAAAAATGTGACAAGATTTCGGATTTAGAGCGATTTTTGAGGGATTTCAGGTGATTTTGGTAGGATTTCGGAAAGATTTCGAGGAATTATTCACTGGACAAGATTTCAGATTTGGAGCGATTTTGAAGGATTTCGGTTGATTTCGAAAAATTTCGGATGATTTCGAAGGATTTCGGGTGATTTTGAAGAACTTCGGGTGATTTCGAAGGACTTCGGGTGATTTCGGAGAATTTGAGGTGATTTCGCAAATATTTTAATGTTACTTATCTTATAAGTATATTCGAAAGTTTATTAGTATAAACTGAAAAACGGCCGCGTTGACCGGTTTATGAATTTTGGGCTAATTGCGAGGGACTTTTGGGTCTGCGTAAAGATTTCTGAGTGATTTTGTGGATTTCGGTAGGATTTTGGAAAGATTTCGGGAATTTCGGACGAATTTGTGACACGATTTCAAGAAGGGATTAGGTACTCCCTAGGATTTTACAGGATTTTAAAAGATTTTAGATTTATAAGATTTTAGGTGATTTTGGAGTATTTTAGGAAATTTAGAAGGGTTTTTTAGAGATCCTTAAGAATTTTTAGAGATTTAAACGGATTTTTGGGGATTTCAAAGGATTTTTGGAAATTTTAAAGGAAATATTTTTTTAGAAATATTGATGATTTTAGGTAGGTACTTATAAGATTTCTGGATTTTTTTTGTTCTAAAAGATTCTAAAGATTTTCAGGGATTTTAAGTCCTTAGATCTTACGAGTTTTTCTGGGATTTTGACCAACTTGTACACAGATTTTGGCCCATTAACCGCTCCGAGGTTTAGTTAAGTCCATAAATATGTACACATCTTCTAAATCTTTATTGATTTTGTAGGATTTTGAGGATTTGGAAAATCTTCACACAATTTTACAGGAGTTTAGAAGATTTTAAATTTTTAAGATTTTAGGTAGGTGATTTTGGTTCATGTTAGGAGTTTTTGAAAAGTTTTTAGAGATTCTAAAGCATTCTTAGAGATTTTAACAGTCTTTTAGGGATTCCAAGGGATTTTTGAGAATTTTAAAGGAAATAGTTTTTAGGAATGTCAATGATTTTATAAGATTTTGCGGGATTTTTTTAGTTTTAATGAAATTTTCTGAGATTTTGTAGGATTTTATGGGATTTCAAGAGATTTTATTAATTGTTTAAGAATTTTCTAGAATTTTAGGGATTTTAAGTAGACTTTTTGGGATTTTGACCAACTTGTACTCGGATTTAAACCAGTTAAACGCCCCTCAGAAAATCATGAAAATCCTCTACATTCCTTGCTCTATTCCTTCTAAAATGTAATTCAGAAATTCTTTTGGAAAATTTCAACTAAAATTCCCGTTTCATTTGTAGGTAATTCAGATTTTTCAAATGTAATTCATAAAATCTCATTTTAAATTCAAAAAATCTGTACTGAAATTCAGAAAATAGGGTTGGTTTAAAACTTATAGAACAATGTAATTTAACATCCCTTTAAAATAATTGTTCACAGTCCAGAAACCCTGTATCAATATACATATATAGGTTTTCCAAATCTATCATCAAATTATCAAATAAACTGTTTATTCCGAAATTATAACTACTGTTATCTGTTATCACATCTATAATGTTATCTGATTTACAATTGGGATTTTCTGAATTGCAAAAGAAATTTTCTGAATACCATTTGAAAAATCTGTATTACACTGAAGACACAATGACAAATAGAGACAAAAATATAATAATACGTGTATCACTACCATAACCCAGGGTAAATGGATACAGACAGAATACAATTTACTTGTCACGCCAGGATACAAAATTTTGAATTTCTGGTATTTTATAGAACAGTTTGATCAAATAGAGCTATTGTAATCTAATAACTTGGTGTTCCAGGGTTGGAAATTAAACCATAAATGGCTCTATTTGAACTGAAATTAAACTGAAATGAAACTGAAGAAGTTAATTTAAACTCCTGATTCTTCTATGGAGTGGTTTGGCAGGTCACTTTTGACTATGGAACAGCCAAAACTCAACTGGAAAAGCCAAAAAATCACATTCTCCGCTGTTCTAGAGCCAAAATTGAGTTTGAATTGAGTCAGAGCAGTTTAAAAAGTTTATTTTTGGAGCGGTGAGAGTCACAATTCAACTGAAGCCGTAAAACTCTTGAATGCAACTTTCCTAGTCTTGAAATTTTACACAAAAAATCATGTCAGTCCCATATACATATTCCTGCTCGTATACCTGGCTTTATACCTATTCAACTAGTAAGAAATTAAATCCCAAATGGCTCTGCTTAAACTAAAATGAAACAGAAGAAATAAATTTGAATTCCTGATTCTTCAATAGAGTGGTTTGGAATGTCACTTGACCAGGGTACAACCAAAGTTCAACTTAGAAACCAAAAAAATCCCATTGTCAGCTGTTCTAGAGGTAAAATTGATTCGGAGTTGAGCCAGAGCAGTTTAAAAAGCTCATTTTTGAACCTTTTAGAGCTGCAATTCATCTAGAGTCTAAAAATCTTATAGTAAAATCTCCTAGAGCTAAAACTTTATCCAAAAAATCATGTAAATTCTATACATTCCTGGCTTTATACTTAGTAAAATCAAAATCCAATAAGCCGTATTTTTAGATAGTAGAGTCATAATCAAGAAATATAAAATTTTGATTTTTGACAATTCTGGGGTTAAAGTTGAGTCAGAGCAACTTGAACAACTAAAGCCATTAGAATCTTATAATTTGCTCTTCCAGGGATGAAAATTAAACCATAAATGGCTTTATTAAAACTGAAATTGAAAAGAAGCGAATTTCAACTCTTGATTATTCTATTGACTGGTTTTAAAAGGTCATTATTGGTCATTGTACAACTGATTTTTAACTAGAGAAGCCAAGAAATCCCATTCTCAGCTGTTCTAGAGCCAAAATTGAATCTGAGACGTACACAAATCCAATTCCTGAGTTAGGACAGTTTAAAAAGCTTATTATTGAACTTGTTACAGCTACAATTCAACTGGAGCTTATAACCAGTTATCCTAGAGCTGAAATTTGCTATAAGCAACTCTTTTTAAACCAAAATAATACAAAACATTAGTTAAAGTTGAGTCTCAGTAATTTTAAAAGCTTATTTTTGAATCCAGAGGTGAAATCAAGTTGGAGAAGCTTGTAAATTTTCTAACTGGCTTCTTAGAACTGTTTCTCATGTAAGAGAAACACAAAAAGACTCTTTTAGTTTTAATTACTAGAGCTTTTTAAGGTGTCAAAGACTTAGGGCCAGTTTCACAAACAGTGGTAACTCAATGGTAAACACAAGACACTGGTAACCTATAATGTATCTGTTTCATAATGTGTGGTGCAGCCAAAACCATCAAGCTTCAGAATATTCAATGCAGTCAACCCGCAACTATGAGTTTGATAATCAGTGCAGTTTACTACCAATTGTGAAACTGGGCCTTACAAGACTAAATGCTGAAGTTTGTAAATGGATAATTCTCAATGATTTTTAATATTAAACATACAGATTTTCAAATAATAATGAGAAGTTTGAAGAATTTCAGACATTTTACTTAAAGTAAATTAAGTTTGTACTTCAATGATTCTTAAAGCTGGAAACTTTTAGAAGCCTCTATCTTATTATTGTAGATTCTGGAAAGTAAACTGATCCAAAATTTTGTAGTAGTTATGATAATTGAGCATAAGCAAACACAATTCGTCTGCAGTTGTTTGGAAAAGTTTTCAATTCTGTATTTTGAACTCAACTCAACAACTCTCTACTTTTATTTAAATACAAGTTTTATCAATTTCTCCACAGCTGTTGCAAGTTTTCGCAGGTGATTTTGTAGAACCTCTTGTTAGATCTTTGAACGAGTCTCAAGACATAAAACTAAAGTCTGAAAACTTCAAAGCCTCTAGAATTAAAGACTTGAAGCCGAGCTTGAAGGTTTTAAAGCAGACACATCACTGTTTTTGAAAAAAAAATTAAAAACTATCGAATCTAAAAACTTTGGAAGCCCATCTGCTCATATCCTTGGGTCTACTCAAGTAAAAACTTATGATAACATCCAGTATAACCAAAGACCTCATAAAACTAGTTTTATAAGGTCTTTGAGTATAACATATATAAAATCAATATTTGCTTCTGTTTTCCAACAATGACACTAAAATACCATCTGCAGGTTCAATTACTTCGAATGAGATTTTTGAATTTTCCTCCTATAGTACAGGACAAGTTATGGTGATAAGGAGGATTGCTGTGTAGTAAAAGAACCTTTAGAATTAAGGCTTTAATAAGCTAAAATTCAATACAGTATTTTCTGACAATAACTGACAACATGACATACAACATACAGGTACATAAATATAGGGAACACAGTAAATAGTAAAGTAATGAAATATATAACATTCTTCCTCGCTCATTTTGTGACATAATCTTGAAGATATGAAGGTGGCCTATGATTTCTCTTTACCAAAACACAACTGGATTCATCAGTAGGTTTCACTGGAGGATTTTCATTGTGTGATTGTTCAGAATTTTGGGGAAGAGAGCAATTTGAATCATTCAAAGGGAACGAAGATGACAAACGTTCTGAACTGACTGATGTAAGGTTTTCTTCAGGAATAGTTAATTCATTCTTATCTTGTTCTGGTAGTGTTATGGTATTTTGATCTTGTTCTGACAGTGTCACATCTCCCCTTGGTGCTAAATGACGAGTTGATACAGTCATTTCTCTACCATTGGATAATCGTACATGAGCATAATCTGAATTTGCTTCCAGAAGATCCACTTCTTCTACTAGTGGATCAAATTTGCTATGTCTAACATGTTTCTTTAGAAAAACTGGGCCTGGGGTGCTCAACCAAGTAGGCATTGAGGTACCATTAGTCGATCTTCTAGGATGGTTGAACATGCGTTCATGAGGTGTTGAATTAGTCGCAGTACACAAAAGGGATCTTATTGAATGTAGAGAATCGATTAAAACATCTTGCCATTGTTTTACTTCAAGGTTTCTAGATTTAACCTTAAGTTGAATAGTTTTCCAAATTGTTCCATTAATTCTTTCACATTGTCCATTTCCCTCTGGATTGTACACAGTTGTACGACTTGTGGCAACACCATGACTTGTTAAAAATGATTTCACATCAGCAGATAAAAAAGATGCTCCTCTATCGCTGTGAATATAACCTGGTGTGCCAAACATTGAGAATAGTTGAGTCAAACAGTTTATTACCGTTGCAGATGACATATCCGAACATGGAAATGCAAACGGAAATCTTGAATATTCATCTACAATGTCTAGTAAGTATTTGTTTCTATTATTGGAAGGTAACGGTCCTTTAAAATCAATGTTTAATCTTTCGAATGGTGCTATGGCTTTGATAAGAGTTCCTTTGTTTTTATGAAATCTCGGCTTTATCTCTGCACAAACCGGACATGCGGATATAACTCTTTTGATGTCTTCTAGTGAATAAGGTAAATTTTTGCATCTAATCCAATGATAGAATCTTGTGACACCAGGATGACACATCGCGTTGTGTAAATTATACAAAGTTTTGTCTGATGTTGATGGTTGAATAGCAGCAGATATCCTGGAAAGTGTGTCAGCTACAATGTTTTGATTTCCTGGCCTGTATATAATATCAAATTTGTAACATGATAATTCTATTTTCCAACGCAATATTTTCTCATTTTTGATTTTTGATGAACTCTTATTATCAAACATAAATGCAACGGATCTTTGATCAGTTATTATACTGAAATGTCGTCCCATTAAATAATGCCTCCATTTTCTTATAGCTTCGATTATTGCGTATGCTTCTTTTTCTATACTGGAATGATTTTGTTCTATTTTTGTTAAGGTTCTTGAGAAAAATGCGACAGGTTTACCATTTTGTGTCAGTTGAGCACCAATAGCAAAATCAGAAGCATCTGTTTCTACTGTAAATGGAACCTTTTCGTCGATGAATATTACAACTGCATCAATAATATCTTGTTTCAGCCTTTCAAATGCATGAATTTGTTCTCTGTTCATGGGAAAAGTTTTCACGTTTACAATGGGATGTATCTTTTCAGAAAATTTGTATATAAATTTTGAGTAGTGTGCAAACATACCTTGTACTCTTCTGAGAGAAGCAACATTTGTAGGGGCTGCTAAATTGATTAATGGCTGTAGTCTATCCGCATCTGGTTTTATGGTTTTTTTTTCTATTGTATATCCAAGAATATTGATAGTTGTCATTGAAAATTTGCATTTCTCATCGTTTAATGTTAGATTATACTTTCTTGTAATATTCATAAATTTCTCTAAGTTTTTGTCATGTTCTTCTTTTGTTTTTCCACATATTGTAACGTCATCCAAAAATGCATATGTATCAGATAGTCTTTCATTATCTATGATATTGTTAATTATACGTTGAAAACATGCTACTCCATTTGTGACACCAAATGGAATTCTTGTGAATTGATACAAGTTGTTACATGCTTCAAAGCCAGTGTAAATTCGCTCACTTTCCAAAATAGGTATTTGATGGTACGCACTACGTAAGTCTATAGAACTAAAATATTCATATTGCGAAACTTGGCTAATAATTCTATCAATATTAGGTAGTGGATATGCATCTAATAAAGTGAACTTGTTGATTGTCAACGAGTAATCAACAACCATGCGTTTCTTATGATTTACGTTACTTGCAACCAATACTTGTGCTCTCCACGGTGAATTACTTGGTTCAATGATGTTTTCTTTCAATAATCTTTGTATTTCTGTTTGTATAAATCTGTAGTCATCATTAGAAAACCGTCTAGATTTAATAGCAATAGGCTGGCAATTGTCTGTTAAATTCGCGAACAGCGGATAAGGTTGAATATTTGCTGTTACTAGATTACAGATAGAAAGTTTTGATTGATTTCCACCAAAATTGAATTCTACTCCAGAATGATTTTGAAGAATATCATGTCCAATTATAACTTCAGAACAGAGATTTTCCATCACGTAAAACTTGATATTTTTGTACACATGATCTGATATTTTCAAAATCACAATACAGTATCCACAAACAGGAGAATTTAAAGATGAAGCAGCCATTGTGACATTGAGATTCGTAGGAAACACTTTGATACGTCTCTGTGTGGTGACAGTTTTTGAGATATAACTGTCCGAACTTCCAGTATCAATTAATGCATCAGTTGGAATATGATTGACTTCAATTTTAATAATAGCTTTCGATAAACAAGATGTTGAGGCTGCTGACATCATTCCAATCATAGCAGCTGAGGTTTTATTTGAATAATGAGATTGTTTTTGATATTTTGATCTACATACTTGTGTGAAATGACCAATTTTTCCACAGGAATGACAGGTTGCATCTCTTGCTGGACATTTATCTCTAGAGTGTCTGTTTCTTCCACAAAAATAACATTTTGATGTAATTACGGCAAGTGTTGTATCCATTTGTTCATTTGATTGTTGAACATAAGTCGATGATTGATTTGCTACAATTGAATTGACGTACGAATTTGAGGTATAAGATTCTGACTGTTGTTGGGCCATTTCTAAAGACCTAGCTGATTTATGTGCTTCTTCTAAGTTCAGAGTCGTATGTTCTAGAAGTCTTTGCCTAATGTGAGATGTGGCCAGACCACTAATAAATGAATCTCTTATGTAGTCATTTTTATTCTGTTCAGCAGTGACTGCTTTGAAATTACAGTCCTTACTTAATTGTATCAGAATTTGTAAGTACTGGTCTATAGATTCACTTACTTGCTGTTTTCTAGTGGATAAAGTATGACGGGCAAAAATTTCACTCTGTGTTTTTACATATAACTTTTCGAGTATGGCGACTGCTTCTATGTAGGAAATACATTCACTAATAGACTGATAAACTGAAGAACTCACATAGTTTACTAGAAGGTTTAATTTGTCCTTATCTTCTGATATTTTGGCAGCTTCTAAAAAGTTCTCAAACGTTCGTTTCCAGTGGATCCATAACTGGCTAGCATTGTTTGAATGTGTGTCAATTTCTAGTCGTTCTGGCTTGAGTAATTTGTCCATTGATTGGGTAATTATTAGCTTATTAAATTGTAGTAAAAGAACCTTTAGAATTAAGGCTTTAATAAGCTAAAATTCAATACAGTATTTTCTGACAATAACTGACAACATGACATACAACATACAGGTACATAAATATAGGGAACACAGTAAATAGTAAAGTAATGAAATATATAACATGCTGGATTGTAATTGTTTACTAGTTCGATTATACTTCTGAAATAAGAAAATAGTGTAAATTGCTTTCTATTTCTTTCCTCCTTTTCCCATATTATTCAATTTAATTAGTTATTGAGCACATTTTTCATTTAAAAAAACCTCTAGATTTGGTGTTTTCAAACTTTTTCTGTTTTCTTTCTAGCATAAGCACCAATTTCCCCAAAAAAAATAACCATGAACTCATAATGTAAATGGTAACCGCCACCTAATTCCATCTACAACTGTCCAAAATGGAATGCTACAACCCTGTACCGCCAATGCCAGATACTGGTGGCACCAGTACAGGTAGTTCAGCTTTAAGTTCGCCCTGTTCCAACAACATTGTCAAAACGAACCTGCGATCCCAAGAGCTGGACCTCAGGGATTGTCTGTTGAACGGTGCAATGAACAATTTCGATTATCTTCCCAACAATAATGTGTGCGACAATGAAAACGCCCCAATGGACCCTGAAGCGTCTTGTGAAAGTGAAGAGTGTGTTAGTGGAGATAGGACTCATAATTTAAAAGAGCTTGATAGTTCTTTGAGTCAATCTGAAGACACTAATAATAGTAGTGCAACGGAATCGAGTCAAGAGCCACAAACAACTTCAGAAAGGATTGATACAGAAGAGGAGGTAGATAATTTATCACAAAGTGATGATGTTTATGTACCAGAAGTGCATAACAATGGCAATTTGAATTTGAAGAAGACCAGAAAAAAAAAGATTTCTAGTGGGCCTGGACGGGGCAGACCTGCAAAAGCTTTGGTCACTATGTATCATAGCCAAATCAGTGGTGATAAAAACGCCATCAAAATCAGAATTAAGAAGAGCAATATGGGTCATATACAGCCTGTAAGTAATCAAATGAGTTTTAGTTTATTGTCTAATTATTTATTTTAGCTTGCACCAAACAAAAAGAAAGCTGGTCGACGGAAAAAGCATAAAGCCTATGACACTGACAATTCAGATTATGAAAAGAAACCCAAAAGGAGCCGTACCAGTGCCACAACAGATAACGATGTTACCAGTACGCAAAACGATGAACCTTTAGAGCAAAGCGTGTGGGGGAATGCTTCTAAAATACCCGAAAAAGTTTTGGTGAAGATTTTTGATGGGACAGTTGCTCACGATGGCGCTTTACCAACTTTGGTCAGGTAAGAATTGTCCATTGATTGTTTGTATGTTTTCTATGGAATTTCTGTTTTTAGGCTGTGTAAAGTTTGTAAATTGTGGCGAGACATTTCAGTAAAGCCATCGCTGTGGAAAAAGGCCGATTTGAATTATGTCAAGGAAAAAAACAGGACTGATCTTCGGTTGCACTGGTTAATTTTGAATAGGCTTACTGAATGTGAAGACATCAGTATGGGTAAATATTTTTATTTAGAGCAATTTTTGGGATGCTACCTTCATTTTTTGTGACATTTCCTATCTTTTCATGGGAAATTGGTAAAATATACAGTTTGGTTTATATGTAATGAGCAATTGATAAACTTCTACTCTCCACTACATGCACTAATTTCATTGACAAAGTAAAGTTACAGGATTCAACAGCTTAGAAACTCACTTTCCAGACAAAAACAGATTATTTTATTATTTTTCAGGTGAATGGAAAGTTAGAGACATTCAAGCAGTCCTAGAAGCAATCTGTGAACATTGTACCAAACTGCGTGGTCTAAATTTAAGTGGCTGGAAGGGCTTAAACGCTGACAATCTTAAATATCTGACCACAGAAGCTAAGAGTTTGGAGAGGCTGGACCTTTCTTCAATAAATGTAAGTTCAATACTTGTTTGAAGAATTTCAAATTAATTTTCATAATTTTCTAGTCTACGTCAGCTTTAAATGCCCAACCCTTGGTGACCCTAAGTCAAACGATGAACACCCGGTTGACCCACTTGGTGCTGGCTCACAATAAAATTGCCGGGTTTATGCAGATTATTTCTGCATTAGCTGTAAGAATTTGATAATGTTTTTTTGACAAATTAATTGAAAATTGCATTCTTAGGCTCATTGTCCCAACCTTCAGCTGTTGGACATATCAAATATTAAAACTTTTGCGCACAATACGGCCTTATTACACGTGGAAAAACTGCAAACGGGTTGTCCAAAAATGAGAGTTTTACGGATAACCAATAGTCAAATTTGGTTGGCACCTGTTGCACTTTCAGAACAAGTAAGAATTATCATTATTTTTCAAATGAAACAATAAATTATCATTCAATTTAGGTTGCTTCTCCTGGCTTTCCAAATCTTGAAGAGTTATCTTTAGCTGGCTTGGAAGAAGACCAAACAACAACTTCAAGGTAATTGCATTATTAATTGGCAATATTTTTTAATTAAATTGTATTTTTTGTTGTAGGTCTATGGACGATGAAGGCATCGAAAGACTCCTAAAAACAAGTACAAAATTGCGCCTTTTGGACGTCAGAGGGTGCAGCAAACTAACCGACTCTGGCCTGGTCAGAGGCGTACCCGCTTGGGATTTAGAACACTTGTTCTTAAGTGGTACGATTTATTTTATTTTTGCAAATTCAATTTATTCAAGTGCCCATTTTTTAGCCTGTTACATTACAAGATTACAAAATTCCGGGCTGGAAATGATTATCCAGAAATGGAGCCACAGCTTATTGGAAGTTGATTTGGCTTGGTCCACGGCTACAACTTCATTGGATGCTGCTGTTATGGCTTTGGCAGAAAAAGGACCAGAATCGAAATTGAGGTAAGAATTTTTCTACAAGATTTGATCAACTCTTGGAAAACTTTGTTTTCTAGGAACCTCAATCTTTGCGGTTCATCAGTGTCTCTGGAACCAATTAAAGCAGTGCTCACCAAGTGCCCAAATTTGCACTCAATTAATTTGCAATCGTGTAGAGCCTTGCCTCGAGGTATAAAACGACTTTATACGGGATCGGCTGTTGACGAGTTGAGGAAAAGTTTGAGTGACAAAAAGACTGAAGGTAATGAGGCAGAAGAGTCGAAATCTAATGCCACATCGCCAAAAGATGATTAAATGGCGATGAATGATTTTTAAGTTGCCATGCAGTGTAAGAAAAGTCCCAAAAATAGGGGCAATTGTGAGAAAATATAAACTACCAAGAAAGGCATAGCAGAATGTTTCTTGATTTGTTGTAGAAGCTTGTAGAGAATATACAGAAATGTTTCTGGATTAATTTGAGACCTATCAAACGTTAAATCTTCCAGTTGTGCTTATTTTTGGGACCCACCACTGCAGTCCAACATATTGCAAAGGCAGCTAAAATCAAATTTTAGTTTGTTTTTTTTTTTATTGTACAAAAACGTGTCACAAAATTTATTATTATTATTATTATTATTATTGAAAGAGTTTTAAGTCAAATTTTGTTATATTATGTAATTTTTTTTTGTACATAACTCATAATAATTATTATAAAAAAGAAATTATTATTCTAGAGTAATAAATAAGGGTTTAATAAAGTGAAAATACACTGCCTGAAGGAATCAATTTGCAAAATAAACAGTGTATTTTGTGAATATAAATAATTTATAATAAGATTTGTAGGAGTGAAAGTGAATAGGTTTTTTTTTTTGGCATTTCTTTTAGAATTTTTAAATACTTATTATTGTTATGTCCATATTGATAATTTTATGCAAAAAAACAAAATTAAAGCTGTTTGACACAATATAAATTTTTATAATTTTGACCATAAAAATGAAGACAAAAATTTGCTCAGTACTAAATTCCTCAATTCCTCTTTGACTCTTCATTTTTATGAAACTACCGCTTCCAAACTTCAATCAAAAGATATCAAAAAAAAATATATGGACAATCTTTTCAGCTTAAAATTGTGAGGAAGTCTTTTGTATAAATTGTCAAACAAAAAGCATTTTGTATATAATAACTAGATTGTTACTGTTTAGTAAATGTTTAGCAAGAGAAAAAGTTTCTTTATATAATTATTAGTCTTTTGAGGGTGTTTTACAAAAAAATTATGTTATACAAAGTTGGGTTTTTATAAAATATCCTCCTAAGAAGGACGAAATATTCTTTTTTTTTATGTTGTATAGTTATTAAGGAACTCGTTGATTGATTAATTTTATATAAATTCAATTTTGTGCACTTAAGGAGAATTATATCTGTACTAATATTATTGTATATTTATATATAAATATATGATTTAGATTATTAATATCGAGAGTTTTTGAGTTTTATTTTGATTAGAATAATTATTGTAAAAATGTTTTTCATAAAACGACATTTAACTAATAAACAGAATTTAATTAATAGTATAACATAATCAATGTAATTTTAATCTGCAAAACAATGATACAACTTTGCTAGCTGTAGCCGAAAAAGTGATGTGTTTATCCTTTGTGAATCATCGCTTAGTTTATGTAACTTTTCCTTTTATTTGTTACCAGAAATTAGGTGATTTCTTTTACAGTCGACCATGCTACTTCATTTTTTATCCGGGAAAAAATATCTTCACTCGCCCTGAAAATTAATACAAAAAGAAAACATTCAATATAATGCAAAAGATACCTACTAAAGAGTGGGTTAGATATTGTCGTTGATGGCCAGTCTTTGATAATATCTGTTACCTCAACATTTTTACACATAAAACTAAATCAACTGTAAAATATGTATAACTACAACGCAACCCAAATGAGACGTTTATCAGATAGGTGTAGACCCAATTTCTGAAATCTTTTCAGACTCAGATTCAGTCAGGGGCGGATACAGGCCTTTTGAAAGGGGAGGGAGGCAGTTTAAGTTAAAGTAAGCTCTATTGGGTTAGTTTTGACAGCGCATTGTGCAAGATACGGTTTTTCGAAAGAATGTCCTTTAAAAATATGGGAATGGGGGAATTATTTAGGAGAATAAGGTGATTTTAAAATTTTAAATAGGTAGGTACAGGGTGTTTTTCTATATATTGATACACCTTACAGCCTCTACCTTTACAGGTAAAAGAAAGGTGAAGTACAAAAGTTGTACAATTTTGGCTGAATTTTTAGAAACCATGGTCAGAAACAAAATTTAAATGTCAGAAATGTGAAATTTTGCATGCTTCCAGCTTTTTTCGAATGGGATGCCCTATATTTCATTCTATACTCTTGAAGAGCACAATGCCCCGATTCCAAAAATATATAGTTTGTCTATATTTGATTGAACAGTCTCTCATATATTCGGCTCCAAAATTTAAAAAATACTATTCTACTACTCATTTTGTGAACCATTCGACCTATACACAGGTGAAAGGTAAAATTTGAGGTACTTGGTTTCTCTGCTAGTATTTTTAAAATTTTTGGAACCAAACATGTTGAAGACGGCTCAACCAAATATAGATGAACTATAAGTTTTGGAATCGGGAAATTGTGCTCTTCAAGAATATATAGCCCAATAAGGCATCCCATTTAAAAAAAGCTGAAAGCATATGCAACATTTCAGATTTCTGACATTCAATTTTGGTTTCTGACCATGGATTCTAAAAATTTAGCCAATACTATAGAACTTTTGTATTTACACCTTTTATCTAGTTGCAAAGGTGAAGGCTGTAGGTGGGGTATCAATATATGAAAAAACACCCTGTACTTGAACAATAACTTATTATATAAAATCAGAATTTGTAAGATTATCCACTTTTTGTCAATTTGCCTTTCAACAGGAATTAGTAATGTTACTTTACCAAACTGGGACAAGTTATTCAAGTACAAATGGGTGGATTGTTGCAAAATTTATGGGTTAACCTCTGCGGGACGAGAGCAGCGAGTTCCGCAGCCATCTATTCATCAATAGGTATGTTGTTTAATTACGATACTGACTCACTCAAATGTGCGTTATTCTCATTAATTTAAAAATTATATCTTTCAGGTGAATGTCTTACTTGAAAAGTTCATTAGTATATTGGTGACTAGATGGCTGTGAAACTCGCTGCGCTCGTCCCGCATAGGTCCGCTCAAGTTCTGCAATAATCCACTCATTTGTACTTAAACAATAACTTATTATATTGTCAACTAGCTGCTTGGGAAAGGAGGACCCGGTATTCAACCTTATTAATTTAATTGCCGATTCGATCGAATATTTATTGCAATTCAGCAATAAATTAATATAAATTGCGCTGCAAGCCGCAGCAAAGGCAGACTTAAACCAGTGCAAGTACCTCTCGTTGGAAAAGCCCCTCTGGAATTAAGTCTCCCCAGTGCAAGTACCTCTCGTTGGGAACGCCCCTCTGGGTATCTTCAGCCTTATCGTTGTCCAGTGCAATTACCTCTCGTTGGGAACGCCCCTCTGGACAAGGCATAAGGGTGACGATAAACTTATCTACAGTCCCCCAAGCAGAATTGACGTGTGGCCCCCTATAAGGACCCCAGTGTACGAAGGGTCATGTACCTTATAGGATTAGCGTACATGTAAGGTTATATTTGGGAAAATATATATCTATATTTTTATATAACCTGAGCGAGTTTCTCTCCATCAACCCCCAAAGCTACAAACCCCCCATGTCACCCCCGTAAAGCGGGCAGTTGTGACAATATAAAGTCAGAATTTGTAAGATTATCCACTCTTTGTCAATTTGCCTTTTAACAGGAATTAGTAATGTTACTTTACCAAACTAGTAATATATTGTGACAAGTTATTCAAGTACAAACGAGTGAATTGTTGCGGAACTTATGGGTGGACTCAGCCATCTATTCACCAATATGTTGTTCAAGTACCGTAAAGTCGGGTGACTTGAGACGATTTTGACTTTCAACAAGCGATATTTTTGAAACTATTTAACTTAGCGATGACTTAAACACGTCAAAAGTTGAGTCTTGACCCGTAGAATCGGTTTTATAAGTTGAATTTTATGTGAATAATGAGTTACCCTGGTTTTTTTTTGTTTTTTTGACTGTCTCATGTTAGACGCTATAGGGTGGGTGATTTGAGACCACTATTTATTTCAAGGTTTTACTCATGTTCCAAGCCAAAAGAATGACTTGGGACAAAAAATACGTTTTTTAAAAGGTAGTAAACCTATCTACAATATAAATTTTCATAGAAAAAACAAAATATTGTTTTAAATATAGTTTATTTATCGAAAAACTGTAAAAAACTAAATTCAATTTTCTTAAAAACAAAATAAGAGACATTTCTATAACAAATAACAAGAAATAAACATGTTTCTCTATAAATCAATTCTTAAAACTAATATAAACGGAATAATACTTAAGAGTAGATAATTAGTATTTACGTCACTAGACTTCGATAGGAAAAACGCGCCTCCCTCGTTTGATGACACTTGGCTTTAGACGACAAATTATTTGCTTCATATTTATGTCTGGGACTTCTGGGAAAACAAATACGTACAATACTAACCTGATTTACTCAGTTGAGAATTTTTTTCATTAAGTAGTTCAAAAACTACACATTTCAGGTGAGTGTCTTATTTGAACAGTTCAATAGTATATTGGTTAGTAGATGACTGCGGAACTCGCTGCGCCCGTCTCGCAGAGGTCCACCCATAAGTTCCGCAATAATCCACTTATTTGTACAGGGTGTTTTTTTAAATATTGACACCCCACCTACAGCCTTTACCTTCACAGGTAGAAAAAAGGTGTACCTATGTACAAAAGTTGTACAGTTTTGGTTGAATTTTTAGAAACCATGGTCAGAAACAAAATTTGAATGTCAGAAATGTGAAATTTTGCATGCTTCCAGCTTTTTTCAAATGGGATGCCCTATATTTGGTCTATATTCTTGAAAAGCACAATGCACCGACCTATATTTGATTGAGCAATCTCTCATATATTTAGCTGCAAAAATTGTAAAAATACTATCACTAGTGATTTTGTGAACCATTCTCCCTATACAGGTGAAAGCTGCAGGTAAAATTTTAGGTGGTTGGTTTCATGGTTTCTCTGATAGTATATTTTTAAAATTTTTAGAACCAAATACATATGTTGGAGACGGCTCAACCAAATATAGACAAACTATATAGTTTTGGAATCGGGAAATTTTGTTCTTTAAGAATATAGAACCAAATATATCGCATCCCAATTGAAAAAAGCTGAAAGCGTGCAATATTTCACATTTCTGACATTCGATTTTTGTTTTTGACCATGGATTTTAAAAATTCAGCCAATACTGTACAACTTTTGTATTTACACCTTTCATCTACCTATAAAGGTAAAGGCTGTAGGTGGGATGTCAATATATAAAAAAACATCACCCTGTACATATTCTTATTGATTTTGTGTGAATATTTATTTATTAGAACAATAAAAAAACAATACATCAACTCAACCAATAATGATATACTGTTTGAGGTTAAAGTTCTTGGGACAAAGACAAAAGTGTGATATTTTTATAGGTTTCCAGCTTTCTAAACATTCTTAAAACTTAAAATATGGTCTTGCTTCCCCTGCCCCCCACTGTATCCGCCACTGGATTCACTACTACTTTCAAAAGCAGGTAAAAATGGTTTCATGCGGTCAGCTGCGCTAACCCGTTTATAAATTTTCTGTGTTGCACGTTTTGAGCCTAGAAAATCCTCTACTATATATCGTTCATGATCCAAAACCTTCAAACCTTAGTAACCTGGTAAGGACCAGTAAACTTAGGCAGTAACTTTCTCTACTGCATCATCTACTACACCTATGCTCAGTAATGAATCACTCATGGCCCTTGGCTTATACCCAACCAATAGTTCGTAGGGACTCTTCTCAGTAGAGCTATTTCTTACGGCCGAGTTAATTCCAAACACAATAGAACTCAGTGACGCATCCCATTTTCTCTCATCATCGTGAGAAGTAGTGATGGCATTCAATAGAGTTCTATTCATTATACCTTTTCCACCTGCCCGTTAGCTCGTGGAGTCGCTGTGGCATTTAAAACCAATTTAATACCCAGGTCCTTTACAAAATCTTGAAATACACCACTTGTGAAACAGAAACCTTTATCTTAGATTATTCGTCTTGGAATACCGAAAAGGTAAAATATACTCTCCAAAAACGTTATCACTGTTATCACCGCCGGTTTCCGTTTCGTGGTTTAGCGTGTACAAACTTTGCAAAAGCATCTATTGCTACAATGAGGTAAGAGTTACTTTTCGTGCTCTGAACAAATAACCCCAGGTGGTCAATGTGAAGAGTGTCCGAGTGTCCTTCTTACTGGCACCTTATTGTATATGAGCATGGCAAACAAGCAGATATATACCGGCTCACATATTTCCGCATTCTGGGAAATAAACATTTACTAGAGATATTCTGCAGCGTTTTTTCAGTAGCGAAGTGACCCATATTATCATGATGATATATAATAACCACTCGTCGTCCTTTTTTTGGTACATACATTTTGAACCATTGTGGATTTGCCTATATAATTTTGTTGTCCTCCAGCAAATAATCTTTGTTGACTTGCTTTTCTGCGTTGGTCTTTGGAGTTTCAGAAAGAATTTCCATTATTTTCTTGCATTGATTATCTTGAATTTGCACCGACATAAACCCAATCATCTTGGGTGATATCAACTTGCAAAACGCCTGCCCAATTTTGATCAATAGGATTCCTACTTAGAGCATCGACATGTGCCATCTTCAAACCCTGACAGTACTCTACCGTAAAATTGAATTCTTGAGCTATTAGCTACTATCTAGCAATTCTGCATTGCTTTTCTTAAAGCACTACAGTCGGTTACCACTTTGAATGACAACCCCAGTAAATAGACCCTAAACCGTTGCAACGAGCTGACTACCGCTATAGCGTTTCTAGCTTATAGAAATGATATTTTTCTTCATCCTTTGTTGTTTGGCGGCTAAAATACAATACTGGCTTTAAGTTGGAATCAGACTGTCGGTGGAAGAGAATTCCCCTTAGTCCAACTTTGGAAGCGTCCGTGTGAGCTGGGTTTGGTAACTTGGGATCATACAGAGCAAGTATAGGTCTTTTGATCAAAACTTTTCTAAGTTTTTCAAAAACACTACCCTCCGCTACACCCCAACTAAGATTACATCTTTCTTGGTGAGAGACGTCAAAGGTCGAGGAATTTGCACAAAATTTTTAACGTAGGTATTTCCGAAAATAAATAATACATAAACCCACAAACTGACGTACCTACTTGATGGAATGCTCTTGGGTACAGGGAACTTCTCCACAGCAACAATTTTGGAAGAACCAGGATGTATCCCAGCAGCAATAATCTCATGTCCAAAGGAATCAATTTGGTTTTGGAAGAAATTACATTTAGATGGATGCAAAGTAATACCCGCATTTCGGAATGTTTGAAAAACCTCTCGCCAGAGCTAATAATTCAGATGCCACGGTAGAAGCAGGTATCAAAATATCGTCTAACGCCGTAG
The DNA here is from genome assembly GCA_917834065.1 of Ceutorhynchus assimilis. NCBI lineage: Eukaryota > Metazoa > Arthropoda > Insecta > Coleoptera > Curculionidae > Ceutorhynchus > Ceutorhynchus assimilis. Next base: position 38,860,035 of record OU892284.1, read on the forward strand.
AGAACCTCATAGCGCCCAATACATGGTTGATTGTTCTTTTGGAAAACAACAGGTGCGTTGCCCAACCTGAATGGCATCCTTAGGTACTCGTTCTGACCATCTGGAGTGACAAAAGCGGGTGTCTCTCTGGATTCCTTTTCCAGGTGATACCTGCTTGCTATATCCAACGTAGTAAGGAAATTACAGTATTTCAAAACTCCCAAATGATTGTCGAGGACTTATTCTTTTTGTACTGTATTTTTTTATTCTTTGGTCTCTGATGTTTATAAGGGCCGGGTATAGTCACTACTCGATGAGAGAATGAATGAATGAACAAACACTGAATACTATACAGGACAGAGAGGACGAAAAAATTTTAGTAACGCATTTGAAAGATTGCAAGACCAAAAATATCCAGTGCAAAATACAAGGATTTAAACTGAAAATCGGTGACACATTTTATACCGCGCTTGAACTACAAGAAAAACAGAGACAAAAACATTGCTCTAACGCAGAGTGCGAAGAGACAACTGAGGGTAAAAATACAGAACAAGAGTAAGAAGAAACCGGTTGTTCTGTTCTCGCTTACTTTTTTTCCTTTTCTTTATTAGTTTAGGTATATTATTTTAGTTTATTTTTATTTTTTGCTTTTATTCAAATTGCATTTTTTGCATTTTCATCTCCTTTACTTTCAATAAATTTATACATATGTTCCTTCATTTTATTCTTATTGTTAAATTTGAATGTCACATACCACTTTTTCTAGAAGAGCAGCATTCACCTAGAAAAAGATATACGGCCGGCACCGCATGCCGCAGCTCGTGCAAAAACGACATTTTTAACATACCGGCCGGTCCGATTAAGAATTTATATAATTCTCGTGCACCGCGTACCCGTGCTCTAAACTTGCTACGTAACACATGCACGGAAGCTCAAAAGTGACGAAGAAACCAGCAAGAATTTTCAGACTTTTCCCGTGGATCCACGTCCATTTTGGTAAGTCAAGACAAATTCGAAGCATTTTCTTTTCACGTGGTTTTCCATAATTTTATTGCAAATATTTACTTTACGGTAACAATAACTGTGTGGGTTCTTGCCCCTAAGAGCATACATACATATAGTTCATACCAAATAAACTTGTAGTTGTGACATCGATGACGCCATTTTTTAAATCGTTATCGCCAACCGTGAAAATATTCGGCGTCGGATTGACTTAATTGGAATTTGAATTTCCCGCTAGACATTCAGTTGGTAACACCACTTCAAAAAATGTAATGTTGCCAAATTAAATTCTTGACATTTTGAATTTTGATTGCGTTCTGACAGTTCACGAATTTTTGGTTCAAGTGCTATCAATAGTGCGAACTGCGAAGTGTACAAGATGCCGAAGCAGCTTAACAGCCGTTGCAAAGAACTAATCGCATCCTTGTTACAATATTTCGAACGAGAACGCGATAATAATGGTCCCTTATGTCCCTTAAATGCTGTTAGGAAGGTGAGTTTACAAGACGTTGATGTCGTGTGACCAAATAGGAATTTTCAATTTGAACTTTATTTTCTCTCATTTTTAGCGCGTAGCAGAGGCTCTGAACTTAAGTATGTCCACTGTCTGTGCTATTTCAAAGGCAGTCAAAAATAACGAAGTTTTGGAATCGCCTTCTAAGAAGCGATGTACTTCGAAGAGAGTCTGTGATATTTCAAAGCTCGATAGCAGTGCTATACGTAACACTATTTACGATATGTATACAAAAAGTAAATCGTTTCAGACAAAAATACATAGATTTCTATGAATCGCCTTCTTTCTTCTTGTAGGACAACATGTAACATTATCTTGTATATGGGAGCAATTGAAAGCCAAACAATTATTTGATGGCAGTTTCATCTCATTGAGTAGATTGTTGAAAGAAATAGGCTTCAAATGGAAAAAAGATGACCCAAGACGAGGGCTCATGGAACTTCCTGATATTGCTGTTAAACGCATATCATTTTTGAGGTCTTATCTAAGACTAAAACAGGAGGCTTTGTATCAGTTTGTTTTCTTGGATGAAACTTGGATTTTTCAAAATGGTACTATTAACCGTTCGTGGCAAGACAATAACAAGCGGAGTGTTAAAACTACCAAAGTTGATGGTAAAAGGTGAATATAAACATGAATACAAAGAGCAGTTGTATTATATGTGTGTGAAATGCTTTTTTTAGATACATCATACTTCATGCTGGCAATGAAAATGGATTCATTGAAGGCGCATCGCTCGTATTTTCATCGAAAAGTCAACTTAATGACTATCATGGGGAAATGAATCAACAAAACTTTTTACGTTGGTTCGAAAATCAGCTGTTGAAAAACTTAAGTGAACCATCTGTTATTGTTATAGACAATGCTCCTTACCACAGCATGTTATTGAGGAAAACACCTAATAGTTCGTCTACTAAGGCTGAAATTCAAAATTGGTTAACCGAACAGAAAGTTGAGTATCCAAATACAGCATTGAAATCTAAACTTGTGGCCATTGTTGCACGGTTAGTACCTACAATACCGAAATTGTATGTATTTAATGCTCAACTTCTCAAGTATTGCTTTTTCAGGAATAAACCAACAAAAAAGTATGTGGTAGATGACTTGGCAGAACAATATGGACATAAAGTTTTACGACTACCTCCATATCACTGTACTTTCAACCCGATCGAACTTATTTGGGGAATTGCAAAAAACTATTATAACCGACATATTGGCAAAGATGGTTATACTCAAGATGCTTGTTTGAAAATGTGGCGAGAGGCACTGGAAACTGTTACTCCTGAAATGTGGAAAAATTCTGTAAGACATACAGAAGGGATAATTGACGAGTGGTATAACAGGGAACAAGTAATGGACAGGCAAGAGGTTCTTCCACTTATCATCAATGTTGATGAAGACTCTAGTGATTCTAGTGATTTCAGTGATCCAGAATAATTGTAAATATTCTTGATGGTTCAAATATTCATAATATTTAATTATTTATAGTATTTAGATTGGCTGTAAACAAGTTAAATGTTGTCCTACAAAAAGGAAGAAGGCGATTCATAGATATCTATGTACCTTTGTCTCAAACGATTTACTTTTTGTGTACATATCGTGAATAGTGTTACAGATAGCACTGCTATCGAGCTTTGAAATATCACAGACTCTCTTCGAAGTACATCGCTTCTTAGAAGGCGATTCCAAAACTTCGTTATTTTTGATTGCCTTTGAACACAGACAGTGGACATACTTAAGTTCAAAGCCTCTGCTACGCGCTAAAAATGAGAGAAAATAAAGTTCAAATTGAAAATTTTTATTCGGTACACGGCATCAACGACTTGTAAACTCATCTTCCTAACAGCATTCAAGGGAAATAAAGGGCCATTATTATCGCGCTCTCGTTCGAAATATTGTAACAAGGATGCGATAAGTTTTTTGCAATGAGTTGTTATTAAATATATATTAAACCAAACTTTGAAACAATGTTTATAATTTAAGTAATAAATGTTTGCATTATATTATAATATAATCCATTATTGTTTCTGAAAATATTTTGACTAAAGGAAAATATGCAAGAGACGGCAACGCTGTGCCGGCCGAGCTTGACAACCCAACTATAAGTTTATTTGGTATGAACTATACATTCCTTGGGCGAGGTATTTTTGCTATAGCTGATATATTTTCTGAATCCACTGAAAGACCTTGAGGTGTGATCAGATGTCTCAAATATTCCACTTGAGCACACGCAAATACGCACTTCTTGCGGTTTGCACGTAGTATTTTGAATTGGTCAAGTCTATCAAAAACTGCTTTAAGATCTATCATATAAGATCTTCAAACGAACTCAATAACATGATTAAATTATCAAACACTACGATTTCGCTATCATCGGTGGTCCGCTTAAGTCCATTCTTAAACCGATCTATAAACCGTTGAAATATTGCCGGCACATTTTTGAGTCCGAATGGCATCCTCGTATATCGAAACATACCAAACGTTGTTGTAAAAGCTGTTTTATCGCAATCTAGTTCATTCTACTTTCATTCAAATATTCCTGTCTCTTTCTTTTGACAGATAATCAATAATTCTGCGCGTGACGCTGCTCCTAGTCGCGCCACTTTGACCGTACGCCGGTACCTTCTACATTAGTGCATCTTTCATTTCTCCACGTGTTGTGTTTTCTGTTTCATTCTCACCCATCGGCCGGGTTGTGGTTTGTGCGAATAAAGTCGGAAAACTGGAAATCCATTATTCATCCCTCGGTTATGGTATGGGATAATGATATAATATTATCTTTGACCTGTTTTATTTGGAGACAAATTATGGGCCAACAATATATAACATATTATATTTAACATATAGAATTTACCTGCTTGGTAAGATAACAACTCTAGGACCTTTACCAGTTGGTCCATATTATAATTTGGCCTTTCCTTAGTAGATACGTAAGGTTTAAGACTGTTATATTTTTATGCATGGGTGAATGAGCCCATGAATTGTTCTAAAAATTCAAATTTATAGTATAGTTTTATTTAAATATAGTTATATCATTAAATATATTATGTTTTTTCAGACAACATTGTTTTTTAATCCAAAGAAAACTTTCCTGTTATGTAAAAGTTGTCCTAGAAATCAGTTATAACCTATTCCTTTGGATAAAGGGATAGGTTATAACTGATCCAGAGCAAAAAAGAGGCTTTCACCAAAAATTTGCATTCCTTAAATCAAGAATATTGATTTGAAAATGTTTCTGGAGATTTTAGAGTATTTCAGTGTTTTAGAGCATCCTAAAATGAGTTTCAAACTTCTGAATTATTGTTCTAAACTGCTTTTAGAAATGTTTAATTGGTTTTTGAATGTTCTGGGGCATTCGAAAAGGATTCTGAAATTTCCAAAATAGTCTCGAACGCTACAGACTGCTTTTTGGAAATTCTGAATCGAATTTTAAGTGGTTTGAACTTTCCAAAAGGCCTATTAAAGTATAGCATTCTAAATGGTTTCCAGTTCTGAATTGAAATTCAATCCTAATTGTTCTAAAATAACTCTGATAAAGTTTTTATCATTTTCAAAACATCGTCTTCTAGACGTCTTTTTTGATCTTCAGACGTTCAGACGTAATGCATACTTTAAAAAGACTTTGTGTGCAGTCTGACTAGATATAGAAATCTGAAAAGACAAAAATCCAATATATACAAATAAAAATAATCTCAATAAATAAGTTATAAATTAAAAATTAAAAGACAAGCGCACACAATAACGAACAATAAAACGTGTGCAATTTCGCAATAATTGGAGAGAAAAAATGACGACCTTCTGCCTTGGTAGTACCAAAAGAGGTAAAGTAGTTTAAACAAATTCGTAATACAGTTTTAGGTTGTATCAATTATAGCCATTTTCGTCTCCTGGTTGAGACAGTCCATAAACGTCGGGCATTGCATATAGCGGGTTTTTATTTTTACTTTGAGGAATTTGACCATGATAATTGAAATTCTTCCATTGTGTATTATTTATGCACCACCCTAAAGGGTAAGTGAAATTTTTGTTCCATCATATGCCTATCTAATAATAATTATTATTATTAGGGCCAGCTTAATTAACATTTTGATATCATTATCCGAAACAATTTCAGTTGATTGGTGATTAATTATAGGGTGCTTTCACACGTGCCTAAAATTATTATTCTAGTACAAAAAAAAAACAACAGCCTAATTATTTGTTTTAGAGGTGTTGTATTTCAAGTGTTTGTCTTGCTCCTAAAGCCAACTTTTCCCTTGCTGGGGTACACTTTTGTCAAGTGCAAACAACGTGACCCAATTTCATTTTTCTCCCAGCCGGATTTTATATTAATTAAGCAAAGAGACCCACCTGAAAAAAAAATTGCCGGTGTTTATATTGATTTTAATTTATAATCAAACAAATTATATCTATATATAGGTATAGGATGAGCAGGAGAGTGAGCATCAGTATCCAATCTCAGTTACCAACCGCCCCTTAATAATAAAGTCATCTCTCGTAATCTAATTTGGTGAAAATCTAGTTTAACACTGACACACTTTCTTCCATCAGAGTTGCTAGGTCGTTTGTTCCTGAGAGAAAATACACGGGAATCATTTTTGTCTCTTTATACGGAGCCTTTTTTATTCGGTAATAAATTTTGGAGATAGAGGAGATGAGGCGATATTTTTACGATTTAAGGCAGTGATAATAATGTTGGAGAATGTTGTAAAAGTTTAATGGTAACATTAAAAGATATGACAATATAAGAAATCAATTCGGTTCAAAATGTCAAAGTTCCCTTTATTTTTTCAATATGGACTTGCTCAGTGATGTATTCCCTACTTTCTTCTTACCTCAGGTAATGTAAATAATTTGAAATGGGAAATATATTTCTTATAGGAACACGAATGCCCGAAGCTTTTGCATAATTGCTCTAACTTTGAAAAAACGCAAATTTTCTCAAAATCTCAATTTTACTGACTTAATTTTTGTCTATTCCAGGCTCTTGAAATTTTTTGTTTTCTCCGAAATTTCTCTAAAAAAAGAACTTGGAGTAGAAAAAAAAATTAAATTGGCTTCAATTAGAGCCTAATTACGTTGAAATCGAATGAAAATTGAAGGAGCTGTGAGGCAAAAACTGTCTCACTGTCATTTTTGGAAAATTTTCAATGTTCGAGAAATTCAATTTTATAAAAAATATCACATTGACCCGCAAAAATCCATTGGAAATTTTCATAAACCCGGGCTATTTATTCATTGCCATTCTTTTTTTTTATAGTAGGTATTGGAAATGCGTTATGCACACCCAGGGCATTGGAGTTCGGGCGCCCTGAGTAGTGTGGGACTCGCACCCACTTAAACCCTTCCCCTACTGCTCTGCCGCCCTCCTTGGAACCGCTCTCGCATTATTTCGGGGAGGGAGGTTGTGTAGTTTGCACCTGCTCGCAACTCTAAAAGGCCTCCTGCATACTGCTTTCATCCTCTCCTTTAATCTTTGGGATGGATTCTACCATGATTTGGACTTGCTCCCAATTCGCTTGGCTCTTTAGCATTTCTCTTATGGTGTTCTCTGGAGTGAGAATTGTTCAGATGGAGTTGAAACACTTTTCCCTTTGCTCCATCCACCGCCTGCATGAAAAAAAGGTATGCTCCACAGTAAGAGCACTCATTGTCGGGTGTTTTACCTATTTCGAGGGTATAATCTCTGTAGCACCAGGCAGAAACTGGGTCACATAGTTTGTTTCACCGTGCTCCCTGTCAATCCATGTCCCTATGTCCGGGATCAACCTGACTGTCCACCTGCCCTTGCATTTTTCGAGTCACTTTGCGAGCGTTTGTTATCTCCTGCGGGTTCGTCTTTGAGGCCTTTACCGCCTCCTCCACCAGGAGGTCTATAGGAGGCAATTCCGCGATCACCAGCAAAGCGTCTGTTGAAACAGTACGATAGCTGCTGGTGATTCGGATTGCGGCCTGTCTAGAGAGAAAGACCTAAAAAAAAAAGTACTGATAAATTAAAATTTAGTAAAATTGGTACCCTCTCATAATGGCCCGATTGTTATTCGTCAACATTGCGGTATCCCACACTGGAGCAGCGTACAGCAGGATAGATCTCCCCACTGAGTACACCAATAATCTTCTCATGCTTGCCCTTGGGCCACCAATGTTGCCTCCCTAGGGCCATCATCGCGCTGCTGGCTCCGTGTCGCGGTTTTCTGTAGGTGAGTCCGGAACTTCAGTTTGGAGTCCATCCATACCCCTAGATATTTTATCTCCGCTCTGGGGACAATCTCCATATCCAGGATTTGAAAGGTGGTATGAGGTACCTCGCGCTTTGAGGAAACAATGACAGCTTCCGTTTTCTCTTTCGCTAGAATCAGCTGTTTGCTGGTCATGCATTTCTGGATCCGCGTCATGGCCACTGTGATTTTAGTTCCAATCTCCTCCAGGTCTTTGCCCAGAGCGGTAACAGCGACGTCATCAGCGTGCTCTGTCAGCTTGACCCCTTCAGGGAGGTTGATGTTCACAAGACCGTCATAAAAGATGTTCCACAAAGTGGGGCTAAGAAAAGAGCCCTTTGGAACCCCACACGTCATCTGAAAGTTCTCTCTTTTCCCCTGTGCCTCTATAATGATTTCTCTGGATGTCAGGTAACTCTGGATGAGTTTAGTCGAGTATGGGCTGCACCTCTCCTTTCGATTTCATCCACAAAGCGTTCCTGATATCATGTGTAATAATGATCCCCACCTTCCTGTGTCTATGGCTTCGTTTGTATATACCTTCCCTTAGAAATTCCAGCACACTTTGAACAGCCATTATGGTTGATTTGCCATTGCTGAAACCAAACTGTCTGGCTGAGAGAGTCTCGCTGAGATTTAAGTCCTTGGAGAGCCTTATTGCGAGGATAATATGCACCAAGAGCTTGCTTACAGTATCTAGGAGACACAGAGGACTTTGGTGTCACCTGGTTCTCTTTCGTTGGTTTTTCAATGAGGACTAATTTGGCCATTTTCCAGGTTTCTGGGTTGTTGAAGGTGTAATGGAATATCTCTGGGTGGCTCGTGACCGCGCTTTAATGACGTCGACAGGAACCCCATCCAAACCAGGCGCTCTGTGCGACTTCAGCCTGATAATAGCCTCAGTTACCTCCTTGTTTGTGACTTCCAGAATTTCCTGGTCTCTGTCTCGGAGGTCAATCCATGCAATCTTTGGTTTAGCTGGGAAGAGCCATGAAAAGAGCCAAGGAAGTCCCAAAGGGCTCTTTTCATGGTTAAAACACTGTTTGGGGTGTTCATTTTGAGTCTTTTCATGGCGATCTTATACGCATCTCCACAGCAGTTCTCATTGATCTCCTCGCACAGCTTTCCCCAGCAGGATCTCTTGAGTGCCATGATGGCCAGTTTCAGTTCTTTTTTGTGTTTTGAGTATTTGGTTCTGTACTCCTCATTTCTCTCTCGCTGTTGGCAGTTTTTCCGGGTCAATTCCCTTTTTTCTTTGAGGCAAGTAGCTCTTAATTTTGCGATATCCTGCGATCACCAGTGGACAGGTCTTCTGTTGGTATTGCTCGATTTTCGGGGCATGGATGCACAAGCTGTGCAGAAGTTGGATTAATTGTTCGGGGGTGCCGGGCAGATCTGTGATTGTTACCCCATTCATGAATTCCTCCACTCTTTCCAGATTTTAACTTCTTTTGGATCCAGAAAGTGTCCTTACGCGGAGTCTTGTGTTGAGGCCCGTTTTGGAGCTCAAAATAGATGTAGTTATGGTCACTCATAGTCTCCTGGTTGAGAACTCGCCAGTTTACGATTCTGGAATCGATCTAGCCTCTGGTCAGTTAAGTTCCACTATGGAGGAAGACTGCCCTCTCTGAAAGGTTGGTTCCTGTCCCGTAATCTGGAGGACTAGGTCTTTAAGGCCATAAAGTCGGTGAGTATATCACATCTACCGTTTGAGAAAGGCATGCCCCAGGCTAGAGAACTGGAATTGAAGTCACTCGTGATTATTTTAGTAGGTCTATGGAGCTTCCCAAGGCATCCAGGGCTGTTTTAAACTCGTGTGTACTTGAATTTGGCGAAAAGTAGCAGCTTACAAAGTGAAATCTTTGAATTCAATATATACAAAACCATTTCTTGATCCCGAGCTGTTTAAGGGTAAGTCTCGATTAGTAACTCTGATGGCAGCGTTCACTCTTAAGTCAGTACGCCATCTTCCCTTCGTGATTTCTTTATTTGATTTGGTTCCGAGATGATGGGTAGAATGTCGATGTTCCTTTTCCTTGCGGTTGCTTCTGCTAGATTGTGTGCTGCGTGGCAGCGATTGAGATTTACCTGCATCTATATATATATAAACGTGAAATTCACTCACTCACTGACTGACTGACTGACTGATTAAACACGAAATCTCGAAAACTACTAAACCAATCGAGATGAAATTTTGCAAACAGGTAGGTAATAGGTTGGAGATGTTCACTAAGAAATAATATCAACATGGCCTTAAGCAATCGCCTTAAATAACCAAAAATAAGAAACGGTGTGGTGCGGGAGTGCGGGGAAAAAAGTGTAAACAGAAACAGACGACGTGTCATCTGTCAAATTCAGAAATATGACAAGCACAATCAAGTTCATAGCGATTTTCCATTTGCAAAAAAATGTGTTTTTGTTGTTATATTTTCATGCTTTCACCAGAAACAATTCGGAACCGATTCTGAACAAATTCCACCGGTCCCAGGCTAAGCTAACTTTAAGTTTTTAGACATGACATTCGCAATTCGTTCACGTATTCGACAGTCTGAAGCAAGGTTCTGGAGTTTTTATTCGGTTCCAAAACTTTTCGCGATAAAATAGGAACCTGAACCCATTCACAAGTTGGGTTCGGATTACTCACTCCGAGTTGCTCCGATCGCACTCCAGCCGTTATCTGATAAGCTAAAAGGTTATACCTACCCGACCGGCTGAAGTGCGAACGGAATCACTTGGAGTGCACGGAGTGAGCAAGCCGAACCCAGCTATAACTGGGCATGCGCTCTACGATAGTCCTCAATTAGTTCCGGACTGGTTCGGAATCGGTTCAAAATATGATCCGCGAACAAAGCTATTAGCAGCGAGTGGCACTTCAGAAAAATTTAACGTCAGCTGTCAAAAAATAGTCTTCATATTCTACAGCCACAAAAAATGTGGTTTACAGAGAGGTCCCATATGTCTGACGCAACTATCCTCTTAGCTCTTTGAAAGAAGATTACCTAATGCTACCTACACCCTACACCTACAAAATTTGTTTAGGGCGTGCGAAGCCGCGGGCAACAGCTAGTTATTTTAATAAAGAAGGATGGGGTATTAGGCCTGTATTGATCTTCCTTGGTGGTCTTGTGGTTTCTGCGAATGTAAACACTACTGTCTATTCAGCTCGTAGGTCTCCACCAGCTTTCTCCTGTGTTGTTCGATTTGTTCTCGGAACTTGGGACACCCTGCGTTGTCCATTCTGTGCCGTTTTTCATTACAGCTGAGGCCTTGTGGTTCCTGGGAGCATAGCTTAGCCTGGTGTCCTGTGCTGCCGCAGTTCATGCAGTTCTTGGATCTATCTGAGCCCTTGCAGTCTACGGTCCAATGCCCAAAGCCTAGGCACTTATAGCAGACCTCTTTTATAAGGATGTAAGCCTAGCTTGGGAGGACCGGAAAAATCATTTTACAATTTTGTGTGGTGACCTTAATGCTAAAGTGGGTCTAAAGGCTGATGTTTCTGAGACCTCGCTTGGATGCTTTGGTTTGGAGGGCAGAAACGATCGCGGCGAGACACTTCTGGGGTTTCTGCTACAAAACAACCTCTATTCCTTATGAATAGTTTCTTTGACAAAAAATTCAAGCAAAGATGGACTTGGAAAAGCCCAAACGGTCTGACAAAAATTGAGATCCACTTCATAAAGACCGACAATAAACATATCATCAAGGATGTATCAGTATTAAATAAATTCACCACTGGCAGTGACCACTGTATGGTAAGAGCAAAAGTCCATCTCAATTTAAAAAAGGAGTGACATAGAATGGTCAATGCGTCAAATAAAAATCCTTGGCATCCGCCGATTGATACTTATAAATTTCAACAATGGCTTTGAGACTTATTAAAAGAACCTGAAATGGACATAAACATGAATGAAGAGGAAAAGATACTATAGTGAAGGCCCTGACAACACGCCAAGATAAACACAACAACCAAAAAGGACGAAAGGATAAGCGAAAAAACTAAAGAACTAATGCGAGAAAGAAGAAACAAAAGAAGTGAAAAAGCAACCACAGAGGAAGAGCTAAGGGGAATAAACAGGCAAATCTCTAAAGCAATAAGAAGACATACAAGGAGATACAAAATGAGAGAAATTGAACGAACCATAGAGAATAACAAAAGCGTGAAGGTACTCCAAAGAAAACTTAGAAATGGAAGGAAAGAAATATGCAAAATGAGAAACAAAGATGGAGAACTTACGACCAATAGAAAGGAAATATTAAATATAGTGGAGGAATTCTATAAACTCCTCTACAAAACTCATTATGATGAAGAAAATCCAGAATCCGTAATTCTGACATCAAGAGGGGGCATTTTCAACCAAGGATCAGAAGAGCTTCTTGATATTACCATAGAGAAAATAGAATTAGCATTAAAAAATACAAAAAATAATAAAGCGCCAGGGGAAGACAACATAGTTAGATACGCAATAAAAATTGCTAAAAATAAAAGAGCTTTTTAACCTCTGTCTATTCAATAGTAAAGTCCCCAAAAATTGACATAATTCCATTGTAATCCTGCTTCACAAAAAATGAGATATATAGCAGAGTTAGAGAACTACCAACCAATAAGCCTCTTAAGTCACCTTTACAAACTGTGTACTCGAATTATAACCACCCGACTGGAAAATAAATTGGATTTCTACCAACCTGTCGAACAGCCAGGTTTTCGTCACTCATAGAAAAGACAATGAAATACAACAAAGCTTTAGTAATGAATTCGTGGACTTCCACAAAACCTTCGACTCAATAAAGTTAAATGCAGTGTAGAATACACTTTAGAAATTTAGAAACAACTACCGATATACCAATCTCATCCACAATATCTACAAAAATGCAACAATGACGGTAAAACTACATGAAATTACCTACCTCATAACTATTGAACGTGGTGTTCGGCAAGGCGAAACGATGTCACCAAAACTGTTCATTACAGTCATAACATAGATGGCAAGAACCTAAACAACTTACGTTTTGCAGATGATATAGTGCTATTCTCGGATAATCTAGAAGAAATGCCACTGATGTTGCAGGACCTGCAAGAGGTGTGTGGAAAAGTCGGTCTTAATATCAATATGTCAAAAACAAAAATCATGACAAACTTTGTTTCCTTCTAGTTGTGGCTTGAAGATTGACGGAACTGAAATTCAAATGGTAGACAGATATGTGTACCTTGGCCATGAGGTCAGCCTCTCAAGGGATAACCAGACATGGGAACTAAAGAGAAGATTCACTCTCTCATGAGCAGCTTTTGGAAGACTTAAAGGCGTTTTCAAGAATGACATTCTCGTCAATCTAAAAAGAAGAGTTTTCGATCAGTGCGTGCTACCAGTAATGACAAATGGCTCAGAAACCCTAACACTAACAACAACAGCAAAGAAACTCAGAGTTACACAGAGGAAGATGGAGAGATCCATGCTTGGGGTAACCTTGAAGGACCAAATAAGAAACGAGGATCTGCGCGAAATAACCGGTGTCAGTGATGTCGTTTGAGTTATTGCGAAGCTTAAGTGGAACAGGGCTGGTTACGTTGCATGGATGCGGGATGATCGATGGTAGAAGAGGCTTCTTGAGTGGAGACCTAGAACGGACAAGCGAAGTAGAGGAAGACCGCCTACGCGTTGGTCGGACGATATTAGGAGGACACGCAGCAACTGGAAACAAATAACACAAAAAAATCGATTGGAATGGAAAATGATTAGGAAGGCCTATGTTCAACAGTGGACGCAGAAGGCTGGTTGATGATGATGATGATGATGAATTGATAAAAAGATGTTCCCATAAACAATCAAGGTCTTATCCTAATTTAAAAAAAAAATATCGTTAACGTTGCACCCCTAAAATTAACCTACCCTTGGGTTGTTTTTGTAATAAAAATAATTTGAGCTTAGTTATCTTAGGCCTTGAAACATTTCAAGATTTTTCAAAAATGGAAATCTGCAGAAAAATCGTCAAAAATGCTTCTTTAATATTACCAAATCCCGTCTATTATAAGCCTTCGAAGAAATTATCTATTCAAATTTAACTTTTCCCATTCCCTGGCTGGACTCTCTCTAGTCTAACAATGGCAATTTAATAAAGCGCTTTCCATTAAACCAAACCGTCCGTAATCGAATTAACCTTGACCCGTTCAACCAAAAAAAAAAGTTTCCGGAGCAAAGTGCAAAATCTGTTTCCACCAACAACAACCAAACCAACCCTCTCAATTTGAATTTTAATTAAATACAGTTAGGATATCGACCGGATTTTAGGGGAAAGCTCAATTAAGAGATAACTTTATTTAGCAGTTTGCATATTGAACCCTTCTCGGATGAAGTTAGGTAGGTAGGTATTTCAAATTTTACGCATATACGCTAGAAAAATAAAAATTATTTAATTGAAAAACTTTTCAATCAAAAGTTGAAATATTTGAATTTAAATGAAATGTAACTTTTGGAAAAGTATAATGGTAAAAGTTTTGATTATATAATACACCCTGTAGATTTATAATGCAATGGTCTTATTTTACGATTTTGCACCCTTTTGGTGGAATTAGGACACACACTAGCTACAAATAAATGACTTCTATCGATTACAGTGCATGCCTTGCATTTTTAATAAAAACTAGAATATAACAGGGAATTTCTAGATATTAGAGCTTTTTCCACACTGATTTGTTGGGAACATCAATTGTTTGTTGTGCATAACGGTTTGATTTATGATGAGAGTTTTGTAATATCAGTACAGAGAAAACCATTTATTGACTGAAAATTCTTTGTGCCTCAAAAACGAAAACTTACTTACCTTTCAACGGTATTTAAAATCTAATAATTCACCAGCTTTTCAGGAGCGGTAGCGCGTTTTCCGATAATCACATAAAAAGTTTTTTTTTTCGGTGGATTATCGCGTTTGTAAAACAGCGGAAAACCTTTTAGAAGAAAATTTGATTTTAAAAATCATGCACGTCAAGAAAACGCTAAATAAATTGAGTTTCTATATGGTTCACATTTTTCTTATCAAGAGGTAGAAATTTCATACATTATTTAAAGGTGACACAAGTTCTTTATCTTTTATTGAAGTTTTTGGACGAATTCCTTCGACAGAGTGGAATTGGGAAAACTTTAAATTGTTTTATTTTTCCCGCAGAATTCCAAACGTTGTTAAGACGTTTTGTAACTCCCACTCACCGCCCTCGAAGCTCCGGCTCTACACATTTTAAAAATGTAAAGCCTCCGAGGAATAAAGTAGAGCTATATTATTATCTCTCGGCTCGGTAGGCAAGATTAAATACATATTATTATATAATTTACGTAGCTTGTTTGCCAAATGTAGTTACCCTTAGCCACAGCGGTCCCAGCTAAATATGTACAAAAGCAATTAACCCTTAGTGCTTAAATTAGATTTTTGATGAGTGGGTGTTTTAATTATACGATGTCATTTTGATTTATGAGCCTCTGTACTTTATTTCAGATAGCAGCGTTACAAGAACTAATAGATTCTGAACTATATTTTAATTTATTTTATTGGAAAGTCTACACAGATTAAACTAATAATCTTATTATTGAAATCGAGTTGGGGAAAATGAGAAATAGAAAAAGAAAAACTAAAAATTCAACACTTAATGATAATTTTCGACAAGTGTAGTAGGTATTCGTGTTCCTATAAGAAATATATGTATTTCAGTTTTAATTAGTTTCCCATTTACCTGAGGTAAGAAGAAAAAACGTGTAGTTTTTAAACTAATGAGAATAACTCACATTTGAGTGCGTCAGGTTAACCTTGGTCATTAGATTTGTTTACATTTGCTCCAGTATATTTTTGTGAATTTGTTGTGAAAAAGGTGACTATAAATTTTGAAATTGTCGGTAAAAGTGAGTATAAGTGCTGTGGTACCTGTTGCAGCAATTGTTCGAATTTCCCAGAGAAAGCTGGCCCTTGGAATTTAAAATCCAACCGAATTTCCTTGGACTTTGACCTTTATTTTGTGCTTTGTTTTGTTTCCACCAACCGCCACCGAACCACCTGTTCTTAAGCCAAACTTTTTTACACTCACTGAGTTTCCGCTCATTCCCCTGGGTTGCGTGACGTCATACTAAATACATCTACATAATCTACCGCAATGCCAACAATGTCTGAAGTCTGTTCAAAATGTAATACTCCTTGCTTTTTTTAAGGATGTTACAAAGAGTAATGAAATCAAGGACCTGTTTGGAGGCCCCAGTGATATGTGTAGATCAACCATCTGTAGGCAGTGCTCTGGAGTATCATCGAGCGAGATTAGAGTGCTAATTGCTCAAACAAGAGTTGTAACATACTATTGCTCTGAGTGCGTTGAGATTATACGTACATCAGTCAAAAATCTTCCAACTTTGAAAGAATAGATTAGCAACATTGAAAAGAAATTGAGCGTCCTTGAACTGTCTCACAAAAATCCTGTGAACAGGGTTCCAATGATAAATGAGGCAACCAGAAAACCTACAAATATAACGAGTTGACTAATGGTTCCTTTGTTGCATTAACAGCTAACCTAAAGAATATACTCAATTCCCAAACTGAACTCATTGGCACACAGTTAAATAATGCAGTTAACAACATTAAAGACGCCAATAAGGAGTTGCTTAGATTTCTTACTCAGAATAATGAAATTATGAAAATGCCACTCCTGAGCAGCACAAAATTGGATCCACCTAAGTGAGTGAAGCAATCAACAGGGCGGTCATGGCTAATAATACCAATAATGGCAGTAAAACTCGGGTTGTTGGGTGCTGAATAGCGCATAAAGGGCTCAAATAAGAGTAGCTTGGGGCTAGCAGTAGCAGCTAAGCAATCATGGTTCTATGTGGGGAATCTAAGTGGTAACACCACGGCAGATCAACTGAAAGTTCATTTGGAATCCAATAATATAACAACTCAGGTAATGGAGAAATTACATTCTAGGAACAAACACATAGTAGCTTCCTTTAAATTCTCTGTAGAGCCTACATATGATTTATCAATATTGAGACCAGATTTGTGGCCTGAAGACACAACAGTAAAACCCTTTGTTTTCCTCGAATCAGGAACCTCTAGATCATTCCACAACAGAATATTTTTCCCAAGAAACAGAAAGTTTCAAAACAATCCTCAAAACCGTGTCCAGAATCGACTATAGGTGTCTATTACCAGAATGTACGGCTGTTTCGAATTCTACTAACTTTTTGTTCTTTGTTGTTGTTGGACATTCCTTGTCATGTCCATCAGCTCATTTAGAACTGGACTATATGTATAGATTACTGACTTTGACTCCCTTTAGAAATCTCTTTTTCTTTCATTTTTGGATACGGTCTTACATCAGTTAAACTTATCTTTCTGGTTTTACAGTTTTCTTCATGGGAAACCTGGCGTTATGACTCTGCATTGGAAGTTTACTGGAGGTGCTTCTTCATGTAAAATATGGGTTGGAGATGACATAGTAGAGGTTGACGGCTGGGCAGGCGCACAGCTTGAATCGCCATTTGGAGCCAATGTTTCAGATTGTTTTTTATTAGCAGTTGAATCTTGAGCTTGATTTTGAGGTTTGTTTGTAACTGTGCTTGCAATAAAATCTTCATCGGAAAAAGCTAAAAGATTAACAGGCTAGATAGGTACCTGGCTTCTTGTTTATGATGTTTTGTCTCGTGAATGCTCTGTTAGAGGCTTTATTGGTAAATTCTCCTAGATTTTGTAATGGTCTTCCCAGGGTTAAAAATCAACCAGTCGTCATAAATAGTGGCCAAGGCATACTTGAAGGGTCCATATATCTCAACATCTAAAGGCCTGCATGCGGTGAGTGGTATGCGGAGAGAATGAAAGAAGAGTAATTCCTGATTCTTTACAAAATTTCACCGCTTCTAAGGACACATGTGATGTATGATTATTCACAAGAAGAAGAAAGGAATTTTCTAATTGTGTAGTTTTTAATGTGTTCTAAAACACGCAGAAACGACGCTTTTGTCATCCAGGCAGTTTTAGTTTCTGAAGCTCCTTGTATATATTCGCTAGGATTTCGAATTCTATCAACTATGTACGCAGGAGGAATAGTATTGCCTGCAGCATTTATGATTTCTACAAATGTTATATTTTCTCCCCGCTCTCCTGAAAATACTTGGCCAACTTGTTTCTTCCCCTTGGTAGCTATGACATTCACTGATTTTAGGACTGTTGAGACTCCGGTTTCGTCAAAGTTGAAGACTCTTTCTCCTTTAAATTTCAATTTTTCCAAAACCGATAAATAATTTTTAAAAAATTCGTTAACACGATCCTTGTTGAACCCAGTCACTCTCAATAAACTGGTACTTTCTGCGGTGTCAATATATAAGAAAACACCCTGTACTTGAACAATAACTTATTATGTAAGGTCAGAATTTGTAAGATTATCCAGTTTTTGTCAATTTGCCTTTTAACAGGAATTAGTAATGTTACCTAGTTTACCAAACTAGTAACATAATGTAACAAGTTATTCAAGTACCTACAAACGAGTGGATTGTTGCGGAACTTATGGGTGGACCTCTGCGGGACGAGCGTAGCGAGTTCCGCAGCCATCTATTCACCAATATGTTGTTCAAGTACGATACTAACCTGACTCACTCAAATGTTAGTTATTCTCATTAGTTCAAAAGGTACACGTTTCAGGTCAGTGTCTTATTTATCAACAGTATATTGGTAAATAGATGGCTGCGGAACTCGCTGCGCTCGTCCCGCAGAGGTTCACCCATAAGTTCCGCAATAATCCACTTGTTTGTACCTTAACAATAACTTATTATATAAAGTCAAAATTTGTAAGATTATTCACTTTTTGTCAATTTGCCTTTCATCAGGAATTAGTAATGTTACTTTACCAACCTAGTACCGTAATGTGACAAGTTATTCAAGTACAAACGAGTGGATTGTTACGGAATTTATGGGTGGACTTCTGCGCCATCTATTGCATGCAACATTTCACATTTCTGACATTCAATTTTTGTTTCTGACCATGGATTTTAAAAATTTAGCCAATACTGTACAACTTTTGTATTTATACCTTTCATCTACTGTAATGGCGTGTCAATATATAAGAAAACACCCTGTAATTGAACAATAACTTATTATGTGAAGTCAGAATTTGTAGGATTATCCATTTTTTGTCAATTTGCCTTTTAACAGGAATAAGTAATGTTACCTACTTTACCAAACTAGTAACATAATGTAACAAGTTGTTCAAGTACAAACGAGTGGATTGTTGCGGAACTTATGGGTGGACCTCTGCGGGACGAGCGTAGCGAGTTCCGCAGCCATCTATTCACCAATATGTTGTTCAAGTACAATACTTTTCTCATTAATTCAAAAACTACATTTAGATGAATGTCTTACTTGAAAAGTTCAACAGTATATTGGTGAGTAAATGGCTGGCAGAAGTCCACCCATAAGTTCCGCAATAATCCACTTTTTTGTGCAGGGTGTTTTTTTGTATATTAACACCCCACCTACAGCCTTTACCTTTATAGGTAGAAGAAAAAGGTAAATATTTACAGTTTTTATTGAATTTTTAGAAACCATAGTTAGAAACAAAATTTGAATGTCAGAAATGTGAAATTTTGCATGCTTTCAACTTTTTTCAAATGGGATGCCCTTTTATTCTATATTTTTGAAGAGCTCAATATATCTCATATATTCGGCTCCAAAAATTGTAAAAATACTATCCTACTACTGATTTTGTGAACCATTCTACCTGTACCTACTTGGCTTCTCTGGTAGTATTTGAAAAATTTTTAGAACCAAATATGTTGGAGACGGCGCAACCAAATATAGACAAACTATATAGTTTTGGAATCGGGAAATTGTGCTCTTCAAGAATATAGAACCAAATATAGGGCATCTCATTTGGAAAAATCTGAAAGCATGTAACATTTCACAATACTGACATTCAATTTTTGTTTCTGACCATGGATTCTAAAAATTTAGCCAATACTGTACAACTTTTGTATTTAAACCTTGTAAAGGTAAAGGCTGTAGGTGGGGTGTCAATCTATAAAAAAACACCCTGTACATATGTGTATGGTGTATATATGTACATATATGTATGTGTATGGGTGTACCTGCGATGGTTCTTTTTCTCACAAGACTATTATAATACATTGGACGGGAAAACTAATAAACTATTGCGAACAATAAATATGTTTTGGCAAAATTCGGCCTACCATAGTACTGGAAACTATAGGCAGTATTTATTACCTATAATTTCCAGTACTCTTTGTGCCCGCGACTAGGGTGGAAATGTCCATATTTTCACAAAAACCCTTTTTTCGATGAATCGCAATTATTAGTTTTACCTCCTTAAACCACCCTAAAAGTAATTTGTAAGTCAAGTGAGGTTCCCCAAACGATATTTTTTGGTACTGCCTATAATTTTTGGTACTGTTTGTGCCCGAGAATAGGGGGGAAATGTCCATATTGTCACAAAAACCCTTTATTCGATGAATTGCAATTATTAGTTTTACCTCCTTAAACCACCCTCAAAGTATTTTGCAAGTCAAGTGAGGTTTTCCAAACAATGTATTTTGGTACTGCCTATAATTTCCAGTTCTGTTTGTACCCGAGACGGGTGGAAATGTCCATATTTTCACAAAAATTATTTTTTCGATGAATCGCAATTATCAGTTCTACCACCTTAAACCAACCTTAAAGTAATTTGTAAGTCAAGTAAGGTTGCCCAAACGATGTATTTTGGTACTGCCTATAATTTCCAGTACTGTTTGTGCCCGAGACTAAGGTGGAAATGTCCATATTTTCACCAAAACCCTTTTTCAATGAATCGCAATTATTAATTTTACCCCCTTAAACCACCTCTAAAGGAATTTGCAAGTCAAATGGGTTCCCCAAACGACTGCCTATAATTTCCGGTTCTGTTTGTGCCCGAGACTAGGGTGGAAATGTCCATATTTTTACAAAATTCCTTTTTTTGGTGAATTGCAATTATTAACCACCCTTTAAGGTTCCCTGAACTGGCCTGAACGGTGTATATTGGTACTGCCTATAACATCCAGTATCATTTGTGTCCAAAACTAGGATGGATTGTTTCATGGATCCCAATTATGTATAAAACCTAATTAAATTTTCATTTCAAAAACAACCCAAGGGTGGGTTAATTTCAAGGTTGCAACGTAAACGATATATTTTTTTTTTCAAATTAAGATAAAACCTTGATTGTTTATCGGAACATCTTTTCATCAATTAATATCCCAAAATTGATTATCTTGCTCTTATCCAACGTAAATAAAACTAAAAGTTTCCCCTCAGCTCAAATATCATCCAAACATCTTCCCTTTTCCGATAATTGGGCAAATTAAAACAGATTACGCGCCCGCCGAAATCGATTCTTCTAAAATATTTTATTACGAAAGTTCCTTATTATTAAAAGGATAAACCTTCCATTAAGCGGTACCGTTTTGTAATATTCATAAAAGTGAAAATGGGGGGGACCCTACTCATTAATTTGATGGTGATTTTAGCGTTGCGGAATGTTGGGAGAGAACCTGTTAAAATTTTGATAAGGAATACTCTGTTGAATTAGCTGTAATGTCACGGAATACGAAAATAGGTTAATTTATTCAAACGTAGGATAACAAGGATAAATATCGAAATGAAGAAAAACTCCATGAGGAAACCACCTGTAAATAAGTTTCCATCTTTATCCAAAAAGAATTAATGAGAGTTTTAAGAAAGTTATTTGTAGAAAATTGTGAAGAAAATTTGAAAAGTTTGGAGAAATTCGAGGAAGTAAATATTGCTTATCAAAAAATCTGAAGAGGTGTGCCATAAACATCGCTCCAAAATCTCGTAACTTGAATTTTTGAGTTTATCTATACTTATCTTATTATTTATTGTAAATGTGTTTTGTTCCTAAGCCTTCATAACCCAATCACGCGTATATACAGTTTGCTTCTAAATATACCAACTAATTTACAGTACATTGAGTAAATGAAAGCAGCTGGCACGCAACCGCATCCAAAACTCCCCATCAATGAACCGAAACAACCCTTTGAAGTGTTTATTAAGCATCACTCACGAGAGGAGGGCTTACCTTTTTTGCATAAACGCATCCCCGATATTTGAGGTGTGCAATATGTTAGATAAACGCCACAAAGCCCAAACACGTGTGCAAATTAGTAAATTCGAAAAGGAAACCAAGTGGAGTGTGGATAGTGATGATGGGATTATGAAATTACCTTTACAAAGGCAAAGAAGCATTAAATCTGCTTTTTTGACCGTACAGTTCTCATTATTGACGAACGGCTAGTCAAAGAGTCTTTGAGGTTACAGTCTTTTGGTCAATTTTGTCGTTTCTAAGCGTGAAATTTGATTGGTCAAAGGATCTATCATCCTTTCACATGTGAATGCTCACGCGTGTTAATAAATAATATGTTGTAGCGTTAACTTGGGCGTGAAGAAACTTCAAAGAGTTGAAATTTTACTGAACTGTTAATAATTTACATATATTTTTATAAGATCGATTCGGGATGTAGATGAATAACAAAAATTCCCCCAGCACAACGAATATTGTACACGCAAGTTTAATCCAATTATTTAGGAAAAGGGAGCGGAATATGGGCCAAACGGAGTGGCTAGAGAGCCTCGGGGGGAAACGAAACTTTATAATTTGATCAGCAAATATTATTCTACCGCGGTGAAGATGTGTATGTATTTCCTTATTTAATTATCGGTTGTGGTGCTTAATTTTTCTTTTTTCTTCAAGGGAGATGATCTTTAATTTAATTAGTTTTCAAGTTTAATTCAGTATGTAGTATCTATTGGATTTCTACTAAACTATTTTTGATTACAGACCGACGCCTATGCAGGGGCGGATACAGGCCTTTTGAAAGGGGGGGAGGGGCGTTTTAGTTAAAGTAAACCAGATTGGGTTAGTTTGGGTTAATTTTGGCAACGCATTGTGCAAGATACGGTATTTCGAAGGAATGGTTCATAAAAATATGGGAATGGGGAAACTATTTAGGAGAATAAGGTGATTTTAGATAGGTAGGTACAGGGTGTTTTTTGTATATTCACGCCCCACCTTCAGCCTTTACCTTTACAGATAAAAGAAAGGTGTAAATAAAAAATTTGTACAGTTTTGGCTGAATTTTTAAAAACCATGGACAGAACAAAATTTGAATGTCAGAAATGTGAAACTTTGCATGCTTTCAGCTTTTTTCAAATGGGATGCCCTATATTTCATTCTATATTCTTGAAGAGCACAATGACCCGATTCCAAAAATATATGGTTTGTCTATATTCGATTGAACAGTCTCTCATATATTCAGCTCCAAAAATTGTAAAAATACTATCCTACTAGCTAAGCACCTTTCATCTACTTGTAAAGGTGAAGGTTGTAGGTGAGGTGTCAATATATAAAAAAACACCCTGTACTTGAATAATAACTTATCTATTATATAAAGTCAGAATTTGTAAGATTATCCAGTTTTTGTCAATTTGCCTTTCAACAGGAACTAGTAATGTTACTTTACGAAACTAGTAACATAATGTGACAATTTATTCAAGTACAAATGAGTGAAATGTTGCGGAACTTATGGGTGGACCTCTGCGGGACGAGCGCAGCGAGTTCCGCAGCCATCTAATCATCAATATGTTGTTTAATTACGATACTAAACTGACTCACTCAAATGTACGTTATTCTCATTAGTTTAAAAATTACACGTTTCAGGTGAATGTCTTACTTGAACAGTTCAACAGTATATTGGTAATTAGATGGCTGCGGAACTTGCTGCGCTCGTCCCGCAGAGGTCCACCCATAAGTTCCGCAACAATCCACTTATTTGTACTTGAACAATGACTTATATAAAGTCAGAATTTGTAAAACTATCCACTTTTTGTCAATTGGCCTTTTAACAGGAATTAGTAATGTTACTTTACCAAACTAGTAATGTCACAAGTTATTCAAGTACAAACGAGTGGATTATTGTGAAATTTATGGGTAGACCCAGCCATCTATTCACCAATATGTTGTTCAAGTACAATACTAACCTGATTCACTCAGTTGTGAATTTTTCTCATTATATAGTTCAAAAACTACACGTTTCAGGTGAGTATCTTATTTGAACAGTTCAACAGTATATTGGTGAGTAGATGGCTGCGGAATTCACTGCGCTCGTCCCGCAGAGGTCCACCCATAAATTCCGCAATAATCCACTTATTTGTACAGGGTGTTTTTTTATATATTGACACCCCACCTACAGCCTTTACCTTCACAGGTAGAAGAAAGGTGTAAATACAAAAGTTATACAGTTTTGCCGGAATTTTTAGAAACCATGGTCATTAAATATCAGAAATGTGAAATTTTGCATGCTTAGAAAATTTTATTTTAAAAGGGGGGGAGGGCAGTTGCCCCCCACTGTGTCCGCCACTGTGCCTATGATTAAAAATTGAATTCAATTTCGACAATTCCAAAGAAAGTGGTTAGCATGCAAAACCCATTTACAAGAACCCAATGCAAGAGTTGGAAATCAATGTTTGGGATGTTGCTGCGTGAGCGAGAATCAAATGGGAATCGAAGTCAAAGGACCCCGCAATATTTATATGGAAATTGGTTACCCGTGATATTTGGATGAAATTTGGGCAACATTTTTTACTATGGGCACAACCCTGTATATTATGACAGGTGAGGCGTGGTTAGCTGTCAAATATTGGAATTTTATATTCAAAAGCAGAGTGACTATGGCAAATTTT
Organism: Ceutorhynchus assimilis; assembly: GCA_917834065.1. NCBI lineage: Eukaryota > Metazoa > Arthropoda > Insecta > Coleoptera > Curculionidae > Ceutorhynchus > Ceutorhynchus assimilis. The sequence goes on from OU892284.1 coordinate 38,884,497, forward strand.
GATGGACGAAGTATCGATTTCTACTAAGTCGACCAAGTTAAGTCGAAAAATGTCAACCATTTTGACACCTGTCAAAACCCTGCCAAACGGCAGCACTCATCTTTTCTAGTTTTCAATATTTTATGATGTCATTTAATATTTTCAACTTGTATGTAAATTCTGAATTCAAACATTGAAAAAAAAAAAAAAACCGAACTGTCAAAACCTGTCATTTGTTTTAGTAGAAAAAAAAAAACTCTAATCTAGTTCTTTCTCGTTTTAAGGTGATAAAACATTGAACAAAGTTCATGCACGTCACATTCTGACAGCTGTCAGAATCTGTCAATAGCTTTTATTCAAAAGCGAATCAAATCTAGTTTTTCTCCAATTTTAGTTAGGCTTATTTATGATAAAGCATGAAAAAACATTATACGCAGGTTTCAGATTTTGATAGAGATGTCAAAATTTATTTTAAAATACGTAGTTTTAGTACAAACATTTTTATATACCGGCGATTTTTTTTGAGTATTTTAATAAAATCATTATAGTACTCAGTACTATTATGAAATCATTAAAGTACTCAAACATTTTGACGGTTACAAATGAAATCCACAATGATGTCATGTCAGGTCGGATTATAAAATATTGTATGAAATCCGGATCATAAGCAATCATTATGACACACGCCGTGTTATCAGATGTAATGTTTTTTCATGCGTTATCATAAATAAGCCTAACTTAAATTGGAAAACAACTAGATTTGATTCTTTTTTGAATAAAATCTATTGACAGATTCTGACAGCCTGTCAAAAAGTGACGTGCATGAACTTTGTTCAATGTGAACTACCTTAAAACGACAAAGAACTAGATTAGAGTATTTTTTCTATTGATATTGGAAACTGGAAATAATGAGTGCTGCTGTTTGGCAGGGTTTTGACAGGTGTCAAAATGATTGACATTTTTCGACTTAACTTGGGTTAGTAGGAATCGATACTTCGTTTATCAAAACCTGCCATAGTTACTCTGTTTTTGGATATAAAATTCCAATATTTGACAGCTAACCACGCCTCACCTGTCATATATACAGGGTTGTGCCCATGGTAAAAAATATTGCTTACGGCATCTCCAATAACACATTTAAATTTCATCCAAATATCACGGGTAACCAATTTCCATTTAAATATTGCGGGGTCCTTTAAAATATGCAGAATGTTTGTTTTCAAAAAAACAATATTTGTTTTCTCTCCAAAATTGTCATTTGGAAGTTATCTTAGAGTCTTTTTTGATTAATTCAGATCTGCTCTCTGCTCTATCGAATGATCAAAACTGAAAAGTAAAAAACAATTAAGTTACCAGACACTTTTCAACATCTTCAAGCTTCAATATCGAAATTTTTAGGAACCAAAATTTCGACCAAAACCCAATTTTGCGGCTTAATAGCTCAGAAAGTATTTGAGCTACCAGAACCAATTTAGTACAAATGTATACAGAATTTAATGTTTTTTCTAATGATATGTAGTATCTGCAGTTTTGAATAGTGATTATAACATTGAAAACATCAGAAATCAGTAAAATAATCCAATTGGCTTGGCAGTAACAGGGGCGGATACAGGCCTTTTAAAAAGGGGGGGCAGTTTAAGTTAAAGTAAACCAGATTGGATTAGTTTGGGTTAGTTTTGGCAGCGTATTGGGCAAGATACTGTTTTTCGAAGGAATGGCCAATAAAAATATGGGTTCAAATTTCAATCCGATTATTGGCTTGATTTCAATATACTAAATTAATTTGTGATCAATATTATGCAATTAATTATTAAGTTGTTGACAGGTCTCCGTTTACTAAAATATCATTATTATTGTGAACTAGGCTTAAGTGAATATGTACCATTGTCACCAAAAGTAACTGAGACAGCATCACATTAGCTCTTGTCCTATTATATGAATTTCATTGTCAAATATTTGTCAAACTATGGATTTAAATGCATCGGAATAAATGACAGTAGAATTAGTCCAGGAGATTATTATGCATTATTTGTGTCCCAGTTACTTTTCGTGATGATGGTACATTTAAAAAAGAGAACTCATCGGTTGCTCCATCTGTTGTCCCAAGCAAATAATTTTAAATAGTAAATTTCAAGAATAAAATAGGATTTCTTCTTATAAACAAATATAGGAACAAAAAAATAGGTAAAATTAAACCTTACAATAGGTAGCGTATTTATGTGCAATTTTCAGCTGTTAATGGTTTTTGTCTTTTACCAACATTCAGTGACTTCATAAAATTGTCGGTACCATCTGGCTAATTTTTGAAAGTAGATAATTGATTTATTGTTTTTGAGAGCTAGACAGCTATTTCTGAGTTCTGGTTCTGATGAGCTGGTATCCTATAAAACAGAGTGGAAAAATAGTTTGGATGTTTGAATTAAATAGGAAAGTTTACATTACTTTAGATTAAGTTCTACCATTGGTTCTACCAGTTCCATATTGACAAAGATGTCAATGAAGTCTTGGGTAATTCAACTTAGGTCGTTAGAATTCTCTCAATTGACAGGATTCTGGACTCGTGCTGGAGGGGATTCGTAACCTTTTTCTTTTAGAAGAAGATTCCTGACCAGGTGGTTGATTTTTCTTCTTGGCTCTGCCGATTTATTAAGTAGCCTGCTTTCACTTTAATTTTAAAATTAAGTTTCGTTTTGCCTTCTTTACGCTGTGCAACCGTTTTGGCTTAATGCCGATTTAACATAATTGAAGTTAACATTGACTGGTACGGTTACGATTTAACTTTCCACTCCGAGGCCATCCAACAACAAGGACTTGCTCATACTGCTCATATTGCTCATAACTGCTTACACCTGCTCATAACTGTTCACACATGCTCATAACCGCTTAGATGTGCTCATAACTGCTTACACGTCCCTATAACTGATTACACTTGTCTCTTTTGACTTCCATCTACCTCTATCTGTTCTACCTACTTCTACTGGCTTATAACTGCTTCCATCTGCTTGCTTATGACCGTCTAAGTACCCAAACCCAGTCCTGGTTTCGAGGTCTAGCTATACCACCCCTATTAGCGGCAAATTACAGGATAGACTATACTAGACCATCGTACGTTCTATCTTTTGGAAGGTAATGCTCGAGGTACTGTTATAAGATTTGGCAGTTTAAAGGAACAATTGTTGGGTAAGCCTCTTTTTATTATCAACATGGGCAGCAATTTAAAGTATAGCCTAATTCCTGGATGAATAGAGGTATATTTAGTTTATAGGTTAGTTTCATATATTATTAATCAGTACCTTTTATATTGAGCTCTATGACTGATTATTGGGACTATAGTAACTAGAGTATAACTTACATATTAAGTAGAGCTTTGCACCTCAAAACCCTTGATAGTATTTGCGTTTTTGATGCAAATTTGCATTATTTAATTTAGTAATAATAGCTTGACTTGAGTAAACACATGGCCACTTTTAAGTTTTAATAAGTAGGACACTTAGAGGACACATTTCATATTGCATTGTAATAATTATAATACTTAAATACAGAAACCTCATATAGTGTTTTCTTTAGAGAACTTTCATTTTATTGAATTTCTTAACCCAATTTTCAAACTGTCGACATCAGGGCTTCTTATTTCTAGTTAGGTTTGGCTATGAGAGTACTTTGACTGTTTCCTGTTCTGTATTTATGAGCGGATACTTTCTTTCTGGAGGGCCAAACAAAGGCGGCGTCCTATATTATGTATTATCCACGACCACTCTACTGAAGAGTTAGCTGGCTGCCCTATAAAGAAGTACTCCAGTGCAGAAATATTTCGTTGGTCACCTTTTGGGTTATAGTAGTTCTGGTCCTGGACTGACAATAGTCTGGGCAAATAAAATGCTTGCGACAAATTATAATACATTTTCATATGACAATGGAAGAACTATTTAGGAGAATAAGGTGATTGTTGCGGAACTTATGGGTGAACCTCTGCGCAGCCATCTATTCATCAATATGTTATTTAATTGGGATACTAAACTAACTCACTCAAATGTGCGTTATTCTCATTAGTTTTAAAATTACATATTTCAGGTGAATGTCTTACTTGAATAGTTCAATAGTATATTGGTGATTAGATGGCTGCGGAACTCGCTGCGCTCGTCCCGCAGAGGTCCACCCATAAGTTCCGCAACAATCCATTTATTTGTACTTGAACAATAACTTATTTTGTAAAGTCAGAATTTGTAAGATTATCCACTTTTTGTCAATTGGACTTTCAACAGGAATTAGTAATGTTACTTTACCAAACTAGTAATATATTGTGACAAGTTATTCAAGTACAAACGAGTGGATTGTTGCGGAACTTATGGGTGAACCTAGGCATCTATTCACCAATATGTTGTTCAAGTACAATATTAACCTGATTTACTCAGTTGTGAATTTTTCTCATTAGTTCAAAAACTACACGTTTTAGGTGAGTAAACAATTCAACAGTATATTGGTAAGTAGATGGCTATGGAACTCGCTGCGCTTGTCCCGCAGAGGTCCACCCATAAGTTCCGCAATAATCCACTTATTTGTACAGGGCGTTTTTTTATATATTGACACCCCACTAAGGTACAGCCTTTACCTTTACAGGTAAAAGAAAGGTGTAAATACAGAAGTTATACAGTTTTGGCTGAATTTTTAGAAACCATGGTCAGAAACAAAATTTTAATGTCAGAAATGGGAAATTGCCCCCCCTGCCCCCTTAATGTATCCACCACTGAGCAGTGACTGTAAAGCTAAAAATAGTTTTTTGATGACAACTCAGAAAGTAATCTTAAAATCAGTCAACAGAGTTAAGAACCATAAAAAGAATGATATTCAGGATAAATCTCAGAGATCCATGTCAGAAATGACGAGATACATGATCGAATAAATGTAAATAATCTGATCGCCCATCAAGACAATTCCAGGCGGACAAAACTTATTCTGGATTGGAAAGTATAACTACAGTGATAGAATCCTCCAATTATCATAAGCTAAAATTGCAAGAAATTGATAAGGTTTTCACAATTAACTAATATCAGTCCAACTTATTGAAACATATTTTTAACGATAACGCAATTAGGTTACCACATACACAGTCCTGCTGACCCACTTTCTAGGCCTTATCTCTTCGGAGCACAGGAACGGTTGGTTATTATGTATGTTAATCACCATCCAGGGCTATTATCTTATGATGGCTGGTTGTCACGACGACTAATGAACCTCAATACAGAGGCTACATGTCAATTTGCCGAAGAATTATTATTATTATCCTCGTGCTGGCTGTAGGGAGTATAGAAACTAATAAGCGAATAGGAATTAATTATTTTACAGAATAGACTCTATTGTTTCGAATATTTAATTAAACTAGCTTAGTTTTTTTTTATCATATTTAGCAGAAACATCATTGGAAAGAATCTAAAGCTTATTTGTAAATATCCTCTGTATAATAAGAATGAAAACCACTTTAAAGTAAAGTTACTTATCGATAAAACAAAAGCCCACGTCCCCTCACTTCAATTTTAATCTAATTTTCATTTTCCATTAACGACGAGAAATTGTATAAGTTTTCCATTTTCTCAAAGCCAACTTTATCAAGCGATGTACCGCTTGACGACTTCAAAGTGTGCCGCATTAATTTTTGAGACGGGGGTGCGTTCAGTTGAAACAGTGGTTTGATAATAATTAAAATTTGAGTCGGATTAATATCGTTCTATAATCGGCCATTAGACATCAAAAAGCCACAAAGTATTGTCAACCCCTCGAAGTTGTCCTTTTATACAGGCTATAAAATTCAATTTATTTGATCCGTTTCGACTTCGATAAAGAAATCGTTTATTTGGTCCCTTGTAGTTAATCTTTTCGAATTACAAATTGAATCTCTAGGGATCCAGTTAGTTTTATGTCGTTAGGACAAGAGCTTGGGATAAAACCCTTACATTTTTTTATATATGATAAATATTTTAACTTTGTATATTTTCTCTATATGAAATAGTTGTCGACTGGGAGAAACATTATCTCAAACTACTGGCCGTGGAAGCATTGCATTTTTCTTTTTTAAAAACAAAATTTCTCCTCCTGGCACAAAACGACCAATTTCAATGTATCGGGTAAAAGTTTCCATTCGAACGAACGCCACAGTAGTAATATTTTATGTTGACAGAATACGAAACAAGGGGCAAAGATTTTATTTTAGGAAAAATAATATTTTACACCGCGCCGAAAAGTTGAAACGTCTACAAATTTGTATTCCAGAACGTATAAAAACTAACGAAGGATCGCGATCTCTCCGTCAAGGACGGAAAAAAAAAACTATTGGTAAATTTCAAAGCTCTATTGAATTTGAAATGATATTGCACGACTGGTTATATGTATGGAAAAATATTCAGAGTGCTATAATTCTATTGGATTGTGGGTATAATTTCATAAAATATGCAATGCAAATTATCAATTCCCCTATTACTTGTTCTTCAATTTTTACACAATCCTCGAGGATACGATTGGCTTTTAAATAATATTCCATTGCCTTGCTAAAACAGGCCAACTTTATTCCACAATAGTAGTTAGCAATAAAGCTAAACCTCCGCATTTCCATGATTTTAAATTAAACCGAAGCTCAAAAGACAAGGAATATTTTGCTTTTCCCCGGAACCGGATTGTGTTTCGAGGATCTGAGCTTGAAATCGAACCCGGAAGAAAATTATAAACCTGATATTTTATCCCAAAAATAAAATGGAAATGCCAATTCAATGTAAAAGGATCCCTTTCAAGCCTAATATAAAAAAAAATCCCGATAAATCGTACCTTTTTCCGTTAAAGGAGACATTTTTTTTTTTTTTTTGGTGACCATCAAAAAATTATAAATTGAATTTTTCGACGATATCGTAAATATCCCGAATCTACATTTTATTAATCAGTAAGGGATGAAATTGGAAAAAAATTATTTAGGTAATTTCCTGCACCAAATAACAATTTCTACATTGAGCCACTTAATTACCTTAATGACTACATCGCTGTCTCCACTTAAAACTGATAGTGCAACTCTGGAGAGAAATAGGAAGCGCTATGACTGCTATCATTGTTCACGGAAACGTTTCGAATTAATTTTATCTTATTTGGGTTATGGCTGAGAGTCACGTTAACTTGTTGGATGTTTTTATACACTAATTAAGCTTCTCAAGAGAGTATAGTTTACCTAAATTATTGTTATAAATCTCTCGAAATGGAATTATCAAGACAATTCCAGAAACAATGACGTAGATACTATGAAACGGAATCGGCTGCCGAGGGAATAGTCAATGGTAAATTAAATGCCAATGATCCCAAATGAGACCTTCCAATTTCTCTGTCGAGGATTTGCATCATAAATTCGAAAGAACGTGTTCAATTTTGAATCTTGAGCTTCAAGCATTCTGAGTTAACGTCTTCAAAATTAGTCTTGCAGTTTAAACTTTTCAAAGTATGTTACAAATTAATTTGAAAATTTGTTACTTTAAGACAAGATAACCTAGGGTCGTGGAATTCAAAAAATTAAGATAACGTGTAGTCCCTTTATATGCGAATGAAACCACTTAAAATCCAACAAACAATAATTTTATTTGATATTTAACAATGTTATATGTAACATATAGTAACAGTAAATGTTACTGTAAGATTTTAATGTTCAAAACGATTTCAAAACCTCATGAAAACGTAGTAATAGATACTACAAGATAAACCTGGGGTTGAAATTAATCAAATCCAGAATATGTCAAAATTTTGACGATATCTAGGGCAAAATACTTTACTATCCAGGCATATAATATGCATGATATACATCAAGCTTTTATAACGAAAATCGAAAATAAACCGAAAGTTGTCAAATTTTATTCTTTATTGGGATACAGAGATTTTGGATATCAAATGTCGGCGACAGACGCACCCAAACATTACAGCGGACCAAACCGTCTATGACCAAACCAATCAGGTTTTTGAAGTCAATGATTGCCGACGAACCATTAACACAAACCAAAGAGGATTGCCTATTATTGTCAAGCGCCGATACCCTTGTGACGTCACTACAGATGCGCATCTCCCTTTTGTGTGGTCCTTTCTTCGTCTTTACCACGACTCATACGCCAAGTCTAAGGCCGGCATCACACAGCCGGAATGTCTTTCTGAATTCAGATTCTAACCTGATTTTTTCAGATTATGAATTTTTCATATCGATCTGCCAGAGTGACTCTGACGAACGTTTTGAATTCCGGATCTGAAAAATCAAGATTATAATTCATAACACATGTCTTTCCCTATGTTTCAAATATGCAAACTCATACAGCCGGTTCTGATTCTTCCATTCCAACCAACATTGCTCATAAGATGTGGCAAACTGCGAGAATACTGATCACGGAATTTTTAAGATATGTGTGCGGCAATGTGCCGGAATCCAGATCCTGAATTCTATTACCGAATTCAGAAAGATATTTCGGCTGTGTGAAGCCGGCCTAAAAGTCTAAAAATTGTATTCCATTCCAAGAATTCTCGCAGACTGGAGTTCTTTCAGAATTGGTGGCTGTTTACAACAATTACAACCAGATGGGAGATGGGCTCCTGTTATTTATTGTTCAAAAAGTTTATGTGAAACACAACAACGCTATACCCAAATTGAAAAGGAAGCATATGCTATTGTATGGGTATGTGAAAGACTGGAAGAGTACCACATAGATAAATCATTTACCACTTTTGAGTATCCTAAAAAAGAAATCTATAAATGATTTGAATGTAAGATTGCAACGATTTAGACTTAGATTAACTAGATCGCTGGAAAAAAATTCTTTGTATCTACCAGATACGTTATCAAGACAGCCACTGAAACAGATAGATAATGGAAAAGATGTATTGAATGCTATATAAATAACATAAAGAAAGAAACTGAAGATAACCAAATGATTGAAACAGCACAGCAAGGAGAGTTTCAAAAACTTAATGAATATCTAATGCAGGGATGACCAGAAAAAGCATCACAAGTAACTGAGACATGTTAAAAATATTCCAAGTATCGTAATGAAATAATATATTATGATTATTATGGCACTTTGTTGTATTACAAAGATAGGCTTATAATTTCCAAGGCTGTTTGAGAGAAGCAGGTTGCCTGATAACTTTATGACGTCATCTAAGGTGCCTTAATATAATGCGAATCTCCATAAGGCACCCCAAAGGCGTCATCAAGTTACCCATTACCAGATAACCTACGAACTTTAGGAACCTTCAATCATCTATATACATACAGAGAAACTTTACAGCAAAACATACTGTATGGTGGCCCAATATTAATAATTATATCATAGAAACAGTTCAAAATTGCCATGAATGTTTAAAGAACCAAAATCAGGTAACAGATCCTATGAAACTTCGAAAATTGCCACTTACCATTTCAGCATGTATCAGCAGATTTATTCCAGTACAAAAATCAAGTCTACCTGTCATATTGTCCGTCGATTTTAATCTGATACTCGGACGGAATGTGAGCTGGTGGCTTCCTACATTAGAACGCCAATGGTTACCTGACGTCACACCTGTTTTTGCCATATGAAACACCCTCTCGCTCCTCATACCGCAAGTATCAGTTAAAAATCGACGAACAATACAGGATGTGTACTCAAAATATCCAGAAGTTATTACACTAAAGAAATCTAAAAGTAAGAACGTCATTGAAAATTTGAGAGGAATCTTTAGACGTTATGGAGTTCTAGAGATATTATACTCAGACGGTGGAGCACAATTTGATAGTTAGAGTTTCAGGAACTTTGCAAAAACCACATAAAAAGTAGCCCCAGGTTTCCACAAAGCAAGGGTTCAGCCGAGAGAGCTGTACCACTTTCATGTGGAAACTTTCTTTCAGAACTACTATTTGGAAGGAAACTTAGGGAAATTTTACCTACCAAAAGAAAAACCTCAAATCATAACTGGTTGATCATGAAAAAGTTAGGAAGAAGCAGAGAGAAAAACAAGAAGAAGCAAAGAAAAATTATGATTGTAGACATAAGTCAAAAATTCTACCAAAATTGAATGACAATGACCAAGTTTACATAAAAGATGTGTAATGTAATGAAAACATTGTAAGACAATGTCGAGAACCAAATTCATTTATGGTCCAGACTGAACATGATGTTCTAAGGAGAAACAGAAAATTTTTGGTAAAACTAGGGGGGTTTTTTGGGATTCTTGAAAGGGATAACTTACCCATACAGTTCAATTTCTACTGTTTGGCTGTTTCCTTCTAGTTTCGTCATTTATCCTAAGTGTTTGCTGATTTTTCCCATGTCAGAAACCGGAAAATACCAGTGGTGTAAACTCGGTCGACCTACGAATGGAGAACCATACGAAAATATACCTACAAAACTGTATGATTATTCAAAAACTGTAGGGGAGACTGTTGTATACTGGGACAATATTTTTCTAATTGAAATAAAAAAATTGTTGAATAATTTTTAACTATTGTGAACATTCTAATATATTTAAAAGTAGTTTGTTTATTAACAATTATAAAAATTTCAACAACTTTTACACTTTAACATAGAAAAAAATTGAATGTCCCACTATACACCACTTTCCCACTATACAACCACCCCATGTTGCATACTGGGAATGATGCATGGGTATAGTGGGACAATGTTTTTTGATCCAAAATAAGTAAATATAAAAAAAAAAATCCGTCGCTTATTCACAAAATGATAGAACTTCGACATAAATTAAGTAGGTAGCCAAACTTATTTCGAATTCGAAAAAGTTTGAACCATTCTTCTCCGGCGATTTCATTCTCCGTCCATGTTTTTGGATTTATTTTAATTTGCGATGGCAAATCTATAAGCCAACTTTCTAGGTTTTCTGCTAGTTAAACCGTAGCACCTTCGTGAAGAAGTAACTGAATATTTGCTAAGCATTGGCTCTTCATCGTCACTGAAAATCTGCTTGACACCAATGACACCATGTTGCCTTTTGAAAATTTAATTCCTGCGTGTTTGCTTCATTTATTTTGTGCTTCTTTCTATGCAACGCTGATTTGCTAACTCCAAATTGAACTGCAGCAGTCTTAATATTGGTTTCATTTTTAAGAACACCATCTACCGCCGAGTCTACCGCCTTCCCCAGCATTCTCAAAGTGAATTTTCCGACTCTCAAAAAACGATTTCTTGTTGTTGCGGCCCCTATTTTTATCAATTTCTGGAAGAAAGAGGGTAGTGAAACTAGGTGAAATACGAAAGTATTCTATTATAGAGCAGATAAAATGTTTGTCCCAATATGCAAACCAGAAATTCTGTCCCAGTATACACTGTCCCACAATACAACCTTATACGCTTTTTGAAATTTTCTGAATTTGAGAAAATATGAACAAATACTAGAAAAAAATAACCTTAATTCACCTTCAAGACACCTTCGGGCATAATTATCCTCAAATTCAGGACAAACTATTGGATATTACTGGCATAAACTATGCCCAACACGTGGTCGTAAAAAAAAACTTTGTCACTTTTATGCTTACACTAACGAAAATCCCGCCATATTGAAGACTCTAACGGCCAATGCCAAGGTTATATCTAATGCTCATATATGAAGCAGTTGACACAATTTTTTTCGGAATTTTAAGCGATACCGGTGGCGGACAATTTGAATTGTCCCACTAAGGAACCTGTCCCGATATACAACAGTTTCCCCTACATAGGAAACTGTATGATTATTCAAAAACTATACATAGGATTGAATACCTTCATACTAACATGGAAAGGTTGAAGGGGTAGTCAGAAACAGTCATGGCCAGCCTAATTAATTTCCCTTCTAGATTCGAATCTTGTCCCTGAAAAATTCGAGAGAAGACATCATAAGTCATTTCTCTGTCATTTGGCTTCTAGCTGGATTCTGACGTTTCTCCTGAAAAATCGTGAAACCTGATAGAGGTAATAGTATATTACATGCGGAGGTGGAAAGTGTTCCATTATTGTCGAGAGATACTATGGTTGACCGAGGTGCGAAGCGCCGAGGTCAACCAATTCTCGAGACAATAATGTGAAAACTTTCCACCGAATTATGTATACTATTTTATTTTGAACCATTAATTATTGACAAAAATAAGGTCAAAATATGACAAAAATGGAATTTTAACTGACAGTCTGACACCGTCATTGACATCTTATGAAATTTCAATAATATAAACACATGTGACATCTACTTCTAGATACAAACATTGCAGCTGGATTTGTGTTCAGGTGTGAAAGAACAATTTATCAGGGCCGAAAGTGCGTTCTCCAGCTTTAAAGTAAACAAAAGTAAAGGTAACATTTTCGAACTTTGAAACCAGTAAGGAATGTGAAAATTACATATATGGTTCAAAATAAATATTTTTATTTTGAACCATATATGTAATGTTCACATTCCTTACTGGTTTAAAGGTTCGAAAATGTCACTTTACTTTTGTTTACTTTAAATCAGGCCGAAAGTGACTGTTCTCCTGTCACTTTCGACCTGTAAAACTCACTTTCGGCCCTGATAAATTGTTCTTTCACACCTAAACACAAATCCAGGTGCAATATTTTGTTTCTATTTTAAAGTAGCTGTCACATGTGTTTATATTGTTGAAATTTTATAAGATGTCAATGTCGGTGTCAGACTGTCAGTCGAAATTCCATTTTTGTCACATTTTAACCTTATTTTTTTTAATCATTGATGGTTCAAAATAAAATAGTATACATAATTCGGTAGAAAGTTTTCACAATATTGTCTCGAGAATTGGTTGACCTCGGCGCTTCGCACCTCGGTCAACCATACTATCTCTCGACAATAATGAAACACTTTCCACCTCCGTATGTAATATACTATTGTAGGTATTCAGGAAGCTTCAAGTTCCAACATATCAAAATTTCATAACAAGAAAGTCAAGGGAAATCTAGGTGTGATTTTTTAAATCTGAAAGACATACTGAGTGATCTCTTTGTTATTTGGTTTCTATCTGGATTCTGACTTTTCTCCTGGAAAGTTGTTATAATTAATAGAGTTGAATATTTTCTTAGGTATTCAGGAAGCTTCAAGCTCGAAAATATCAAATTTTCTTAACAAGAAAGTTAAAGACAATCTAGCTATGATTTTTTAAATATGAAAGCCATACACTGAGTGATGTTCTACCATTTCGGTACTATATGGTTTTCGACGTTTCTCCTAAAGAATTGTTATACCTAATAGACTTGGAAATTTTTTAGGTATTCTGAAAGTTTCTAGCTCTAACATACCAGAGAAGATTATCGATTTATAGCCAATTAAATAGGGCCATATCAAGCTGGCAAGCAAATTTTCTTTAGGTATAGGTACATTTATTAATTTTTTCTCGATTTTTTTCCAGATTTAGGAGGCCTCGAATGAGAAAATGCAAAGAGTTATTTTCTGTTTATTTTGGCCCCCTTTACCCAATACAATTTTTATTTTTTCAAACTTCTGAAATTTTAAATTTTCCAATTAAAAAGCTGGAAAATTCCCGGAGAATTGGAATAAAAGATTGGTTTTGGAACTTTTTGGAATCCCCTCTACAAAATGACCATACTGAAATTCCGAAATTTTGACTTTGGTTTTTGGACCCATACCTAGGATACAGGAAAGTCTGGAAATGACGAAAATCACTGGCTATAATATTAACTAAGTAACCGTAAGTCGTAGAGAAAAACTTTCTAGAAACAAGGTGTAGAGCTCGACAAGATCTACAAAAAAGCTCTATGAGTTTTCCCTCTACGACTTATAGTTTTTGAAATAATCGTCATTTTTTTTTTTGTACCAAAAAGCCAAAGTAGAAATTTCCGAATTTTTCCTTGATAACGTCATAGAGGAGGTCCCGAGAAGTGTCCGAATCCATTTTGTTTTTCTAAATTTCCCTTTTTTTCAGGAGTTTTCACTCGGCCCTGCTTTTATGTTTCCCATGCAAAAAATGGAAAATCGAAAATCGGGAAAACAAAAATTTTGCTGTATAGAGCAGACCAAACTAAGTCGATTATACAACTCACTGAACATTATTCCCATATGACACGTGAGGCTTAAAAAGTGATAAGCCTTCTTGGTGTATTAAAGCTACACAACACCACTTCTCCTTCGGAGTCGTAGTGTTGCTGCGTAACGCGTTTCGTGACAGGTAAAAGAATTATCCGGTAATCCTGAAACCTCTTGTGTGGTATTACATTCGAAAAACCCTATGGCATTTTTCCGTAAGATGTCTCTTAAGCCTGGAAAAAAATTAAAAGAGGAAATCAGCTTTTCCAACCTAACATTATCTAAAATTCGCCATAACTCTACAATGCCTGGACCGATTTCAATGAATCATATTTCATTTGATAGAGGATTACATTTCCTACAAAATGGCTTTATTCGGAATTTCCAGAAATCACACCGTTCCCAAATTTTCAGGAAAAGTAGCTCTACACTAGAATAAAATTTCCTCTGATTCCCATCTTATGAAAAACTCGATTTTTCTATTTTTCAGTTCTGCTCAATTTTGACTCTACCAATCGATAGGGTGGGTCAAAATTAGTGGAGAACAACGCTGACATTATTTCCAAATGGCCATTTTAAGAAAAATCAAAAATGAAAAGGAAATCCTATTTTTGGCTCCTGAAAATTTTCAAAATCTTGACATGATCATGAGCAATTGCCGATATCTTTGTTGAATTTTGAGCAAATTGGAATAAATTATATGTCGTTGGAAAGAGCATTAAATTCTCTATAAATCTGTGTAAAATTGAGTTTGATATCTCAAAAAGTTTTTGAGTAATCGAGCCTCTAAGTTGATTTTTAGTCCAAATTTTGTTAACAACATCAAACTCAATTTGCTCAAAAATTATAAACCTGGGAATATTGTGAATCACAGATCTTCAAGAGCTTGATACGATACGAGTTACAACTGCTGAAAATTTCAATGCAATTTGTTTAACGGTTACCGAGCAATTGAGGTTTGAATATTTTGAAATCAGAATTCAAAGGGGATAGATACCCTATGAAAAACTCGATTTTTTTATTTTTCAGTTTTGCTCAATTTTGACTTTACCAATCCATAGAGTGGGTCAAAATTAGTGAAAACCGACCCTAACATCATCTTCAAATGGCCATTTTAATCAAAAACAAAAATAAAAAGGAAATCCTATTTTTGGCTCTGGGAGATTTTCAAAATCTTGACATGGTCATGAGCAATTGACCATATCTTTGTTAAATTTTGAGCAAATTGGAATAAATTATATGTCATTGGAAAGAGCATTAAATTCTCTATAAATCTGTGTAAAATTGAGTTTGATATCTCAAAAAGTTTTTGAATAATCGAGCCTCTAATTATATTTTTAGTCCAAATTTTGTTAAAAACACCAAACTCAATTTGCTCAAAAATTATAAACCTGGAAATATTGTGAATCACAGATCTTCAAGAGCTTGATACGGATTACAACTGCTGAAAATTTCAATGCAATTTGTTCAACGGTTACCGAGCAATTGAGGTTTGAATATTTTGAAATCAGAATTCAAAGGGGATACCCTTATGAAAAACTCGATTTTTTTATTTTTCAGTTTTGCTCAACTTTGACTTTACCAATCGATAGAGTGGGTCAAAATTAGTGAAAACGACCCTAACATCATTTTCAAATGGCCATTTTATTTAAAAACAAAAATAAAAAGGAAATCCTATTTTTGGCTTTGGAAAATTATCAAAATCTTGACATGATCATGAGCAATTGACCATATCTTTGTTAAATTTTGAGCAAATTAAAATAAATTATATACCATTGGAAAGAGCATTAAATTTTCTATAAATCCAGGTAAAATTAAATTTGATATCTCAAAAAGTTCTTGAGTAATTGAGCCTCTAATTTGACTTTTAGTCTAAATGTTGTCAAAAACTTTAAATTAATTTTTTTCAAAAACTATAAACCTGGGAATATTGTAAATTACAGGTTTTTTAGAGCTTGATAAGAGTTACAAATGCTAAAAATTTCAATGCAATTTGTTCCACGGTTACCAAGGAATTGAGGTTTGAATATTTTGAAATCAGAATTCAAAGGAGAGATACCCTTATGAAAAACTTCATTTTTTTTTTTATTTTCAGTTTTGCTCAATTTTGACTTCACCAATCGATAGAGTGGGCCAAAATTAGTGAAAAACAACCCTGACATCATTTCTAAATGGCCATTTTAAGCAGAAACAAAAATAAGAAGAAAATCCTATTTTTGGCTCTGGGAAATTATCAAAATCTTAACATGGTGATGAGTAATTGCCTATATCTTTGTTAAATTTCTAGCAAATTGGAATAAATTATATATCATTGGAAAGAGCATTAAATTCTCTATAAATCCGTGTAAAATTAAATTTGATATCTTGAAAAATTTTTGAGTAATCAAGCCTCTAAGTTGATTTTTAGTCCAAATTTTGCAAAAAAATTCAAACTCAATTTGCTCAAAAACTATAAACCTGGGAATATTGTAAATAACAGGTCTTTTAGAGCTTTATAAAATTTATAAATGCTGAAAATTTCAATGCAATTTGTTCAACGGTTACCGAGCAATTGAGGTTTGAATATTTTGAAATCAGAATTCAAAGGGGATACCCTTATGAAAAACTCGATTTTTTTATTTTTCAGTTTTGCTCAATTTTGACTTTACCAATCGATAGAGTGGGTCAAAATTAGTGAAAAACGACCCTAACATTATCTTCAAATGGCCATTTTAATCAAAAACAAAAATAAAAAGAAAATCTTATTTTTGGCTTTGGAAAATTATCAAAATCTTGACATGGTCATGAACAATTGACCATATCTTTGTTAAATTTTGAGCAAATTGAAATAAATTATATACCATTGGAAAGAGCATTAAATTTTCTATAAATCCATGCAAAATTGAATTTGATATCTCAAAAAGTTTTTGAGTAATTGATCCTTTAAGTTGACTTTTAGCCTAAATTTTGTCAAAAATTTTAAATTCAGTTTTTTCAAAAACTATAAACCTGGGAATATTGCAAATTACAGGTTTTTTTAGAGCTTGATAAGTCTTACAAGAGCTGGAAAATTTCAATGCAATTTGTCCAACAGCTACCGAGCAATTGAGCTTTGAATATTTTGAAATCATAATTCAATGAAAAACTCGATTTTCTTATTTTTCAGTTTTCCTCAATTTTGAGTTTACCAATCGATAGAGAGGGTCAAAATTAGTAGAAAACAACCTTGAAATTATTTCCAAATGGCTATTTTAAGTAAAAACAAAAATGAAAAGGAAATCCTATTTTTGACTCTATAAAATTTTAAAAATCTTGACTTGGTCATGAGCAATTGCTCATATCTTTGTTAAATTCAAGCAAATTGGAATAAATTATATACCATTGGAAAGAGCATTAAATTCTCTATAAATAAGGGTATTTAAAGAAAATCAAGAAACTTATCCATTAGAGGTAAGTAGGTGCTCAAAATACTTCAAGCAAAATATTTGACATAATCAAGTAAAAATCCAAGTATTTTCGAATAGATATTGGAAGTACAAGTACAAGTACATAACCAAAAAAGAAATTCAAGTGAAATACACAAAGTACTTATATGAATTTGAAGTAGAATTTCAAGTAATTTACTTTAAATATTGAAAGCTCGGCATGATAGTACTTACAATTTTCCCTTATTTTCATTAAACTACCTATTCTAAAAGCACGCATATGTGATACAGGATCAACCGGTTCAAAGTTTTCTCAAACTTCTTGATTTGTAACCGTCATCTGATATAGGTACTTTTCGCGATTTCTTCACTTTTTCAAACCAGACTGTAATGATGTGTCAAATAAGTGAAGCAACTATATTTTTAATTTATTATACAGAAAGAGAACTTACGTAAATATCTTCGACAATCAGCTTTTTAACGCGATAATTTCGGAGATAAAAATAATATTGGAAAACCTCTCATGGCGCTCCGGAAAAAAAATGAAAACGACAGATTCGATTATCTTGGAGCTTTATTTTATTATCGGTTCCCATTTACACTGAACGAGAAACGATTCGATCACATTATTTATAATTTCGTGTGTGTGCTTCCCTATACTTTGATGATTCTCAACACTAAAAGAGCATTTGCAGGATAGAATATAGAGTTTTTCAAAACTTGTCGTGACAGCAGCAATTGAAACCAAAAGGTCCTTGTCTCGAAATCCAGGAAACATAAAGCGTCCGTTGGCTCCTAAAGCAGGTCGCCGTTTGCTATAAAACCCCGAGCAAATTGGTGCAACAAAGTTTAATGGAACAAAAAGAGAGTGGACGGTTTAAAAGATTGAGGACATATGAAATATTGGATATTTTTGAATTTTTGATGCCTCACATTAGCTTCAAACAAAATTAAGTATTTTTGATAGTTTTTTTATGGTGGTTCTTGGTTCGACGCCTTCAAAAAACCCATAAGGGACGACGTCGGCGTCGTCGTCATGACGACGCCCGAAAATTTCCCACGAAAATGGTGGGGGGGCTATCGGCCCCATGGTGGGGGTAACGTATGATAGGAAACGCGCAGTGAAACTTTTCCGTTAGTTTCGGAAAATACGTCGCGACGCTTGCATGGATTTTCGTCGTCGGTAGCGTCCGGCGAAAAGCGTTTTCAGCTCTCTATACTTTTTTGTATACAGGAAAAAGGCGCGATCATAATAATTTTTTTATTTGTGATTTTTTTAAAGAAAAATTAAAAGAGTGGCTTTTTGAAACTTTTTTTGAAAAGTTTTGACTTGTGCTTTCTTCAACAGGAAAATTGTAAGTTTTTACTTTTAATTTTACTTTTTACATGATGCGCAGTTCATTGATTCAATACTCTGCGCAGTCATATAAAAGTTTTCTTCAGCGGTTTTTAAAAGTTGCTTGCACCAAAAAACTTATATATGCCTGTTTTGATTGGCGTTGTGTAATTTTTTAATAAGAGATAATTATTTAACAGAAATCTTACAAAGATTGAAAACCTTATATTAGTTGTCATCTTAAAACTTGTGACTACATCAGGTAATATAGAAAACATAATAATAATTAAAAGTACGTTTATGTATCATACAAGAATGATATAGATCTTAGTGTGCCATCACTTTTGCCAGGTCAAAAAAATTAAATTCACCGGAAATTGGAATGAAAAATCACCAGAAAGTTGATTTTTCAGGAAAATTCTCGCTTTGGAAACATGTATGTATTGCAATGTCGATATTAAAGGGCGCCATATTTAAATTTTAAAATTTTGTAAAGCCTACTTTGTCCCTTGTCAAACAGTGTTGCCAACTACAACTCATAACAAAATATTGTGTCAATCATTGAGGCTCGAATTTATATAAAAAAAAAGCCCAAGTAGGCCTTGCAAATTTCAAATTTTCCATAACAGTAATTATATAAACATCGGCAACACTGTTGGGCAAAATGTCAAATATCATTTATGACAAGCGATAAGATTACTATTTATCAAAAACTAAGTGAACCTTGAATCAATCCTGGGCTGGGATCATGACAAGTACAATTTTATAATCATGACGTCACCCGCGACTTATTTATCGCGTATACTACAGGCGATGATCACTGTTGCTAGGCAACCTGACGTCATGAAAGTAGAATTCTAGTGGAATTCTATTTGTCGTGATCCCAGCCCAGGTTTTAATTGATGTCGGTAATACAGATAACTGTAAGCAAAAAATATATCATATCAAGTAGGTCTTGGAAACAACCCAGCCATTTTAAATTAACTGTCAAAAACTACAGGGCCTACTTTGAAACGTTAAATTGCGTTAGGGTTACTACATTTTTAGACTAAACCTAATAGTTTTGTGAATTTTAACAAATCCTTTGCTAAAACCAGTTCAGAAAAAATGTATTTCTATCTCTTTTTCATACAAACTAGTAAAAAAAGACACGAATACACTCAGTGCACACTAATACCGTTGAAAATAATGCAAAATGAATAAAACAATTAAGCAAAAATAGAGCTTCAAAAGACGTAATTTTAATTAAAAAAATCGTAAGTTTGACAGTAACACTTTGCAGGCCCATAGGGTCGGGGTCTTTTTAATTTACGAGCCCGAAGGGCCGGGATCTACTTAAGTTACGAACCCAGAGGGCCGGGGTCTTTTTAAATTACGAGTCCGTAAGGGCGAGGGTTTTTATGTGTGGTCACTTTCATCGTGTGTACCTGGTTTTTCAGTCTCAATTTTTCCTTCAAAATTTTCAAATTTAATTTTCTCGGAACCCGTTAGAGATTTTGGATCAATTTTTTTTTAAATTGTAGTTCCCAATAAGGGCTTCAAAATGGTACTTAGTTGAAGTTGTTGGCATTTACGGTTTTTGAGAAAATCGAGTTTGAAGTTTTTAACTAAATTTTAACTAAAATCCAACTTTTAGGCTCAATTGCTCTAAAAGTATTTGCGTTATCTAATTCAATCTCGCACTGATTTATAGAAAATTTCATGCTCTTTCCAACCATATATAATTTATTTTGATTTGCTCAAAATTTAATGGAAATATTGGTAATTGCTCCTAACCTTGTCAGGATTTAAAAAAAAATTAGATCTAAAAATTGAGATTTTCTTTTTGATTTTTTTCTCCTTTGAAATCGAGATTTGCAAATGAAGTTAGAGTTTTTTTCGAATAATTTAGATCCGCTCTATCGATTAGAAAAGTCAAAATTCGAAAAATCTGAAAAATAAAAATTTCGATTTTTTCAAAGGGTCAAACCCCTTTGGATTTTAATTTCAAAATTTTCAAACTAAATTTTCTCGAAACCCGATAAAGATTTTGGATCAATTTTTTTTAGGTTTGTAGCTCTCAATGAGAGCTTTGAAATGGTACTTAGTTGAAGTCGCTGGCATTTACGGTTTTTGAGAAAATCGAGTTTGAAGTTTTTGATACTTTTTCGACTAAAATTCAACTTTGAGGCTCAATTGCTCCAAAAGTATTTGATTTATCAAACTCAGTCTAGCACTCATTTATAGAGAATTTGATGCTCTTTACAACCGTATATAATTTATTTTGATTTGCTCAAAATTTAATAGAAGTATTGGCAATTGCTCCTAACCTTTTCAGGATTCAAAAAAAATTTAAACCTAAAAATTGAGATTTTATTTTTTCTCTGTGTTGAAATCAAGATTTTGTAATGATGTTAGAGTTTTTTTTTGACTAATTTACACCCGCTCTATCGATTGGAGAAGTCAAAATTTAAAAAATATGAACAATAAATATTTCGAATTTTTCACCCCTTTAGATTTTTATTTCAAAATATTTGATCTTGGATACTTTAAAATCTATTAAAGATATTAAATTAAAATTTTCAGGAAATGTAACTCTTGACAAGGGCTTTAAAATGGTATTCAGCTAAAATCGCTAGCTCTTATGGTTTTCGAGAAAATCGAAAATTTTTGATAAAATTTGGACTAAAAGTTAACTTTGAGATCCAATTGCCCAGGAAGTATTCGAATTATCAGAACCAATTTAGCATAGATTTATAGAGAATTTAATGCTCTTTCCAACCATATATAATTTGTTTTGATTTGTTCAAATTTCTTTGAAGATATTGGCCATTATTCCTAACCTTGTCAAGATTTGAAAAAATTTCCAGAACAAAAATTGTGATTTTTCAGCTTTTTGGAATTGCCATTTTGAAAGTGATGTTAGAATTTTTTTCGATTAATTTAAACCCGCTGAACCAATTGGAAAAGTCAAAATTTCGAAATTATGAAAAATAAAAATTTCGAGTTTCCGCTTGGTTTGACTGAAACCCCCCATAAGCAACGCCACTGGCCAAACAAAATACATATTGCCAACTTGAAAAATAACCGGCCAATAGCAACAAGAGCCTGGAAAAAACAGGAATTGGAATATAAAAAGGGAAACATATACCTATAAATATATCAAAAGAACAAATACAAATTTATATAAAAATCAAAGGATCTCACACACCACTTATGTGTATTTGGTTTTCTGTCAAACAAATGAAATTTGTATGTCAATGAAGTAAAATTTTAATACATTACGAGGGATGTTTATAAAGTATATGCCATTGTTAAAAATATTCAAAATTGATGAAATTTCAAAATCACCAGAAATTGCCATTTTTCAAAAAGTTTTTCACCAATCACCAGATTTTTCATAAAATCACCAGATCTGGTGAAATTTCACCAGACCTGGCATCACTGTGTGCCATCGAATATTGGCCTCTGAGAAAGTAATTCTATCTAAAGCATGTATTACATCTGTGTATTTTTCCATGTATTTCTTCATGTAATTCAGGGTGCCAATATTATTTTGTTTTTCATAATGTTGATTTATGTTGCGTTTGAAGTTTTTCGGTTGTCACCCTGAACTACATGAAGAAATTTACAAAAAAATACACAGATGTAATACGGGTTTAAAACTAATTTTTCTCAAAAGTACCTAATTCTATATAGAAAATATTTAAGGAATACCTAATACCTTTACCTATACAAGAGAAGAAAATATTTTCGTTTTAAAAAAGATCATTAACACAGGATAAATTTCGAAAGTCGTTTGCGGGCAAATGGATGAGCGTTAATGGCTGTAAATATTTACCGGCTGCCAATAACCAAAAAATCACACTGTAACGTTTTGTTAGCGTTAAATCCTGGAATTTATTGACTGCGGTTTCGGGAAAACAAATCGTGTTTTTTTTTTCTGGATTACCGGAATTTATGGCGGTGCTGATTTGGAAATGAGTAGACTTTTTTCCAATAGATAAACGAGATTCTGGAAATCTGACAATGAAATATTTTTGAGGGAAAGTTGCTTCATTAAAAAGTCTAAACTTGAGTGACTTGAATGATAAATTGCCAATGTGTTCTGTGACAAATATTTTCTGCCATTATCTCTTGTCAAAATTCTCATTAATTTCCTTGAAGCCAGAAGTTTCCGTGTCAAACTCAACAAAGATACTTTCTCAAATGTCAGACCTATAGAAGCGGGAGTTTCTCAAGATTCTGTCCTGGCTCCACTGCTCTATAATCTCTACACGGCTGACATCCCCAATAATCCCCATACTAAAATGTCCATCTACGCAGATGACACTTGCATTTACACTTCACAAAAGTACTTACATCACATACACAGACGACTACAAAATCATCTTGACTCCATAATTGACTGGGCAAAATTATGGAAAATTAAAATTAACATCGGTAAGACCCAAGCCAATCTCCAACAAACGTGATAAACATATTGACAACCTCATACTGGACGATTCCGAAATTACATGGACCAATCAAATTAAATATTTAGGACTATTAATGGACAGTAAACTTTCTTGGACCCCCCACATTTATCATAAACTGAATAAATGCAACAGATTAGTAGGATTGCTTTATCCATTACTTAACAAGGACAGTAAACTAACACTAAAAAACAAATTATTACTGTACAAACAAGTTATCAGACCTACTTTACTTTACGGTACAACAGTTTTTTTACAGACAACGCGTCAAAATAAAAAGAAACTGCAGTTAACAACTCGAATTTTGAGAGTTAGTTTTTAAAAAAATATATTTTCAATGGTGGTTACAATACAACTGGCTTAAACCTAAGTAAAATTAATATTTATAATTATTACTTTTGCTGACAAAGCTGTTCCCAAGAAATGCAACGGTCGGTTTGGTTCTAGAAACAAAGTAACAAAATGCTGAACTCTAAGTTTATGAGAATGTAACTCCTCCCGTGTAAGTTGAAAGCACAAATACAAAAATAATTAAAAAATGCCTTCAACTTCATCACTTTCACTTTTTGGGAACTTTCGAATTTTCTTAATGCACCATAAGCTGAAAAAGTAAATTAAAATTAATATAATGATTAAGTATAATAATATTGTCCATCAGAGACTGAGGCGATTTGAATAAATCGTCGTGGTTGATATTTCTTCAAGTTTCTTCTTTTGTTCATGAAGTCTTTCTTTTATGTCTTTGGATGTCTTGACGTTAATGATGTTCAAATCCAATGAAGGTAGGTCGTAGGGCATTGATTGGTTATGGTTAATCAATGATAGGTCCAATATCGGTAAATTGACTTCTTTAAAAGAGAGTCGACTTGGCTTGAAGCTCTCAAGGGTGGTTGATTGTATTTTGGCTTTACAATCAACGGGCACTTCTAGTAGGTAGGATCCGAAGATGGGTACAGTTTCTTTTAGGTTTTGACAGTTCGTTGAACTTTTAAGTGGAATAGGAAGTGTAACGAGCCATTTTCCATCAATAATTTTGGTTATTTGCGGTGCGTGCAATTGAACTTCGAAAGGATGACAAGATGTGATGTTTGTACTGTATTTAATCAGCTGTACTTCGCATGGAAGGTAGTTTTCGATAAAGGTAGTACGGGCTTCTTGACATAGGTATTCATCAGGCGAGATTTCTTCACAACGTTGGTCCATATAAGAGTATTTGACATCACTAAGTGCTAGGTATGGCTTATGTGGGATGTTGACGAAAAAGGTTTGATTATGGTTTGTTGGGAGAGGTAATGGATGTAGATTGAAGTATTGATACACATCCGCTTCTACAAGTGGGAGTTCCAATATAAATATGACATTAAAATCTTTTAAGAAACATTTAATTTGTAGAAATTTCTCGAAAATCAGTATGTTTTCAGGTACTGGAGAAATTGGTAACCTATCCGGGTTCAAATGTGATTCGACATTTTTAATTTCAGATAAGAGTTCGTTTGGGTTCACTATCGAGTTATGTAAGGTGTTAAGTTTGGAAAAACTTATAGCTACTTCCAATTTATCAAGAATACTATAAATTGATTGATACATTAAAGTAATTTGATTAATTACTGTGAACGTTATAAAATAACCTCGGATGTTTTGGGTTAGATTAGCGTCTTTAATTACTTGTTCAATTTGTAAAATTCGGGATCGAAGGATCAATTCGTTATGTGTTATATTAGAAATCATTTTATCGAATTTATCAATCGTAGAGTCCATTAAGGTGATTTGATTGATTGCGTCCGATTTAAGCTTATTCTGATTTTCTTGTAATAGTTTAATTTTCTCGTCGATTTTCTCGGCGTCATTTTGGTCTAGATTTCCAGTAATGACTTTTATAAATGAGCCCAAAGGATTAAATAATTCTATTTGAATTTCCTACTGTTGGAACAATTTGTTCGATTAGATTTTCTATGCGTTTTTCTAGAGTATGTAGGGATACGAGCGAATTCGTATATTCAATATAGAAATTGTCTTTAGAGCTTATATTGGAAGATAAGCGTCTTGCTTGTATTTTAAGAGAGTCAAATTGGTTTATTATGGAAGTCAAGTTAAAGGTTTGTGCAAAGGACTATAAATTGGATATCATTTTGGCGGTTCCCAACTTGAAAGGAAGGATTTCTGGATTTTTATTCAAGTTATGGTATTTTACGTTGGTTCCAAGGGTCCATGTCCATCTAAAACAAGGGGTTTAATTTTGGTTTCGTTTATATGAATTACTTCTTTATGTTTTGTTTTCGGATTTTCTATCTCAATTTTATTATTAGGTAGAATTTGAGTGAGAGTGAAAGGACCTAAAAATTTCTTTTTAGATTTTCCCGCTCGATTGTCGGATTTTTTATAAACTTGACAACCTACTTTTGATTATTGGGTTTTGTTAGTAATTTCATCATAAAGTACTTGAGTTTTACTTTTGTGGGTATTGAGCCATTCAGTAAATACGTGGGATGATACTAAGTTCATAGGGACTCTAGAATCTGTGTGTCCTAATACGAGTTCGTAGGGACTAAAATTAGTACTAGAATGAATAGTGCTGTTGTAAGCAATAATAGCGTATGGCATAAGTTTGGTGACATCGGAATCTGGGTCTGATTCTCGCAATATTCGAATATGTTCGATTAGAGTAGAATGTAGCCTTTCGACTGGTGAATTAGATTCGTGGTGATAGGGGGTGGTAAAATGTATTTTTATATTGTGGGCTTTAAGAAGTCCATTGACTACTTCGTTTTTAAATTCCGATCCATTATCAGAAATAATTTGTCTTGGTACACCGAAAAATTGGAAAAAGTGAATTAATTGATCTGCGCACGAAACTGCGTTTCCTGAATAGGGGAGTGCTTGAGCAATTTTGGAAAATTTATCCAATAACGTGAGGAATTTTTGTTTGCCTATTATGAAAGTGTCAATATGAATAATTTCAAAAGGTTTACTTGGTGTTTCGGTAAGCACGAGGGGTTGGTCAGGAGGCTTACGATTGTATTTAGTTCTTTGACAAATTTCACAGTTATTGATGTATTTGATAACATCTTGTTTTAAAGATTTCCAATAATTGGCTTTTATAAATTTGTTTGTTTCGTCAATACTACGGTGGTTTGTTTTACCTTCGTGTCTGTACTTAATTGTGAGTTCTCGGTCTTCTGGTTGTACGTTATTAATTAACTTCGTACATTCAATTAGTTTTAGGTTTTTAAAGTGATTTTTCATGCATTGTTGGAAATAGATTCTAAGATCTTTCGAAAAGAAATAAATGTATGTTGACTTTGTCTGCAGATATTCTCTTAGAAATTTCAAAATAGCTGGAATTTGGGTAGGTAAAGTTGCATGAATGATTTTATTACCATCAAAATTTTCAGGTTCTATTTTAATGTAGGCGTCGTAAGGAGATTTTTTAATAATAAATTGCATTGATTTATTATTGATTATTTCATCTAGCATAGTCATATTTGAGTAATTGTCTACAGCGTCTGTGCTATGCGCTGTTTGAGTTGGAAGGGACTCAATTTCATTTTGGTTTCTTTTTGGATCAATTATAATAGGGGCTTGATAGTTGGCTTTACTTGTGGAAGGACGACTTTCGAAATTTACTGGTGTTCGAATTTGAACGTTCGATACGATATTCACTTTAGAAACTTCAGGAGTTTTTGGAATATCTTCGATTTCTCGCAAGGTGTCTATCACTGCTTCATCTGTGATGCTATTGGGATCGAAACGTGGATCGAGATTTTCGTTTAAAAATTGATTGATATCTTCATCAATGTTTCCGGGAAGATTAATGAGAGATTCAGATTCAATAGCATGTGAGGATATACGAGAAAGTGCATCGGCATTTCCATTTTGGTTGCCTTTTTTATAAATAATCTCATAATCGTACTCTTCAAGCTTGAGGCGCCATCTTCTTAGCTTGGATTTTGGCTCTTTTACGTTAAAAAGCCAGACTAAAGGTCTCTGTGGTCAGTATATATTTTAAATTTTTGACCGTATAGATAGGGTGGGAAATATTTACAGGCCCAAACAATAGCCAAAAGTTCTTTTTCTATTGTGGAATACCTTTGTTCGGTTTCATTGAGTGTTCTAGGCGCAAGCGCGATTGGTTGATCGTGAGGTGAATTTCCTTGTGACAAGACGGCTCCAAGGGCGAAATTTGAGGCGTCTGTGGAAAGTACAAAGGGTTTTTTGAAATCAGGGTATTTCAGGATATGTGCATTTATAAGAAGTTCTTTCAAATGATTGAATGATTTTATGAAAGGTTCATTATGAATGACTTTTGCACCTTTTTTTAGGCAGGAGGTCAAGGGCTTTGTGATTTTGGCAAAATCCTTGATAAATCGGTGATAATAACCGGCTAAGCCTAAGAAAGATTTTATATCCTTTTGTGTTTTCGGGATTGGAAAATGTCTTACAGCTTCGACTTTGTCGGGGTTGGGTTTGACTCCATCGTTAGTGATTTTATGTCCAAGATATGCAAACTTCTTTGTGTAAGAATTCAGACTTATCTAGCTGAATTTTGAAGTTTGACTGTCTGAGGCGCTCAAAGACGTTAAGAAGTCGTTGAATGTGTTCTGTTACAGAAGTGCTGAAAATGATTATATCATCGAGGTAAACTAAACAAGTTTCGTTCTGTAAGCCTCGGAGAACGTTATTCATGACTCGCTGGAAGGTCGAAGGGGCATTTTTAAGACCGAATGGCATTCGTTTGAATTCAAAATGTCCGGTGTCGGTGGAAAAAGCTGTCTTGGAAATATCACGGGAATCAAGTTCGATTTGATGAAATCCATTGGCCAGATCGAGTGTCGTGAAATATTGCGCCTTGCCTAATTTATCCAAGATATCGGAAATATTGGGCAATGGGAATTTATCGTCAATCGTTTTATTATTAAGTTTCCGATAATCGATTACGATTCTCCATTTTCTTTTTCCAGTGGCGTCCATTTTTTTTTGGACAATCCATACAGGACTACTCCAAGACGTAGAATGCTGAATAACGCCGTTTTGTAACATTTGGTTTATTTGGGTGGTAACTTCTTGTTTGTGGACTGCAGGGTATCGATAGGTTTTAGTAAATATTGGAGTTTCATCAGTGAGATTTATTTTATGTTTAATTTGGTTGGTAAAAGTTAAGGGCGAACCTTCACAGAAAAATATATCACGATACTGATAACAAAGTTCTCGAATGGCTTTGTATTCTTCAGTATTGCAATGAGATAATCTTAAATTTTTAAGATTTTGTTTTTGCAAATTATCGAAATGGTCATTATTATTAACGTTATAATTGTTGACCTCAATATTTTCATAGAAATTAATCTCAGCGTCGTCAAGTAATTCAATATCTAGTGGCTTATATATGCTTATCTTCACAGGGTTTTCGCGTGGGTTTAATATGGTTGTTAATGCAAAAGAGTCGACTATATTTACTAAAGATTCTGGTATTTCAGCGGCACCAAAGTCTGTATAACTTAAAATACCTATACCATTTTCTTCACTAACTGGTACTTTTATTTTTTGACAAGTTCGAGGCGGAATAATAGCTTCAAATGTTTCAAAATGATGTAATGATTTCTGGAGTTTCAATTCGCTTTGAAAATACAAACGAAACATTGCGTTTGGCGTTTTCAAGTATTTATTTTTCAGATTAATTTTCGCACCAATTTGTATAAGGAAATTTGTTCCTAATAATCCATCAAATTTAGGGGAAAAATCAAATAAATAAAATTTGTGATTTCCTTGACAATTAAAAGAAGGAAATATAGGAATTTTTACTACCTCATTATGAATTGATGTGGCATGTGCCGTACGCACTGAAAATGGTTCAAAGTCGATTGAATTTGGATATATTTGATAAGCAAGATTGGGTTTGATAAAACTTTTTCCGCTGCCAGTGTTGATGAGGAATTTGGCATTTAATTCGGGTAATATAAGAACGGGTAAATCGGAATTAGAATAATTATTGAGATTTATTACGTCACATTGTTGGTTGGGGTCACTATTTGAAAATTTTCATCATAACCTGATGGGTATCCATAATTACTAGCATTTTCGTAATTTTGGTTATAGGGATTGTTATTGTCATAGTCATTTTCTTCAAATGAAATTTGGTTATCATCAGAATCAGGGTAATATTGCTGTTCGGAATATTGATTCTGAAATTGGGAATAATCAATTTGATCATTGGGGTCGATTTCGGTGTTATTTGGTAAGGGTTCAACAGATTGATTGAAAAGTTCTTGTGAATTAAAATTGCGTTGGGGCGCTTGAGCGAATCGTCTTTGTATTGACCGATTGGCTGCAGTATTTATGGAAGTTGTATTCATCGGTTCCACTGTTCTGCGGGATACGCTAGATCGCTAGAATTATTTTGGGGAACTCTAAAATTATTATTGAAATTTTGGAGGTTATTTGAGAAAGGTTTAAATTGTGCAGAATTTTGGGCATTTGTTCTAAATTGGTTGAAATTTGGGTTTCTTTGTGGGTTATAGTTTGGATTAAAGTTATAAAAATTTGGATTATTATTTCTTGGTAAATTATTGTTAAAATTTGGTACATTTTGCGGACAGTATGCATTAGCAGAATAATGCATTGGTCTTATGAATCTATTCGCATTTAATTGAGAATTTGTATTATTCCCAGAAGGTGTTTGCTTATGCATAAGATTAGAACTATTTTTAAATTGAAGAAAATTTTCTTCTTCTAAAGCAAATGACATAGCTTGCTCAAGAGAGTCAGGATTTTTCAATCTAACTATCAATTGCATGTGATAGTTGAGCCCAGTAATAAAAGTTTTCATTACTAATTTACCATACTCGTCGATTTTTAATAATTTAATAGCACGAGTATCGTTAGAAACATTAACTTTTGAAAATAATAAGCTACGGGCGTCTTGCAAACGTATACCAAATTGTTGAGGATTTTCATTTTTTTCAGGTTTCATTGTAATGATGTCCTGTATAACACAATCAATTGATCTTTGATCGGAGAAAGTGGCAATAATCGCATTTTTTACTAAATCCCATGAGTTTAATTCTATTCTAGAAGCAATTAAATCTGCTGCTCTACCAACTAGTTTGCTTAAAATTGTATTGAAAAGAGCAATATTAATGGCTGCGCCAGCATTATTGAGATCGCTATGAGCTGTTAAAAAATTAGTACAAAATTTCGTTCGATATTACCGTAAATCGTTGGAACGAACCGATAACTTTGTCGCACGATGCGCGAAACCGTCAACAATATCCTACCGACTGCGCCAGTTAACAACTCGAATTTTGAGAGTTAGTTTTTAAAAAAAATTATTTTCAATGGTGGTTAAAATACAACTGACTTAAACCTAAGTAACATTAATATTTATAATTATTAGCTTTGCTGACAAAGCTGTTCCCGAGAAATGCAACGGTCGGTTTGGTTCTGGAAACAAAGTAACAAAATGCTGAACTCTAAGTTTATGAGAATGTAACTCTGCAGGTGTTTCAAAACAAGGTAATCCGTAGGATGGTTGGCGCTCCGTGGTATGTTCGCAATGCGGACCTACATACGGCCCAGAGCGTTGAAACAATCCCGGAGTACCTTGTTGAGAAACATACGCGGTTTCTTGACAAAGTAACTAACCATACAAATAACAAAATCAATTATTTATTTGACGATAACTATTCTATCAACCCTGACAGGACTTTTTTCAGAAATCTAACAGTTCCACTTCTCTTCTAGTGAATGAAATCCCCTTCCCTCCTTTTCAATCCTTCCTATCCTTTCCCCACTCCCCTCCCTTTCTCTGAACAAAAATTGACTTATAGGGGGTGTGCGCCAAAAATTAAAGTTTTAGTGTAAAAAAATCTATAATAATAACTGTTCGAATCTCGTTATTCTACGATAAACCATTGCCGAGATATACCGCTTCAAAGTGTGTGTGACGTCACGAGAGCTTCGTCTAGCCGCGTTTCGCATTGTTAATTTAATTGTTTCCGGCACGCGTCAGTGGTTTTTGTTTAGATTATTGCAGGTGACACAGAAAAAACATATTATGTAAATTCAATTTACTTCACTATCTCGTGAGTCGCTCGAGCTCTCGTGACGTCATAGGGTGAGATGCGGTAGCTTCATAGAGCCATATCTTCGGTATAATTTGTCATAGAGGGGTGCCGGTTTTCACTGTTATTCTTTTAAAAAATTTCTCTTTTTTTTGAGATGCAGTTGTTTTTTTGGTGCACACCCCCTTTAAAACACAACACATGGCAGTGAGTAGAATCACCCAAAATTTGCGTAAGAGTGCTGTCGCACTAACGCAGGATTAAACATCAAGAAGAAGAAGAAGATAAATTGCTGGACATTTCCAGAAGTTACCCTGGCATTCAAAATTTTGTCAAAAAATTCAATTTTCAATAAATCTGACAGTATGAGTCTTTCATATAAAGACTAATATTGTAACAAACAAAATAAAACTCTCGTCACATCCGCTATACAAAGTCAAAACATATCGCCAATAATTAGACTTTAAAACAATTAATCCGGCCATGTAAAATGTACTTGATCAATTGCGAAAAAAAAAAATTTGTCCGACAAATCAATTGTATGTTCGTTGGGCAATTACGGAACGTAAAGAAAAACAATCTAAATTCACCGTTAAGTGCATCGATAAAATTCAATTAAAACGGACGCTTGGCCGATATTAAAATACGAGCCATGATAAAATTTTCCTCAATTTAACATTAAAACAAAATTAGCCTATACTCTCTCTATACATAAAGCAATAATTGAAGGGGCGCGCTCTATAAACGCTTTATTGAATTATGTTTCATAATAATATTGGCAATTAATTTTCTATATTTTGGAGCGCAATATTATATAACAAAGTCTGTAGGCCAGGTATAGAAAATATTCAATATATTTTAATGCTCAAAAATTTCTTGTTTGATCTGGGTTATACAATATGTTTAAAGCTCCAGTTTTCCTATACGATAGGTATTTAATTTATAAATACATTTTTATAGGCTAATTTCAGAATGCTCGGATCCTTGAACTTCATTTTGGTGACTAAAGTTTATTTATATTTGGATATATGGCAACGGTTCAATGGCTCATAATCCTGGCCTTTTGATTTTATTTTGGAATGTAGAAAGGAAAATTTCGAAAAATTCAAAAAAAATTTCAGAACCAGGAATCTGGAATAGACAAAAATTGAAGCGAAAGTAAAAGGAGAAATAGGGAGAGGATACAATGGGCCCACTAAAGAGGCCTAAGTATAAGGTGATGCAAGTCACCCCTCCAAATTTCTATCCACATCTACATCTATAGGGAGAGGAATTTGAATTAAAATTGAGAACATCCCAATTTTCTTTTTTAAAAGATATTTGAGAGGAACACAAAGGAAAAGAGATTTGTGGCATAAATATAGGCGCAATATAATACTGGAGAAAATTAGCAACAGTACCAGGATGAAAAATTGTACAGTTACTATAACTCTAAACACACTCACTTCAGTATTGTTGACAAATGAATTCTAGTCCCATTTGAATCTGATCAGGAAGTTGCAGAGTGTTTTGCACAGCAATTCCATAGTGTTTTACTATACTCAGTCCTACAGCTATTAGACCAACACTTCAAGTTGAATACTACTCCAGAACAGAAATCAACTCAATAAATTTCAACACAGAAAAAGTAGAAATTGCCATTAAGTCCCTGAGGGTGAATTCTTCTTAATTTTATATTTTTCAAAAATTGTTTGCACATCCTTTGGCAGCACTCATTAGTGACATAATATCCACAGAAGATGTTCGACAACCTTGGAAAAAAGCAGTTGTTGTACCTATATTCAAAAAGGGTAACAGAAATCTAGTAGAAAAGTAGGATTTATTTTCAAAACATCCAGGTTTTTTGAAAACAGTGAAGTTAGGTACATTTTTAGATGTATTTTTTTTTTTTTTTGATTTTACGAATTATTCTCCATCCTGAGTATTCAGTTTACAAAGTTTGAAACTTGACTTGCAATAATGTTATCCAAAAAATCTATGCTATTGTATGGGAGTCTCTATATGGTGAAATCTATAAATTAAAAAAAAATTCTGCTAGGTAGTCTTTTTCATTTTACAAAAATGTCTGTCGAGCTGTTTTTTTGTTTTTGAAGATCTTTGTTGAATGTTTCTCAAGAATCTCTCTGGTGGATTTGTTGTTTGGTTTCAGATTCTCAAATATTTCTGTTGAATGTTTTCCTCATTCTCTAAAATCTATGGTGAATTTATTGATGTGGTTTCTTATTCTCAAAAATGTCTGTTGAGTTGGTTGGCATTCTTGAGAATCTGTTATTAGTTTTTAATTATTTTTATTCTGAAGAATTTCTGTTGAATCTGTCTGTAATGTCCATTCTCAAAAAATAAAAATCTCTGTTCAATCTGGTTAGTTTGTTTTTCATTCTCTTCAGCTGTTCTTCATTTTTAGAGATTTATGTTGAATGTTTCTCATTTTCAAGAATCTTTAGTAGCTTTGTTGTTTGGTTTTTGATTTTCAAATATTTCGGTTGAATGTTTTCTCATTGTCAAGAATATCTGATGAATTTATTGCGTGGCTTCTGATTCTCAAAGATATATCTGTTGAATTCGTGGTCATTCTTTGAGAATCTGTCATCAGTTTTTCATTTCTTCATTCTGGAGAATCTTTGTTGAATCTGTCTTTTCCCATTCTCTAAGAATAAAAATCTCTGTTGAATCTGTTGAGCTGTTTTTCATTTTCAAAGATCACTGATGGATGTTTCTCATTCTCATAATTCTTTGGTAAATTTGTTGTTTGGTTTCTGTTTCTCAGATATTTCGGTTGAATATTTTTCTCATCTTCAAGAATTACTGGTGAATTTATTGTGTGTTTTCTCATTCTCAAAAATGTCTGCTCAGTTGGTTGTGATTCTTGAGAATTTTTTTTGTAGTTTTTCATTCTAAACAATCGTTGGATCTGCTAGCTGTTTCCCCTTTGCAAAAGTATAGTTCTTTTTTTATTTATCCTTTGCTTGCGCTTACTAGTTTAAGGCCCAGTTTATCAGAACTGTTAGATGATTAGGATGATTTAACCTGACGGATAAAAATTGGCCAGTTATCTGCCGACCAATAGAATTATATGGGGTTACAATGGCTTTGACGTGAATAAGCCCAACTAAAAAACAACACATACTTAATATAAAAATGAAGAAGACGAGGGAGATCTAATTTTATGTTTTTATTGTTGTTTTTTTTTTTTTAATTAAATTATTTCAAGTTTTCAACTAAAAATGCTCATATTTGTATGAGTTATACGAAAAACTGAAGACACAAGCCTATCATGTACCTAATTCACTCCTACCTTCTACAATTTACAGATCTTCATCAAAGAGTGGACAATGTTTTGGAATATGTCATTGAATGACCTCAAGTGTACAGTTCTACATATCCTCCAACAAACATAAATTTAAAAAAATGTGTGATACAAAGACCTAGGAATAACAATCACATTAGACTTGAAATGATAACAACACATCACTGAAAATTGAAAATTCTTTCAAAAATCTATCCGAAAAAATGGATATAAAGCTCTACAAAGCTTATGTAAGACCAAAGCTCTGATACATCCGTTCTATCTGGAACCCATATTACATCAAAGAAATTGAAATGATTGAGAGAGAACAGTACCATATTACAAGGATAATGAAGATTAATGAACTTAAAGAGTTACTTTACGAGAGCCGCCTTAACCAACAAAGACAGAAGAGAAGATAATAATAAAAATTTAGAAGAATGCAAAATATGAAGATGGAATAGACGGAATTTGGGTTGGAAAAATTGAGAAGTGGAGAATTTCATTTAGAAACATTTTTAAATTTTCTTGAATACCTTCAATAAATTCCTACCAAAGTAACACCAGGGAAAAAGTAATCATCTAAGTAATCTCTCATAAAAATCTGGGAACCAGACTGAATTTCATTTTTCCAAGTTTCCTTGAAAACCTTCAATGAATTCTTAGGCGATGATAAAGCAACAAAATGTTTGGATAACTATAAGCAGTATTGGGATGTTAATGGAAAGAAGAATCGTTCACTAAAGCCAGAACATGGAAACAATATTTATTGATGAAAATCTTTGGACTATTATTAGTTTTTGGATTGCTCCTAGAACTGGAAATATGAGCTCTGTTCCAAACGAAATAAGAACCGTTCTAGAATCAGTAATTTCCAGTTGCCTTCCTATTTTTCAATAAGTTGAACGTTAACTCTACTTGACAAATAAATTAATTGACTTAAAATTACTGTTCTAGAACGGTTTTCATGTCTGGTTGGAGCAGAGCTATGGACTATTACCTGCTCTTGATCGCTACTAAAGTAGAAATTTTCCAGCAATTGGAAATCCAGGGAGCAGTCTAAACATTTCCCCAGAGAATCAAGATCTAAAGAAAATCATAATTTGGATTATTACCGACTCTTGATTGCCACTAGAGCCATTTTCCAATTTCCCAGTGAATGGAGAACTGGTTATAGTCCCAGCTTTTGAACTTTTCCAGCGAATGGAGTACCGATAATAGTTCAAATTTCGAATATTACTGGCTCTGGATTTGTTGGAAAGATGTAACAGTGACAGCCAAGAGCCGATAATAATCAAAATATGGACTACTATACCGGCTCTTGATTGCCACTAGAGCAATTTCCTAGCAAATCGGAAACTAGACAATAGTCCAAACATTTTCTCAGTGAATCAAGATCTATAGAGAAAATCATAATTTCGATTATTATCGACTCTTGATCACTAGAACAATTATCTAATGAATCGGGAGTCGGTAATACGGACTAATATTGGTTCTTGACTACTCCTAGAGCAATTTTCCAGTGAATGGAGAATTGGTAATAGTCCCAACATTTGAAATTTTCTAGCTAATGGATTGTTGGTAATAGTTCAAATTTTGAACATTACCTATTGGCTCTGGATTTGTTGGAAAGATGCTAAAATCTGTTTTTTTTTAAAGATAAAAGTCAAAATGACATTATGTTGGCAATACAATGTAAAATTGTCAATGCTTTCAAATTTTTTATGCAGGAAAGGCTTGTGTTGCCAACATAGTTACTAGATTTTTGACTTGGGGAATTATCTATAAAAATAAAACAGACTTTATAGTTACAGCCAAGAGCCGATAATAATCAAAATATGGCCTATTATTGAATCTTGATTACTCTAGAGCAATTTTCCAGCGAATCGGAAGCCAGACAATAGTCAAAACATTTTCTCACTGAATCAAGATCTAGAGTAAATCTTAATTTAGATTATTACCGACTCATGATTGACACTAGAACAATTTTCTAGTGAATCGAGAGCCGGTAATTTGGATTACAAATGGTTCTTGATTGCTCCTAGAGCAATTTTTCAGTGAATAGAGAACTGGTAATAGTCATAATTTTTGAAGCTTTTCAGCGAATGGAATGCAGGTAATAGGTGATTCAAATTTTGAGATTTGTTGGGAAAATGTCACAGTGACAGCCAAGAGCCGATAATAATCAAAATATGGCCTATTATTGAATCTTGATTACTCTAGAGTAATTTTCCAGCGAATCGGAAGCCAGACAATAGTCAAAACATTTTCTCACTGAATCAAGATCTAGAGTAAATCTTAATTTAGATTATTACCGACTCATGATTGACACTAGAACAATTTTCTAGTGAATCGAGAGCCGGTAATTTGGATTACAAATGGTTCTTGATTGCTCCTAGAGCAATTTTTCAGTGAATAGAGAACTGGTAATAGTCATAATTTTTGACGCTTTTCAGCGAATGGAATGCAGGTAATAGGTGATTCAAATTTTGAGATTTGTTGGAAAAATGTCACAGTGACAGCCAAGAGCCGATAATAATCAAAATATGGCCTATTATTGAATCTTGATTACTCTAGAGCAATTTTCCAGCGAATCGGAAGCCAGACAATAGTCAAAACATTTTCTCACTGAATCAAGATCTAGAGTAAATCTTAATTTAGATTATTACCGACTCATGATTGACACTAGAACAATTTTCTAGTGAATCGAGAGCCGGTAATTTGGATTACAAATGGTTCTTGATTGCTCCTAGAGCAATTTTTCAGTGAATAGAGAACTGGTAATAGTCATAATTTTTGAAGCTTTTCAGCGAATGGAATGCAGGTAATAGGTGATTCAAATTTTGAGATTTGTTGGGAAAATGTCACAGTGACAGCCAAGAGCCGATAATAATCAAAATATGGCCTATTATTGAATCTTGATTACTCTAGAGCAATTTTCCAGCGAATCGGAAGCCAGACAATAGTCAAAACATTTTCTCACTGAATCAAGATCTAGAGTAAATCTTAATTTAGATTATTACCGACTCATGATTGACACTAGAACAATTTTCTAGTGAATCGAGAGCCGGTAATTTGGATTACAAATGGTTCTTGATTGCTCCTAGAGCAATTTTTCAGTGAATAGAGAACTGGTAATAGTCATAATTTTTGAAGCTTTTCAGCGAATGGAATGCAGGTAATAGGTGATTCAAATTTTGAGATTTGTTGGGAAAATGTCACAGTGACAGCCAAGAGCCGATAATAATCAAAATATGGCCTATTATTGAATCTTGATTACTCTAGAGCAATTTTCCAGCGAATCGGAAGCCAGACAATAGTCAAAACATTTTCTCACTGAATCAAGATCTAGAGTAAATCTTAATTTAGATTATTACCGACTCATGATTGACACTAGAACAATTTTCTAGTGAATCGAGAGCCGGTAATTTGGATTACAAATGGTTCTTGATTGCTCCTAGAGCAATTTTTCAGTGAATAGAGAACTGGTAATAGTCATAATTTTTGAAGCTTTTCAGCGAATGGAATGCCGGTAATAGGTGATTCAAATTTTGAGATTTGTTGGAAAAATGTCACAGTGACAGCCAAGAGGCGATAATTATCAAAATATGGACTATTGATTACTTTAAGGCAATTTTCCAGCGAATCGGAAGCCAGAGAATAGTCCAAACATTATCCCAGTGAATGAAGATCCAGAGAAAATCATAATTTGGATTTTTACTGACTCTTGATTACCACTAGAGCAATATTCCAATGAATCTAGAGCCGGTTATTTTGATTATTACTGGTTTTTGATTGCTCCTAGAACAAAGTTCTTGGTAAACAGCAAAAAAAAAAAAAGTTAGAAAAGACAGAAGAGATAGAAAATATGAGAGAAAAATTTGGGAAAACTTTATAAAATTATAAGAAACTTGGAAAACCCCATTAAAAGTATGTGGGAAACAGGGAAGCAAAAAAAGCATGAAAGGGGAAGCGAAAACAGAAATGAGTGACAAAAAAATAAAAGGGCTACAAATTGAAGTATAAAAACAAAGCTGAAGAATGTTCGAAAATCCAACAATAAGGCGGTGAAGAAGTTGAGAAAGGAACACAAAAGAAGAAGAGACGAAGAAAAAGAATTAAAAATGGGAAAAGAATTAAAGCTATAGGGAAAAAAACTAAGAAATAAAGTTGGAAACAAATTTAAAGATCAAGAGGAGAGTGTCTTGCTACTGCAAATTTTAAATCTTAGTCTCAAAGAAGAAAAATAATAAAAGACTAAAATACCGTTTATAGGGAATTGTAAAGTGGAACAAAAACTTTAATAAAAAAATTGCCTTCGAAATTAGGAAAGTTAGAACATTTGGCGTGAAGATTTATGAGCTGAATTAAATGTTAGAATTGAGCGCTAGTAAGAAGTTTGACAACCACTAGTGCAAACAATTATCATTACCCAGGTATATGTGAAATAACTCATAAGTACAACAATATTTCGAAAACGAGAAAGAATGAGTCTCATAAGCTACAAGTACAAAGTTTAAATTGAGAGAGTTTTTAACCCGAGAAGCAATTTCCTTAAGGTCTTATTTGAAAATGCCGCAATGAAGAAGATATATGAACAAATACGTGTCAGGGGCTGTGCAATAGCTTGCAGCCATTTTTTCTTATATGTACCTATATGAAATATGTGAATACGAGTTCATAAAAACTGGAAAAAGAGAGATTATTAACTTCAAAAAAGGTCTTTGATTCCTCATTAAATTGTCTCATGGCAATGAATCAAAATTTCCACAGGATTTTTTTGTTAAATGCTACAAAATTAAGCATTAAGCTCCAATAACAAGAATTTTTTTTTAAGCCTCACAACGCAAATCAATCAACGTTCTCCCGGCATCAAAAGAGCAATTTAAACTGCTAATAGCAGTCGGGGTAGCAAAAACCCGAGGGAGGGAATTATTTACAACATAATAAACACTTAAGTGAAGTTTGAAAGGCAGTCGAGACAATGGAAAGGAAAAATTAAATTGCCCTTTCCCATTTTTGCAATCTCTGATTTTCTTCACTAACGAGCTCGCATTGAAAAATACTCGATTCTATAATATACATACAGGGTGTCCCCGTTCAATAGGTCAAAAATGCTAGGGTAGACATATATAGAGGAACTATAGAGAAGCAGTTTGAGATAGGACATCAATGGTCGGAAGTGTGTCGTTTTCAAAATACAGGGTGTTGAAATTTAAACTTCCTTTCATAACATCTGGAGCTAGGCTGTTCAAATTTTCAGGGATTATTGATGTAGGTATGATAATTTAAAAATTCGTATAATGAACCCCCATTTCCTACCCATAAAACCACCCCAAAAATAAAAAATAAAATTTAATAAAAAAGCAATTTATTTCAAATTTTTTTTATTTTTTTTTTGGGGTGGTTCCAGGTAGAAAATGAGGCTGCATTATACGAATTTTTTAATATCATTCCTACATCAATAATCCCTGGAAATTTCAAAACCCTATATTTTGGAAACGACGCACTTCCGACCATCGGTGTCCTATCTCAAACTACTTCTCTATGGTTCCTCTATATACCCTAGCATTTTTCACCAGTTGAACGGGGACACCCTGTATAAAATTGTGCATATAAACCTATACACACATTAGCTTTTGCAAAGAACATTTTACCATTACGGAAATTGTTAATTGCCCGAAAATAAAAAAGAAAAATACATAATTAAATTAATACAGGGAGCCCGGAAGTAACGTGATAAGGCACGCTCTCATTTTTATTAAAAAAATAAGGAAAAAATATTTCTCCGGGGTCCGGTTGTTTTGTACGTGGTTCATGATATAACCATGAGCAATTTTGGGGGTTGTTTTTTTCCCTCTTGGAATGTTTGCACGCATATTTTTTTAAATAAAAGTCGGACGCGACGGGATTTATATATTTTTTAACGGCCTGCAAGAGGAAACCAATCGTGAAATGGTTATATAGAAGTTTAATTTTATTATCATTTGAATTATTATTGATAATAAAAATCTGCAAATAGTCAAAAAAAGTAGAAGAAACTACTTCAAGTGATTTGGTAATCGATTCGTAAATTAATAAATATAGAAGTGTATAATAGAATAATAAACTAAAGAAACATGAAATTAAAGAGAATGAGTGAAAATACTTAAAGATAGAGTTAGAAAAGTAAAAACAAATAGCAACAGAAGCATGTGAAAAAAAATCGAAAAACATAAAAACAAAAATCAATATGTGAGACAGAAAAACTACAATTTACAAAACTGAGAATTTATAAGCATTATAAGCAGAAACAAAGAAAATATAATTACATATAAATTAAAATCAAAAAAGACCCGTTTTATTCTACGTCCCTTCCCAGTTATATTCAATCGCGAAAGATACCGTCAAAAAATTCCTCTCAATCCTATGGGATTCAATTAAAAACAATTACAAAACGAAAAAAAAAAAAGACGGACAATATGAAGCACACAATTACTACCTTGGCAAATTTGCGAGATAATAAATTCTCGAGATTAAAATCCCCTTTTTGTTATAAATTTCTTTTGTGGCGAAGATAGCAGACAATACGGATAATTTTAAATCAAATTGAAAATATGCAAATTTTTTTCTCGCAGACTATAATGCCGACGGGGCTAATTTCCGATATTGGATGCCACTAGGAATTCCTTCTCCGTACATACGAGGGGATTATTCGAATAGTTGACTCGATTCCAATGTTTCGATTGCAAATGACAGTAGGTACAGAGAATTTCAATTAAATATTTCAAATTTTGGGTCATTAAATATATGGATAAATAGAAGTTTCGAATTATACTAAAATATTGGCTTTATTAGACAAAGAACTTCTTTCTTTTAATGAGTGTAGTCTTCCAGGTAGGGAAGAATTCCTATGATGATTTTTTTTCAGAAATGTCTATATTGTATGCTGTTGAAGGGAAAGGTTGAGAATTGCTAAATGATTGGGTTGGCGGAGGTTGATTCAATTCCATTTTATTTTGATTTGTAGTCCTCCAAGCCCTCTTAATGGCAAACAAAAACAAAAAAATGGCCCTCAGTCCGGGGCACCCCTTAAGTGGGGAGAGGGTGCGAAGAATACCCCCGTTGCCTATTATTAAGAATCAAGGAAACACGAAGAAAATCAAGATATATGACAATATTGTAGTATAACATACCCGGGTTCGTTCAGTAAGATTGAACGATGAGAAGTTTTATTACCTTTAAAACAACAAATCTTCTGAAAAATGAAATGAAAAATTAATTGGACTTACATTGTGGAAACTTACTCAATTTTACTTACTGGACATGCGCCCGACATAGCAACTATTTGGGAAAAAAAAAGAAACGAAAAATTTGTGAAACGTCTTCTTCATTATCAAAAGAAAAACATACCGTTCTCATCCTGGAACTAATGAGGGGAAAGAGCACGGCAGAGAAACCCTCGATCTAACATTCCTCAAAAATCGAAACATATTGTGTAATTTTAATAATAATTGTGAGTCATTAATTCAATAGTTTAAGTCAATGATAGTTTAAATTAGGTACTGTCTTGTGTTTTTGTGCTAAAATTTTAATTACACACACAACATGCAATCAACACTTCCTATATTCAATATTGAAGAGGTTTTGGTTAGTTAGCCAGTTTCCCAGCAGGTACTGAGGTCCCATACGGGAAGCTACTCAGCTATAGTTGTTTTTGAGCCAATATCTCTAGATTGATTATTTCAATTTGTTAGGATATTCGCTCGTCAGGGTAGGAAAATGTTAGTGAATTCAACAAGGCCCTAATGCACGTTCTGGATACACAGAATTAAAACCTCAGCACAAAAAAACAGCACATAATTTTTTAGGTTTTAATTTACTTCTTTATCTGTGTTGCTTGTATGTATGTATGTATGTATGTGTTGGAGGTGTCAGAGGTGGGGAATCATTATATAAAAAACACCCCGTATTTGAATAACCTTTAATATAAAATTAGAATTTGTAAGATTATTCAATTTTTGTCAATTTGCTTTTCAACAGGAATTAGTAATGTTACTTTACCAAACTAGTAACATAACGTGACAAGTTATTCAAGTACAAATAAGTGAATTGTTGCAGAACTTATGGGTGGACCTCTGCGGGACGAGCGCAGCGAGTTCCGCAGCCATCTATTCATCAATATGTTGTTTAATTACGATACTAAACTGACTCACTCAAATGTGCGTTACTCTCATTGGTTTAAAAATTATTCGTTTCAGGTGAATGTCTTACTTGAACAGTGCAACAGTATATTAGGGTGACCATACGTACAGCATTTCGCTGTATTGTACAGCATTTTGAAAGTCTGTCCAGCATTTGATTTTGTACAGCAAACGTACAGCGAAAGTCTATGCTAACGCCGCATATCTACATTTGCGATTTACGTCATTTACGCGATCATCCAGAGTATCAAGCCTAGTACTCATAACAGCAAAATTCGCTCTTTTTTTGAAATTACTTCAACAGTTTGACGTTTTATGCGTGAATCAATTAAACGTCAAATTGTCGAAGCAATGTCAAAAAAGAGCGAATTTCGCGGTGTTGAGTACTAGGCTTTACTCTTTTTAATGCTAACTACCTTTTTTATCCCTTTCTATTTTACACTGCTAAAAACTCTAGAAAAGAGACAAAACATTAGCGGTTCAGGATACATTCACAAACATGTGGCTAAACGCCTTCCACCTTCTACTCTCAAAGTTCTACTCACAGAACATATCACCTCTAGAAAAGTATCTGCAATGGTATGTACCGGTTATGAATTACGGCGCCCTCGTTGACTGAAAACCCAACTAATCGAGTATTCTTGACAAAAAGGCGAATTGATTTTTTTCATATATTTTTATTATTTTTGTATAATTTTTAATGTTCAACTGCATTTGGCTTGCTGACTCTTCTTAGCTCTTTTCGCCTCATTTTTTTAAAAACTATGACTGGCAGGAAGTTTCCGATGTCGAACATAGTGCAAAAAGATTTAGTAAGTTAGCAAGAGACACGCAGCTTTAGGTAGATCGCAAAGTAAATACGAATAATAAATACAAATACGAACGAAACGAAACAAACGAATAAATACAAAAAAATACGAACAAAAATTAGGTTTTTTTTCAACCAAAACTTTTTGAATTTTCACTTTAACGCGCGTGGAAACCGTGGGGTACAACAACACAATTTAAAAATTCAAATTTTGACTTTTAAAATTACAGAATAAATGACAAAACCAACCAACACAAATCACTGTCCACACCACAGATACCTGTAAATTTCTCTTATCTCCCGACAGTGTCGCCATCGTTGAATGAAAACCTAACTAAAAACCTTTGTCGCGATTCTTCCATTTGAGATATTTTTCTATAGGTGATATGTTCTGTAGTTCTACTCCGATTTTGTTTGGTCTGGCAGGTGGCCACATTGCCTGTCATTGATCGGACAATCAGGATCCAGGGCTGGGATCACAACAAGTAGAATTCTACTAGAATTCTACTTTCGTGACGTCAAGTTGCCTAGCAACCGGCATCATCGCCTGTACTGTAGGCGATAAATAGATCGCGGATGACGTCATGAAAGTGGAATTCTACTTGTCGTGATCCCAGCCCAGGGGCCTTATTCTGTAAAGAACGAACCGTTCGATTCGGTAGAATTTCTTTGATTGTGACGTCATTTTCGGTTTGGTTTTCGCGCGACGAAACCGAAAATGACGTCGCAATCGAAGACATTTTAACGAATCGAACGGTTCG
The DNA here is from genome assembly GCA_917834065.1 of Ceutorhynchus assimilis. NCBI lineage: Eukaryota > Metazoa > Arthropoda > Insecta > Coleoptera > Curculionidae > Ceutorhynchus > Ceutorhynchus assimilis. The sequence goes on from OU892284.1 coordinate 38,928,778, forward strand.
TTCCTTACAGAATAACGACCCTGGGCTGGGACACGGACTTAGGGATCACGACAAGTAGAATTATACTAGAATTCTACTTTCATGACGTCAAATTGTCTAGTAGCCGTCATGATGGCCTGTACTGTACGCAATGGGTGGTATGAATAAAAACGAAGTACATGCTACTACTACAAGTATTAGTATATTCTTCGTAGTATTTACTTCACAAAGAAGCATTTACTTATTTCCGGTAGTTGTCGAAATGTAGTATCTACTTCTTTTTGGAGTAAATACTACGTAGAACATGCTAATACTTGTAGTAGTAGCAAGTACTTCGTTTTTATTCATACCACCCATTAAATGGTTCGCGGGTGACGTCATGAAAGTAGAATTCCACTTGTGATCCCAGCCAGGGGGGGTTTATTTGAAATGTGCAATTCAAATACGTCTGACTAAGTCGCAATTTTTGCCGGAATTTCAATGCTAAAAAATGCGACTTTGTCAGACGAATTTGAATTGCACATTTCAAATAAACCCTCCCAGGAACGATTTTGCAGGTTGCACTTTGTGACTGTGGCGTTAGTTTTGGTACTGTGTCTTTTTTTTTCTTTCTCCACTCACCTTTCCCAAAATTTTAAATGTGTACAGCATTCATACAAAAAAAAATATGGTCACGCTACAGTATATTGATGATTAGATGGCTGCGGAACTCGCTGCGCTCGTCCCGCAGAGGTCCACCTATAAGTTCCGCAACAATCTACTTATTTGTACTTAAAAAATAACCTATTATATGAAGTCAAAATTTGTAAGATTATCCTCTTTTTATCAATTCGCCTTTCAACAGGAATTAATAATGTTACTTTATCATACTAGTAATATATTGTGACAAGTTATTCAAGTACAAATGAGTGGATTATTGCGGAACTTATGGGTGGACCTCTGCGGGACGAGCGCAGCGAGTTCCGCAGCTATCTATGCATCAATATGTTGTTTAATTACGATACCAAACTGACTCACTCAAATGTGCGTTGTTCTTATTAATTTGAAAATTAGACGTTTCAAGTGAATGTCTCACTTGAACAGTTCAATAGTACATTGGTGATTAGATGCCTGCGGAACTCGCTGCGCTCGTTTCGCAGAGGTCCACCCATAAGTTCCGCAACAATCCACTTATTTGTATTTGAAAAATAACTTATTATAATAAGGTCAGAATTTGTAAGATTATCCACTTTTTGTCAATTGGCCTTTTAACAGGAATTAGTAATGTTACTCTACCAAACTAGTAATATAGGTATTGTGACAAGTTATTCTAGTACAAACGAGTGGATTGTTGTGGAACTTATTTATGGGTGGACCCAGCCATCTATTCACCAATATGTTGTTTAAGTACAATAATAACCTAATCCACTCAGTTGAGAATTTTTCTCATTAGTTCAAAAACTACACGTTTCAGGTGAGTCTCTTATTTGAGCAGTTCAAAAGTATATTGGTGAGTAGATGGCTGCGGAACTCGCTTCGCGCGTCCCGCAGAGGTCGACTCATAAGTTCCGCAATAATCCACTTATTTATACAGCCTATATCTTCACAGGTAGAAGTATAAATACAAAAGTTGTACAGTTTTGGTTGAATTTTCAGAAACCATGGTCAGAAACAAAATTTGAATGTCAGAAATGTGAAATTTTGCATGCTCCCAGCTTTTTTCAAATGGAATGCCCTGTATTTATTGGTTCTATATTCTTGAAGAGCGCAATGTCCCGATCTATATTTGATTGAGCAATCTCTCATATATTTGGCTCCAAAAATTGTAAAAATACTATCTTACCACTGATTTTGTGAATCATTCTACCTGTACAGGTGAAAGCTGCAGGTAAAATTTGAAGTATTTGGTTTCTCTGATAGTATTTTTAAAATTTTTAGAACCAAATATGTTAGAGACGGCTCAATCAAATATAGATAAACTATACACTTTTGGAATCGGGAAATTGTGTTCTTCAAGAATATAGAACCAAATATAGCACATCCCATTTGAAAAAAGCTGAAAGAATGCAATGGTTGGTATGAATAAAAACGAAGTACTTGCTAGTACTACAAGTATTAGCATGTTCTACGTAGTATTTACTCCAAAACGAAGTAGATACTACATTTCGACAATACCGGAAATAAGTAAATGCTTCTTTGTGAAGTAAATACTTCGAAGAATATACTAATACTTGTAGTAGTAGCATGTACTTCGTTTTTATTCATACCACCCAATATTTCACATTTCTGACATTCAACTTTTGTTTTTGACCATGGATTTTAAAAACTTAGCCAATACTGTACAACTTTTGTATTTACACCTTTCATCTACCTATAAAGGTTAAGGCTGTAGCTGGGACGTCAATATATAAAAAAAAACATCCTGTACATAATCTTATTGATTTTCTATGAATATTTATTTATTACAACAACAAAAAAAACAACTCAACCACTAATGATATACTGTTTGAGGTTAAAGTTCTTGGGACAAAAACAAAAGTGTGATTTTTTTATAGGTTTCCAGGCTTCTCAACATTCTTTAAACTTAAAATATGATTTTGTTTTCTTTCTTTTCTTTAAATTTTATTATTTTATTTTAAAAAGGAGTACACTGTATCCGTTAGTGTCAACATCGGAAGATATGCAAATCCGACAGGGTTGCGCCTTATCTCCACTCCTGCTTATTCTGTACTCGGAAACTATATTTAGAGAGGCACTAAATAGGGTCCAACGAGGAATCAAGATTAATGGAACCCCAATAAACAATATCAGGTACGCCGATGATACGGTTATAATAGCCAATGATGTACAAGAACTACAAAGCATCATGGATTCCGTAGTTCACTATAGCGAAATGTTTGGATTGCATCTCAATGTTTCCAAGACCAAACTATTGGTCTTTTCTAAGACTCCAATAAATGCACACCTGCGTGTCAAAGGACAAACAATCGAACAAGTGACCTCAATAAAATATTTGGGAACTAACATCAATAGTCAGTGCGACCCGAAAAGGGAAATACTTTCAAGGATTGAGGAAGCGAGGAAAATCCTTATGAGCCTAGACCTTAGCTCCGAACTCAGAACTCGAATGATCAGATGCTACGTCTTCTCTATCCTACTCTATGGATGTGAAAGCTGGACACTAGATTCACAGACCGAAAAGAGAATAGAAGCCTTCGAAATGTATGTGTATAGACGGATGCTGCGAATTTCATGGGTAGAAAGGATCACCAACGATAAAGTACAAACAAAAAGAATTACTGAGCACCACCAAGGAAAGAAAAATGCAATATCTAGGTCATGTGATGAGAGGTGATAGATAAAAAATACTACGCCTCATAGTGGAGGGCAAAATACATGAGAAAAGATCAGTAGGAAGACGCCAGAACTCATGGCTAAAATATTTAAGGAGATAGTTCGACCGCTCGTCTGCAGAAATCTTTCGAGTTGCAGTTTCCAGAGCTATAATTGACATTTGGATCGCCAACCTTCGGCGGAAGAGTGGGTGATAAGAGGAAGAAGAAGTCTTCCACGATGGCAAGATTCATTGAACATCTCAGCTCAGCTGAAAGTACTAAATACGATAAATAAAAGGCAAGGTTAAAACTGTTGAAAGAAAATCTTCACGGCAATTTAATACTTATACAGGCCTGTCTCGACGAAACCTTTGGGACAATCTGGTGCAGTACACTGTGTAGACAACGCTAGGCTTTTCCAAAAGAACTCTCGTTGTTTGATTCTAATATAAATTTCATCTTACAGTATAGAGAGTAATACTCACTCACAAAAAAAAAAAAAACCTTTACAAATACACAATTCACGGCGATAATTCAAAAACACAGTATTGACGTATGGTCCGGTGCCAATCCAGTCTGGATATATTGGCTATATAGGCCATTGTCCAAGTTTACTCGGGCGTATTTCTGTTTATACTCTCTATACGTAATACATAATTTCTGATTGGAAACGTTGGCGGCCGTGCATTTGTTGTGTTAAAACCGATTTTCATTTCCTTTGGGGACGAAAATGGGAAACGGACGACTTCAACTCACCTTTACAGATTGGTTCCGTTATCGATTTAATTAGTCAGAGCTATAGGGGTTTTATTTTTGATTAATTAAAAATCAATTGATTGCACCGTCACTTGTTTATTATTGTTTTTAATAGAATAACACTTGAAATCGATTCAAATAATAAATTCCATTTGAAACGCAGTTCAAATTGAATTTGCATTTTTGTTTCGACGACTGGTTGTTTGAAATTTTAGCGAGGGCTATTTGTGAATTTTTTTTTTAATTGGAATAATAGATTAGCGAGTTTTGATGACAATATGGCCAATCAAAAGACTATTTCGAATCTGATCTTTACCATTACATCATTATGACATCAGCAACACTATCAAATCATGATCATTCGATAAAATCAACTTAATTTGTGAAATAATCGATGGTTTTCAAACAAAAAGCTCATAACAAAGGCACCAGCTTTCACCCGACTAATTTTATCTTTATCGCTGAATGAAAAAAAAACGAGGGTGAATGAAGTTTTCTCGGCGGCCAAAACTTTGAACTTTCTTCACAGAAACCGCGTCAAAGAAAAAAAAAAGTTATTGCGCCTTTGCACCAAAAGCTTTCTTAGTTGGCTCAATTTATAAGCTCAAAAAATAAATAAATAAAAAGCCTCTAAAGTCTGAGCCGGTTTTCGTTTAATTCTTAAACAAGCAACCGTTTAATGTTGCTTTGTTTCTAGCATCGTTAGATTAAATGGTCGATTTATAACATACCCTCTTTCTACTCTGTGGGAGATTAACGATAAGTACTATTTTAACCTCCCTCGAGATTGTTTCATTTTTCCTGTCAGAAGAAAATGTTCTGCTCGGAAACAAATAAGCTTTCATAAATCTACGAAAGGCGCCAGCATGTACATTACATTACCTATTTGAATTATTAGTCATATTACTCATATTTTTGCTATTTGCTCAAGTCTTAATAATTCTTGTTGATTTGTATCTTTTTGATTCTATTCTCTTTAGTCAAAGTCAAACTCTACTTTTTATTTTTCAACGGAAGTTTATTCGCTTCTAAAAGTAGTGCAGAATTCCACTTCGTATTTCCTCAACTTGGGGAATTCTTGAATTTGGCAACGTTACATTTCGTATGGTATATATTACTTGATTGAAATATTATGTAGACAAAAATATTACAATTTTTCTTCTCCTAATTTTTTCTGACTCAAATTTTATCTATTCCAGGCTCTTGGCTTTCTATTTTCCTCGAAATTTTTTTAAATTCAGAAAAATCAAGATTCAATATCCTGGAGTAATAAAACAATAATGGGAAATAATTGGAACTGAAATAAATTTCTTATAAAAAGGAGCGCAAATGTTTAAAAACTTCACTTGCGGAAAATAATACAAAGAAGACCGTCTCAATAAGACTTCGTATTTGGAGGGAAATCCCCCAAGCAATTATGCCAGATTCTGAATTTTTTATTTATTTTTTGGCAACATTGCACAAGTATTTCCTAAACCTTCCATGTCAATTTTGGTATATTCCGCGCTGTAGATTTTTTTCTAATTTTCAAATTTTCTGACTCAATTTATTCCAGGCTCTTGAATTTTTGTGTCCTTCTAGATTTCTTTAGGGAAAGGAACTTTAAGAAGTTGGGATAGAAAAACTAATAATTTGATCTCAATTTTCATTTAGTTTCCTATTATTGTTTTTCTTTGTTTCAAATTTTGTCTATTCCAGAGTGGTTTTTCCCAATTTTGTCTAAATTTTTCGTGAATCTCCTCTTTTTATTTCTCAATTTCTCCAAATCAATTTCTGTCTATTAAGGCTTCTGACTTTTAGTTTTCTTTTAATTTTTTATCAAAGTTCCTCTCCCTATAATTCTCCTTCTCTTCGCATTAGCTCATTTCTATTTCAGGATCTTTAGAATTCATTGAAGGTATTCAAGAAAATTTAAAAATATGGAATTTAGTCTGGTTTCCAGATTTTTATAAGAGAGATTACTTAGATGATTAGGTACCTACTTGAGAAAATTCATAAACATTTCTGAATAAAATTCAATCCGACTCTAAGAATTTTCTTCCAAAGTTAACCAGGTAAAAATCATTGAAGATTCTTTAAGGGATTTCAGCAATATTTCTAAACAGAGATTAATCCAGCTCCAAGAATTTTTCCTCATTGTTACTTTGGTAAGAATTTATTGAAGGTATTCAAGGAAATTTAAAAATATTCCTAAATGGAATTCACTCTGGTTCCTAGATTTTTTTAAGACAGATTACTTAGATGAAAACTTAAGGAAAATTCATAAATATTTCCGGATAAAATTCAATCCGACTCTAAGAATTTTCTTCCAGAAATTCTAAGGTAAAGATCATTAAATAATTCTTAAGGAATTTCAGCAATATTTCTAAACAGAGATTAATTCAGCTTCAAGAATTTTTTCCCAGTGTTACTTTGGTGAGAATTCATTGAAAGTATTTAAGGAAAATTTTTCTGAATTTTCCATGAATTTCTTCTTTCCATTGCTCAATTTCTCCGACTCATATCTTGTCTATTCTAGGCTTTCGACTTTTAATTTTCCCCTAAATTTTTTTAAATTAGAAAAATTAAGATCCTGATCCTTCAATTTTTGTCTATTTCAGTAATTTCTGCAATTTTGTCTATATTTTTTATAATTTTTTTTCCTCCATTTGATCAATTTCTCAATTTTTATTTATTCCATGCTGTTGACTTTATGTTTTCATCTGAATTTCTTTAAAGAAGGACATTTCAAGAGCCTAGAATAGAAAGAGGAAGAATTTTGCTGTCAATTTTTATCAAATTTCCTCTCAATTTCCTCCTTATAATTTTTCTTTCCATGTCTAGTCTAGCGTCTTCCATTTTGTCTGATTTTTTTTTAGATTTCCTATCAATTTCTCTAGCTGAATTTTTGAGTATTTCTGGCTCTCGACTTTCAATTTTCGTCTACATTTCTTCAAAAAGATAAAATTCAAGAGCCTGATGGGATAGAAAAAAAAAGAATTTTGTTCCTGATTTTTTTTTTTTTTTCTCTTTTAATTTCTTCTTTTTTTTTGCTTCATTTTTTATATGTTTTTCGGTCTTCAATTTTGTCTGATTTCTCCGAAATAACCTCCTCCATCTCCTCTTCTTTGGATTTTTTCATGAATTTCTTCACTTCATTTCTCAATTTCTTTGATACAGTTCTAGAACTAGAGCTCTATTTCTCGTTTTTCCCGCTTCCAGAATCTTCAATTTTGTCTGAATTTCTTCTCTTCGTTTCTCAATTTTTTTGACTAAATTTTCGTCTATTCCAGGCTCTCAAAAAGGAGGCACAATTTACATTGAAAATAGGCCCCCGTAAATTTCAACCAAATTTTAATATTTTAAAGGTATTATTGCAAGAAAAAAATTGAAATGTAAAGAGGATCGTATGTCTGTAATAGCAGATATAGCTCATCAAATTACGTAGGTCCTGCTATATGCTATGCATAGGAAATATCCAAGGAAATATCCCTACGTAGATTTTCTTGAATATCTCGAAAAATACTAATCCGATTTTGACCTTTTTGGAGTTTGATACCTACAAAAGGACTCCAAAAACTCGCCTCTTTAGAAATTCCCAGTCCTCTTCCGTTTTTTTTTTTGGAGCTTCCTCTTCATACTTCTTTCCATCCTTCAATTTGTAGCTCTTTGCTGCCCTGTTTCCAGAATCTATCATTGGGGTTTTCCACATTTCTTATAATTTTATTGTTTTTCACAATTTTTCTTGTTTTCTCTCAATTCTTCTGTCATTTTTTCCAGGTTTTTTTTCCACCTTTTTTCTATTTCTTTTTTAACTGTTTACCAGGAATTTTGTTCTAAGAGCAATCAAGAATCAATAATAGTCCAAATTACCATGTCTCGATTCATTAAAAAATTCCTGTACATGCAATCAAGAGTCAGTATAATAATCCAAATTATGATTTTCTCTAGACTTGATTCTCTGTAGGGTTTCATCAAGACGAGAAATCTTGACTTGAACGTAATTTCTTGACTAACTTGAAATTCAAAATCAAGAAATATAACATGTTTCGACTCGATAGGTTCTTGAAAGCAAACGTCTTGACTTGAATTCAAGATATCTTAAAATTTCTTAAAAAGAAGCTATATATTCTAAAATACCAACGAAAGTCTTGCATTCACTACGAGGACGGGTAATTTTGGTCGAGCAAATTCAGGCTGTGGATTTGTACTTGCTCTACCTATTCGAAAAATCGGAAAGATCTGCTCGGAGTCGCGTTTCAACAGCTTTCAAATCATCTGGAGTTCAAACGAACGCTTTGGTCTATAGCTGTGTTCGGCTTGCTCATTCTAAGACCATAATTGAATTTCTATAGACTGTCTTTCAAAATTTTGCAAACCGGTGAACCTAGACATAATATACAGAGTGAGTTTTATGTATAGTTTCTCAAGCCAATTTTAAATTTCTTGCTAAAGACGGCAGACCATTTGATCTATGATCTACCAGCTTGTATTGGAACGAGATACCTTCATACATATGGTAGTATGGGATGCCGATCATAGCAGAAGTCTATTGTGGCAGTCTGCAATTTGTACTTTAATATAGCCACTAAAACTGTAAATTTCAAGAAATTCAAGAATTCTTTATGAATTTATTGATTTCTTGACAAGAAATCTTGATCTTGAAATAGGGAATCTTGACTTGTCTTGAAAACAGTTTCAGATTTCTTGACTTGAAATTTTCTTGAATTCAAGTTAAGATCAAGTCAAGAATAAGAAATTTCTTGAACATCGTGAAACCCTAATTTTTTGGGAAAATGTTTGGACTTTGGACTATTCTCTGGCTCTCGGTTCGCTGGGAAATTGCTCTAATAGCAATTAAAATCCGATAATAGTCAATATTTTGATTATTATCGGGTCTTGGCTGCGCCTGTAGTATTTTTCCAGTGAATTCAAAGACAGTTTTAAACTACCTATATATTATCGACACTCGCTGGAAAAATTCAAAAGTTGGGCCTATTACAGGTTCTCCATTCACTGGAAAACTGCGGTAAAAACGGTAATAATCCAAATTATGATTTTCTCTGGATCTTGATTCACTGGGAAAATGTTTAGACTATTTTCTGGCTTGCGATTCGTTGGAAAATTGCTCTATAATAGCATTCAAGAAGTGGTAATAGTCCATATTTTGATTATTATCACCTTTTGACTGTCACTTTAGCATTTTTCCAGTATATCCAGAGCAGAGCTGGGCAGGGCTTGAGTGCTTTGTGCTTGCGAAAGTGCTTGAAGCACTTTGAGGGCTTGAAAGCCCTGTGCTTCAAGCCCTTTTATAGATTTGTAATTGGGGCTTGCAAAGTCAATTACTTTAGAAAAGTGCTTGGTAATTTGTAATTGAAAAAAGTAATTCAAGCCCTTTCAATGAGCTTCAATTACTTTTAGAGGGCTTGAAGCACTTTTGGGAGCTTGAAGCCCTTTGAAAGGGCTTGAAGCCCTTTAAGAGGGCTTGAAGCACTTTTGGGAGCTTGAAGCACTTTGAAAGGGCTTGAAGCACTTTAAAAGGGCTTGAAGCACTTTAAAAGGGCTTGAAGCACTTTGAAAGGAATTTGAATTGACCATCATTCAACCTCCCACTTAAAAATTTTCGATCGTGTTTTGTCCCTTAATTTTTTTTTTATTTTATTTGAACTTGAACCGTCTTATGTCTTTTCTCTCTTAACAATGGAGGTTTTGGGTTCGAGCTTAGAATGGAATTTAAAAAAAAATGAATGAACTTATTATTAAAATAAATAATTAATTTATATTGGTACCCTATTTAACTTTATCACTGGATTTTTTCCACTTTTCCCCATTGAACATTTTGAGAACCTTAAAATTGAAGTACCATGTAGTACCCCAAGTACCCCAGAACTACATCTCAAAAAAAAACATACTACTGCTACTCTGTGAAATGTAAAGTTCGTCTCTACTATACCAATTCTGTGTGATGAGTTTACGCGGTAGCTAATGCCACTTTGAGAATTTTATTACAAATTCAAAGTGCTTTAGGCACATTTAAAGAGCTTCAAGTACATTTAAAGAGCTTGAAGCACATTTAAAGAGCTTGAAGCCCTTTTCAAGGCACCTCAAGCACTTTTGATGTGCTTCAAGCACTTTTCAAATCACTTTGAGGGCTTTGTGCTTGTCAAGCCCAAAGCACTTTGAGGGCTTTGTGCTTGTGAAGCACTTTTAAAAATAAAAAGGAATTTGTGCTTGAAATTGAAGCACTTTGATAGAGGGCTTAGGGCTTAGTGCTTCAAGCCCTTTTACTGAGGGCTTTGCCCAGCTCTGATCCAGAGTCAGTAATATTCAAAATTTGAAGTATTACCAGCTCTCGATACGCTGGAAAATTACAAAAATTGGGACTATTACCAGTTCTCTATTCACTGGAAAACTGCTCTAAGAATAATTAAGAACCAATAATAGGCCAAATTACTGGCTTTCGATTGATTAGAAAATTGCTCTAGTGGCAATCAAGAGTCAATGATAATCCAAATTATGAATATTTTTTTTTGGATTTTGATTCACTGGAAAAATGTTTGACTTCCGATTCGCTGGAAAATTGCTCTAGAGTAGCAATCAAGAGCCGGCAATAGTCCATATTTTGATTATTATCAGCTGTTGGCTGTCACTGTAGCATTTTTCCAGTGAATCCAAAGTCAGTTTTATACAAAATTTGAAGTATTGCCAGCACTCAATTTGCTGGGAAATTACAAAAGTCGGGACTATTATCAGTTCTCCATTCACTGGAAAATTGCTCTAAGAGCGATCAAGAGCCAATATTAGTCCAAATTACCGGCTCTCGATTCATGGGAAAATTGCTCTAGTGGCAATAAAGAGTCAATTTTAATCCAAATTATAATTTTCTCTGGATTTTGATTCACTAGATAAATGGTTGGTTTCCGATTGGCTGGAAAATTGCTCTATAGTAGCATTCAAGAGCCGGCAATAGTTGCTATTTTGATTATTAACACCTTTCGCTTGTGATTGCAGCATTTTTCCATTGAATCCAGAGTCAATAATATGCAAAATTTGAGCTATTGTTGACATTCGATTCACTGGAGAATTTCAAAAATTAGATTACCAGTTCTCCATTCACTGGAAGATTGCTCTAGGAGCAATCAAGAACCAATAATAGTCTATTACCTGCTCTCGATTCATTGGAAAATTGCTCTGGTGACAATCACGCAAGAGTCGGTGATAATCAAAATTATGATTTCCTCTGGATCTTGATTCAATGAGAGAATGTTTGGAGTATTCTCTGGCTTCCGATTTGCTGGAAAATTGCTCTAGAGTAGCAACTAAGAGCTGGTAATAGTTCATATTTTGATTATTATCACCTCTTGACTGTCACCGCAGCATTTTTCCAGTGAATCCAGAGTCAGTAATGTGAAAAATTTGAGCTATTGTTGGCATTCGATTCACTGAAGAATTTTAAAAGTTGGGACCGGGGTTGGGACTATTACGTATTCTCCATTGACTGGAAAGTTGCTCTAGGAGCAATCAAGAACCAATATTAGTCCAAATTACCGGCTCTCGATTCATTAAAAAAATGCTTTAGTGGCATTCAAAGGTCAATAATAATCCAAATTATAATTTTCTCTGAATTTTGGAAAGATGCTTGGTTTTCGATTCCCTGGAAAAGTGCTCTAGAGTAGCAATCAAGATCCAGTAATAGTCCATATTTTGATTAATATATCTTGGCTGTCATTGTAGCATTTTTCTAGTAAATCCACGACCAGTAATATTCAAAATTTGAACTATCACCGATACTCGATTCGCTAAAAAATTTCTAAAGTTGGAATTATTACCAGTTCTCCATTCACTAAGAAATTGTTCTAGGAGCAATCAATATAAGTTCTAACTATCGACTCTCAATTCATTGGAAAATTGCTCTAGTGGCAATAAAGAGTCGGTAATAATCCAAATTATGATTTTTTCTGGATCTTGAAGCTCTGGGAAAATGTTTAGACTGTTCCCTGGATTTCGATTTGCTGGAAAATTGCTGCTTTAGTAGCGATCAAGAGCCGGTAATAGTCCATAGCTCTGTTCCAACCGGACATGAGAATCGTTCTAGAACGGTAATTCTCAATCGATCAATTTATTTGTCAAGTAGGATAAACGTTCAACCCATTGAAAAATAGTTGGGCAATTGGAAATTACTGATTCTGGAACGGTTCTCATGTCGGTTGAAACAGAGCTCATATTTTACCTATTTTCAGTTCTCCATTACTGGAAAATTATTCTAGGAGCAATCAAGAACCAATAATAGTCTTAATTACCAAATCTCGATTCATCGGAAAAATTGTTTTAGTGGCAATTAAGAGTCGGTGATAATCCAAATTATGAATTTCTCTGGATCTTGATTCACTCGAAAGATGTTTGGACTGGCTTCCGATTTGCTGAAAAATTGATCTAGAACAATCAAGAGCCGATAATGGTTCATATTTTGATTATTCTCAGCTCTGTAGTCCAGGAACTTCTCCACTATTCCACAGCTATAAGCAAAGGTAAAAGGGGTTTCAAATTCGTGAGTAAGTAGATAATCAAAGCGGGTTCTAGCATCAAAATCCAACCATAACCTCAACCTTGCATTCTTGACACGAAGGTGGATGCGTCGGCGGCATCTTGTCATCTATCAAACGTCATGGCGCCGTCTGTCGAGAGTGCGGTGAATTCTTGCAATTGATCGACAAGGGTTCGAAATTATAGTTTCCTAAAGGCGTCGCCGGTCTAGAGATTTTCCCACGGCATCGAAAAATTTCTCAGGCTCAGGTGCGCCCGTTACTACTAACCTGTCTGGAAAAGATGCCTGTGTAGACAGACCTGTCTCGAAAAGCTGTTTTCATAGACAGACCTGTCCCATAAAAAAGCTGTCTGTCTACACACACAGCTTTTCGAGACAGGTCTGTCTACACAAACAGCTTCTTTATGGGACAGGTCTGTCTATAAAGACAGCTTTTCGAGACAGGTCTGTCTACACAGGCAGCTTTTCCAGGCAGATTAGTAGTAACGGGCGCACCTGAGCCTGAGAAATGTTTCGATACCGTGGGAAAATCTCTAGACCGGCGGCGCCTTTAGGAAACTGTAATTTCGAACCCTTGTCGATCAATTGCAAGAATTCACCGCACTCTCGACAGATGGCGCCATGACGTTTGATAGATGACAAGATGCCGCCGAGTCAAGGACGGCGCACCCACCTTCGTGTCAAGAATGCAAGATTGAGGTTATGGTCGGATTTTGATGCTAGAACCCGCTTTGACTATCTACTTGAGTAGTTTTCCCAAAAAAACTGTAAAAATAAACCGGACTTAAGGAAGAAATAAAAATTAAAGGAGTAGTGAAGCCTGCAACAAAATAAATTTTGTTTTGGTTGCCTTTAGTGGATGCTTCTTTCCATTAACATTCCATTACTGCTTATAGTTATCTAAACGTTTTGTTACCTTATCGCCTACAGGGAATCAACATATGGATTAGTAAAAAACCAAAACACTTACTGGACTTTGCATAGACTCAATAGACAGTGCTACTCACAATGACATAATTTGGCAAATAAAATTACAAATTCGGCATACTTCGAATCACAGGACAGGAAAAGTAATTGGTTGGAAATTGTGCACCCATTTAACCAAAAGGGTACAGAGTGTCAACAAATGCATTTCCATTTGAATCGGAAAACCGATTTGCGGTCGGCAAATCAATTAAAAATCTGACTCTATTTTCGGAAACGAGTGACGTTAGCACTTTTATCATTCACGACATATTGTACTAGGGGGTTAAATACAAAAGTCGGGAATTTATTGATTCATAAGAAAGAATAGTTTATTTGTTATATTGTTTCGGCTATAGTTTTCAATAAATCGATTCTAATTTAAATTGTTACAATAATTATCCATAATTAGTTGGTTTTTGTCAATCTAAAAAGTTTGTTTTACATGCAAATGGACAATTTACATAATGGCTTATATTATTATGATAGATTTTTTTTCGTCATGCTTTATTTAAAATGGTTTCCGTATACCGCAATATTTTTTTTTCTATATTATTGTGAGAGAGTATTTCCGTAGGGAAACCTCATAACGAAAACATAAGCAATTCTTTTTGGTAAAAATGTTAGAACGTATCGTTTTTTTTTTTTTATTGCGGACGACACAGAAATGGCACATTAGACTCGCACATATACCAACCAGAATCCACGTTGTTAGGCCTAAAAAATTTTAGAGGCTCATTTTTCAATATATTTATTGTGAGAAATTTCCATAAAAGTTTCCTATTTACTGAATAATGTAATGTAGGGCAAGTCATTGAATTCCCTCCCATAATAAATTCCAACAAATAAATATTTAAAAAGGCATAACCTTAATAGTTATTTCCATTGGGCGAATATTTACGAAATCGATTGGCTTCAGGGCCAAAATAATTTATTGGTTCTAGAATATAGAGCATTGAAAATAAAAAATAAAAAAAAATAAATAAAGGAAACTCAACAACTCAGCAATTTGAATACAGTCATTATTAGCTTTGAGTAAATATTTGGGGCATGCAATACATATAATAAAAAGCAATTTATTTGCTCTTATTTTTCGAAAAACTTGTTAATTACTAAGGGTTTAATTTGTGAAATTAAATTTCACCCATGTGCAAATGGTTTTCGATGTTTTCCACATACAAAAATAAACATTTATTGGTGAGTTTTGCCTAGGGGTTGAGCCATTTTCATATTGGGCGTTGATTGATTTTTTGAATGCATAGTCTTTTTGGAGAAAAATCAAAATTGAAATTTTTCTAAGGGGTATTATGCAAGGAAATTTCATTTTCAAATATTTAAAAGGGCCATAGTTTGGAAACCAGAAAAGCTATCGATACGAAATTTTGTTCAATTGTAGATCTCGATTAGGGCTTCAAAAAAGCTAATCTTGGGTATCTAGCCCTGAGGCTCCGTTTTCCAGATAATCGGCTTTGAAGGTTTTCTCAAGTTTGTGATAAAATTTCAACTTTTAGGCTCAATATTTCAAAAACTATAATGTTCTAAGATAGAAAAGGCAAATTCATTAATTACCGGCCTATTATAAAACCTGGCAAAGGTAAGAGATTTTTGAGACCACCCTGCTGTACTTTTAATTAGGTCAAGACTTACACCCCTCCTTCTAGCTGCAGAAGTTGCAGAGTGTCTAACACTATAGGCTGAGAAAATCTCAGTATTTACTCCACTTTGCTTTAAGATACTCTTGACCCAACGACTGATAGACTGAGCTGTAGCTGGTTTGTGAGGTTTCTTGACTGTTAAAAATAATTTGGTATGATCCTGACGTAGAGTAGAAGTTCTATCTATGCAAGCATCTAATGTTTTGGCAGCACACACCCTAAGATCATTATGAAAAAACGGAATTTGTAAAACAGGTTGTGATTTGTTGTTCCCTGATGATTTAACGCGACTACTTATGGAAATCAAGAACCCCCTTTCCCGCTTGTGAATATTTTCTAAACTAATTAAGGACAATGTTTGCACACGATGTGCAGTTATTAAAGCTAACAAAGTTACAAGTTTACATGTCAGTCTTTCTAAACTAAGTGTTTCATTGGATACAGATTTCTTAGATATTCTAAAACTGTGGTGGGATCCCATGTATAATTATACTTTGGCCTGCTTGGTCTAAGCCCCTGTATACCCTTAAAGAACCTTTGAATTTCAAAATTTGTGCCCAATTCTGATGACATTATTAAAGCTAATGCAGACCGAGCGCAGTTCAAGGTACCATAACTAGCACCTTTATCAAACAATTGTGTTAGAAACTTCAAAACCCATTTTATAGATAAATGAAATTTATCAATTTTATGTAAGTGGCAGAACTCCCACCAAAGTTTTAAATAGCTACTATATTGTTTTATAGTTCCCTGAGAAATTGAAGATAACATTACTTGTAGAGACTCCTCTGGAAGACCTCTTCCTCGGAAGGCTTGCTCGATAAAAGGCCTACCACCAGGGAAAGATTGTGCCACAAGGGGTGTGGTTTCCTGTCAACAGATAACAATAAATTTTCTTTAGGAGCAAGCATAATAGGTTCTCTTTGAAGAAGTTTATTAAAAAGAGGAAACCATGTTTGAGTTGGCCAATTAGGTACAACAAGTAAGACATCTGCATTATCAACAATTATTTTCTGCAATACTTTTGGTATTAAGGCAAAGGGGGGGAAAGGCATAACAAAAGAAACCATTCCAGGGTACAGTGAATGCATCATTAGCCATAGCATCGGGGTCTCTATGCCATGAAATAAAATTATCACATTTTTTATTGTAACGGCTTGCAAACAAGTCTAAGTTAGGTTCCCCAAAATGCTTACAAATAAACTTAAAGGCTGAATTTGACAAACCATATTCAATATCTTGTGAATGCTTTCTAGACAAAAAATCAGCTTCTATGTTGTCTCCAGACTGAATATAAGTTGCAACTACAAATAAATTTCTTTTTTCATACCAATTCCAAATTTTTTGTGCCATTTGATTAAGCTCAGGAAATTTAACTCCCCCATCTTATTAATATATGCAATTGCAGTTGTGTTATCAATGTGTAACAAAATGTCACAGTCTTTTAGTTTACTTGCAAAACATTTTAAACCAAAGTAAGCAGCCAATAACTCTAGTTTATTAATATGAAAAGACCTTTCCTCGACATTCCATTGGCCATTAGCACCCTGCTCAGACCAAATGCCCCCCAACCTTTTTTTGAAGCATCTGAGAAAATTTCAATTTTAAATTTTCGAGACAAAATAATTGGATTGAATGAAGTAAGAATATTAGTTTTCTACCATAGTAAATCATTAACGATAAATTTTGGAATCTGCATAATCTTGAAATAAGATCCCCTAGCCTTTTTTAAAGCCAAAAATTTGGCCCTTTCAAAATTTTTAATATGCACTCGACCATATTTTAGTGCAAGGCATGCTGCTGTTAGCTTACCTATAAATCTTGAAAAATACTGAATAGTACAATAAGACAAATTTATGATTTTGATTACCCATTGGAGGATATGCTGACGTTTTTCCAGAGGAAGCTCCACAGTCATATCACTAGTATTGAATACCAATCCAAGAAAAGTACAACATTTTTTTGGAGAAAGACTAGATTTTTCCAAATTTATTATGAACCCAAGCTCTTGCAGAATGCTAACTGTCATCCTAACATTAGATAAACATTCCTCATATGTATCTCCTATAAGAAGAAAATCATCAAGGTATACAACTGAGATGTAACCTCTTGATCTTAAGTAATAGAGAACAGGTTTCAAAAGCTTTGTTAAGATCCTCGAAGCAGTACATAAATCAAATGGAATACAAGTGTACTGATAAATATTATTTTCAAACTGAAACCTTAAGTATTTCCTATGATTTTTTTCAACATTAATGTGAAAGTAAGCATCTTTAATATCTATGGATGCCATATAACAATTTGGCCGGAGAGCCTTAATAACCATATTTTTATCCTCCATTTTAAAGAGAGATGTTTCAATAAATTTATTTAAAGATTTTAAGTTTAAAATCAATCTCTTTTTCCCATTTTGCTTTGAAACCAAAAATGTTTGATAAAAATTGATTTTTGCATGATGACTTACACTTTCGAACAGCTCCTTTTTTCAACAATTTTTGAATCTCATCTTGAATGACCTTAATGTCTAATTTTTTTTTAATGACCACCTTTTGCATGAATTAAAATGTTTTTGATTAGGTTTTCTAATAAATGGAATTGTATAACCCTTTAACCAAGAAATAATAAGAGGGTCTGTGGTGATTCTACACCACTGCTGTAAAAAATTTGAAAAACGACCTGTCCTAAAATTTACCTCTTCCAGTGCCTCCCTGGTATCACTGGCGCCGACTACATGGGGGCATCGGGGCAGGTGCACCCATGAGAGCTCTCGTGGGGAATGCGGAAGTACAAATACAAGTGTTTAATAGTCATTCCAACGGTGGTTCAGCTATAAGTACTTGGTATTTGGCTTACTTTTAACTTACTTTTTGATTTTGTTTTTCTACTACTTGTAGGTACTTATTTCTTCGGGTGTATAGTGTGTCCCATTTTGGTTGTACATAAGGGATATCTCAGTTGCTATTGGAGTTAGATGGATGCGATTTTCGCTCGGGTTTTCGGGAACGTTAGCTACTTTCCTGTAAAACGAAAGATGCCGTCAACAATATTGTCCTCTCCCTTTTCGTTTTTCAGATACAAGGTGTTTTTGAAAATGTTGCATCATAAGTGATCGAAAACGTGACAACGGGTTCCTATAGATATTTTCACGTAGATTCCAGAAGCGTTGCCAGTTTTTCTCTAAAAGCGATAGTTTTTAAATTATGAACCCAAACATACATTATTTCAAATGAGACACTCTACATATTATAAACTCATTGAATAGCATTGCTTTTGCTGATCTCAATGATATAAAATTCGATAGCTTTATCTTTGACAGTTTTCGAGCAAACATTTTTTATCTGTTTTTGTCATGAGAAACAGTGTTACAGTGTTTTACTTTCTCATTTTCCTTAAGGTGTAAATTCCTTTCCTGAAACTTTGTTCCTTATGACAAAAACGAAGACAAAAACAAACAGGATGGAGATATATAGTGAAATTAATTAAAGAGTGTATGCACGTGATCAAAATTAATGACATAAGCACGTCGCAATGTTGCCGCTATTAACTTTCGTTTTACTTTGACATACCATGTCTAGTAAAATTTGTAATCACTAAAGCAAACAAACATCGATTTTTATATGTATGTATAGATAGTGTATTATCAACACAATCTAAAAAAACTACTTACTTTTCGTCACAAATTTGATTGCGAATAGAGCTAACATCAAGATGATCTTGATTCGTAACCCGCTTCTTATGTGGACGTTTTCTCTTTGGTGAATTTAACGCTAAATTATCCCTAACTTTTTGAGAGATTTTACATTGGATTTTACTCACAGTGGTTATACCAATATTCAGTGCAGCTGCAACACGCTGGAAAAATATTCCCAATTAAAGCCCCAGAAGATTTATATTTGATAGTATCAATATACTTCACCTTTCTAACGCTATTTAATGGCAAAAAGGGGCCCCCATTATCTCGTTCCTGTTCAAAGAAACTAATTAGAGACGCAACGAGTTTCTGACTCTGACTATTCAATGACTTTGGCATTTTATAGATACACAAATAGAAATAATTCCAAATTATTCTTCAGTAACCGCAGATTTGCAGCAATATTTGGCAACATAACCCATGAGTGCCAACCTAAATGTCATTTTATCGGCCGATTCGGTTAAATGCCAACAGTGTTCTGTCTTTTGTTAACTAAGGTTAAATAAAAAGGAGAATAAGCTCTCAGTTTGAAATGAATTTTAATTTCTTACAAACTGCAATTGGCAATAATTTCGACGTCATTGATCACGTGAATACACTATTCAAATAATTTCACTATACCTATCAAACTTATACCATTGAAATCAGCAGAAGTAAAGCTATCCAAGGAGCTATTAATACAGGGTGTGTCACTTGAAAAAAACGTATATTTGGTTCATTATTCAAAAACTGTCACTTCTAGAGAAAAACTGACCGCCACTGAAATCTATGTAGAAAGATCTATAAGAACCCGTTGTCTCCTTTTCGATCACTTAAGAGAGAACCGAGATACGATACAAGAGGTGTCTCAAAATGCAATATTTTCAAAAACACCTCGTATCTGAAAAACGGAAAGGACGATGAAGCCAACGTTCGCGAAAACCGTATCCTTCTAACTCCAATAGCAATTGAGATATCCCTTATGTTCAGTCGTGAGCATAAAAAGTGGGTCACCCGTTTTTCCCTATTGTAAAACGAGCTCATCAACTATACCTCTACGGCAATGACAGGGATTGTCATATTTGACAAAAAATCCATTGTAGAGATTTACCCAAAATAGCGAAAAATGACAAGACCTGTTAGTCGGGTGTCCCACTTTTTATGCTCACGACTGTATGTACAGGGTGTCCAAGATTCGATGGTTTTGCCGGGTTTCGGGTATTTCTAGAGGAGTTGGAAAAAATCTGACC
Source organism: Ceutorhynchus assimilis (assembly GCA_917834065.1). Lineage (NCBI taxonomy): Eukaryota > Metazoa > Arthropoda > Insecta > Coleoptera > Curculionidae > Ceutorhynchus > Ceutorhynchus assimilis. The sequence goes on from OU892284.1 coordinate 38,948,889, forward strand.
CCCATGTGCGAGCCTTGATTTTCAAGAGAAGTTGGCCGGTGAAACCCGCATCTCGATTCGTTTTTAAGCCACAAAAAGTTATAGACCACCTGCCATACTCCAAACTTTTCAAAAACTTCTCGTAGCATAAAAACGACTTAACATATCGAGATGCGGTTTCCCCCAGTCAATTTCTCTTGAAAATCGAGGCTCGCAAGTGAGCGTCAGATCTTTTCCAACTCATTTAGAAATACCCGAAACCCCCCAAAACCATCGAATCTTGGAAACCCTGTACAACCAAAATGGGACACTGTGTTTATCCCCGTTCAACTGGTCGAAAATGCTAGAGTGTATAGAGGAACCATAGAGAACTAATTTGAGATAGGACACCGATGATGGTCGGAAGTGTGCCGTTTCCAAAATATAGGGTGTTGAAATTTAAGCAATCCCCTTTCATATCATCTGAATGGCTAATGCTAGGCTGTTCAAATTTCTCGGGAATATTGATGTATAGGAATGATATTTAAAAATTCGTATAATGCACCCCCATTTTCTACCTGGAACCACCCCAAAAAAAAATAAAAATAAAATTTGGAAAAAAAGCAATTTGTTTTATATTTTATTTTATTTTTTTTGGGGTGGTTCCAAGTAGAATTCTTCAAATCCGGCTAAATTGTCTTTCAAGTCGTATCTGGTCTTTATTCGGTAAGTCGGCATAATGGGGATTTTTGACCAGTTGAAGGGGAACACCCTGTATAAATAAAAATAAATACATTATTAAATGTTTGTTTAAAATTTATACTGCCTATCCAGGCATATACGGGGGGGATAAAATCGAATACAAAAATTGAGCGAGGGTTACTCTAGTGTTGCCCGAATTAGCACGGAAACACTATAAAATAGACGTTTTTGGGCGTGGCATCCGTGGCACCATTTTTCCCTATAAACAAATTTATAAATTCATTTATTATTATCCTGCACCCATGAGGACTTTCAAAAGTCGGCGCCGCTGCCTGGTATCATTCAATAACGTCGACGACGGTCCTTCTCCGAGGACCTCTTGTATTGGTGATGATATTCCCCTGTTTTCCGTTGATAAGACCGGTACTGTTGTGTCCTCGGTTGTACCTGTGCACTCGATGATCTCTTCCTGAATTGCCGGGATCCTCCCAGACCCACCTGCCGCCTGGGAGGATATTGGGAGTTTTTTGAATCCATTCTCGGTTTTTTTTTTGTGGTGCCACCGTAAGCTTCAATTCCTCTAGACTTTTGTCCAAAATTCCAACCACAAGACGATCTCTTATTAATTCATCATTTTCTATAATACCATAATTACATTTTTTTGCTAATTTAATTACTTCTTCAATGTATTCTTGAGAGGTTTCTCCTTCGATTTGGTTTCTCAAATTGAATTTAGCCCGTTCATATATGATATTAACAGTTTTCTTAAAATATTTATTAAAATCGTCGATAAGACTCGTATAAGTTTGATAATCCTCTTCTTTTGTCTGTAAACGATCAAAAATTTTCCCAACATCTTTTCCCATAAAAAGTAGAACATTGTTAATTTGGGTATTTTCAGAGTAATTTTGAAGTTTGATTGCAGCACGGTACCTTTCATAGTGTTTCAACCATTTTTCCCATTCATCCTTTCCAAATAAAAATTTTTCAGGCTTTGGGACGTCTCTAATGCTGCTCTCTAGAGTTTCTCGTGTGGGTTCGGTTTGACTTTCCCGTCGTCCAAAAACATTTTGCTGCGCCAGCAATGCTTGCAAATTTTGAACCTGTGTTCTCAAATCTTCTATATTTTCTTCCACATCTAAAGGTGGATTTTCATTCGTTTTTCGTTTATATCTAGGCATTTGGAAAACCTGACACCATGTAAGAAGACGATTAGAAGATACTCTATATTTGAAGCTAATTTTATTACTTTCTGTCAAGTTCCGACATCTGTCGCTAGTTACCTTTTCCTACCTACAATATATCTACTATAGTACAATTTGTGAAATAATAACTGGGCTATGAGCGATTTTGTAAGGCAATGTCGAATAATCAGAATTTTACAGGGCAAAAAATGCAAAAATCATTTTAAATTTTTTACAGGCTCTAAAAACTCATAAAGAAAAATCACTAAAACGCTTTTCCATTAAATTTGACTTCCTTTTTCCATTGGTAAAGTCAAAAATTAAAAAATTTGGAAAAATCAAAATTGAAAGTTTTCCAAGGGGTACTTACATCATTTTCAATTATTTAAAAGGGCTAATTTGATGAAATTTTCTGTACAAATCAAGTAACTTTGTTCAATTATTGTACCTTCAATCTTTGTACTGATTCCTTGGAGAAAACTATTTAATTTGCAACTGAATTCAGGTTATTTGATTTAATGTAAAATTGTAAAAATAGCTAAAAAATCCTATGTAAAACTCACAACATAAAAGTTTCATAATAGCCAATACAATGTATCCCCAAACTGTTTCATAAGCTATTTCCACCAATGTCAAATACATTAACCCGAAATTTTACTCGGAATCGTTAAAAGCTAAAATTTCCTCGTGCAACCTCCTCTCTCTGTCCTAATAATAAAACATTTTCGAAAGTGCAAAATTTATATGCGCAAAGACACGTTTGAGAAACATACAAAAATCCATTAAAAATTTACGATTTGCGTTTCCAATCTGGAATCGTAAATCCTTGGGTAACATTTGCGCTTTATGGATCTTACTTATGCAGAAAATCTTCTTTGGTTTGTTGAATATATTCAAGATTTTTTAATTGAATAAGCTTCTCTTTTTCATTGTTACATAAATTTGCCTTTGTAATAACATTTTCTTTAGCCGCGCAAACAATTTGTTAAAAATAAGGCCCTTTCAGATCCCCTTTATCACCCACTTTTATCCAGCGTGCTTTAACCGTCGTATTATTAGATTATCTTTATCTCGCCTTTATATGTTTTTCTTCAATTCCGTTTCAGACTTTTTTCATTTGGGGTATAAACGCATTTAACATGATTCATCCTGTAAAATTGTTCCAGTTTCAATTATACGCAACAGAATTTTTAGTTTTGTCGAGTTATTTTTAAGTTCCTGCGCTGGCACCATTTTGGAAAAGTAAATTTAGCTTAAGATAATCATTTTTGCAGAAAACGCATTGCCTAGATATTTTACATATTTCCTGGACACAAGGAAAAAACCATAACGTGTACGAAATATTGATGGGGGAACGAGGTCGCACGTCCTTGAACTTCAAAAGCTGGATAGAGCAAGAGTGAAACCCGGATGTTATTTTTAGAGGCCCATGAAAAACAAAGTTGATTCAATTTTCATTAATTGGGAAAAAGGTATGATCGCAGAAAAAACGTACATATGAATTATCAACGTCAAAAAATATTGCGTTTCCTAAAATTCATATAGCGAAAAAGTCTGATTTGCCTGGTTCGAAAATTTACAAAATTTCTCGAAAAATGACCATAAAGCATTTCTCTTTTCCACCCTCCAATATTTTGATGTTGACTTTCATCAATATAAAGGCCAAACGTTTCATTAAAATCCCAGAAAAAGTTTGTTAATCGTTTTCGTGTTAAATTACCATTTAAACGGGATAAATTAGCATAGTCGATGAGCACAGGGAAAGTTTGAGTCGCATAAAAACTCAATCTTTGTTTTCGTTTCTGCTCCTTATCTCCTACTTTTGTTTGAGCTTGAGGAAGCAATTAAATTTTTCGAGGGGCTAAATATTAATTATTTATCGTTTAAGATAATTAACTGCCGCGTTACCTGTCGCCTACGTTTAATCACTTTACAAGTTGCTTCAAGCTAACAACGTCATAATTGGCTATTTTAGTATGATTTTGTTAAGAATTGTGATTTCAAAATATTCAAAACTCAATTGCTCAGTAACTGTTGAGCAAATTGCATTGAAGTTTTCAGTATTTGAAGTTCTTATCAAGCTCTAAAATACCACTAATTTACAATATTCTCAGGTTTATAGTTTTTGAAAAAATTAAGTTTGAAGTTTTTGATAAAATTTAGACTGAAAGTCAACTTAGAGGCTCAATTACTCAGAAACTTTTTGAGATATCAAACTCAATTTTGCACGGATTTATAGAAAATTTAATGCTCTTTCCAATGGTGTATGATTTATTTTAATTTGCTCAGAATTCAACAAATATTTGGGCAATTGTTCATGATCATGTCAAGATTTTGAAAATTTCCCAGAGCCAAAAATAGGATTGATTTCCTTTTCATTTTTGTTTCTACCTAAAATGGGCATTTGGAAATAATGTCAGGGTTCTTTTCCACTAATTTTGACCCTCTCTATCGATTGGTAAAGTTAAAATTGAGCAAAACTGAAAAATAAAAAAAACGAGTTTTTCATAAGGGTACCCCTCTAGAATTCTGATTTCAAAATATTCAAACCTCAATTGCTCGGTAACCGTTGAGCAAATTGCATTGAATTTTTCAGCATTTATAGCAGTTACCAAGCTGGTATATAATTTATTTCAATTTGCTCAAAATTTAACAAAGATTTGGGCAATTGTTCATGACCATGTCAAGATTTTGAAAATTTCCCAGAGCCAAAAATAGGATTTCCTTTTAATTTTTGTTTCTACTTAAAATGGCCATTTGGAAATAATGTCAGGATTGTTTTCCACTAATTTTGACCCACTCTATCGATTGGTATAGTCAAAATTGAGCAAAACTGGAAAATAAAAAAATCGAGTTTTTCACAAGGGTACCCCCTTTGAATTCTGATTTCAAAATAATCAAACCTCAATTGCTCGGTAACCGTTGAGCAAATTGCATTGAAATTTTCAGCATGTATAGCACTTATCAAGCTCTAAAGGACCTGTAATTTACAATATTCTGAGGTTTATAGTTTTTGAGAAAATTAAGTTTGGAGTTTTTGACGAAATTTAGACTAAAAGTCAACTTTGAGGCTCAATTACTCAAAAACTTTCCGAGATAACAAACTCAATTTTATATTAATTTATAGAGAATTTAATGCTCTTTCCAATGGTATATAATTTATTTCAATTTGCTCGAAATTTACTAAAGATATGGGCAGTTGCTCATGACCATGTCAAGATTTTAAAATTTCCCAGAGCCAAAAATAGGATTTCCTTTTAATTTTTGTTTCTACTTAAAATGGCCATTTGGAAATAATGTCAGGGTTGTTTTCCACTAATTTTGACCCACTCTATCGATTGGTATAGTCAAAATTGAGCAAAACTGGAAAATAAAAAAATCGAGTTTTTCACAAGGGTACCCCCTTTGAATTCTGATTTCAAAATATTCAAACCTCAATTGCTCGGTAACCGTTGAGCAAATTGCATTGAAATTTTCAGCATGTATAGCACTTATCAAGCTCTAAAAGACCTGTAATTTACAATATTCTAAGGTATATAGTTTTTGAGAAAATTGAGTTTGAAGTTTTTGACGAAATTTAGACTAAAAGTCAACTTTGAAGCTCAATTACTCAAAAACTTTCCGAGATAACAAACTCAATTTTAAATTAATTTATAGAGAATTTAATGCTCTTTCCAATGGTATATAATTTATTTCAATTTGCTTGAAATTTACTAAAGATATGGGCAGTTGCTCATGACCATGTCAAGATTTTAAAATTTCCCAGAGCCAAAAATAGGATTTCCTTTTAATTTTTGTTTCTACTTAAAATGGCCATTTGGAAATAATGTCAGGGTTGTTTTCCACTAATTTTGACCCACTCTATCGATTGGTATAGTCAAAATTGAGCAAAACTGGAAAATAAAAAAATCGAGTTTTTCACAAGGGTACCCCCTTTGAATTCTGATTTCAAAATATTCAAACCTCAATTGCTCGGTAACCGTTGAGCAAATTGCATTGAAATTTTCAGCATGTATAGCACTTATCAAGCTCTAAAAGACCTGTAATTTACAATATTCTGAGGTTTATAGTTTTTGAGAAAATTGAGTTTGGAGTTTTTGACGAAATTTAGACTAAAAGTCAACTTTGAGGCTCAATTACTCAAAAACTTTCCGAGATAACAAACTCAATTTTATATTAATTTATAGAGAATTTAATGCTCTTTCCAATGGTATATAATTTATTTCAATTTGCTTGAAATTTACTAAAGATATGGGCAGTTTCTCATGACCATGTCAAGATTTTAAAATTTCCCAGAGCCAAAAATAGGATTTCCTATTCATTTTTCTTTCTACCTAAAATGGCCATTTGGAAATAATGTCAGGGTTGTTTTCCACTAATTTTGACCCACTCTATCGATTGTTATAGTCAAAATTGAGCAGAACTGGAAAATAAAAAAATCGAGTTTTTCACAAGGGTACCCCCTTTGAATTCTGATTTCAAAATATTCAAACCTCAATTGCTCGGTAACTGTTAAGCAAATTGCATTTAAATTTTCAGCATATGTAGCTTTTATCAAGCTCTAAAAGATCTGTAATTTACAATATTCTCAAGTTTATAGTTTTTGAGAAAATTGAGTTTGACGTTTTTGACAAAATTTGGATTAAAAATCAACTTTGAGGCTCAATTTCTCAAAAACTAATTAAGCTATTGAACACAATTTTGCAGGGTATTATAGAGAATTTAATGCTCTTTCCAAAGGTGTATAATTTATTTTAATTTGCTCAGAATTTAACAAATATTTGGCCAATTGTTCATGATCATGTCAAGATTTTAAAAATTTCCCAGAGCCAAAAATAGCATTTCCTTTTCATTTTTGTTCCTACTTAAAATAGCAATTTGGAAATAATGTCAGGATTGTTTTCCACTAATTTTGAGCCACTCTATCGATCGGTAAAGTTAAAATTGAGCAAAACTGAAAAATAAAAAAAACGAGTTTTTCATAAGGGTACGAATTCTGATTTCAAAATATTCAAACCTCTATTGCTCGGTAACTGTTTAGCAAATTGCATTGAAATTTTCAGCATTTGTAGCTTTTATCAAGCTCTAAAAGATCTGTTATTCACAATATTCTCAGGTTTATAGTTTTTAAGAAAATTGAGTTTGAAGTTTTTGACAAAATTTGGACTAAAAATCAACTTTGAGGCTCAATTTCTCAAAAAACTAATTAAGCTATTGAACACAATTTTGCAGGGTATTATAGAGAATTTAATGCTCTTTCCAATGGTGTATAATTTATTCCAATTTGCTCAAAATTTAACAAAGATTTGGGCAATTGTTCATGACCAAGTCAAGATTTTGAAAATTTCCCAGAGCCAAAAATAGGATTTTCTTTTCATTTTTATTTCTACTTAAACTGGCCATTTGGAAACAATGTCAGGATTGTTTTCCACTAATTTTGACGCACTCTATCGATTGGTATAGTCAAAATTGAGCAAAACTGGAAAATCAAAAAATCGAGTTTTTCATAAGGGTACCTTCTTTGAATTCTAATTTCAAAATATTCAAACCTTAATTGCTCAGTAACCAATGCAAACTGCATTGAAATTTTTAGCATTTATACCCCTTATCAAGGTCTAAAACACCTCTAATTTACAATATTCTCAGGTTTATAGTTTTTGAAAAATTGAGTTTGAAGTTTTTAACAAAATTTACTCAATTACTCGAAAACTTTCTGAGATATTAAACTCATTTTTGCACGGATTTATAGAAAATTTAATGCTTTTTTCAATGGTATATAATTTATTTTATTATAGAATTTCATTTCTAAAAAGTAGCTAACAATAAGGAAAATAATATTTTCATCTTCATAACATATAAATCTAATTCTTACCCAATTGTGAGCTCCAATTCTTCACACTGGCCTTTAAAGAAGTCTCGAAAAGCCAAAACGGTACAGTTTTATTGGTCACGCCTGCTTCTAACGTAATCACAATGGAAGGCATTGATACTATACACAACTCTTGCAAATTCATTTTGTTTGTTGTTGTTGAAACTTCAAATATATCTTTTTCATAGGCCTCTTCTGCTTCCTCGTTCCTCAAAAACCAGAAATCTTGGTCGCGGACCTCTGGTGTTTTCGACATTATAACCAACACCCGTGGAAATTAAGGTTTTATTATTATTTTGAAATTGAGAATTTATATGGGGTACCATTACTTACGCACTTAGAAGTTCAATGGTTTCAGGGGATACTCTTAAACGTACTTCTTCTATAACTAACTCAAGATGTAAACCTTTGCCTTTTGGGGTACTACCTGCTAAGCTTATAGTCACTGGATCTAAGACGTTACCCTGAAAGAAAAATTGTTATTATTATTATAATTTTTCAATAAAATAATTCCTATTGAACTCCTAAATGAAAGGGGCATCACAGCACTACATAAATCATTAAATTCTTCTTATGAGATAGGTCACTATTCCAAACAGTAGTTGTGCTCTACTTTTATACCTCTGCCTTAGAAGATCAATGCAAGAAAATGTGAAGATCATAGACTTATAAGCCTGATGAGCCATACTTCTTAAAATCTTACACCAATATATACACTTAATATTTCTTAAAATCATACACTAGAGAATTTACAAGAAATGTGAAAGAGATAACGTAGCTTGAAATTATATGTGGGGGTGGAACAAATTAGTAACAAGCTAATCTCAGCGGAAATGTTTAGATAATAATCTTCTATTCTATTTAAGCCCTCAAAAGTCCCATTGGGGAAAGGTTGAAAAAAATCGTCGCCATCTTGGATTTTTTAGATTTTTTCAAATATCTCCGTTCGGGTTGGGTTTTTCAAAAAAAACTGACGAGACAGTTTTTGTAGAGAATAAAATTATGAACATTTTATTTCATAAGAGTTTTTCTCTAAAGTTGCCGATAAAGAAGATATGACCATTTTACAGTACCGAGTTGACAAATTTTCACTTTTGATATATTTTTTTAATTTAAACTCTGTAGTAGACTCCACCAAACTGAAGAATGGTACAGGTTTGGTCAGCGCGGAGTTCTGACGTCGAAGCCAGCGGACAAACTATTCTTTCATTCATTTGGTTTGGAGATATATCTGATTTAGGTACGCTACTCAATGACCCAACTACTCGCCGTTGCTACGACAACCGTGATTAATATACCAATGCGCAACTGGCGACAAAACACGTGCCTGTACCATTCTTAAGTTTGGTGGACTATACTAACTAAACTTTAGATTATCTACGCTATTATTAGAACTGCGCATGCGGAATACTTCCGAACTCTAACACCCAGGAATTCTATCTCGATTAGGTCTTTAACTTAGCTTAGTTTAAAATTTTCACGCACCCCACTCAGAAAAAGTAATATAAGCTGACAAATCCAGATTAAATTTGAAAACGGTGCATGTGAATCCTTACCGCGAACGAAGCTTATGGACCGAGCGACAGATGGCGGCTCTGGCAAATTCCAGTTTCCACTCGAGGATCGCGTAAGCCACTGTCTCCGAAAACAATAACAATCGCGCTGTACTAACTATCCGGTAGTTGAATTTGTTAATGAAGAAAATTTGCCCATGGTTCATGCAACATGTAGACGAAAATACACAAAATAGAGAATTTAATGCTCTTTCCAATAGGTTATTTCAATTTACTTGAAATTTAACAAAGATATGGGCAATTGCTCATGACCATGTCAAGACTTTGAAAATTTTCCAGAGTCAAAAATAGGATTTCCTTTTCATTTTTGTTTCTACTTAGAATGGCCATTTGGAAATAATGTCAGGATTGTTTCCACTAATTTTGACCCACTTTATCGATTGGTAAAGTCAAAATTGAGCAAAACTGAAAAATAAAAAAATCGAGTTTTTCATAAGGGTAACAACTCCCTTGAATTCTGATTTCAAAATATTCAAACTTCAATTGCTCGGTAACTGTTGAGCAAATTGCATTGAAATTTTCAACATTTGTAGCTCTTATCAAGCTCTTGAAGACCTGTCATTTACAATGTTCCCAGACTTATAGTTTTTGCGAAAATTGAATGTGAAGTTTTTGACAAAATTTAGACTAAAAGTCAAATTAGAGGCTCAATTACACGAAAAATTTCTGAGATATCGAACTCATTTTTACACGGATTTATAGAAAATTTAATGCTCTTTCCAATGGTATATAATTTATTTTGATTTGCTCAAAATTTAACAAAGATATGGGCAATTGCTCATGACCATGTCAAGATTTTGAAAATTTTCCAGAGCCAAAAATAGAATTTGTTTTTCATTTTTGTTTCTACTTGAAATGGCCATTTGAAAATAATGTTAGGGCTGTTTTCCACTAATTTTGACCCACCCTATTAATTGGTAAAGTCAAAATTGAGCAAAACTGAAAAATAAAAAAATCAAGTTTTTCATAAGGGCAGGTAGGTACTACACCCTTTGATTTCTGATTTCAAAATATTCAAACCTCAATTGCTCAGTAACTGTTGAGCAAATTGCATTGAAATTCTCAGCATTTGTAGCCCTTATCAAGCTCTTGAAGACATGTCATTTACAATGTTCCCAAGTTTATAGTTTTTGCAAAAATTGATTTTGAAGTTTTTGACAAAATTTAGACTAAAAGCAAATTAGAGGCTCAATTACTCAAAAACTTTCCAAGATATCAAACTCAATTTTGAACAGATTTATAGAGAATTTATTGCTCTTTCGAATGATATGTAATTTATTTTAATTTGCTCAAAATTTAACAAAGATATGGGCAATTGCTCATGACCATGTCAAGATTTTGAAAATTTGCCAGAGCCAAGATTTTGAAAATTTGAAAATTTGCCAGAGCCAAAAAAAGGATTTCCTTTTAGTTTTTGTTTCTACTTAAAATGGTCATTTGGAAATAATGTTAGGGTTGTTTTCCACTAATTTTGACCCACTTTATCGATTAGTGAAGTCAAAATTGAGCAAAACTGAAAAATAAAGAAATCGAGTTTTTCATAAGGGTACCCCCTTTGAATTTTGATTTGAAAATATTCAAACCTCAATTGCTCAGTAATTGTTAAGCAAATTGCATTGAAATTTTCAGAATTTGTAGTTGTTTTCAAGTTCTGAGAGTCCTGTAATTTACAATGTTCCCAGGTTTATAGTTTTTGCGAAAATTGAGTTTGAAGTTTTTGAAAAAATTTAGACTAAAAGTCAACTTAAAGGCTCAATTACTCAAAAATTTAATAAGATATCAAATTTAATTTTGCACGGATTTATAGAGAATTTTATGCTTATTCCAATGGTATATAACTTATTTCAATTTGCTTGGAGTTTACTAAAGATATGGGTAATTGTTCATGACCATGTCAAGATTTTGAAAATTTCCCAGAGCCAAAAATAGGATTTCCTTTTCATTTTTGTTTCTACCTAAAATGGCCATTTAGAAATATTGTCAGGATTTTTTTCCACTAATTTTGACCTACTCTTTCGATTGGTGAAGTCAAAATTGAGCAAAACTGAAAAATAAAAAAATCGAGTTTTTCATAAGAGTAACCCCTATGAATTCTGATTTCAAAATATTCAAACCTCAATTGCTCAGTAACTGTTGAGCAAATTGCATTGAAATTCTCAGCATTTGTAGCTTTTATCAAGCTCTAAAAGACCTGTAATTTACAATCTTCCCAGGTTCATAGTTTTTGCGAAAATTGAGTTTGAAGTTTTTGACAGAATTTAGACTAAAAGTCAACTTAGAGGCTCAATTGCTCAAAACTTTCTAAGATATCAAACTCAATTTTGCACGGATTTATAGAGAATTTTTCATGATTTTCAATGATACATAATTTATTTCAATTTGCTTGAAATTTACTAGAGATATGGGCAATTGTTCATGAACATGTTAAGATTTTGAAAATTTTCCAGAGCCAAAAATAGGATTTCCTTTTCATTTTTATTTCAACTTAAAATGGCCATTTGGAAATTATGTCAGGGTTGTTTTCCACTTATTTTGACCAGGGGCGGATGAAGCGTTTTTACGGTCCTGTGCGATTATAGTTATTTATGTATCAAGGGAATTATGAGGGTGTTAATACCCCAGGGCCACGTTTGTGTCCCAAGGGCCTCTGGCCCGAGGGACACCAATTGCCCGTCTGTATTAAAACCTGATAATTCCCGCGGTACATAGATAATTTTATATCCGACTGAATTTACTGTATTCTGTCTATTTTTATAAAGGAATAAACCATAAAACAAAATTTCTATTTTCTCTCAAAGTTTTACCTATTCAAGGTAAAAGCGGGAGTCGTGGAAATCCCTAACTCCCTTGGGAGTTATGAAAATCGTTACCCTGTTTATGATTATGGTAACCAAGGTTTTATATGGTTATAACAGTTCCGTAGGATATAAAAATTATTTCGCCCCCTCCCAGGCTCTGGCTTATATCATTATATTTTATTTTGTCATTTTTGAAGATTCCTCAATATAAAAAAGACAAATACTTAGTATATTGGATTAAAAATGGCATGCACATATGATGGCATGAGACAAGTTGATTAGTGCCAAGTCATTTGTCTTTCCATCTGAAAGTGTGTTTCTTAGATAGTCTTTAATCCTCCTTAGGGTGTAAAAGGAACTTTCTCCAGACGCATTAGTCGATGGAAAGTATAATGGAAGGCAAAAATACATTTTACATTTTCTCAGACTTTAAACTTTGTTGAAAAATTAAAAATGCACTTTTTTTGCACTGGCAATAGTGACCTAATACAGGCCCATTCTATTGCTAACTATTTTCATCAGCTACATGTTCTGTATTATATCAAATAACTAATCAGTGTTATACTTGATTTCTATGCTTTGACCGAAGTCTTACATGAATATGAGTTGGCTGCAATTGAATAGCCTATGTATCTCAAAAACTAGTCATAGGATTAAGTTCTGCCCATGGTAATTATCGATCAGAAAAGTCAGATCTATGAAATACTAAAATTTGATTATAAATTTGACGGCGGTCGAAATCCCATAAGAAGTGTGTGGGGTCCTCTATACAAAAATCCAGTTCCAAAGGTCAACATTTTGTCATATTATGTGTAGGAAGTCGAGTTTTTGTTATTTTACTGTCTGATTTTCTGATTTTTTTCCTCTTATTTTTCTTGGGGGTTTTTTGAAATTTTTCGCCCCCTTTGACTTTTCGCCCCCAGGCGATCGCCCAGTTCCGCCTTATGGTTAATCTGGCCCTGATTTTGACCTACTCTATCGATTAGTAAAGTCAAAATTGAGCAAAACTGAAAAATAAAAAAATCAGGTTTTTCATAAGGGTAGGAAGGCTTTTCTTGATTGCAAAATGCTCCAGATTACCTGCATTGATTTCGCTTTGCCAGTTCCTGGATCATGGCTAATCAGAATTCCAAATCTATTGTTATTCCGCACATGTAAATTAGAGCTCAAACCCTGGAAAGTTTACGCTCGGTTGTATCGAATACGTTCGATTAAATCGAAGAGATTCCAAGCAAATTGTCGATCAACGACCTGGTTCCAGATGAAAAAGTCAAATTTGAATACGCATTCGCCGAATACTAATTTTAAACTGGCCGATACCTTTTCTTTTTCAAACCCCTTTTGGAATTTAATTAGTCGAGTGGAAAATTCTGGATTCGGGCTTTACCCTCCAATTCCCGCTCGTTATTTTGCACGTAGCCAATTAAACTGATTGGCTGTACGCGGATTAAGTTTGAATCACAATTATTTTGGTTTTGACTTTTGTCACTCAAATAGTATCATCACATTAATGTTTGCACCCGCAAAATAAATTATCAATCAACTCAACATGAATAATTTATTCCATCCCACATATTGAGCAAATCCTAAACCCGGATTAAACATAAACAAGTGGATAATTTCTTATTGTTGAAAATTATTATGTCGGATTCATTTTCCATCATTGAGAAGTTGACACAAAATGATGATTTACTAAATTTGATAAATAATATTTAGTATAATAAATCTTATATAGGGGCGGTCTTTTTCCATCCAATACATTTATCAGTTAATACAGTGACAGCGAATTCAAATTTGGAACATCCCTTATTTTCGTTTTGTCTTGGAAGGGGCCCTTTTAAATTATTCAATGATGTATTTTGTCTAAAAATAGTTGTTTACTGTCCTTGTTTTTTTTTTTATATGAATTATTTATATAAAAAAAAAAGTTAATATTGATTTTTGTATTTTAAGTGTGGTCACTTCAGTTATCAGAAAAATTTCCAGACCCAAGTGTTCATTTCTTGACCCCCATCAGTATAATACTATTTTCTGGAATTCTGTATAATTTGCTCTCATGCTTCATCAGGTGAATTCATAAATAGAACTATTTGCTTAATCGAACATTCCCAATAGAGTTTTCAAATATTCTTAATCAATGATTCTTGTGAGTTAAAATCAGTGAATCTTTTTTCACTTAATGAAATTCACTCATATTAATCCATTGATGATTCTTTATATGTATAGTGTTGGCGATTTGCAGCCTTGTAAGTGAGTAGTCTGTTATTATTTTCTTGTCCTAGATTTCTGAAATGCCTTAGCTTGACAGGCTATTGAAATATTGAACTCCAAACCAGCTCAATCTTTTTTTATTCATGCATAGAATTGATAATTGGTGACCCTTATTGAACCAGGACCTACCGTCTTAGTTTTTCAATAGGAGTTATTCATAGATTTATAATATAGTGTCACAATCTATAGTTCAGGCTAGGTACATTATAAATAGAAATTTCTAACATATAGTTACAAAATTATCTTTTTTTTTTTCCCTAAACAGCTTGTCCTATTTTAGATCTAATCGTTTCCTATTGCCTCGCAAATTGAGCATAAATTCTATCAGAGAAAAAGACGATTCCAATTCACTCTACTACATTCATAAAGCTAATGGATGCGTGTCGCGTATCTTATCGCTATCTTTTCCCAAGATATACAATTTACACGATATACAGGTGTTGCCCTTAACGATGTTATTCCATTAAATAATCATTTTTATGTGGAATGATGGTTTTTTTCAGTAATACCTACATGTTCGATATTAAGCAGGAAAAATGAGACTATTTTTTCGAACAAAAGTCTATCAACGTCCGTAAATAATTGACGAATGGATTTGAAACACACAATTATTCCTACGTGTTGATTTGGTTTTCATTTATTTTGACTTCTATAAAATCAACTTTTGGCAATTGAAAAGAAACATCCACTTCAATAACCAATCATTTCTGTTTATTCATACGAGAAAAACCTCTTTCCCTCGAAAAAATCAAGACGAAACCCTTATTTTTTTACCTCAATGCCAACGAAATTTGAATATATATTCATGCATTCTAAGTATTCAATAAGTTCAGATGGGACCAAATTTTCTTTCGAAATAATAATTGCGGAAACAACTTAAAAAGCTTTCGAAAGCTAATCAGCTTTGCTTAAAATTCCAGAATGGTTTCTCTTTTCCATTGTCTCTGTTCACTTTTTGAGGCTCTAAAAGCTGGTGTTTTTATTTTCACCGTAAAGATTTTTTAATTGTGTGGACGTGAAAGCTTTTTTTCGACGCATACCGTTTGGTTTGAAAAATGCACCCTCGACTTTTCAAAGAGTTAGGGATAAGTTAAGGCCTTTAAAATATGGAGCTAGTAAATAAATAGTTGAAAAGAAATTAAAACCTGAATGATCGGGATTGTAAAGAATTTTATTGGCTTTAATTAGAGCTTAAGTGCATTGAAATCGGATGAAAATTAATGGACCTGTGAGACAAACACTGCCTCAGTGTCATTTTTGGAAAATTTTCACTGATCGATAAATTCAATTTTACATTTTACAGGCCATTTAGAGCATTTAGAGCCTAATAAGAGCTACAAATGCTGAAAATTTCAATGCAATTTGCTTAGCGGTTACCGAGAAATCGAGGTTTGAAGATTTTGGAATTAGAATTCAAAATATGCACCTTTATGAAAAATTCGATTTTTTATTTTCCAGTTTTGCTCAATTTTGACTTCAGCAATCGATAGAGCAGATCCAAATTAGTGGAAAACAACCCTGACATCATGTCCAAATGGCCATTTTAAGCAGAAACAAAAATAAAAAGAAAATCCTATTTTTAACTCTGGAAAATTATCAAAATCTTGACATGGTCATGAACAATTGCCCATATCTTTATTATATTTCAAGTAAATTGAAATAAATTTATATCGTTGAAAAGAGCATTGAGTTCTCTATAAACCTGTCTAAAATTGAGTCTGATATCTCAGATAGTTTCTGAGCAATTCAGTTTCAAAGTTGATTTTTAATCCAAATTTTGTCAAAAATTTCAAACTCAATTTGCTCAAGAACTATAAACCTGGGAATATTGTAAATCACAGGCCATTTAAAGCCTAATAATAGCTACAAATGCTGAAAATTTCGATGCAATTTGCTCAACGGTTACCGAGAAATCGAGGTTTGAAGATTTTGGAATTATAATTCAAAGGGGGTACATTTATGAAAAATTCGATTTTTTTATTTTTCAGTTTTGCTCAATTTTAACTTTACCAATCGATAGAGCGGATACAAATTAGTGGAAAACAACCCTGACATCATTTTTAAATGGCCTTTTTAAGCAGAAACAAAAATAAAGAGAAAATCTTATTTTTGGTTCTGGAAAATTATAAAAATCTTAACATGGTCATGAGCAATTGCCCATATCTGTTTTAAATTTTACGAAAATTGAAATAAATTATATATAATTGGAAAGAGCATTAAATTCTCTATAAATCTGTGCAAAATTGAGTTTGATAGCTCAAATAGTTTTTGAGCAATTCACTTTCAAAATTGATTTTTAATCCAAATTTTGACAAAAATTTCAAACTCAATTTGCTCAAAAACTATAAACCTGGGAATATCGTAAATCACAGACCATTTAGAGCCTAATAAGAGCTACAAATGCTGAAAATTTCAATGCACTTTGCTCAACAGTTACCGAGAAATTAAGGTTTAAAGATTTCATTCATTCAAAGGGGGTAGATACCTTTATGAAAAATTCGATTTTTTTATTTTTCAGTTTTGCTCAATTTTAACTTCACCAATCGATAGAGCAGATCCAAATTGATAGAAAACAACCCTGACATCATTTCCAAATGGCCATTTTAAGCAGAAACAAAAATAAGGAGAAAATGCTATTTTTGGCTCTGAAAAATTATCAAAATCTTGACATGGTCATGAACAATTGCCAATATCTTTGTTAAATTTCAAGCAAATTGAAATAAATTATACATCATTGGAAAGAGAAATAAATTCTCTATAAATCTGTGCAAAACTGAGTTTTATAGCTCAAATACTTTCTGACCAATTCAGTCTCAAAGTTGATTTTTAATCAAAATTTTACCAAAAACTAAAGGACCCCGCAATATTTAAATGGAAATTGGTTACCCGTGATATTTGGATGAAATTTAAATATGTCATTGAAGATGCCGTAAGCAACATTTTTTACCATGGGCACAACCCTGTATATATGACAGGTGAGGCGTGGTTAGCTGTCAAATATTGGAATCTTATATCCAAAAGAAGAGTGATTATG
Organism: Ceutorhynchus assimilis; assembly: GCA_917834065.1. Lineage (NCBI taxonomy): Eukaryota > Metazoa > Arthropoda > Insecta > Coleoptera > Curculionidae > Ceutorhynchus > Ceutorhynchus assimilis. The sequence continues at coordinate 38,966,279 of OU892284.1, forward strand.
GCAGATTTTGATGATCGAAGTATCGATGTCTACGAAGTCGACCAAGTCAAGTCGAAAAATGTCAACCATTTTGACACCTGTCAAAACCCTGCCAAACGGCAGCACTCATCTTTTCCCGTTTTCAATATTTTATGATGTCATTTGACATTTCTAACTTGTATGTAAATTCTGAATTCAAAAATTGAAAAAAAAATTACAGAACTGTCAAAACCTGTCATTTGTTTTAGTAGAAAAAAATACTCTAATCTGGTTCTTTTTTGTTTCAAGGTAGTTTAGCGGTGATAAAACATTAAACAAAGTTCATGCATGTCACATTTTGACAATTGTCAGAATCTGTTAATAGATTTTTGGTTCATATTGAGTTTGTTTGCTTAGTGAAGGTTTAGTTCTATTGTATTATTGTATTATTCTATCATTATAGTTGTAGAACTTCACTAAGCAAACAAACTCAATATGAACCAAAAAGCAAAAACAGATTCTGACAGTTGTCAAAATGTGACATGCATAAACTTTGTTTAATGTTTTATCACCAATAAACTACCTTGAAACAAAAAAGAATCAGATTAGACTATTTTTTTCTACTAAAACAAATGACAGGTTTTGACAGTTCTGTCATTTTTATTTTCAATTTTCGAATTCAGAATTTACATACATGTTAAAAATGTCAAATGACATCATTAAATATTGAAAACAGGAAAAGATTAGTGCTGCCGTTTGACAGGGTTTTGGCAGGTGTCAAAATGGTTGACATTTTTCGACTTAACTTGGTCGACTTAGTGCAAATAGATTTTTTGTTCATCAAAATCTGCCATAGTTACTCTGCTTTTGGATATCAGATTCCAATATTTGACAGCTAACTACGCTTCACCTGTCATATATACAGGGTTGTGCCCATGGTAAAAAATTTTGCTTACGGCATCCCCAATGACATATTTAAATTTCATCCGAATATCACGGGTAACCAATTTCCATTTAAATATTGCGGGGTCCTTTGCTCAAAAACTTTAAAAACCTGGGAATATTGTGAATCACAGGCAATTTTCGGGGGTTGTTTGCCTCTAAAATAATTTTTTATCCGGATTAAAATGTACTCTTCTGCGAGAAGGATGAAAGGAAAGGAACACAACAAAAGAATGAATGCTTTGCAGCTAATAGGGATGCTAATACGCTGAGTCTTTTTGTTGGTACACACGAATTGTGTACATTTTGTGACAGGCAATTAATTTTAATTGGATTGTGTTTTAACCAGAGTCAATATTTGCAGCCAGACATAAAAATTCTAATATAAATTTTTGGCAAATTGACAAAAAAAGTGTGAAAAATTCCAGTCATAATGTAAAAGTTTTGTTTATGTTATTATGTAATAAAATTTTAGAAAAATACTTCTTGTTTATTTTTGATACGTATCGGCAATTTTTATATTATAACTTTAAAAATAATATTTGTTTCCATTAAAAGTAAGGACAAATTTAATACTGTTATGTAAGCAGATTTGCAAGAGAGAGAAAATAACAGAAAAGTCGCGACGAAACTAGCATTATTATTATACTTTGGTTCACTTAAAATAAATCACAATGAATCTCGAAGTGACTTCTTGAAAAAAAATCATTCTATCGAGACGAGACGAGACGAGACAAGAGACGAGAATCTCTTGCATCACTATATTTACCGGATAAGGTATTTTGTTTTTTTCGAAATTCAGAAAAAAATCCACTTCCAATTTTGGGAAATCTTAGTAAATGAGTGGATTTTCTCCTCCGTAAAATTGCCAAGGGACCTTTTCAGTTTCTTTTCACTTTTTCTCTACAACTGAGTTCGATTAATCCTTCTCGAGCCAGAGAATAACACTGATGACAGATGTCCACATGATTTTTCATCCCAAGTTATAGAGCCGACCACGTGGGCTTGTCATCTTTTTGCCCATGAAAAATTAAACGTCTATTCACGTCCTTTCTTTATTAATTTCAATATGAAAGAAGAAGAGAGTATACAGTTTCCCTGGTTCCAGGAAGGGTTCATCTATGCTTCGTCTTTGTATGTTAGTAGAGTGTTTTTACAGCTATCAGACCAATACCCATCTCTACCACGTAAAAACCCTCCTCCAGCGCAACCATCATACCGCTACCCACTTCCACTGTAAACCCCCTTCCGTGAAGCTCCTACCCTGAGGAGGCATTTTTTTAATATCCTTTCACTTTCTTGAAAGCTAAAGAATATTCTTCCATCTGGAGATTTTCCCACGGTATCGAAAAACATTTCATCATACCACCAATACCCACCTCTACTACGTAAATGGTCCACCAGATTCACAAGCAAAATGTTATTATTGCAATGAAATTAATTCACCTGTTTTTGTGTGAAATATAAATGATTACATATACATATATGAAAACCAACCTGCATTCTGTAGTTTTAGACTTCCATTAGTATTGTAAGAAAGATAACCTTTTAGAATGGTAGCTAATTCAACATTCTTCACAGAGTTTATACTGACTTCGTTTAACCCATGTCTGATAGCCGGGGGCACTTGAGCTTGGGACGTTTTTCGTTACCGTGGGAAAATCTATAGATCGGCAGCGCCTTTGATCAGAAATTTTGGGGATTTAATCCGGGCCAACCCCGAAATTTGTGAATCTAGTGGATCATTTACATAGTAGAAATGGGTATTGGTCTGATTGCCAGGGGAACTTGAGTCTGGGAAGTTTTTCGATACCGTGAAAAAATCTCTAGATCGGCGGCGCCTTTGATCAGAAATTTTGGAGATTTGACCCGGGCCAACCTCAAAATTTGTGAATCTGGTGGACCATTTACGTATTAGAGGTGGGTATTGGTCTGATAGCCGGGGGCACTTGAGCCTGGGAAGTTTTTCGATACTGTGGGAAAACCTCTAGATCGACGGCGCCTTTGATCTGAAATTTGGGGGATTTGACCCGGGCAAATTCCAAAATTGACGAATACAAATGGGAGGCTAACTTTTTTCCAACTCGGAATATCGACTAAAAATCACATTTTGAATATTCCCGATTTTTGATTGGCTCCAAATTATCCGCTGACCAATAGAATTATAGACTGGGCCCCGTGATTAAAATAACTCTAGCCCTTCGGGCGTGCGTATAACTCCGGCCCTTCGGGCTCGTATTACTCCGGCCCTTTAAGCTCGCGTATAACTCCGGCCCTTCGGGCTCGTATTACTGAGTATCCTAGATTCACAGATTTTTGTCGTGGAGGCGCGGGATTGATTGAAATAATGTCAGATTTTTCTAAATTACATTGAAATATCGAAATTTGGTGTAATTTTAAGTTTAACTCATGTCTGATAGCTGGGGGCACTTGAGCTTGGGAAGTTTTTCGTTACCGTGGGAAAATCTATAGATCGGCGGCGCCTTTGATCAGAAATTTTGGGGATTTGACCCGGGCCAACCCCGAAATTTGTGAATCTGGTGAACCATTTACGTAGTAGAATTGGGTATTGGTCTGATAGCCAGGGGAACTTGACTCTGGGAAGTTTTTCGATCCCGTGGGAAAATCTTGAAATCGGCGGCGCCTTTGATCAGAAATTTTTGGGATTTGACCCGGGCCAACCTCGAAATTTGTGAATCTGGTGGATCACTTAGGTATTAGAGGTGGGTATTGGTCTGATAGCCGGGGGCACTTGAGCCTGGGAAGTTTTTCGATACTGCGCTTCCAAATTTTGGGGATTTGATCCGGATCAACCCTAAAATTGACGAATACAAATAGAAGAATTGGTTAAATATTCTTCAGTTTTTAAAAAGTGGAGGGATATAAAAAAGTGCCTCCTCAGGGTAGGAGCTTCACGGAAGGGGGTTTACAGTGGAGTTGGATAGTGGTATAATGGTTGTGCTGGTGGGGGATTTTTACGTGGTAGACGAGGGTATTGGTCTGATAGCTGTGAAAACACTCTACTCATGTTCTATTGATTTTGGATCTTCCTCATCGTTCAAAGAGACTTCTGAATTAAGTCAACATTCTAACATTCTAATATGCTAAATGTCTCAGGCCTCTGAGCCAAAGAGTGATTCTTTTTGGAGCAGCCACCACACACGACCAGTGTCTCAATAATTCTGTCAAGGCAGGCCTGCATAAGTGTTAGATTGCCCTGGAAATACCTTGTCTTTCTTTTCCCTGATTGTGGCCTTAAAATTTATCTTGATGTCATTAGAATATTAATAAATCTATAAAAATAACGATGCTTTATACAGACAACAAAACAAAAACCTCCACCATCAACACAAATTCGCTAATTCCCTCGTCTTATTCGGCTCATTATATTTTATGAAGTACAACGTTTCTATGGTCCCTTTAATAACGCAACTCCCGGGCTTGACGTGGGAAGCACTTAGACATGGAAGAAAGTTAAACAAAACTTCTCTAATTGGGGGTAATGGAGTCAAGGGCCCTTCGCGTTATACACCTAAGTGGGAGAGAAACTAATGGAATACGAACGGCAATTGTTTTCAAACTAATAATTTCAGTCGACGCCCTTATGTATGTGTGTACACCTATAGATGAAGGAAAGGGTAATTAAACCGGGACGGAGAAATTAGGTTTCGGGCTTGACTAAGCCAATTTTAGAGGACAGCAGCTGAGATAATGGAAAACGTTAACTGACAAATGTTTGTGCGGTTGTGATTATTTGCCTTGCATAATTCAAGTATGATGAGTTTTAGTTGTCATGCTAAATTCAAAAGCAAAATCAAATATATAAAATTTCAATTGCATTAATAAGTTCGTAAATGCGCATAATTTATATTGATCGCGAGACCAGAAACAAAGCCATAAATTTCTATAAAACCGTCGGTGCGTTTTCGAGTTGGTTCGATATGCATTTTACATATTCCTGAGAAATTTGATCAGCTTGTTTTATATTTTTCAATTATAATGTTGTTTTTCAAAAGAAAATATCTATCAAATCAAGCTATAACTAATAATATTTCTAATTAATGCTTGTATTATGTTATTGGGAGTTTCTGAAAAACGAAGCTGATAGTATGAATGAAATTATAAAATGATTAAAATCTGTAACGAGAATTTGTAGCTCATTCATCTCGATTTTGAGCACATCAACTTTTAGTTCATTGAGCAAGTCTTTTTGTCTCTATTTAGGGAAAAAAAGATTCCATATTAATTTTTGTTCTTGTCTCAGTTTCAAGATGAGACAAAAGAGTATCTTTAGAGTAATTTCTAGTTTTCTCGATTCAGGACTTGCTGTCTTCAAGAATAAATGAGAACCCAATTTATGGCAATTCAATTAAATTTTTTTCAATTCTAGGCTCTTTAATTTTCCCTAATTCTCTATTCCAGGCTCTTGAGTCTTCTTTATTTTCGTTCTTCATTATCTTTATGTTCCTTTTCCAGATTGAATTTCAGGAATGCCTTCTTCATTTCAGATTGTCGAGTTCCTATTATTCCTGGAATAGACAAAAATTGAAAAGAGAATAGGTAAGAAATGAAGGGTAAAAATTTAGGTAAAGTTGATAGAAACATCATTCAATTTTCCATTCAAAGTGCTTGAATTTTCATAATTTTTTTGAATTCCAAACTTTTGAGTTGTCTTTATTCCAGGCTCTTGAGCTAATCTTCATTTTCGTTCCTCGTCCTCTTTATATTCTCATTCCAATCTGAATTTTAGGGATATTTTCTTTATTCCAGGTTCTTGAGTTCTCTTTATTTGCATACCACGCTTTGTTTATATTTTTATTCCAGACTGAATTTCAGGGAAGCTCTCGTATAGAAGAGGACAAAAATTCAAGAGCCTGGAATAGACAAAAATTTAAAAGACAATAATTAAGAAATGAAGAGTAAAAATTTAAGTAAAATTTACAAAAACATCATTCAATTTTCCATTTAAAGAGCTTGAATTTCCATAATTTTTTTGAATTCCAGGCTCTTGAGTTGTTTTTATTCCAGTCTCTTTAGCTACTCTTCATTTTCGTTCCTCGTTCTGTTGATATTCTCAATCCAGACTGAATTTTAGGGATACTTTCTTCATTCCAGGTTCTTAAGTTCTCTTTATTTCCATTCCACGCTTTGTTTATGTTTTTATTCCAGACTAAATTTAAGGGAAGCTCTCGTATGAAAGGAGACAAAAATTCAAGAGCCTGGAATAGACAAAAATTGAAAAGAGAATAGGAAAGTATTTAAGAAATGAAGATTAAAAATTCAAGTAAAGTTGACAAAAACATCATTCAATTTTCCATTCAAAGTGCTTGAATTTCCATCATTTTTTTGAATTCCAGGCTCTTGAGTTGTCTTTATCCAGTCTCCTGAGCTACTCTTCATTTTCGTTCCTTGGTTTCTTTATGTTCTCATTCCAAACTGAATTTTAGGTAAGTAAGTTCTCGTATAGAAGAGAACAAAAATTCAAGAGCCTGGAATAGACAAAAATTGAAGAGAGAATAAGTAAGAAATGAAGAGTAAAAATTTAAGTAAAGTTGACAAAAACATCATTCAATTTTCCATTCAAAGTGCTTGAATTTCCATCATTTTTTTTGAATCCCAGGCTATTAAGTTGTCTTCATCCCAGGTTCTTGAGTTCTCTTTATTTCCATTTCACGCTATGTCTATATTTTTATTCCAGGCCGAATTTTAGGGAAATTCTCTTATAGAAGAGGAAAAAAATTCAAGAGCCTGGAATAGAAAAAAATTGAAAACTTTTGTATCACATCGGAAAGCAGTGATTTTGGATTGATACCGAATGTGTGGATTGGCTTCTATGAGGTTCATATTAATATTCACTTTTTCTTAAGGTCTAGCTGACGTCACACACATAACCTCACTTTCAATAGGGGGACAAACATGTCATTGATACAAACTAAATGGAACAAACAAACGTTATTTCTCAAATGAACCTCTTACCTTCAGACAAGTCCGGTGCTGTGACGTTTTCTATCATAGGTGCCACAGTTTTCAGTGCTGTAAACAGTCCTTAAATGCTTTGTTTTTCCCCTTATGGAAAATGAGGTTATATGTGTGACGTCACGTCTGCTTGCTTTCTGATTTTTTTAAGAGATATAACACTAGGAATGATGTTTTCAATGTGAAAAATCTTGTGTCAAGAAGTGATCGAAAATGCTTCGAACTTTATCCACAACTTGATTTATTGAGACCAGGTTTATTCATCTTGAAATAAACTTCACTCGTAACTGTCTACAATACAAGATACGTTTATCAATTTATAATCCCTGGTTGGCCGATAACTAATTGACCAATAGGATTATACTTGAGATATCCATTAGTTGCATTGAGGACCGGTTTATCAGTGGACGGATATTTAGTTTAGCTGTCAGTTAACTAGTAGTTGATATTTTTATTTCAAAAATTGTCCAGCAGTTTAAATAACCATGCACTGATAAACCGGTCCTCACAATTTATCAGAAGTTGAATAAACCGGGCACTAGTATAGAAATAGGCCATTTAAAAATTTTCAAAAGTACATGCCTTGTTTTTCGTTAGTACTGCCCTAGTAGGCCAATTTATTACTGAATATTTGATGGATTATGGGTTCGCTTTCTATTTGAATACATCCTAAAATAATAGGACTGTCCAGTACTAAACTATGACTTGTTAACTTAGCATGCAACTCTCTAATTAGTTACTAGCTGACGTCACACACATAACCTCACTTTCGATGGGGGGGATCAATGACTGCGCCGGACTTTTCTGAAGGTACCAGGTTCATTTGGGAAATATCGTTTGTTTGTGTCTCAATAACATGTTTGTCCCCCTATCGATAGTAACGTTATGTGATTTGTGACGTAATAGCTAACGATTCCTATAATTTTGGTCTCTCATCCCATTTTGGTTTTAATCGGTCATTTCCTTTTACAAATATCTCAATTCTGATTCTGTCGTTCATGAAAAAAAAAAAAACATCTTATATACTAGGAAGTAGCTTGAAACGAAAATATCAACCTCAACAAACGCCAACTTCTACGCTCTCTAAATTAGAATTAAGAGACATTAAACTCCTTCGCAAAGCCGTCAAATGTTTTAGAGCGATTTTGTACGCTCGCGTGCATATGCGCGTGGGTTTGCGATGAAGTTAAACGAACTCTTTTTTTTTTACATATTACAGTACATAAATTCAGCCATGTAGTGTCAGAGGGGGTTTATTTGATTTGTCCCATATTACAATGTTGGATATTGTGTCTAATGGGACGTTTAATGATCCTGTAATTGGATAGTTTCCCATGTATGGGTAAACACTTGAAGCCAGGCTTGACAAGATGTATATGCATGTTTGGTGTCTGGATATTAAATTTATATGTTTTCTAGCAATCGATTTAAAGACAACAAAGGCTATTAACACTGTTTTACATGAAAACAACTATACTCTAAATTAACTATCTATTTTCAGTACATATATGAACTAAAATACTCGTTTCATTTTGCAATGTGCAAACGCTGACCATATTGTAGGGTGGAAACATTAATTTATGAAATAGAACCTTTCCACATTCTAGTATTCTAATTGAATATTTTAAACTGGGCTGTGCCAAGAGAAGGAATTTACACGTTGCTAATCTAATACCGGACTTACGACTGCATTATGAATTAAGCTAGGTTTAATCTTTTAGAGTGTTGAGATTTGGAAGACGTGGAATTGAAATAATAAACCTTGGAGTCTTGTATATAGGTTCACACGAAAAACGAGCAATTATTATACTTTTCCAGGAAATGGCTTCTAATGGCATGATTACACGCGAGTTTTATTATTTTGCACCGTAATGAAGCGAACAAACACGACTGGGTGGTTAATATATTGAATAAATATTGGTATTAAGGGTTGGGAGCAACGGTAAAAGCTTCGCAATAATAATTAGGAATTGATTAAATTCGGATATGTAAATATTTGTGTCGCGATGACGATAAACAAAAAAAAAAAAAAAAAATAAGCGAATTTCCTTTGTAATTCCAATTGTTCGCCTTGGGACAACTAGTTTTCTAGCTATTTATCCCGATGGGGGCTCTAAAGTTAAACTTTGACCTGAATAGACGGGGGCGGTTATTCAGCCGAGGGATTTTTACTATACAAAAAGACCCAAAGCTAATCTAGGAGAAAACCTTCAACGGCAAAATTGGTTTGTTTATAAAAAAAATACACCTTTTTTTTTCCACAACGAGGTACTTATTTCTGAAACATTCTTATGGTCTGTTTTTCTCAGTTTCATGAGTGGAAATGCTGAGCTATCATTTTACCGATTTTAAGTATAGAGACGTTTTACTGGACAATACTAGAAGAGAAACAGGCAGGGGACAAATTGAAAAATTGCGGAGAGAAATTTGAAAAGAAACAAAGAGATCAAGGCAAGGATTGTAACATTTTTATTTCACCCAAGAGATTCAAGACAATATCATTCTTATCAATCCTGTTTAGTCTTTGAGCCTTGTTTTGTTGGATGTGCAATTTACTTGAGAGTTATTGATTTTTCTGACATAAATTCACACCATCCATTGATTGATATGGTACAATCTTGATGTTCAATATATAAAAAGTCTCTTTGTTCTTCAACAACGATGTTATTTTCAATGTCAAGTGCGTAAATTCAATCAATGAAAGTGTTTGCATTCGCTTTCAGATAATACGATGCTAAATCCAATTAATCAAAATCGGAAAAAACAAGATGAAAATGATTGACCGATAATTTATTAATAGAGAGACGGAAATAAATCAACGCTTTTTTTTTCTATTAGTGTAAACGTTGAAAAAAAATAGGCCTATCGTCCAGGGTGATAGTTGCAAATTCACTCAATTTAAATTAGATTTTTCCTGTCGAAGTTTTTCAAGAATTCCGCAATTAAATCATTCAAATTTACATTTCAAATGAAAATTTACTAGCGCCAATTCCAACCGATTCTATTTGCGTTGGGACTGTTTTTAGTTTATTTTATCATTTTCACTCTAATGTGTGCAAAACAAAATTAATTAGCCCCTTTTTGGTATTTCTAATTTGAAATAAAGTTTCGTCAAGAATGAAAACTCGTTTATAACGAACCCCTCCCGGAAATCCAAAACGCGGTAGGAAGTTAGAGAATCTCATCTATGACGTGTTTAATTAGAGACATTAGGGTGTAATGAATTTCCGTTTAAACTATTATCTACTTTTGGGGTTTGCCAGGAACGGAACAAATGATAATTAGAGCTAATTTGAATTTAAAACTTCTGTGTGTGAAAACTCTTTGCCTCAATCAGTGTGTATAAAAATAATTCAGAGAATTTTTTTTTCATATTTCTTGTTCTCCTTCAATCCGAAATAATTCAATTCAACTTTCAATATGTGGAAAGAACTGATCAAATTAAATAAGGTATTCAAATTCATCGTTCAAATTAAACTTCCAAAACCCCAAAACAAGAAAAAACTTGAACTAAAACGATTCTCACGCGTGAAATCTACCCGGCCTAAATTGCAGTCTCTGGGGGTGCATAAAAGAGTTCGTGACCTCAGGCTTTTACTTTAATCGAATCACCTTTCCTTACCGAATAAAAATAAATTGAATTCCCCACATGTTATACGCTAATTGAAAGTTTTAATAAACTTTATTCACCTCGCCGACTCATTATTGTTGGAGGCCGAAAGAGATACAAAAGGACCATAAAGTGGCTGTATAGAGATGGAAATTTTTAAAATAATACTCGCGGAAACAAATATGAGGAGTTTTTGTTGTTTTTAAGTGCTGTTTGTTGTCGCTGAACTACCTTGAAGCTTTGTTTACTCCTTAAGGAAATAATTGGTTCTTATTATGCAAGACGCGAATGATGATAGTAATTATTAAATTAAACCTTTTAAAAAAATAAGTATGTACAGGGTGTTTTTTTTATGTATTGACCACCCACCTACAACCTTCACCTTTACAAGTAGATGAAAGGTCTAAATACAAAAGTTATACAGTATTGGCTAAATTTTAAGAAACAAAAATTGAATGTCTGAAATGTGAAATATTGCATGCGTTCAGCATTTTTTAAATGGAATGTGCTAGATTTGGTTCTATATTCTTGAAGAGCACAATTTCCCGATTCCAAAACTATATAGTTTGTCTATATTTGGTTGAGCCGTCTCCAACATATTTGGTTCTAAAAATTTTAAAAATACTAAGTACCTCAAATTTTACTGCAGCTTCCACCTATAGGTACAGGTAGAATGGTTCACAAAATCAATAGTAGGATAGTATTTTTACAATTTTTGGAGCCAAATATATGAAAGATTGTTCAATCAAATATAGATCGGGGCATTTTGCCCTTCAAGAATATAGAATGAAATATAAGGGATCCCATTTGAAAAAAGCTGGAAGCATGCAAAATTTCACATTTCTGACATTCAAATTTTGTTTCTGACCATGATTTCTAAAAATTCAGTCAAAGCTGTATAACTTTTGTATTTACACCTCTCTTCTACCTGTAAAGGTAAAGGCTATAGGTGGGGTGTCAATATATAAAAAAACACCCTGTACAAATAAGTGGATTATTGCGAAACTTATGGGTGGACCTCTGTGGGACGAGGGCAGCGAGTTCCGCAGCCGTCTACTCAGCAATATACTGTTGAACTGTTTAAATAAGATACTCACCTGAAACGTGTACATTTAAACTAATGAGAATAACTTATATTTGAGTGAGTCAGATTAGTATCGTAATTAAACAACATATTGATAAATAGATGGCTGCGGAACTCGCTGCGCTCGTCCCGCAGAGGTCCACCTATAAGATCCGCAACAATTCACTCATTTGTACTTAAATAACTTGTCACATTATGTTACGAGTTTGGTAAAGTAACATTATTGTTCAAGTACAAATTATTGCGGAACTTATAGGTAAACTTCTGTGGGACGAGCGCAGTGAGTTCTGCAGCCATCTACTCACCAATGTATTGTTGAACTATTCCAATAAGACACTCACCTGGAACGTGTAGTTTTTAAACTAATGACAAAAATTGACAACTAAGTGAATCAGGTTAATATTGTACTTGAACAACATTGGTGAATAGATGGTTGGGTCCACCCATAAGTTCCGCAACAATCTACTCGTTTGTCCTTGAATAACTTGCCTCAGTATATTACTAGTTTGGTAAAGTAACATTATTAATTCATGTTATTAGACAAATTGACAGAAAGTGAATAATCTTCAAATTCTAACTTTATATAATAAGTTATTGTTCAAGTAAAAATAAGTGGATTAATGCGAAACTTATGGGTGGACCTCTGCGGGACGAGCGCAGCGAGTTCCGCAGCCGTCTACTCACCAATATACTGTTGAACTGTTTAAATAAGATACTCACCTGAAACGTGTACATTTAAACTAATGAGAATAACTTATATTTGAGTGAGTCAGATTAGTATCGTAATTAAACAACATATTGATAAATAGATGGCTGCGGAACTCGCTGCGCTCGTCCCGCAGAGGTCCACCCATAAGTTCCGCAACAATTCACTCATTTGTACTTGAATAACTTGTCACATTATGTTACGAGTTTGGTAAAGTAACATTATTGTTCAAGTACAAATTATTGCGGAACTTATGGGTAGACTTCTGTAGGACGAGCGCAGTGAGTTCTGCAGCCATCTACTCACCAATATATTGTTGAACTATTCAAATAAGACACTCACCTGGAACGTGTAGCTTTTGAACTAATGAGAATAACTGACATTTGAGTGAGTCAGGTTAGTATCGTACTTGAACAACGTATTAATGAATAGATGACTGCGGAACTCGCTGCGCTCGTCCCGCAGAGGTCTACCCATAAGTTCCGCAATAATCCACTTATTTGTACAGGGTGTTTTTTATAGACTGACACCCCACCTACAGCCTTTACCTTTACAGGTAGAAGAGAGGTGTAAATACGAAAGTTGTACAGTTTTGGCTGAATTTTTAGAAACTATGGTCAGGAACAAAAATTGAATGTCAGAAATGTAAAATGTTGCATGCTTTCAGCTTTTCTGAAATAGGATGCCCTATATTTGGTTCTATATTCTTGAGGAGCACAATTTCCTGATTCCAAAACTATATAGCTTGTCTATATTTTTAAAAATACTACCAGAAAAACCAAGTACCTACTTCAAATTTTACCTGCAGCTTTTACCTGTACAAGTAGAATGGTTCACAAAATCAGTAGTAGGATAGTATGTTTACAATTTTTGAAGCCGAATATATGAGAGACTGTTCATTCAAATATAAACAAACTATATATTTTTGGAATCGGGGTATTGTTCTCTTTAAGAATATAGAATGAAATATAGGGCATCCCATTCGAAAAAAGTTAGAAGCAAGCAAAATTTCCCATTTCTGACATTCAAATTCTGTTTCTGACCATGGACAACTTTTGTAAAGGTGAAGACTGTAGGTGGGGTGTCAATATATAAAAAAACACCCTGTGCACAATTGAATTTCCGTACTACGACTTTTTGTGAAATTTAAAACAAGGCCAATCATATACATAAAAATGCTGTATTCTGCATAGAATATACAAAAAGCCTTTAGACTAATTTGAATTGTTAGTGACTTCACTTGTGAAGAAAAACTCACATGACCTTAAGTCTGGGAATCTAAGTAGTCAATCCTTGGACCTTCAACTTCTAATGCACTAATAAAATCCAAGATTCAAATATACAGATATCTGATAAGAAAATAAGGAAGCTTATCCATATAAAATTTTTTTGTGGCAATTATTGTCCACTCCAGACAAAATCGATCATCTTGGACGCATCATCGAAATTGGTCTCCCCTTTTCTTATACATTGAAATGAACCGACGACGTCAGCGGCGCACAAAATTCTATTATATCCTTTGTGTCTTCGAGCTCAAAGCGCGAACTTATTGAAAGCCTGTCAGCAGTCCTTTAAAACACCGGAGAATACGACAAGGGGATCGAATTTGTTCGTGTATTGTCCCAGCTTGATATCTATATACGCAAACTGGATTATGTAAATTTTAAGATTTTCATATGCCAGATATATGCGAGACGGATTTTTATTCGGGGGCGTTTTTTTTTTGCAGGTCAATTAATAAATTTCAGGCTGAAAACTTTCCCACAAATTGCAAACTCTGGTATCTCGTAAAGGAGTTCTTAACCTAGGGGCTTTTGTTCTAATTTAAAAGGGCTCCAACCCCGACCCTTAGACGTTATGGTGGGGAAAGCATATTGACTATTTGGCTCTATATAGTTGAGAGTCACGATATAACCTTTTTATAATAAAAAAAGGTATTAGACAAGAGGCTTTAAATTGTTATCTATTAATGGTAAAAATTGCAATCAAGAAACAGTTCTAGAATTAAGTCTCTTCGGATTTTGTTTTCAAAATGTTTTTCGTCTCAATAAATTCGTAAGAGCCTTTCAAATATTCAATGATCCAATTTTTAGCCTCTTGGATTCTTTGAAACTGAAGCTTTCAGAACTCGAAATTTCATGCAACTAGAGTTTACATGTCTAATATTCTAGCACAACTTCATTTTCAGATTGACCATTGACCCGAGGTTAATTTTCTAGTTCAATTCCAGTTCTAATAGAGCTGGGAATAGATTTTTTGTCACGATTATCTAGCTCAAAAATTAGTTGTATCTGAGTTGCTCTAACACAATTGGCAAGAACAATATTTAAATGTTGCTTTGCTTCTATGCATACATTAGCCCGCCTCTGACAGTTATGGCCTGATTTCTATAAACCAAATGTCTACTTTATAAGCCCCCGATGATGTGTATGTAAAGTGGAAATTTGAAAGTCAAAATTTTCTCAATTTTCATCAACTCTGTTTAATTAAAATTATTTGTATACCTACTCTCACTTAAATCATTTATGGGAAAGGAAAATCCTAGAAATGTTAAATATTATATAAAAGTATTTTCAATTTGAATTTAGAGCCCTATGGGGTTTCTTGAAAAGGTCAATTAGGGTATAAATTGACTTTTCTAGGATTTATAGCATGCTAAAAAGGTCAAATAATATTATAAGAGCGATATCTTTAAATCTCATAGATTATAATGTATTTTGAACCCTAAATTCCTTGAGAGGCTTAATTAGGGTATAAATTGGCTACTCTAGTACCAGACACAATACAATACAAATTTAAGATGCAAATTCTTAAGCATACCCAAATTATAACTTATTTTTTCAAGAACTACGACCTCCAACTAGAGTTGTGCCCTTCGGGTACGCCACAGGTCTTAGAGCAGTCAATTTGTACACTAATTGAGTATCTAAATGGACTATAGAGACTCAAAATACTCAAAAATACTGAAATTTCAATGAGCAAAACTTTGATGAAACATTAAAAAAATATCTTTGAAAATTACCAATACAAAATAAAAAATCATCTTCCCGAGATTACGAAAACTTAAAGACATGCACCTTGTACACATAATAGTGCAGGTTCTAGAGCAATCAGTTTATACACTAATTGAGCTTCTTAGGGCACTGAACTGAACCCAAAAGGACCAAATTACAAGAAAAAAAGAATCATTTTCCAGAGATTTCTACCTTACGAAATTAGGAAGACACCTTGTACACATGTATTAGCTCAGGTTCTAGAGCAGTCAGTTTATGCAGTTACTGACTTTCTTAGGGAACTGAGTTCAAAATACTCAAATTTCAATTAGCAATAAATAAACGAAACATTGAAAAATATTTTTTGGGAATTTGGCTACGTCACAGGTTCTAGAGCAGCCAGTTAATACACTAATTAAGTGTCTTATAGATCTGAATTGAGCCCAAAAGGACCAAAATACAAAATAAAAAATCATCTTTTAAAGATTTCTACTTTACGAAAACTTAAAGACATGCACCTTGTACACATAATAGTTCAGGTTCTAGAGCAGTCAGTTTATGCACTAATTGAGCTTCTTAGGGCACTGAACTGAACCCAAAAGGACCAAATTACAAGAAAAAAAATCATTTTCCAGAAATTTCTACCTTAGGAAATTATGAAGACACTTTGTACACATATAATAGCTCAGGTTCTAGAGCAGTCAGTTTATGCACTGAATGAGCTTCTTAGGGAACTGAGTTCAAGATACTCAAATTTCAATTAGCAATAAATTAACGAAACATTGAAAAATATTTTTTGGGAATTTGGCTACGTCACAGGTTCTAGAGCAGCCAGTTAATGCACTAATTAAGTTTCTTATGGAACTGAACTGAACCCAAAAAGACCAAAATACAAAATAAAAAATCATCTTCGTGAGATTTCTACTTTACGAAAACTTAAAGACATGCACCTTGTACACATAATAGTTCAGGTTCTAGAGCAGTCAGTTTATGCACTAATTGAGCTTCTTAGGGCACTGAACTGAATCCAAAAAAAAATTACAAGAAAAAAATCATTTTCCAGAGATTTCTACGTCACGAAATTATGAAGACACCTTGTACACATATAATAGCTCAGGTTCTAGAGCAGTCAGTTAATGAGTTTCTTAGGGAACTGAGTTCAAAATACTTAATAGTTTAATGATACATTAAAAAATGATCTTTGAGAATTTGGCTACGTCACAGGCTTTAGAGCAGCCAGTTAATGCACTAATTAGGTTTCTTGTGGAACTGAACTGAACCCAAAAGGACCAAAATACAAAATAAAAAATCATCTTCCAGAGATTTCTACTTTACGGAAATTTAAAGATACCTTGTATGTAGTTCAGGTTCTAAAGCAGTCAGTGGCTACGTCACAGGTTCTAGAGCAGTTAGTTTATGCAGTTATTGAGTTTCTTATGCCGGTTTTCCACCAAACCGACAAAACAAAAACAAAACTTAAACTCAGACAAAACTCCAACTTTTCCCAAACATTTTCAAGATTAGCGTGTTTTGCTCATTTGGAGTTTTGTTTTTCGGGTTAATTTCGAGTTTTAAAACATGTTTTAAAACAAAAACTCAACAGTCCGTTTGGTGGAAAACCGGCATTACGGAACTGAACTGAACCCAAAAGGACCAAAATACAAGAAAAAAATCATCTTCCAGAGATGCACTGCACATGCAAACACACTTTACGAAAATTTGAAGACACCTTGTTTACATAATATCTCAGGTTCGAGAGCAAACAGTTTATGCACTAATTGAGCTTTTTAGGAAACTGACCTCAAAAAGCTCTAAATTGGCAAATTACTTTTGAGAATTTGGGTTCGTCATAGGTTCTAGAGCAATCAGTTTATGCAATAATTGAGCTTCTTAAGGAAGTAATCCCAAATAGCTCAAAATACTGAAAATCTAAGAATGAATGAAATTGGTTACCTATATATCCTCTTTCAGAGATTTCTACTTCACAAAAGTATAAAGGTTTAGGGTACCTACTAAAAAATAGCTCAATTTTTTAATTTGATTGAACAAAGCAAAATTATACAAGGTGTTCCATAAACACATCACAAAGTGTGTCAATTATGTGCTGTACTCACCCTGTATATTGCAAAATTCTGTAATTGTGCTTTTTATTGATTTTATCTCATTAGTTTCGGTGATTTCAACTACTTTTATCACAGGAAATTTCAAATACATTTTATCATTCGTATTGTAATTCTCTTTGTACTTCAATTTACCATCCTCTTAAAGCTTGTTTTGATGTAATTTTTTGATTTGTTTCAGATACAAAATTGAAATTTACGAAGTGAATAGTTGGGGGCACATGAGCTCGAGCCCCGGAGCAGTTCAGCCCGCCCTCCATTGGGGAAATGCGTGAGCTAGACTGCCAACTGAGGAAGTATTTCCAGAGAGAGAGCTCTTACATTCATGTGCACCCTCTGCCTCACTTTGACGGTAAGAACAAACTTTATCTATTTTAGTCGGCGACACACAAAATTTCCATCTATAAAAGGCACTTTTATCGCTAGTTCCGTGTTTCCTAAATTAGGCAAAGTCATTATGAATAATTCAGTGTCTTCACTCGAAATCTAGCTTCGGTTCTAGCCGGAATTAGGGGCAACAAGCGCTCGCTCGTAATTTTAATATAAATTTCTTGTTTATGTGTAGACAGAAGGGTATAAATTGGATGGATGTTGCTTTTGGAGATTTTCACTCCCATCGAAAAATACCTAATCCATTAATCCCCCGAATCGGATCGTATACGGATTTTTCGCATTGTATACAATCAAAGGCGCTCCCGATTCTCTGTGAAAAATTGTAATTGAAAATTAAACTCCAGGAGAGCGTAGGTGAGCCTTTCAATTTCGGCTCCAATCAAGTGTAGCTCCCCCTTGAAATTCCATTACACGATAATGCCCTTTTGAGGATATATAGAAAAGCGAGAAAAAGTTTTTATTTTTATTATAAAGGAAAGTTGTAGGTATTACTTTGGCAATCGGAAAAGAGTTTTGCTGACGTTATCGGACATTTAATAATAATCTTTGTTAATTATATTTCACTATGGACTGTTTTGTATTCAAGGTGATCTGAAAACTTTTGCCATTACGAGAATCCACAACAAACATCTACGTACGTGCTTCAACGAAACTTTGTGCCACTAGGGAGTAACTTAAAAAGCGTTTCACATTCAAATGTTTCGGACAAGATCAACGAAAAATACAAAAGTTTATGTCAGAAAAGTTTTGAAGGACGATACGTCTTTTACAATCCACTTTTAAGCAAATGGAAAATTGATTATGATATTCTTCACTATACTTATAAAGGAAAAAATTTCATTTATTTGAAAATCTCGACCCCAATTCCAATAACCCTTTATGTCTCCTTCAAAAAGAAAATTATTGAATTTATTCCACATCCCAGTGTGTCCTAAATATTTATAAAATTTCCAGCTCAGGTCCATAATCCCTGACACCGTTCCAGATACGAGACCATTCGTGTTAGAAATTGAACCATCAACTGATAATGGCGAATCCTAAAATCGAGTTTTACGTATGCTTATCTTAAGAATTGAAGCAATAAGTTTATAAATCTCACTTCGGGATTAATTGCCGTACACGCGAAGAAAAATTAACTCGTTCCTTTTTCCCGGGGACTTAAGTGATGTTTCCTAGCTTTTAAGGGCAGCCCCATTAATTTCATTCAGTTTGATTTATTGCCCGGCCGAAGAATCCACACTATAATTCCAAATTAAATACTGACTGAAAAAAATTCGTATAGCTTTGGGTCTTTCTCCAAATTGGTTTCCTCTTTAGAGAAAATACTAATGGCTTAGAGGCATGTTATAGCGCAATCTAAATATTAATAATGGAAAAATAAATGAAGGGTTTGATAATTTTAGGTAGCAATTTATTATTGTTGACATTGTTGAAGCACCCATGGTCGGACAGAAAGACAAAGATAATATCCCATTTATAAACATTAAACAGCAGTGTAGAGAGCACTGTGGCACACCAAATTCCACCTTCAGCTTCTCACTTTCCTCCCCTAGAATTTGAGTACTTTGATGCCTTTGCAGGTATGATTCAATCAGATCATTAGAGATCCCTCTTACCCCCATTTTTTCCAGCCTTTCAAGTAAAATCTGATGTGCCACAGTATTAAATATTTTCTGTAAATCTATAACCCTTCTACCCTGATCCAAATGTTATAATATTGTTTCTGTAAGTCCACATAATGCATTCTCTTTGATCGAGTTTTCCCTGAAAGCAAATTGATTTTTGTGCAACAAATTATGCATGTTTTCTCGAGAAAAAAACAGTAATTTATTTCTGAAGGATTTTTCATTGATCTTGTTGACAGTATAGTTAGGTATTCATTGATTTTCATTGATTGTTGCACTTTTCAAAACCTCAGGGAAAACTACTGTCATAACAATAACATTGATAATGTGTATCAGTGGAATTACTAAATTGCCTTTGTACTCTTTAAATATATCCGAGCAAATGCCATCCTCCCCCCCCTTTACCCCATTTTTGGCTCAGTTATTCTAATTTCGAAACTGGATTGAGGAGAAAAGAACCCACTGCGCTATGAATTCTTTTGCAATTTGCTCTCCATTTGTTATTACATATTACAGACCTACTGCAGTTCATGCTGTTTATTTCTACTTTGGAAACCTGGTCGTTTGTGGCCTCTATTATGATTCTCCATACTTTTTTGGATCACCTGAGTTTTTTTGTGCTAATGTTTTATAATGTGTACATTCAATATTCTGAGTGCCTGAAAATTTCGGCTCATTTGGACCTATATTTCCCGAAATAAAATTGCGTTAAGCAGTTTGGGGTGAATTTATAAATTTTTCAATTTTCTGATGAATGCCTTTGTTCATAGATTTAGGTTTCAAATCTCAGAATAATTTAGTGTATAGAGTTTGGAGGGTTCCCAATAATCAATTGCACACAAAATATTAACATAAAAAAAATTAAAATTTCATCATTTTAGTACTAAGGTAGCTTACCTGATGATTTAGATTTTCAAAAACTTTGAAGACCCATAACTTCTTTTCTATTACAGATAAAAAGCTGAAATTTTCAGCGATTTTTATTCTAGTAGAGGACTACAATCCCTGAAAATTTCAGCTCATTTTGATTTATAGTTCCAGAAATAAAATCGTGTTAAGCAATTTGGGATTATTTATCAATTTTTCAACTTTTCTGAGTGCCTTTTTTCATAGATTCTGGCTACAAATCTCAGAATAATTTAGTCTATGGAGTTTGGGGGATTCCAAAGGACCATTAGGATACAAAATCCCAACAAAAAAAATTGAATTTCATCGTTTTAGTAAGAAGTAAACCTTATGATTTAGATTTTGGAAAAGTTTGAATGGTCGCAACTTTTTTTCTATCAAAGATAGAAAGCTGAAATTTCCAGCGATTCTTATCCCAGTAGAGGACTACAATCCCTGAAAATTTTAGCTCATTTGGACTTATAGTTCCAGAAATAAAATAGCGTTAAGCAATTTGGGGTAAGTTTATCAATTTTTCAATTTTCTGAGTGCTTTTTTTGATAGATTTCGGCTTCAAATCTCAGAATAATTTGGTTTATGGAATTTGGGGCATTCCTAATGATCATTTAGACATAAAATCTCATCACAAAAAAAATTTAAATTTCATTATTTTACTACTGAGGTAGCTAACTTATGATTTGGATTTCTGAAGACCCATAACTTTGTTTCTATTATAGATAGAAAGCTGAAATTTTCAGTGATTCTTACCCAGTTGAGAATTACAATCCCTGAGAATTTTAGCTCATTTGGACTGATAGTTCCAGAAATAAAATTGCGCTAAGCAATTTGGGGTGATCCTGCACACTTCTTATGGGATTTTGGTTGAACGCGGAATTCAACTAAATTTTAGTAGGTTGTATATTTCGACCTCCTGAGTAAAAGTTCCCATAGGTACAAACCGATCCTATGACTAGTTTCGGATGTACGGCGGTTTTTCTGATACTACCTCAGGCAAACTGAAATTACTGAATTTTCATGCTTTCTAGGTTTGTTTGTTGTAGGTAGTTTCAGTGGCGTGTTTACTTATGGAAGCTAGGGAAGCACAGCTTCCCCTCGAGGATTTATTAAGAACACTAAACTAAACTTTATGTAGACATTTTCAAAAAGAAATATATGAAACTTGTGAATGGCTGACTGGTTCTGAAATTATAAGTCTCTCCTGCCCTGTACTTTCACCATCTTTCCCCACAGCTTCCCCCTCTGTTCAAGTCTGGACACGCCACTGGGTAGCTTCAAAAAATGTTAATTAAGTTTAGACCTTTTACGAAAAGGTTAAAAGGGGCATCAGATATAAGGTCTTCGTTTACACAGTAATTTACAGTGGACTAAATAATTTTATTCAGATGCAAATGAAATCATAGTATTTCACATGTTTAGCTAGGTAAAACAGTTTTCACTGGCGTTTGAAAGAAGTGACTACCCCTCCCGAACTCAGCGACATCTTTAAAAGAAGCGCTGAACACACGTTTGGTTTGAGTCTCTGTTAAAAATGACAGCAATCACCTCGTTGTTTGGCAGATTCTGATTAACTTGTGATAAAACATTATAATTTTCGAAAATTCTCTCCTATTCATTTTTTCCAGCATTTTACTATCCGAAATTTTGGAAATTTATTGTTGGTGTGCTACTCTAGGTATTCGTCCCTTTTTCATTTAAATCCATGACCAAAATTTGCATATTTTCAATAAAATTGTTAATAATTTTACTATTTAGCTGCGTATTTTGCAACCAGAAATGGGTCGACTTCTACTCCGATCTATTATTGTTATGAACATAACTTCATGAAGTGGTCTGAAAAGTGGTCTAAATTTGGAATAGAGTAGAAATTTGTGAAGGTCTGTAAATGACATTTTATTTAAACCCCCTCTTAATTTTTTTGAAGTTAGGTGCCTATATATGTATGTGTACGAGGGTATTTTGAAAAGTACTTGTTTGATGGGCCTTTGTGATAAAATAGCGATCACAGAAGGCTAGGCAGAAGGAACTGCGGACTTCTTAGTCCTTCCTTGACAGGGTTACTGTTTTTGTTTCCATGTTTACCAAGTAAAATATGACATGCTTATTTCATTGCTTTTGTTTCCATGGCTGTTTAGATTTTTCAAACAAATCATCATGGCAAAAAGCTTCATTGAGAGATAGAAAGTCACTTTCATCACAAAACGTAGGTACCTACAAGTACACAATTATTCACAATTTTGAACATTCTTGGTCATTAACTCAATAATCTTAATAATTAGACATAATTTTCGAGCGTCCCTGGTATGAAAAGGAAGAATGCCTATTCTACCAAATACTTTTAGTTGAGAAAAGATGAAATAGATAACTTTTCAAGCAATAAATGCAAGTTTTTTTGCTCTGTATACTTTATATGGGTAGGTATAGTCTGTCGATTTTAATCTATTAGGTACTCCAAAGGAATGTGAGCTGGTGGATCCCTACATTAGAACGCCAATGGTTACTTGACGTCCCACCTGTTTTTGCCATATGAAACACCCCCTCGCTCCTCATACGGAAAGTATCGAATAAAAAACGACGGTTGCCTAAGGTAATATTAGAAAAACCCCTGTATGTTCAAAACTAGTCATAGAATCGGTTTGTGCCCATGAGAACTTTTACTCAAAATGTCGAAATATACAACATACCAAAATTTGGTTAATTTCCGCTTTCAACCAAAATCCCATAAGAAGTATGCGGGGTCCTTTATCAATTCTTCAATTTTCTGAGTGCCTTTTATCATAGATTTAGGCTTCAATTCTCAAATTATTTAGCGTATGGAGTTTGGAGGGTCCTCAATGATCATTTAGACACAAAATCTCAATATAAAAAAAAATTTAATTTCATCATTTTAGTACTAAGGTATAATTTGGATTTTTAAAAACTTTGAAGACACATAACTCTTTTTCTATTATAGACAGAAAGCTGAAATTTTCAGCTATTTTTATTCCAGTAGAGGACTACAATCCCTGAAAATTTCAGCTCATTTGGACTTATAGTTCCAGAAATAAAATCGCGTTAAACAATTTGGGGTGATTTATCAATTTTTCAATTTCCTGAGTGCCTTTTCTCATACATTACAGTTGAAATTTCAAATTTTAATATTCTTGTAGAGGGCGACAATTTTCGTTGAAATAAAACTTTTATCGTAGCTCCTGCGATTATGAGGCCGATATAATATTTATATTACAAATTGACAAGGGCAAAGAGTTTTCTAAAAAAAGTCGTAACATAACTATGATTATAAAAAAATCTTCTGAGAGTTAAGTATAATTTGTGATTATTGTTTCAGAGCTGGAGAAGAGGATTCCTCTCGCAGCGCAGACGCCCTACTGCGCAGAACTGGAGGAGCTGCAGGAATTGCTCCACTTCCCCGAAGAAGTTGCTCTACGATTGGCCGACACCGAATACCAACTCTTTTATCAGGTAACAATAATAAAACAGTTTGAAAAACTTTCCGACGTGTTCAATTTTCGAACGGACAAAAGTTATGTAACTTCTTGACAAGTTAGATCACTGTGTCGGAAACGTGTATATGCAAACTAAACAAAACTCGCGTATTTTATTCGTTTGCCTTCTTGATATCCATCATCGAAAAAATTGCTTGTTATCCGTGCCAGTTCATGCTTATAAAGCGTTTTATCTTATCTTAGGGATCATTAATATTCTTTGGCCGCACAAATTCACAATTTAAACTTCGTTTTTCTGAAACGAATTCTCGACTCTTTGGGTTTAATTGCCTCAGTTTTTCAATTCTGGATTTGTCAGTATAGTAGCTTTCAAATAACGATTTTTTGTTTTAGTTTAGTGGAATAATTCATTAATCAAATTTATATTTTCAGGTACCGCCTATCGACTATCTACGACAGGTGACAACAGATTTAGGAGGTACCACCGGTACGTCTGATCCGCCAATATCGGGCAACGCGGCATCATCGTCTAAATCGTCAGTCGGTACGCTCATAAAGCGATTTAACGAGGTAAGAATCACTGAAAACACAAAGTAGCTTTGCTTAATTACCCTCATCCGTTTTGTGTAATCGTCTCTGTTGTCTCTTTAGATTTTAATTCAGGGACGTCCCCGTTTATTTCATAATATAGCAAACAATAACATTTGATGTGGATTACATTTAGCTACAGGACTTGCAATGAAAATTCTTGTTCTAGCTGCATGAAAAAAAAAATAAATTTGGCGCAGATTTTCCAATAAAAGTCAACCCCCGACGTAAAATGTTCAACTTGAGTGTAATTTACGATGGAAATTCGAGAACTCGAAGGACTATGAATGTCCGGTTAATTTATGGCGAATTTTGGATATTAGTGTTTGGTTTTAGTGGCGACAATTTTCATTGGAATAAAACTCTATACACCAAGATCGATATATTCTATTACAAGCCGACAAGGGCAAAGAGTTTTTTAAAACACGCGCTCGAGAACCAATCGATATAAGGGATGAACACTAAAAAAAATATATTCTTTTGAAGTTAAAGTTTGTATAACAAAACGAGGTCAATACATAATTTTTGTTGATTCAGCTCACATACCTTTTCTCAAAGTCAGGCAGCATATGGCCAATCCGTGTACGTGCAACCAACAGGAACAAATATCGCCCCAGAATTTTGTCTTGATTTTGTTTGCATCAAGCAAGTGAACCGTTATATTTTTGCTGAAAGCGAAAATGGAAATTTTAAATGTCGAATGTGGGGAAGAATGCGTCGCAATTGATTTTGCTTTTATTCAAATAAAGTTGTCGCTTTAAATTTCTACGACATACTAAAATCTAACATAAGAGTTTTATTTGCTAGAAACGCAATTCCAATTGTGAAATCTTCTTGCTTGAAATTTATCTTGTTCAAATCCTTCTGGTAAAACAATATAGCAGTTTCCAATTTAACAGCCAAACTACGCCTTCCTCAAAATTGAACCCTTAGGCTCTATAAACTTGTACGTCCCTGTCCCTCTCTCTTTCCAGCTTGGCCTCAAATAAATCAGGCCATTTAGCGGTCGGATTCGGCAGCCGGCAATCTATTTTCTAATTTCCACTGTAAATTTTCCAATGGGAAATTGAATGCGATGTATCGAATTTCGGAGTCGACGTTTGATGAAAATTCCCTGTTTTGACAATTTTTTTCAGGTTTTCATTGCCAAAATGTTTGATTCTAGGTTAGAGTTTTGATAATCTAATCCATCATTATATGTGATCACTCGATACTTTACATTTACATTTACTTTATATTCATTCAAATACACAGGAGGTTTTCTCCTTCTTTTGTTATTTGACTGATTCATGTTTCCAAGAGAATGATTAGATTTTTGTCTTGATGCCTCTTTTACATTGGTATTAGAAGTATCAGGACAATCTGGTTGAAATTAGTCATTGAAAAAATTTGTACTATCTGAGTCACTATCATGCTGTAAGTCAAAATTAGGAAGGTCTCTATTGAACATTTCATCTCAAAATTTACCATTAAGTATTTGTTTTATCAACTTCAAAAATCATCCGTAAAGATCTGTGATGTTCATGCTCATTATTTAAGACTATTATCAGGTCATCAAAATAAATATTTACATCTTTAATTTGTCCAAAGAGTTCATCACTTTTTCTCTGGAAAAGTTCTGGCGCGTTCGAAATACCAAATGGCAAACGATTGAATTTATACCGCATAAACAGAGTATTGAAAACACAAAGATCTGAACTTTTTTTAATTCAATTTCAGCTGCCAAAACCCATGTTTCATATCTATAACAGTGAATATAATTTTACCTGTCAACTTACTTATTATATCTGTACTAGTTGGAATCATAGAATGCTTTCTCTTTAGGTATATATTTGTTCAAAGGTTTAGGGTCAATAGAAATTCGTAGTGGTTTTTCAGTTATTTTAAGGCTGTTAACCCAATCATCTGTATAGTTGGGGAGCTGGCGTCAAAAACATGCAAGAGTTTTCGCAAGGCGGATATTTTCAAAATAGGTCGTACTTTAGTGCTAGAATGCTAGTGTACAGTCAGCACTCACAGTTCCGGGACAGCTGGCTCTGGGACGCGGGCAAAGTTGTAATTTTAAGAAGCATCTAAACTGTTTTCTTAAAGCTCAAAATTTATAGAAATTTTGCACATTCAGTATCTGTTTGAAGGTCACATATAACGTATGTAAATCGTCAGACGTC
The DNA here is from genome assembly GCA_917834065.1 of Ceutorhynchus assimilis. Classification (NCBI taxonomy): domain Eukaryota; kingdom Metazoa; phylum Arthropoda; class Insecta; order Coleoptera; family Curculionidae; genus Ceutorhynchus; species Ceutorhynchus assimilis. The sequence goes on from OU892284.1 coordinate 38,992,791, forward strand.
TAGTTCGTTGCAAAAAGGGGGTCAGACGTCCTCAAAGTTTTTATTTTATGGCATTTTCTTCAAATATATTTGTCAAATACCTGCAAAAATATATTTTGACAGGACACCGAAGAAAATGCCATAAAATAAAAACTTTGAGGACGTCTGACCCCCTTTTTGCAACGAACTAGACGTCTGACGATTTACATACGTTATCTGTGACCTTCAAACAGATAATGTGCAAAATTTCTATAAATTTTGAGCTTTGAGAAAACAGTTTAGATGCTTCTTAAAATTACAACTTTGCCCGCGTCCCAGAGCCAGCTGTCCCGGAACTGTGAGTGCTGACTGTACACTAGCATTCTAGCACTAAAGTACGACCTATTTTGAAAATATCCGCCTTGCGAAAACTCTTGCATGTTTTTGGCGCCACCTCCTGGACTAGTAGGATAATTCACTCTTTCTATTATGTTTAGTTTTTCCATCTTTTCTAAAGTTGTTTTTGAAGTGTCAAGAATAGAAAAAGGAACTTTTCTGTTGCACTAGATTACAGGTGTAGCATTTTCCTGCAATTTAATACTGCAAAGTCCTAGGAATTTCCTCTAAACCTTCAAAAATATCTTTGTATATTGTATAGATTTCATCCTTCGTTTTAAATATCTGTAAACTATTGTTACAAATTAAATGAATTTGTTACTTTAAGATAAGATAACCTAGGGTCGTAGAATTCAAAAAATTAAGATAACGTGTAGTCACTTTATGTGCAAGTGAAACCACTCAAAATCCAACAAACAATAATTTTATTTGATATTTAACAATGTTATATGTAACATAGAGTTACTTTCTGTAAAATTTTAGTATTGACAGATTGGTTTTTCCGGTGAATCTGATACCATATACTTTTCCAATCTGGAGCTCTTCAATGGGTGTTGAGGTTTCACTTTCGTGAACTGTAGCTCTTCGTGTTGTTTCCTGTATCCAGGAAAGAGGATAGATTGCTGAGGTGACGTAACTCCAGCTGATCCAGACTCCAAACAGTGATCTTTATGTCGAGTAGGTATCCAGAAAAGAATAAGGCAGTATCAGGTTCACCAATATTTGGAATATTAAATTCCTCAATTCTGTCAAAAAGTGAGTGTCTTGCACAGGAAATTGAAATTGAGATTTAATATAAAACGATTGTTGTACAGACACTCCCTTCCAACAGAATCAGGTATGAACAGCTGTTGCAAGTTGAAGGAAAAAAAATATACATATTTTAATATAAAAAAATACAAATAAATAATTGAGAATAATGGTAAGATACTAATAAAATTGGAATAATAACAAGATTAAATTAAAATGCTCTGGCTGGCAAAAATATGAATAAAATAAGGTAAAGCAAGGTAAAGTAAGGTAAAACAAGAAATTAAATCTTTGGATTCTCCCCCAAATAGACAAAATTCCTTTCAAATTAAGGTAGCAGATAGCTACTATAGATACTACAAGATAAACCTGGGATTGAAATTAATCAAATCCAGAATATGTCAAAATTCTTGAGATGTTCTAATTAAAACTTTTTTCTGAATTTGTGACCTGTCTGGATTTCTATTAAAAAATTACAACTTTTAGTCGGAATAATAATTGACGGAGTCAAACAGAAAATGGCTATTCAGGCCTCTGTCTGGATTCAATAAAGAGTTGATAGGGATGGACACACAAATTTGGTTTTCACCGACTCTATTTAGAGCAAATGGTCCAATATTGCCACACTAACAATTGATTTTGAAAACCAGAGTAGTAGTACCTATTTAAGTCCAAAAGTCTGAATTAACTTACCTCAGGAAAACGTGGCACTATCAATCGGCACTCACACAAAATGGAAGCACACAATTAGATAAAAAAATATTAAAATATAATATTTATGTTTCAAGAACAGATAAGATAAGATTTATCAGGTAAAAACTTAACAATGATATGATAATATGAATTGATAGCAAAATATATTAAAAAATCTATAAGGGAGAATCCAAAAATACAAAGCAAAAATTATTCGAAATAAAGAGGACTCGTCTGCCAGACTTCTGTCGAGGAAAGAGAACGTTTTAGAAACAAAAGCCCACAGGAAAACGATCCTGTGTTTTTTAAACTTAACTGCATTTTAACCAGTTTGACCAATCAGACGAGTACACCCAAAAGATCATATTCACTTTACAATGAAATCACAATGAGAGACCGCGTGGAATAAAAGAGAATAGATAAAAATCTACTAGAATTATTTTGTTTACAAATTATAATAAATTAAATTAAGGTTATGTCAAAAATAAAAAAACTGCTAATTAATTAGGTCATTAAGCAAAAAAATGATTATTTCAGAATCAGAAGTTAGAGAAAGATAGAGATATTGGCTCAAAATAACACCTATAGCTGAGTAGCCTCCAGTAGGGGACCTCAGTACCTGCAGGTGGAACTGGTTAACTAACCAAAAACTCTTCAGTATTGAATAAAGGTAGTGTTGATTGAATGTAGTGTAATTTAAAATTAGGTACCGTCCCTGTCCTTGTGCTAAAATTTCAATTCCACACACTACATTCAATCAACACTATCTTTATTCAATACTGAAGAGTTTTTGGTTAGTTAACCAGTTCCACCTACAGGTACTGAGGTCCCCTGCGGGAGGCTACTCAGCTATAGGTGTTATTTTGAGCCAATATCTCTAGATTGATTTTTAAATTTGTTTGCTAGGATATTCGCTCGTCAGTGTTAGTAGATTCAACAAGGCCCTAATGTAAGCTCTGAATACCAAAAACTAAAATCCCAGCACAAAAAACAGCACATAATTTCTTTGGGTATAAATTGAACTCTCAAAAATAAAATAAAATTTATTCAACTGACCTGTGAATGCTCCTTATGACACACAAACTAATTACAAATTGGATTGAACAATCAGTTTAATACAAAATAAAAATTGAATAATGAACAATGGTAGACAACGTTCTTCTCTTTGGTCTAGTCTCTCATTTTCTATCTCCCCTCCATAGAGGTACTTTTGTTTTCTGTAGCGCGCCCCCGTTCTCAAATCTTCACAGCCCATACATGGTTGCGACATTTACCATTTGATTTTCTATAGGAAACGTTTCAAAAAGTTAAGATTTGAAGAAATAATATTCTAAATAGGTGGTTTTCCTCAAAATGTATGAGACAAACGGCAGCACTTTTAAGATCTGGTCCCACTCAATCACAACCAACTAATACTGAAGCTTTTCAATCCAGGTCACATTCTATATTATCTCATATGGTTTGTCTGTTTCCTCAATTTTCGTCCTCTCTATTCTGACTACTAGGTCTAATCAGGACGGGCCCTACAGTCTAACGTGGAGCTTCCTTCCTCTGGAGCACTTCCGAACCACAGTCATCAGTTACACAGAAACTTTGAGCGTGCACCCTTTCAGGGTACTACCTGTTGTTCCTGTTGGTGCAACCTACCGACTAGAGTGTGTTCCTAGGTCCCCTTTTTCCCCCACGGTATACCCGATACCATCCGACGTGAATGGGGGGAGGACGAAGATACATTTTGCACTTTTTTCTAGGTAGCCACTAAATGTCCGATCGAAAATAATTTTCGGTCTGGTCAAAATTCGAACTAGTCTACCCAGCGACGTTGCCCATGTAGTCGAGCCATCTCATGGTAATATTTAGCATTAGCAGTTATTCTGGAGAATGGTGTCAAAACCAATAATGACAAGTCTTGACATAAACTTTTTTCTTTTCCTGGTGATGTACTTAGTTTGCCGCACAATAAAGTGAGAAAGGAATCATTATCAGTTTTAGTGAATAAGAGACTAGCCAGTGCGGATATATAATTTTATAAAATGCTGTTTTTTGGTCGTCTGCAGAATCATATTATACTACTAATGCATTGAAACACAGAGTCGGTGCCAAACATTACAGATGCTATACGGGTTCTCTCTTCTCAAGACACCATTGCACCTAACACTACTGCTACGTGCAATACATTCTGCTGAATCAGATGGTGCTTCATTCCCGTTAGAAATGACATCAGTCGAGTTCCGAATTCTGTCAATAATGACGAGATTCGTCGTGCAATTTATACATTTAAACATGGTTCTGCTGGTGCTTTTGTTGATTTATGACCTAACATATAAAAGACTTGACTTTGGATGGTAATAACAATTCTTCTGCGCACTTGTTATTCGCTATTAATGGTGTAGTCGATTTAATGATCCGAGGGAAAGTTTGTGACAGTATTTATAGCCTACTCTACAGAGTTTGAATATGCGCTCTTATGAAAAAAGATGGAGGAATTATGCCAATAGCAATCGGAAATACTATGTATAAGAAGAAAAGTAGTCAGCAATTGTGTTTAATGTTCAGTTGGATCTAAACTTCGCTCTTTTCAATTAGGGTATGGCAGCAAAGATGGTGCTGAGAATATCGTTCTTTTATAAACGAGAAAGATAACCTAGAATGTCGTATTTTTCTGAAACTAGATTTCCGGAAAGTTTTTAACTATGTCAGCACCTCAACCTCAGCTTCACATTGATCCAAATGTTCCAGTCATAGCACAGAAATGTCGGAAAGTACCATTCTATTTATAGGAAAACGTTGAAGAAGCAATAAATAGACTTGAAGAACAGAACATAATACAGTTGAAGAACCAACTTCATGAGTCTCGCCTACTGTTATTGTTCCTTAAACAAGGAAATCCTAAAAATATTAGAATATGCATAGACATGAGAAACCTTGAGAGAACGCCATTTAACACCAACTGATAACACAACTAAATGGTTCCAAAATGTTCAGCAAACTCGATTTGAAGGATTGATACCATCAACTTAGCCTAGCACAAGTAGCACAACAATCCAGGGAGGTACATAACAATGTTTTCAACCCATTTTGGATTATACAGATACAAAAGGTTGAGTTTGATGTTTTGGATTGAACCAAAACTTTCGTGATTGAACATTTTTGCTGGAAACTAGTGAATATATATCCAAGAAAGAGCTATAGCACCAGGCTCTTGGTGTTGAATTTATATTTTTTTCTCTAGAAGTTCAAGAGGTGGAGCCAGCATTGCTTGATCCATAATTGAGTATTAAGTTTCCCAAAGTTGAGGAGTGATGAATTGGAATAATTTTATATATAAGGATGTTTGAAAAAAGTTGTCTATTTTCACCGATATGAAAGTTAATGAAGATAATGGGATAATTAAAAACTGCTGATCTAATTCATATCGGAAGTTATCGATCTGCTTAAAAACCTTTTAAGCCTAATGGCGTCAAAAGCGGGTTTTGCGCAATCAGTAGACTAAAGCGTATTTCACCCAATGACATTGATTTCACCCCGTGACAAATAATGCAAAGAAGTTCAACGAGTTTATCCAGGAACAAGGTTGGATTTTTCCATTTTCAATAAATCCTTGTCCTAGTCTTCCAACAAATCTCGATTCCAGAGCCAGTCTTGCGCCCTTGCGGATCGTCAAAAAGAAGAGTTGAAAATCAAGTTGCCGACGATGGAAAATGTTCAAGGAGTTATGATCATAATGTTGATCATAACTTCTTGAACATTTTGTATCGACTTTCACGGAGATCAGTTCACGATCTGATTGAAGTTTATTCTATTTCTTTCCTTTGAAAACCTCCAAGAGTGTAATCTACTCGGCACTTCACAAAACCCTCAAATGCGATGTCGACAGAGTCACATATGTCATAATGCAGGTGGATGGCAGCATGTTAGACGAAAACGTCGTTTCATAGTTGGAAGAAATGAAAGCTCCAAGTTTGTATAGCTTCATGACTTTAGGCTTCAACCTAATACAAAGCCTGAGAACCTCAAACAAATATTAACTGCTAATTTTCCAGGAGTTATTTGTGAGCCTAATGAGAAATATATGCATCTATGAGAGTCACTATCAGAAGTAACCAGCTAAAGGATGCATGGAAAACGGATGTTTGGCCTAGCGGTGCAATAGTTACCCAGTTTTTCATGAAAAGGAGAATGTTGCCCTAGGAGGATCCTCCAAACCTAAAAAAGCAGGAAATTAGCATCTACTATCAGAATGTAAGGGGACTCCGAACTAAAACCAAAGTGTAATGTCCTACGAGTATGACATAATAGCAGTAACTGAAACCTGGTTGACAGCAAGTATCTTTGATGCTGAACTCTTTGATCACAGGTATAACATAATAAGAAGAGATCGTGATGGTGACAATTGCCGAGCTGGTTGAGTCCTTGTGGCACTACATAAAAAGTTTCAGTTTGAAAACATTGAGGTAACCTGTGATATTGAATCTGTGTTATTAGAAATGAAATACACAAACTCTTCCTTTTTCATGTCTTATGCATACATTCCATCAAGTATGCCCTATGATATTTATGATAAATATTTTAATAATCTTCAAGACATTCTGGATAATGACTGTGATATTTTAGTATTAAGTGATATGAGCATACTTAATATTGAGACTGATAATAATTGTGATAAGAGTGTTTTGATAGAAAATTTTCTTAATCTTAATAACCTACAACAATACAATGATGTAACCAACCATATGGGTATAAAACTGGATGTTGTACTGTCTAATATGGATGTTGTTTATGTTTCTCGAGCTGATGCGTTTGTTCAAGAACACCCGTACCATCCATGTCTTTCACTAGGTCTTAGCTATGAGTTTCATCCATGTTATGTGTCGTCTGATATTTTCAAGGCTTACACGTATGATTATGCCAAGGGTTGCTGTTATACAGATTTCTTCAATTCAGTGATTGGTCCACAATTGAACGACTCTCTGATCTTGATTCCTGTGTTGATGCATTTCGTGACATCGTGATTTCTTGTATTGATAAGTGGATCCCCAAAAAGGCAGTTGTGGCTTCGAAGAGAGGCAAATGTAAATATCCAAAGTGGTTCTCCATGGAACTGATACGTAACATCAGATATAAATACAACAGACTGAACAGGCTAGTTATAAAGAATAAAGCAAGTAACCTTCAGGTGCATTGAACACAAGAATCTTAGAGATGCAATCAACAAGCAAACTGCCGATGAGTATCATTTACACCAATTGTGACTGGTGCAAAATATTAAAAATGATCCTAACAGCTTCTGGGGTTTTATACGTTCAAGAAGCAAAAATAGGGGTACCCAATGAGATATCCTGGAAGGATGAGGTTTATCAAACATTGCCAATGCCTTTGCATGCTATTTTTCATCTGTTTATGAGCCTTCATCTCAGAATCTAACCAACGAGGAAGACTGGTATCCTGCTTGGGATGATTTTCAGTTTCCTGTAAGTGCTGAAGTGGTTGACTCTGCCATCAGGAAACTAAAGTCCAAGAAGTCTACTGGAAGTGACAATATACCTACCATCTTACATATACAAGGGATGTTCAGAATTTTTGGCAAAACCTCTATAGCACATCTTCAGCGTACCTATCCATTAAAAATAACACTTTTCCAGACAAACTTAAGACTGCTATTGTAACAGCAATTCATAAAGCTGGAGTAGTCAGTAATATTGAAAATTACAGACCTAGTAGTGTGTTAAACTCCTTGGCTAAAATTTTTGAAATAATTCTTTATGAAAATATCAAGAATCATACCGAAAACAGCATCGAATAGTCTTGCCAACTACACTAAGAAAACAAGCTATTGAACTAGCACACAAGGAACATTTAGGTATCACCAAAACCAAACACTTACCAAGAACAAAAGTTTGGTTTCTAAATCCAGATACTTTGACAGAGGTATTTATGAAGACATGTCCTCCATGTCAAGCTGTCATTAAAACCAACCAGAGAAATTCTGTAATATCCATGCGCATTACCAGACTATCCGTATCAATCTCGATATCAATGTTGATTACGCAGGTTCTTTTCTTAAGAAGAAGTATATTTTTATTGCTGTTGACGAGTACTCAAGGTACCTTATAGTAGAAGTAGTTAACTCAACATCTGCAACCAATATTTCAAAACATCTTTACTACCTACTTTTGCTTTTCCGAAGACTTTTAAATCAGACAATGGTCCCCCTTTCAATATTTCTGAATTGACAACATAGCTATGATATTCAGCATAAACAAAATAACACCATACTGGCCAGAAGCAAATGGAATGGCTCAGAGATTGGTAAAAACATGTATGGAAAGCGATTTTGTTCTCTGGATTTCTCTTGCATTTGTCTTGCACTAAAGATCATGTCAGCTGTACATACCTAGGTTGGGTCTAAATTCACATGGTGTCTTTAGGCAGTTGATGGAAATTCCTAACCATTCTGGCAATTTTCACAGATTAAATTTTTGATTCTAGGTTAGCGCTTGGATAACTCAACTAATAATCTCTCAGCCAACTCACGATGCCAGACGAGCTGTGGTATCCTGCGTGCTACGAGTGGCCTTGTCCTCGTGGAACATCGGAAATTTCAATGGAGCAATGGAAATTATCGCCGGTCTCAAGTAAGCATGTTGCCTTGAAATTTATGTATTTTCTTTTCGCAGGCAGGGGAAAAATGCGCCGTCCTTCATGTAGTAGCGAGATAATTTAAGTTCCGCGTTAGATAATTTTTCGTGGAAAATATAAATTTTCCTTGTCAGACGAGGGTGGCTGTTATAATATAAGAGCTGACATAGTTTATTTTAAAAGTAAGCCCGTTCAAATAAACTCTTACAAAGGCAAAAATCTAGAGAATTTGTGGGATCAAAAACCACAAAACCGTTTGAAATATACAACTTACAATGATAACGGCAAAAAGCGAGTTTTCGGTATAGTATAGTTTAACATAAATCCATATTTCATGACCCCGAACTGGTGTAAACTTTGTTCGGGGGTGGAATTTATAAGTCAGGTGCTTGTTCGGCATGGAATAAATAATTTCCAGTTTTATTGCGACGTTTACTAAAAATTATCCCTAAACACGTGTCCGATCCTTTCTAGCCCGAAAAAGTTTCCAACAGATATCGAATTTTTATCCATATAATGTTTTGAGTGCATTTCGATGTAAGCATCTTTATAGTGAGGCCAGGTGCTCACAAATTCAAATTCCCATGCAGTGTAAATATTTTATATTTGACTTTTGAAGCAATTGCAAAAATAAAACTCCTTATCAGCGGTTTCAGAATTGGAGTTTTAACGGCAATGTCTTTGCAGGTTTTACAATTTTCTCGCCCCATAAAAACTGATAAAACCGCGCTTCGCATTCACATCGATTTCACATTATACGAGAAAAAAAAAAAAAAAAAGAAAACGGGGCAAGATTTTTCACGCGAGTTAAGCAGGCACCATCCGAGCCTAAAGTTAAATTTCGCCTGTCAAGAAAATTGCCTTTTAAGCTGACTGACTCTGTTAGCGTTGAATAAAAGGCATTGGATTAGAGTTAATAATATAAGGAAGATGAAAATTTCTCTGATCTATTAATCATAATCAGGTCTCTGGAGGTTTAACATCAATGAAAAAGATTCGCAGTCTTAAGAACAGGGGTTTCTTTCGGCCTCCAGCAGATTTGAGAGTTGTAGGCCGGCGGAAACTACTTGCTTTTGAGGCAGGCAATTCATCTAGAACAACAACGAAGAACTGGGATCATAATAGTAGAGTGACCAACGCAGTTAAAGCCTTCTAAAAATGAGTCTTGTATGGGCGCGTCGGGGTTACAGGCTGAAACTTGCATAGAATGAAGGTTTTACTATGCTAATTCAAAGTACCAAGCAGGGGCGGATGGGGAGCACCGGCCCGGGAAACCAGATTTTTATTCCAAATCGAAAAAATCGGGGTGGACTGTGGACTGTTTTTTCTGGGACACCATGTATATGCTTTCGGGCTGGTCCAACGTCCAAGCGGCCCTTCGAGAAACTTCCGTAATTCCTGCCGGTCCATCCGCCCGTGGATTTGTGACGTCATAGGTAACGTTTGTGTGTATAAACGTTTTCTTTTGACCCCTATCGGAAGTGGGGTTATGTGTGTGACGTCAGCTAATACCGAGGAGTAAACCACTGAGCAAAACCTGTACACCAGATACAAGTACCATAGATATATGCTATATATATACAAATTTTGACTTTATATAAGTTACTGTTCAAGTACAAATGAGTGGATTGTTGCGGAACTCATAGGTGGACCTCTGCGGGACGAGCGCAGCGAGTTCCGCAGCCATCTACTCACCAATATACTGTTGAACTGTTCAAGTAAGATACTCGCCTGAAAGGTGTAGTTTTTTAACTAATGAGAAAAACACACAACTTAGTGGATCAGGTTAGTATTGTACTTGAACAACATATTAGTAAATAGTAATATTGTACTTGAACAACATATTAGTAAATGATGGCAGAGGTCCACCCATGGGTTCCGCAACAATTCACTCGTTTGTATTTGAATAACTTGTAAAATTATGTTACTAGTTTGGTAAAGTTACATTACTAATTTCTGTTGAAAGGCAAATTGACAAAAAGTGAATAATCTTACAAATTTTGACTTCATATAATAAGTTATTGTTTAAGTACAAATGAGTGGATTATTACGGAACTAATGGGTGGAACTCTACAGCCATCTAGTTACCTATTTACTGTTGAACTGTTCAAGTAAGATACTCACCTGAAACGTGTAGTTTATGAACTAATGAGAAAAACTCACAACTTTTTTTTAATCAGGTTAGTATTGTACTTGAACAACATATTGATGAATAGATGGCTGCAGGACGAGCGCAGCGAGACAAAAAGTGGAAAAATTTACAAATTTTGACTTTATATAATAAGTTATTTTTCAAGTACAAATAAATATATTATTGCGGAACTTATGGGTGGACCTCTGCGGGACGAGCGCAGCGAGTTCCGCAGCCATCTACTCACCAATATACTGTTGAACTGTTCAAGTAAGATACTCACCTGAAACGTGTAGTTTTCCAAATAATGAGAAAAACATACAACTTAGTGGATCAGGTTAGTATTGTACTTGAACAACATATTAGTAAATAGATGGCTGCGGAACTCGCTGCGCTCGTCCCGCAGAGGTCCACCCATGGGTTCCGCAACAATTCACTCGTTTGTATTTGAATAACTTGTAAAATTATGTTACTAGTTTGGTAAAATTACAGTACTAATTTCTGTTGAAAGGCAAATTGACAAAAAGTGAATAATCTTACAAATTTTGACTCCATATAATAAGTTATTGTTTAAGTACAAGTGAGTGGATTATTGCGGAACTAATGGGTGGACCTCTACAGCCATCTACTTACCTATTTACTGTTGAACTGTTTAAGTAAGATACTCGCCTGAAACGTGTAGTTTTTGAACTAATGTACTAAATGTACTTGAACAACATATTGATGAATAGATGGCTGCGGGACGAGCGCAGCGAGACAAAAAGTGGACAATCTTACAAATTTTGACTTTATATAATAAGTTATTTTTCAAGTACAAATAAATATATTATTGCGGAACTTATGGGTGTTCCGCAGCCCTATATTCACCAATATGTTGTTCAAGTACAATACTAACCTGATTCACTTTGTTGTGAATTTTTCTTATTAGTTCAAAAACTACACGTTTCAGCCATCTATTCACTAATATACTGTCGAACTGTTCAAGTAAGACACTCACCTGAAATATGTAGTTTTTGAACTCATGAGAAAAACTCACAACTAAGTGAATTAGACTAGTATTATACTTGAACAACACATTAGTGAATAGATGGCTGCGGAACTCGCTGCGCTCGTCCCGCAGAGGTCCACCCATAAGTTCCGCAACAAAACACTCGTTTATACTTGAATAATCTGTCACAATATAGTACTAGTTTGGTAAAGTAACATAACTAATTCCTGTTGAAGGCAAATTGACAAAAAGTGGATAATCTTACAAATTTTGACTTTATTGTTCAAATACATCTCCTGACATCCTTGGACATCCCCGGAAATCCTTGGACATCCCCGGAAATCCTTGGATATTCCTGAATATTCCCAAGCTTGTACACCAAACATTCCCAGCGTTTCAAACCTCGGCTAGTGCCTGATTGGCCAGTTACTGGATACGTGTAAATCGGCATATACTTTTACATAACTTGTTGAATAATGTGCCTATACTGTATAGAATCCTGTTCTTTTTTTTTATTACGTTAACTTTACATTAGATTAAATATACAGGGTGCACCAATAATAATTCTTCTACGAAAAAATGGTGCTCCATGTATTTTTCTTTTATTGTGGCACTGTATACAATGAGAAAAATTTGTATTTATTAATTCACTTCCAAATTGGCAAAGTGAATTACATGTACTGACACCCAATCAATTTTAGATCAGACGAAATCGATATAAAGGAGCACAAATTGTCGGTTTTGAAACAATCGCCGAGGCGTAAAAAAATGGGCAAAAAGACAAAAAAAATCGTAACTGTACGCGTCAAAACAGAAAAACTCAAACGCCCCAAAACCCAGCCAATGCCCGTAGATCTGCTGGACGAACCAATCGAGTGCACCACGACCTACAAAAACAACGTAATTTTTGCTTTGCACTCGATAACCCACAGCGAAGACAATAAGTACTCGTGCCACTTTTACCCGTACAAAAACACTTCTTAGTACCACATCGAAATGCACGTGCGCGCACATGAAGGTACCACCAAACACAAATGCGAAGTGTGCCAAAAAGCCTTCGCAGTAAGCACGCATGCAGTTGAACACAAGTTCTACCACACAGGCGAAAACCCGTTCCAATGCGAAATATGCGGCAAAAATTTCATGTTTTCAAGATTCCTTGCCGCACATAGACGCTCGCAGCATTACGATATCCCATTAGTAAAATTCGACTGTAAAATCTGCCAAAAGCATTACGCTTCAGCATCAGGCCTGTGACGTCACAAACTCAGCAAACACAACGATTCAGTCTTATGCGACATTTGCGGCGAACGCTTATCCAAGTAATGCGGACGAGGCTTTACGCAGCGTACTCCGTTGAAAATTCACGAGCGGACGCACAGCGGCGAGAGACCGTACGGGTGCGCGTGCTGCGGCAAAGGGTTCGTCACAAAAACGTCGGTCAATTCGCACATTAAGAGTTGCGGAAACGCGTCCGTGTCCGCTTTTGCGGCCGGATGGATGGGAGACCCGAGCTTTCCGCAGTTGACTCAATTTTCGTAGATTGGACAAGCTTCGAAGATTTTTCCCGTGCAAAATATTTTTAATAAAGGGTCATTTACATCCACCAAAACGCACGGAGAATTATTGATGAATAAAATTAACGTGACGCACAGAAAAGTTGCAAAGTTGGGCCAATTTCAACTTAAGAAAATCCTTGAGTTAAGTTCTGTTTCTGGACATATAATTTGACTTGACTATTGAAGTTATAAGCGCGCGTGCGTCACGTGAGAAAATTAACTTCTCAGTTAAATTAAATAGATGTAAACGACCCTTCAGTCTGTATAATAAGATTTTGTTGGGACTGGGACACACTTTATACAGGGTGCGAGTTGCCAAGCGGGTTAAATTTAGAAAAAAATATTATTTTTTTGAAATGTTTTCACAGTTTCATTGTTTCAATTTTTGTCTATTCCCGGCTCTTGGCTCGCTGTCTTTAGGGGCGGATGGGCAGCATAAAACCGGCTCGGGAAACCAACCTCAATTGCTCGGTAACGGTTGAGCAAATTGCATTAAAATTTACAGAATTTGTAGCTTCTATCAAGTTCTGAATGGCTTGTAATTTACAATATTTCCAGATTTATAGTTTTTGTGCAAATTGAGTTTGAAGTTTTTAACAAAATTTAGACTAAAAGTTAACTTTGAGGCTCAATTGCTCAAAAACTGTTTGAGCTATCACACAGATTTATAGAGAATTTATTGTTCTTTACAATGATATGTATAATTTTATTCAATTTGCTCAAAATTTAACAAAGATATGGGCAATTATTCATGACCATGTCAAGATTTTGAAATTCTCCAGAGCTAAAAGTAGGATTTTATTTTTATTTTTGTTTCTGCTTAAAATGGCTATCAAGAATTGATGTCAGGGCTCTTTTTCACTAATTTTGACCCGCTTTATCGAATAATGAAGTCAAAATTGAGCAACACTGAAAAATAAAAAAATCCAGGTTTTCACAACGGTACCCCCTTTGAATTCTGATTTCAAAATATTCAAACCTCAATTGCTCGGTATCGGTTGAGAAAATTGCCTTAAAATTTACAAAATTTGTAGCTTTTATCAAGTTCTAAACGGCTTGTAATTTACAATATTTCCAGATTTATAGTTTTTGTGCAAATTGAGTTTGAAGTTTTTGATAAAATTTGGACTAAAAGTCAACTTTGAGGCTCAATTGCTCAAAAACTATTTGAGCTATCAGACTGAATTTTGCACAGATTTATAGAGAATTTAATGTTCTTCCTAATGATATATAATTTTATTCAATTTGCTCAAAATTCAGCAAATTTATGGGCAATTGTTCATGACCATGTCAAGATTTTGAAATTCTCCAGAGCTAAAAATAGAATTCTCTTTTTATTTTCGTTTCTGCTTAAAATAGCTATTTGGAATTGATGTTAGGGTTATTTTTCACTAATTTTGACTCGCTCTATCGATTAATCTACCATTACGAAGTGTATGACAACAGTCATAAATTATACGTTCATGCAATAATCTCAATTTTTACATATAGTGCCCTTTTGCTCGTTCTAATTTTGTATTACCTCCGGATTTGGAATTAACATAATAAAACCTTAATTCTGTGAAAATTTCAGCTTGTAACTCCACGCGCGTGAAATATATTATAATGAGCACTCTACTATAGGCTACTAAGCATCAAATACAACAAAACTTTCTCATTCCAGATCGAACAAACTCAAACCCTTTTGGCTCTCGATCACCGAAAAAGACACTCTGCCCATCCTCAACTTCCTATCGGCAGCCCTACTGTCAGCAGAGTATGAACGAGCCCTTAGCCGAGCTCTCGCGATGGCCGAGTGTCCAGTGGTACCCTTTTTCGGAGCATTTTTACGAGAACTCAGAGAAATATTGTCCAGCAATACACCGGAACCCGGAATGCCTACAGGGAAACCACCCAAAGGACATAGTCGAGCTGAACAGGCCCAACAAAGACAAGTGGTAGGTGAGAATTATTATTTTGTTAAAAGATGAAAAACGCATTCTATTAAATTGTAAATATGTTTGGAAAAAAGGTGCGTTCCCTTGGGGCCTACTTGACAAAAAAAAAGTGAGATTCAATTCAAAGGTACTTTGACCGTGAGGATTTAATTTTTGCCTTTCAGTATCAAAAAGGGCCTTTTCAATGAATAATTTAATAGAGGATTTTCCATTTAAAAAAAATATGCGTGTCGTATTATGGCAAAGTGTGAATAGTAAAGGGGAGAAACAAAAATAATCAATAGATAATTTTGTATTGCAGAAGTTTTCTAGCAATAAATTTATTACGTCAAAATTTATAAAAAATATTACAAAGTGCTTGTCGTAACCCTTAAAACAGATGGACCGCCTGTTTCACGGCTGCTACCCTCTTGTGGATCGTAAATCCTTATTATATGCCTGGAAGTAGGGTATATTGAAATAGGTTAGTGCAGCATAAGGCACACACTTATATTAGAATTAATGATGAAATTTTACAGTCGAATCTAAAAAGAATCTTCATATTTCTTGTTACTTTAATAATTATACCGTTTCCTATATTTTTTCTCCATTTTAATTCTAAATTTAGCAACGACAAGCAGCAGTTCGGTTTTATGTCAGCACCAGCGGTTGTCACAAAATCTTTTATTCACTGAGGGTTTGGATCTTGAATTTGACTTAAAAAAAGTAGAAATATAACAGGAAGTTTACGTAAGATTTTTTTAAATAGAATAATATCGCCGTTGTCAGGTGTTTAATGCAAAAAATTCTTGTCTCTGCTTTCAAGGGCATTATGCAGTGGTTCCCAACCGTTTTTTAGTCACGACCCTTTTACAAATTTGCTCATAAAGTCCCCTCAATAAATAAAAAACAAAAAATCTCTATTACAATATTAATATTTCGTAACTGATTACAAAAAGTCATTTCTTGGGGTTCTTGAGTTTTGTTAAAAAGAAATGAAAAACCACTTTCACGAAAGTAAGTAGAGACCAGGGTAGCCAGACGTCCCGATTTAGGCGGGACAATCCCGATTTTTAGAGATATTTCCGAACCGTCCCGATTCACGAATTGAATGCCAAATTTTCCGATTTTTAAAAATGTAAGGAAATATATCTCGATTTCCGGCCGACAACACCCTTTTAGGCTGTTTTTTTTCCCATCCGCTGACTCGCTTTTTCAAAGTTAAAATCTGGCAACCCTGCATGTCAGGTCGTTTGGTATAAAAAATATATATATTACAGATTCTGTATTACCGGTCCAATGTGGTCAGGCCTTAAATATTGTCGTACGTTACCTTTACTTAATGCGGTTTCGAGTTTTTCAACAACAAAGTTTTGTATTACTGGCCCAATGTCCAATGTTGTCATGTCAGGCCGTTTGATATAAAAAAAAAAATACATAATTTTGTATTACCAGTTCAATGCTGTCAGGCCTTGAAGGTACGAAAATATTGCAGAGTTCTATTTTATCGACTTCAATTTGAAATTGACGAAAAATGACACTGATGACTCGATTAAGCTATCGGTGTTGCCACATGATAAAATTCAAATTTTGGAAGAGCCGAGAATAATTAAAATTTGAATTTTAAAGCCAATCAAGAACTGGAAAGCGGCGTTGTCAAATGATGAAAATAATTTCAAAAAATGAAAAAAACAACCTCAAATTAGGCGAAAATTTCCTAAAAATAATAAATTTCCCTTGAAAATCCTTGGAAAACTTGTTTTTAAATAAAAGTTTCTGTCACTTACCTCGATTGGAAAACTGGAAATCCCGGAAAAGTGGATAGTTCGCGAAAAAACCGGAATAAAAAAACTCAAAATGGCCGACTGTCAAATGTGAAGTTGGCCACAAAGCAGTGTTGCCAACTAAAGAAAAATCGTATTTTAGTGAAAAAGCTGATTTTTAAAACTAGAAATTCCCTAAAAAGTTGTTTTTTAGTGATTTTTTTTTTGCGGGCGGAACACGGAAATTTTTGGCTGAAAATGAAGAAAACTCAAAACCTCGTACTTAAAATCGGTTTTCCCGACCAAAAAAGTCCTGGAAAAGCGGAAAATTTGAAGAAAAACCTCTAAAAAGGACATTCTAAAGTGCCTACTTGATGAAACTTGAGTTTTTGTCACTTACCTTATTGGAAAACTTAAAATTTTTGGCACAAAATGAAGGAAATTCAAAGCCTCGTATTTGAAACCGGTTTTCCCTAGCGAAAAAACTCTGGAAAGGTGGAAAATCCAAAAAAAAAAAACCTCTAAAAAGGACATTCCAAAGCCTACTTGATAAAACTTGAGTTTTTGTCACTTACCCCATTGGAAAACTAGAAATTTTTGACACAAAATAAAGGAAACTCAAAGCCTTGTATAGTGTTTTTAATTTCAATTGAAAAACTAAAAAAACATCTAAGCCGTTTTCTCGTGTCCACTTTTTTGACATTGGTTCAAAACAGGTTTGAAACAGACAATGGTGTTTCCATTGACTCTTTCAAACTGGTTTTAAACCAATGTCAAAACAATGGACGCGAGAAAATGGCTAGATGTTTTTCTAGTGTTTCAATTGAAATTAAAAATACTATACTTAAACCAGTTTTCCTGATTGAAAACGACCTGGAAAACCAGAAAATCTGAAAAAAAATCAGGATAAAAACACTGAAAATGGCCGACCGTCAAAGCTAACAAATGACTTACTTACTTGATTAAAGTTAGCCACAAGCGGTGTTGCTACATTAAAACTTCCAGAAAAAGTATTTTAAATGAGATTTTGCTAAATACTGCATTTAACAATGAAAAATTTTGTTAGAAAATGAAGAAAACTCAAAGCCTTGTACTTAAAACCAGTTTTCCCGACCGAAAAAGCCTTGGAAAAGTGGAAAATTAAAAAAAAAAAACTCTAAAAAGGACTCTCCAAAGTCTACTTGATGAAACTGATTTTTTGTCACTTACCTCATTGAAAAAGTAGAATTTTTTGACACAAAATAAAGGAAACTCAAAGCTTCGTACTTTAAACTGGTTTTTCCGACTAAGCCTGAAAAAGCGGAAAATGCGAGAAAAAATATGAATAAAAACACTTAAAATGGCCAACTGTCCAAACCTGAAAAACCGTTTTAAATGGGATTTTGCTAATTATTATGGCATTTAAAACTGGAATTTTTTGTTGGAAAATGAAGAAAACTTAAAGCCTCGTACTTTCACCAATTTTTCCGACTGAAAACGCTTTGAAAAAGTGGAAAATCTGAGGAAGAACTGGACAAAAACGTAAACACGTCACTGCAAAATAGCCGACTAAAAGCGATGTTGCCACATGACATCGATAACATTTTAAATAATTAACTTTAATTAAAACTTGTCAAGTAAATAATAAATAACGATTATAAAACGATAAATTTCTTTGGAAACTTGTTTTCAATTGAATTCCAATGCAAATAACATATTACAAGGCCTACTTATTGAGTATAAATGAGTAAGACAAAGACAACAATAAAGTAGTATACCATTGCAAAAACATCAAAAGCGATTATATATGAGACAAAGACATAAATATTGTAGGACGTTATACTTCAATTAAAACCAAACACAAAGGAAATAATTTGATAAAGTAGTACCCACTTAAATTGATAACAAAACTAGGTACCACTAAATTAAATTCCTTATATATCATTCATATTTGAGTACCGTGTACTACTCGACTGTTGCCTACTGGTCGTTTTTTTAAAATCAACCCGATTTTGATGTAATTAGGCTCTAATCAGGGTTGCCAGACGTCCCAGTTTAGGCGGGACAGTCCCGATTTTTAGAGATATTTCCGAACCGTCCCGATTCACGAATTGAATGCCAAATGTCCCGATTTTTGGAAATGTAATGAAATATAGGTATCTCGATTTCTGGCCGACAACACGCTTTTAGGCTGCGTTTCCTACCTATATTGTTTTTTTTCCTATCCGCTGTCTCGCTTTTTCAAAGTTAAAATCTGGCAACCCTGGTAGAGGCAAATGATATTAGTATCCGAAAAGATAGCATACGACATAAGAATATGAACTATGTATGGTACCTACATAAAAATTCAGTCAAGAATTATTCATGAAATAGAGCAGGTGCTGTAGAATCATTCCTTAGCTCTACAAAGGTATCCTGCATTTCATCAGGAACGTCGGCAACATCTTACGAGGCTTGGAACGGGTTCCTTATTATTGCAGCTTTCTGTTTAGATAACTCGGAAATAACGCCCATTTCATTCTTAAGGGATTTAAGTCAATTTTCTCTTTGAGATTCTCCACATTTTCTGTTTCTGATGCTTCAGCCATTATGCATAGGTATCTATGTTCACAAACATGCGTCTCACAACACAACACTCACAACCTTCGTCCGTAAGACCAATGCAACGCTGCGCGGCTTTTGACTGAGGCGAAGGCTAAGGCGTGTTGTCAAATGCAGAAAAATATATATTGGCATTGCGACCCCTCCAAAAACTCATTGCGACCCCCTTAGGGGTCGTGACCCACTGGTTGGGAACCGCTGGTATAAAGGCACCGTCCTACTGATGAAACTGTATTACATATTATATAGTTTTCTTTTCTAATAAATGTCTATATTTTCATCTTTTGTTCCTTGTAACTTCATACAACTACATTGTAAATTTTATTATCTCCCTTAAAGCCATAAAATAAGGCGAGTTCAGTTTCCACAGATTAAATAAAGTACATATTTTTATTGTCCTCAACTGTCAGAGACAATGTTGCATTGTTGTATTTTTCAGTTCATATCGGACTATAACGGAGAGGACCATCATTTTACGAAAATCGGCCCGGGCGGTTTGATAAATCTGGAAAAGATTTACAGAACTCAGGCGGTTATGGACCACATTTCATTATGCCACCAGCACTACCATAGCAGAAATCGCCTCAGTCCAACTATAAGCCTTATGGATTATTTAAAGTAAGTAGTATAAAACATTGATTTATGTTGATTCAACAATAAAATCTTTAGATCATCAACTCCAAATGAACCCAGAGTACTATCAGCAACTCCATCCCAAAACTCCGAATCAGACAGCGAGTACGACATTGACGTGGACGATTATCATCCAGTTCAACCTTTAGTGCACGACCACGGAGTCAGTTTCGTTTGCCTATCATCACCGCACACAAAAATCGATCAACATGTTATGCAAGTAGGTATTAATTTAAGACGAAAGAAATTGTAAACACGTTCCTCCGAAGGCTGGAGCCTTCACAGCTCCGATATCTCATAAACGCGGCCGAGCGAAAAATTCTAGTTTTCCGCATGAAAACGAATGACCTTGACCCACTTTCGTGTCTTGCAATAGTCTTTTGTATATCGTCCTTTTAAGTAATGGCCTTCATTATGTTTGCAGTTTCAAAAAGATTTTACGGAGCTGGAGTTGTTAGTTGTTTGCTCTTAACGTTTAAGTATTTTATTTTATCCACTCTGGAGTAATCGAAAAGGATTGGATTCAAGAATAATCGGGATTGAGTGAAAAGAGTTTATGTGGTGTAGCTCAAAATTTGCCTCGATACTTAATTTCTTGCTCGGAGTATTCTTAAGTTCAGGTGTTGCATGTCATTTTGAAGATATCCAGATTGCCCTGTTAGAAAGAGTTTTGATGAATACATTATTTTGCTCAGGAATAAGATTTGTGTTCGTGGAGATTGGCTTTCTATATATTTCTCTCTGTATCTGTAAGTTTGAGAGGGTGGTATGGTATACCACAGCACTTATGCCACATTAGGCCCATGGTGCACCTCCACAAGAGGAGAAATCATCCTTAGTTGTGATTTTTTCTAGCAATGGGTACGATTGGCCTAATCTGGCTCTGCGTATTGGCGAAATAGCAGTGCAGTCATAGAGAAAGTGCTCTATCATCTCGTCTTGATTACAAGTCCTACACAAGGATGTGGTACAAAGTTGCAGCCAATTGTATCGTCTGTTACGGGATTATTTTTCCCCCTCAAGTAAAAGTACCCCCATCTAGAAATTTATTACTAAGTTATAATTTCACCTATACAATTTTCATTTCGCTATTTTTCAGTACCATCTAACAATAATTGGGGCTATTCATTTAAACATTTCATATTATATATTATTACAGATTCCTACACTTGCTTTATAGTACCCATGGTTCTAACACAGATTTCCGTACTACCTTCCTTTGTACCATTACAGTTTTAGTCTCAAATTTAGGCCAAAGTATTTTGGTAAGTTTTCATTTTCTGCTATTCTTCTTTTGGATAAGTTCTACAATGTAAAAGTTCTTTTAGAATACTTCCTTACCATATTTGCTATTTGCTTACCATGTGCGAAAATATTGTTCTTTTTTTTTAGGCCTTTTTCCTTCAGTCTCTCTTCACTTCACTCTCACACGCCCAATATGGGGCGCCAATAAGTTGGATCTCTTCTTTAGGCCACCTTCAAGAGTCATACTTATCCCTCCTTTCACTCTTTTCTCTCCTAACTACCCCATGTAGCTTAAGACTCGTAACCAATTGGCGCCCAACGTGGGGCGCCAATAAGTCGGATCTCTTCTTTAGGCCACCTTCAAGAGTCATATTTCTCCTTTCACTCTTCTCTCTCTTAATTATCCTATGTAGCTTAAGACTCGTAACAAATTGGCGCCCAACGTGGAGCGCCAATAAGTCGGATCTCTTCTTTAGGCCACCTTCAAGAGTCATATCCCTCCACTCACTCTTCTCTCTCTTAACTATCCCATGTAGCTTGAGACTCGTAACAAATTGGCGCCCAACGTGGGGCGCCAATAAGTCGGATCTCTTCTTTAGGCCACCTTCAAGAGTCATATTTCTCCTTTCACTCTTCTCTCTCTTAACTATCCTATGTAGCTTAAGACTCGTAACAAATTGGCGCCCAACGTAAGGCGCCAATAAGTCGGATCTCTTATTTAGGCTACCTTCAAGAGTCATATTTCTCCCGTCACTCTTCTCTCTCTTAACTATCATATGTAGCTTAAGACTCGTAACAAATTGGCGCCCAACGTGGGGCGCCAATAAGTCGGATCTCTTCTTTAGGCCACCTTCAAGAGTCATATCCGTCCATTCACTCTTCTCTCTTTTAACTATCCTATGCAGCTTTGCCAGACTCTAAATATGGAAGTGTGGTACACAATGCTAAAAACTGTCGTACAGGGACGTACGCGCCACAAATACCTGTGGTACACATTACTTTACATTTTTAGTAGGTACATATTTACTTGAAAAATATGATTTTTTTGGAGAGCGCAAAATGTTGAAAACTTGAAAATAGACCTTGCATTAAAAATTACAGCAACAGGAGTGTCCGGAAATCAAATAAAACTATTTATTAAATTTACTAAAGTCATCTCGATTAAAGTACTTTGTGGATAATAAGTCAAATGGGAAATAAATTCTTTTGTAACGTTGACAATAATTGCTAACCTAATATGAAAATTCCTGTCAAAAAAATTTCTATAGGAATAATCCTCGAACATTGATAAATGCTCAACTTTCTCAAGCTTATAAGGCAATTTTTCGCAAGGATAATTAAGCATAATCTGATTATGCTGGGTTATTTGATGTGTCAATTGTGTCATACTCCCTTCTAACTCCCACTCCATCAGATTTTGGGCCTGCGAGTGACGTCACTATCAACAGATTATAATGATGACGTCATCCGCAGACCTCGATGGAATGGTCGCGATTCAGGCTGTGCTAGGAGTTCATTTTTCCGTCGATTTTGGTATACATTTTTTTTCCTAATTTGGCCAGCACTTATAAGAAAAAAGGAGAATTCAGAAAGGTACATATTACCATAAAATATTACCCACTCAACCCAAGATTTCAAAACTTTGGTACATTACCGTACGAATTGATTTTCTTGTAACGAACATGCCCCGAACTGTCGTACAAATACCACAACTGTCGTACGTCTGGCAACGCTGATCCCATGTAGCTTAAGACTTGTAACAAATTGGCGCCCAACGTGGAGCGCCAATAAGTCGGATCTCTTCTTTAGGACACCTTCAAGAGTCGTATCCCTCCACTCACTCTTCTCTCTCTTAACTATCCTACGCAGCTTGAGACCCGTAACAAATTGGCGCCCAACGTGGGGTGCCAATAGGTCAGATCTTTTCTTTGGGCCACTTTCAAGAGTCATATCCCTTCCTTCACTCTTTTCTCCCTTAGCTTCTCCCTGTCGCTTTTAGACACGTAACAAAATTGGCGATTTTTCCACTCGCCTAGCAATCAGGTGGAGGGCTGTGTCTATTGACCTTCCGGGAGTATATGCGTGTTGATTGGGGTGGAGTGGATTGGTTGGCAACACTTCATCCTTTATGTACTTTTTGCATAGTTTCTTCATTGTTTTTAGAGAAAATGATGAGAGGCTTATGGGGCGATATGTCTTGCGGGTGGTGTAGTCCATCCTCCCTGGTTTGGGTAGGAACACCACTTTAACTCTCAAAGCCTTGAGTATGTATCTTAACGCCAAGGACACCCTGAACATCCTTACCAGGTGCGGCAAGAGTGGTTCCAAACCGCACTAGAGTAGAGCTGGACAGATGGCGGAGAAGCCTGAAATTACCCAACCTATTTTTTCCTCGTATATTATCTGACTTGCTAGTTGCCAATCAACCACAAAGGGTATGTATGTTATCCTCTACAATAGTGGTTGTGGAGTCAGGAAAGTTGGTTGCTAGTAGTACCTCTGTGCTTTTTTGAAGGTTGGCAGTGGAGGTGCCATCCTCCTTGCACAGGATACCAATTTTCCGAAATGGGTCTTTATTAAGAGCTTTCTGAAGTTTTGCCGCTTCCGTATAGTTTTCTATTTAGTTGCAGTATGTCCTCCAGGCATCTCTTTGTTTTTGTCGTACGACTTATTTATACTGGTTGAGTTGGTACCCAATTCTCAGGTAGTTTGGTGTTTTTAGCTTTATTGAAAGCTTCTCTTGTCGCCGCCATGTGGTATTCCAGTTCCTGACACCATCAAGCAGAGGTGTTACCAGAGTTTTGGAACATCCTCAGTGGGCTTGACAATAAAGAGTTCTAGTGCAAAATCGGCCATTTTTACATGTAAATCTCCATAAGAAAATCTAGGTTTATTCTGCATTTTTTTGTACCATTTTGGAGTAGGGGTAAAATTTCTAAGAATAAGCCACGCCCCCTTTCCCGTGCCCTTTTATCGATAGCTGGTTAGTTACCAGTGCTTCAGGGTCATTGACCGTACCTGTCTCTAGACCTATATAGCTTTATATAGACGTATCTTTAGACCTCGACGCTAAGTCGCACTTAACATCCCAAGCAAACTTTACGTTTTTACGAGTCAGTGCATTAAGGGAAGCAATAACAGAAGAAAAGTTGGGCACGAATTGGCGATACCAAGATGCCGTACCCACAATACGCCGCACTTCCGTGACATTTTTGGGAGGAGGAATCTTAATAATGGCTTCGACTTTATCGGAGTCGATGAGTAACCGATTTGAGTGTACCACATAACCTAAATACTTAAGTTCGGGCTTCCAGTACTGACACTTTTCGGCGTTTAAGGTTAAACAAGCTCGCTTAAGCCTCTGTATAAAGCTATATAGGTCTATAGACAGGTCTGTATAAAGCTAGACAGCTCTAGCTAGACAGGTCTGTCTACAGCTAGACAGATCTAGAGGCAGGTCTGTATACAGCTATACAGGTCTAGAGACTGGCCTGATACAGCTATGGAACTGACCCGTATTACGGGCCCCCAATTTCTGGCGCTTTGTTGTCCGGACCCCATTTACATAAACTAGAACTCATAACCCAAAAGTTGGCTCTCGCCTCGTGCAACTTGCATCTGCAACTAGACAAAGCACGAGGCGAATTTCATTATAAGTTACGTCATCACCAGTGCGAGGTACCTTGAATAAGGAACCAAGTACTATGTGGGTTCGATGAGCCGCTAGGGGCTAGGTACGGTCAACGACCCTGAAGCACCAGCGACTAGCCAGCTATCGATGAAAGACTGGAAAGGGGGCAGGGCCTATTTCTGGAAATTTTACTCCTACTCCAAAATGGTACAAAAATGTGCAGAATGGACCTTAGATTTTCTTATGGAGATTTACATGTAAAAATGACCCATTTTGCGCTAGAACCCGTATTGCACCTTTACTCTCGACATCTTATAGGATTTTCTGATGGCACCTTGCATGGTATTGGCATACCGCTCCAATTCTTGGTCACCTAATCTAACTGCAACCTCTCACAGAGCCCTTACCAATCCATTAATTAAGAAAAATTCCAGATCCTCCATCACGGCAGCACAGTAGTACTTTGGGAAGGCCAAGAAAACCAAACGCCATCTACAATCAAAGGAACCTTCTTCTATTTGCGCTTGGATCGTTCTTCTACGGTACTAACTTGGGTACGACCGAGTTGGTCCGCATTGAAAGCCGGCAACACCAACGACAGCGATCCGTTCTCGCAAGATTTCAATTTGAGTTTCAATCCCGAAGACACTTTGGCACCGGGATTACTGACCAAATTGGCGTTGCAGTGCAGTGGTGAACAGAGTACCATGACTACTTTGGACGATGGGTAATTTATGATTTATTTTTAGTTGCTGGAAAAGGGAGACTAAAGTGGATCTTTTGAATCTCAAAATGCATTATTTGAGTTAAACAAAGATCAACTTTAGTCCCTGGATTAACCTACTAGACACATAAGGGAGCCACCATGTATATCCTACAGTGAAATGGGTATAAGTCAACTGATCTTATTGAAGTTTATGTGTCTAGTTGCTTGGTCATCTGTGGAAATTATTGTGAATTTGAGTATTGTTTTTGTTATAGGTTTTTGGATTTGATGTCAATAAAAGAAGTCCATTTGGGCGGTAGAGATTTGGATAAGGATAGTGAGCTGGCCGCAGTTGCCAGACGTTACGGTTTGAATCACGAACCGGGAAACGAATGCGCTTTTACTATTTTGCACGGAAATGGCCTTAGTGATAATAGACTGCTATATGTTGTTTGTCCTCCTGCTGAATGCAGGTAAGAATTTTTTTGTATTTATTATAAGACACAACTACAGGTTTTGTCTAATCTGGCCCTAACCAGAATCCATTCAAAAACACTTCTATTTGGAAACAGCTTTAATTAAATGCCACAAGATGGATTTTAATTTTATTTATTCGAAATTTTTCCTAACGCTAAACTAAAACTTTTCCCCTTCAACTTCCCAAAGTTTTATGATTAAAAGATCATAATTTAACTCGAAATTGTTGCATAATTTTCCGGCAAAGTTTAATAGTTTTTGCCGCAGAAATTTGCAGTTGTTTCGAGCCATTTATGCCCTCACTGGCAAACAATTTTTACTGAAATTGTACGCTTACATCGTCAAAATATTGATTTTGGTGTTCATTAAAAAAACCCAATGAGAAGGTAATTAGCTGTCAGTCGAATGATGGACGCCTTGTTTTTCTGAAGGTGGTTTCTTTCGAGGAAATGTTTACTCAATTAGAGAGGGAAATCAATTTTTACAAAAACACTAATTATATCCACTATACGTAAGAATACCAGTTACTTACACAAAATTTGTCTTTTTTACTACTTTGAAACCAAAAAAACGTTGTTTTCTTTTGAAAAAATAGCAAGAAATGGGAGAGAGCAACTCTTCTCTTTACGTAAATAAAATTTTATCGAAACATTTCTCTGATATATCAATATTTTTTGGGTACATTGCTCAGAAATGACATTTTTCCTCTAAAAACTTGAAAGTAAACAAGAAAAAACTCTTTCGCTGTGCCACTTTAGCTAAGAAAATGTGAATTTTTAAGAAAAATATTTAAAATAGACGGATCGTTTAGTTTTCTATTAAAAAGCTTCTAAGAAAAAATGACGTGCAATGCATTTTGTTGGATAGCGATCAAATTTATTAGGAAAACATCTATGAGAGCCATTTTCAAACTGATCCTGCCTCGGTCTGATAAAATTTCAAATTGTGTCAGGCACATTTTTGGAGATATGTTAAGTGGCTCCTATAAGATTTGAATTCTTGTCATAAGAAACCCACTTGGAACCAAACAAATTGATTAGAAATGACCTGAAACATTGATGGGAGCCATAATGGGAATTATTTTCAAACTGATCCTGAGACTAATAATTGATTTTGCAGGAGTTTGAATTCTCATTGGAAGAAACTCCAGAGAATCAGAATATTCCAAAATGGCTAAGAGCCTCAGTCAAATCCAATCTGATGAAATTTCAAACTGTTCCAGGCACATTTTTGAAGATGTTAAGTGGCTCCTGTAAGATTTGAATTCTTGTCAGAAGAAACCCACTTGGAACCAAACAAATTTATAAGAAATGACCTGAAACATTAATGGAAGCCATAATGGGAATCATTTTCAAACTGATCCTGAGCCTAATTGATTTTGCGGGAGTTTGAATTCTCATTGGAAGAAACTTCAGGGAATCAGAATGTTCCAAAATGGCTAAGAGTCTCAGTCAAATCCAGTCTGATGAAATTTCAAACTGTTCCAGGCACATTTTTGAAGATGTTAAGTGGCTCCTGTAAGCAAGATTAAATTAAAATCCTCGTTATAATTGAACAGGATACTGCTTTTCTGGCAGTCGCAATAAACAGGCAAATTTTTTAAAAAAACGTAGGAGAAATTGAATTAGTTAAAAAAAAATAAAAAAAAATCTCTAGATTCTCCCCAAATAGACAAATTTTCTTTTTAGGTAAAGGTACTTACTACTTATAGGTATTACAAGATAAACCTGAGAGGTCAAAATTCCTGAGATGATTGAAGGAGTCAAACAGAAAATGGCTATACATGCCTCTGCCTGGATTCAGTGAAGAGTTGATAGGGATGGACACACAAATTTGGTTTGCACCGACTCTATTAGAGCAAATGGTCCAATAATCCCACACTAACAATTGATTCCGAAAACCAGAGCAGCAGTATACCTATTTATCAGCGCAAAACTCTGAATTGACTCACCTCAGAAAAAACGTGGGACCACCGATTACAAAATGAATGCACAATTAAATAAAAAATAAAAATATAACATTTATATTTCAAAAGTAGATAAGATAAGATTTATCAGGTAAAAACTCAACAATTATATGATAGTATACACTGATGGTAAAATAAATTGAAAAATATCAAGGGAAAATCTAGAAATCTGAAGGAAAAAATTACAATAATCAAAATCGACTTGCCTGCTCAACAACTGCCAGAAAAAGAGACCGTTTAAGAAGCAAAACTTTGCAGGAAACCAATCTTGTGTTTTTTTATACTTACTTGCGTAGTAACCATTGACCAATCAGAAGACAACACTCAACACACACAAAACACTGATGTGCTCACTTTAAATCTTGAATCCTATTATTATTCACTTTTAAGCATTGAATTTAATGCTTGAAGTATCAAAAATTTTCAATTTTCATTTTTCTATATGGCTCAAAATCCTTGAAGTGTTTTAGGCTTAAGGCATTCGAGCCTCGACAATCTTTGAAATGGAGTTTATATAAGCTTCAATCAAGAATCAAATAGACTTTGAACTTTTCAGCGTCTTAAGAGTCTCCCCTTTAAAATGTTGAAAAATCCCCCTTCAAAACATTCAATACAGTAATTGCTGAAATCTGACAATAATTATTCTCTCTAGAGCCGGTGAGAATGCAAATAAACCTCCAAAAAGTCCTTTTGTTTTTCTTTTCAATCCCATTCCAAATAATTTACAAAACACAAACCTAATAATTCAAACTTTCCTCTCGGCTGGCTCCTACTTTTCGAACTAATTAAAAAGTGAAACAACCTTAAATCTTGCGAGCCGTAACGCTCCATACCGAGGAAGTTACATCAAAGGTATTTTCTCCTAGAGAGAGACACGCCGAAGTTTAAATTAAAACCGAAATTGCATCTAAAACTAAATTATTTTTCTAGGGTTTGGTACAGCGGATTGTACTGGTTAATCCGTGGTATATCTAGGCTTAATTCTCTCTGTGATAAACGATTGCTATGGTTAAGGGAACAATATTTGCAGCTGTACCACGAAGACGGGTACTGTTGCGGACCTTTGGCTGCTGATGCCATTCGGGTAAAAGGTTTTTCATCTAACAATTAAACAACCTAATGATGTATTTTTAAAAATAGTCATTTGGAGGTAGAGACTGGTCGCTTGCAGGAACCAAACCCGGCAGCAACCAATCAGGCGAAACGTCCGGATTAAGACGAGAAGTTTCAATGAAGATTAAAAAGAAGCAGATTTTAAGTAATCAGACTTTTAAAGTTAGTAAAGTAAGTACATATATGAAAAAGCTTCGTTGTAGTGGTTGCAAACATAATTATTTTCTAGGACAAAAGCTTAAAATCATCATTTATTGAGCCAGCAACTATGTGTATGGAAAGTAGCTATTGGCGTAATCCAACTTATCACAGGCAATCTACTCCAACAACTTTCGGTGCTGAACACCAGCCAGATGTCGCTAGGCATCATAGTTTAGGTCAGTTGGCTTACGTGTCTTCTAGTCAACCGAAATTTGACAGGTAAGATGTTTGTTTAATAGTTAAAAATTCTATAAAATGTGGTTTTTAGGGACAGACATGGGTCCACTGAACATTTATGGCACGGTAGGCATCCGCGAGTCGGCTCAATTTTGTATGATACTCAGCTAGATTTTGTAGATTTTGTAACGTTATTTCGATCTTTTAGGTAAGTAAGATAAATTTTCTCATTAAGCCACAAATTTCCAAGTAAACTAACATTTATATAAGCATCCGGAGCTGTAAATTAAGCCCTTTTCCCGGCTTACAAACCAATAGTGGTTATGTCTTGCTCTATAAATTTAGATCCTTTTTGATCGTTCGAATGGAAATTTATTTGTAGGAAATTCAAGTATCAATACGTTGTTCAAGTATGATATTCACCTGAAACCAGTGGCGGCTCGTCAGAGGAGGCAGGGGAGGCTAAGCTTCCCTCAAAAAATTGAAAATTCAATCTCAGTTTTTAATTCCTGATTCCTAATAGAAATAATAATTTACAAATTTCGATATTTCAATGTAATTTAGAAAAATCTGACAACATTATTTCAATCAATCCCGCGCTTCCACGCCAAAAATCTGTGAATCTGGGATACTCAGTAATACGAGCCCGAAGGGCCGGAGTTATACGCGAGCCCGAAGGGCTAGAGTTATTTTAATCACGGAGCTCAGTCTATAATTCTATTGATCAGCGGATAATTTGGAGCCAATCAAAAATCGGGAATATTCAAAATGTGATTTTTAGTCGATATTCCGAGTTTCAGTTCTCTCCGATGTACCGGAAAAAAATTAGCCTCCCTATCTTTCTTGATTTAGATTTTTTCTTCCGAATTTCTAATTAAAATAATAATTCACAAATTACACCTTCCAAATTTTTATATTTCAATGTAATTTAGAAAAATCGGACATTATTTCAATCAATCCCGCGCCTCCACGACAAAAATCTGTGAATCCGGGATACTCAGTAATACGAGTCCAAAGGGTAAAACTCCGGCCCGAAGGGCCGGAGTTATACGCGAACCCGAAGGACCGGAGTTATACGCGAGCCCGAAGGGCTAGAGTTATTTTATTCATGGGGCCCAGTCTATAACTCTATTGGTCAGCGGATAATTTGGGGCCAATCAAAAAATACGACGAAAAGTTAATTTGACCCTCCTCGCTACGGCACATCTTAAGGCCGAAAAAAAAATAAAAAAGGAAATTTCACTTTCACTGTTCCTGGAAGAGGTTTATTCCAGTTTAGGAGGATGCCTTTTGGTGTATCCAACGCCCCTGCAACCTGGCAACCTATAATTGACACTATTTTAGGCCCTGAACTCGAGTCGAATGTTATGGTATATCTGGATGATATCGTAATCCTTTCCAACTCCTTTTCGGATCATCTTAAACTCTTAGGGATTGTCTTTGATAGACTAGGCGAGGCTGGTGTCGTCGTTTCCATTGAAAAATGTAATTTCTGTCAACCAGAATTAAAATATTTAGGTTATTTGGTTGATCGTAAGGATCCTCGTCCTGATCCTGAAAAAGTAGAGACCATCATCAATCTTCCTCCGCCTCAAAACATTAATGAAGTCCGTCGTTTTATAGGAACCACTTCCTAGTGTTGCCGTTTTTCCTCTCTTTTGTCAACTATTTTGAACCTCACTAAAAAGAACGTCAAGTGGAACTGGACCACAGAATTTCAAAACTCCTGCACTGCTTTTAAGGAATGTTTAGTCACAGCCCCTGTTTTGACAGCTCCCGATTTTGAGAAGCCATTTTATTTGCACACGGATGTATCATTTTTCGGACTTGGAGCCGTCCTTTCTCAGAAATTTGACGAAGATGGAAAGGTCATCTGCTATCTTTCCAGGTCTCTTTCCAGACAGGAAATGAAACTTTCTGTTACTGAGAAAGAATGCTTAGCAGTAGTTTGGAGTATTGAGAAACTTCGTCATTATTTATTTTCACTGTCATAACTGACCATGCCTCTCTCTTATGGTTACATAGGTTAAAAGATCCTCAAGGTCGTTTGGGTCGTTGGCAACTTCGTTTGCAACAATTTGACTTTGACCTAATCCATCGCAAAGGCAAAGACCATATTGTCCCTGATTTTCTTTCCAGATCAGTCCCCATTTCCATCGAGTCCATTCAAATTTTCACTCAACCTAATTTCAATTCCAACACTATTGATAAATGGTATCTTTCTATGATCCAAAGAATCGAGAAAAATCCTCTGAATTTCTTTTGTGGCGTGTGCAAGGTGGCATCCTTTATAAATTCCTCAAGACTCCTTTCTCTGAACTTTCTTCTCCATCTGAAGAATGGAAGGTGGTAGTTCCAAAAGATAAAAGGCCCAAAATTCTAAATCGTTGTTATGACATTCCAACCACTGGTCATGTTGGTGTTTTTTAGACCTTTGGCAAAATCCGTCAAAATTATTTTTGGCCCAAGATGAAGGCCGACGTAGTTCGCTACATTAAGTCTTGTCGTCATTGCGCTCAGAGTAAGGTTGAACAAGTGAAACCTGCAGGATTAATGGGAGAAAGACCAGTCATCACTGAACCATTTCATTCAATTAGCCTCGATTATATAGGACCCCTACCTCGTTCTAAAAAGGGACATTGTTATATTCTTGTCATCTCAGACTATTTCAGTAAGTCAGTTTTCCTTTATACATGTCGTGCCGCTAAGGCCAAATCTCTAGTTGAACATGTAGAGAATTTCTTTTTCCTTTTTGGTGCCCCCAAATTTTTGACCTGTAACAATGGTGTTTAGATGAAGTCGAAGGAGTTTCAGGCCTTGTGTCAACGTTATAGGACCCACATTTTCTATACAGCCAACTACAATCCCCGTGCAAATTCCACAGAACGTCACAACCGTGTCATTAAGACTATGTTACGTACCTATGTGCGTCAAGAAAATCACAGAGCCTTGGACAAACATCTCCGAGAGATTGGTTGCGCTATAAAAAGAAAAACTCACTTAGTCAGTTGTTCTCAAGTCAGTATTTTATCTGAACAACATGATAATGAGGATACTATAGACGCTAAGTTTGTTGAGAAATAAATAATTTAGTTTAAAATCATTTCTCACTTCTAATTTCCCAAACCTATAAATCTAAAATTCTTATACTAAATGTACTATTTGCTATTCCTTTTCAGTAAGCCGATTCTCACCCTTCAGACCCTTTATATAAAAGCCGAATTTATTGTCGGGTTGTGCCGCGTTTACTAATTCTATGATAATATATTAGAGATTTCTTTTTTTTTTGGAGGAAATCGTTGTAAGCTTATAATAATCGTATGTCTTTCAAATAAAGAAATTATATTTTCACATATTTCACGTTGCTTTGAAATTTGAAACTTCATTATCCAAAACCCCCAATTTTATACTTTCAGTTTACTTATTCGAAAAGATCTCAGAGATTTATTCGAGCAATTAGCAATATCGTATAGAAGTATGGCTGTGAATACTACTAAGATAAACGGAGTAAAATCGAAATCATCCGATCACCATTCAAGAAAACCCACTAAATTTGGTAAGCAAATTTCATCAACTACTCAAAATTTCAATTAATTTATCTACTTCCAGGCATTTTAACAAGAAACAGCAGACAGGAACTGGACGGTCAAGTAGTCAACACTCAAAAGAAAGTTTTCGATGCTATCGCAGCGGCCAGTATTTTCACTAATTGCGCAGGCATCGATACCAATAACTCTCAAGTTATAACTTTATCTACATTCACCAAATTTCTAGAGACTAGACAAATGGAAATAAGAACTGAAGAGGAAGTTAAAGATTTGATCGATGTAAGAACCATTTCAATTATTATCAACATAAAACATTATTTTTTTATATAGAGGCACGAACCAGATGCATCTCTGCGCTCCCAACATTGTCTTTCGTTCGAAGGTTTCGCCAGATACCTAATGGACAAAGACAATTTCGCGTTTGTCCGAGAATGCGAAGTGCCTAACGAAGAAGAAATGAAACGTCCCTTATCCACCTATTACATATCCTCTTCGCACAACACTTACCTAACCGGCCATCAGCTCAAAGGCGAATCCTCTATAGAACTTTACAGTCAAGTGCTTTTGTCCGGCTGCCGATGTGTAGAACTCGACTGCTGGGACGGCGAGGACGGTTATCCTATGATTTATCACGGGCACACTTTTACCACGAAAATTTCCTTTACGTCAGTTGTAGAGACGATACATAAAAATGCTTTTGTTACTTCACCTTATCCGGTGATACTTTCTATTGAGAATCATTGTTCTTTGCCGCAACAAGCTAGGATGGCTCATATTTTTCAGGTAAGAACAAAAGTCATTATATCATATGGATTTGTTGATACAGACATTACCCTAGCTAATCATGATTAGCTAGGGTAATCAAAAGCCGGGAATAATCAACAATTGGTTCTGACCAATGGAATATGAAAATTTGGAACTTGTCTACTAATCAAATCAATTAAAACGCCGTTTTGAAACTCTGGAGCTGGCCAACTGAGTGGAGTTTGGAAGTAAAGCCGGGTAGGGTGGAAAAATATCCTATTAATTTTCGATATCTTCCAATTTCAATTTAAAATCTTTCATCGATTACCATTCTATTAGCAACCTGTGGATTTTCCAGTTTTAATTTAATCTCAAAAATGGCGGATTTATCATAGCAACATTTTCAAAAGGTTCTTACATATACAGTTAGATGGCGTTTAAAGGCGGAAAAGTATTTCATTGAGTTATTATTCCAGGCTCTTGCAACTGAATCAAAAGCCGGAAATAATCAATTGGTTCTGACTAAAATGGAATATGAATATTTGGAACTTATTAACTAATCAAATCAAGTAAAACGCCATTTTGAGGCTATCCATTGACACTTGCCTAGTGAATACTAATAGCAAAATGGCGGATTAATCATAACAACATTGTCAAAAGGTTGTTACAGTTAGATGGCGTTTTAAGGAGAAAAAGTATTTCATCGAGTCATTATTCCCGGCTCTCATTACATTATATGGATTTGTTGATACAAACATTACCCTAGCTAATCATGTTTAGCTCTATCAAATCTCTTTCTAGACTTGTTAGTATTAGAGACAGAGATCTTTACATAATATGTATACAGACTAAGGACCTTGTCCCACCAAAGCAGCGACACAGGGAGACAACTCCTTGTCACCTGCTTGTATCATGTCGAAATCGTGTCAATGTTGCGCTGCTTTGGTGGAACAAGGCCCTTAAAGCCAAGTCTGTATACAGCTCTACATGTTTAGAGACAAATCTGTAGGCATACGAGTCTCACTCTAACTTTTCTTATCTCTTTTAGCGAATTTTCGGTGATCGTCTAGTGACAAACTTCCTCTTCGAAAGCGACTACAGCGACGAACCCTACCTACCATCCCCCGAACAACTAAAAAACCGCATTTTAATCAAAAACAAAAAACTCTCCATCGAAATTCCAGCCCCTTTCAGCACAATATCGACTCCGATCAGACCGAGTAGCGGATTGCGACACTCGGTACCAGGCAGAACAAGTTCGATCATCAGCAATGCGAGTTCGAGCTCGTTCAATGACGATTTCAGTGATGACGATTACGACGACGAAGACGATGAGGATAATATCGACGAGAAAACTATGCACGCCATATTGGCTCCGAATGAATCTCCGAGGCCTTACAGTTCACACGCGGTGTCGAAAACTAGTTCTACTAAGCGATCGTTGCCTACGGATGATAAATTGAGGAAGAAGGGCAGTCAGATATCCAAGGAGCTTTCGGATTTGGTTGTTTATGTTCAAGTAAGAATCATTATTAGTCGTTTTAATTTATCGACAAATAAAGTGTTGTCATAACATGTTGGGTGATGACAAAATTAACGTAGTATTGAATAATTGTTATATGATTTTGAATTTGGAGGTTACTAAACGCATGCGTTGTTCCCGTGACAAAATCGACACTGACTTGTTATGATCGGTGGTTTTCCTTTTCATATCCTTTGGAACCCAGATAGTGTAATGATAAATCTTCTAATAGTGATAATTCTTGTTGGACTTCTTGGGCTGGGACTCTTTTTGGAAGAGGATAAAATTACCTATAAAATTGTAACGACCAGATATTTTCTCTTTCTCTATTGACGTCCCCTCTCTATTGATTTCGAAAAGAGAGGAGAGGACAGCAAATGCCATAGCAATAGGGATAACGATCTCTATCCGTCCCATCATTGGGGGAAATTAATTTTCAAAAATTCCCTGAGGGCAAACCGACGGTTCTATCAAGCTGAAATTTGGTACGAATGTAGTGGAACACGCGTTTTATCGAAAAAAAAAAAAACGGGGGGCCCCTATCTAAAAAGCAAAGCTCCCTGGGTGGAACCAGATTTTTTTTTTTCGGCCGTTCGTAATGTAGGTGAAAGGAGACTAAAAATGTCGATATTCCAAGTTTCAGTCTTCTCCAACCTACCGGAGGGGTTTTAGCCCCTATTATCTCAATTTTGACAAAGGTACGTGTAGTGGTGCATACACGTTCCGCACTCACTTTCCCAAATTTCGAAAAATAAAAATAACCGTCGGATAAAGGAGCAAAAAATACGTCGAAAATGTCACTAGGCGTTTTTCGCTCCGAAGCTCCGTAAGCCTGCAAAAAAATAAAAAAATTTGCAACTTCGAAAATTTTGGGCAGCTGACTCGGTGCCACTTTTCCGCTTATAACTTTGGAAATTTCGAACCGATTATCTTGAATCAAGTTTCTTTTCGAAGAGGATAAAATTATCTATAAAATTGTAACGAATAAAGATATTTTCTCTCTTTCTATTGACGTCTCCTCTCTATTTATTTCGAAAAGAGAGAAGAAGATAGCAAGGGTCATAGCGATGTTTCAGCTATTTCCTGATAAAATAGAAAGTTGAAATTTTCAGGGGACCAAAAACTTCTAATTTTGTCGAGCCAAAAAAAAATTTCGTCCCCCCTCCTTCCCTGGGGAACCCTGGGAGGGCTGTCAAAGTTTTGACTTCCGGCCCCGGTACAGCCGAAACCGTTGATAGTGGAAAGTTGAAATTTTGTGGGGTTTTAGAGAAAAAGTAACTCTATCGAATAGGAAAGGGATTCCCTGAGGGCGAACTGATGGTTTTATCAAGCTGAAATTTGGTATGAATATAGTAGAATACCTACGAGCTTTTTCGGAAAAAAAAAATGCAGGGGGCCCCTACTTAAAAAGCAAAGCATCCTGGGGGGCCCCTAATTTATTTTTTTTTTGGCCGATTCGGACGAAATTCGGAATGTAGGTAAAAGAAATCTGAAAAAATTGATATTCCAAGTTTTAGTCTTCTCCGACCTACCGGAGGGGTTTTAGCCCCTATCCCCTCAATTTTGAAAAAGGACGTGTAATGGTGCATACACGTCCTGCACCTACTTTTCCAAATTTCGAAAAATAAAAAATACCTTCGGATAGAATAGCAAAAAATACGTCGAAAATGTCTCTAGGCGTTTTTCGCTCCGCCGCTTCGTAAGCCCGCAAGAAAATAAAAAAATTTGGATCCTGGAAAATTTTGGGGGCCTGACACGGCGCCACTTTTCCGCTTATAGCTTTGGTAATTTCGAATCGATTATCTCGAATCAGGTTTCTTTTGAAAGAGGATGAAATTACCTATAAAATTGTCACAAATAGAGATATTTTCTCTATCTCTAACGACGTCCCTTCTCCATTGATTTCGAAAAGAAAGAAGAAGACAGCAAGTGTCACAGCGATAGGGATAACGATCTCTATCCGTTACAGAGTTCCAGCGCGATATTTGAGCCATTTCCCGATAAGATAAAAAGTAATTATCAGGGGACTTGGAACTTTTAATTTTGTCGAGTCAAAACAATTTTCGTCCTTTCCCCGCCCCTGGGGGACCCTGTGGTGGGCTGTCAAAGTTTTGACTTCCGGCCCTGGTACAGCCCAAATGGCTGGGAGTGGAAAGTTGAAATTGTATAGGGTTGTAGAGAAAAAGTAGCTCTATCGACTGGGGGTGGGGAGAAGGCAGGAGTTTCTGAAAAATTTTCAAGATGGGGCAAAACATGAACAACGCGATATCTCGAAAACGGACCTCCTTTGCAATGTATAAATGACAACCCAAGGTCTCATAGCAGTGATGTATTCCCCCCCATCGGTAGGAGGAATTAATTTTTCAAAAAATTTCCTGAGGACGAACCAATGGGTGGTATGAATAAAAACGAAGTACTTGCTAGTACTACAAGTATTAGCATGTTCTACGTAGTATTTACTCCAAAACGAAGTAGATACTACATTTCGACAATACCGGAAATAAGTAAATGCTTCTTTGTGAAGTAAATACTTCGAAGAATATACTATTACTTGTAGTAGTAGCATGTACTTCGTTTTTATTCATACCACCCAATGGTTCTATCAAGGGTGGGGGCCCTAAAATTTTTTTTTCTGGCCGATTCGAAAGAAATTCGGAATGTAGGTAAAAGAGGTTCAAAAAAGTTGATATTCCCGGTTTCAGTCTTCCCCGACTTACCGAAGGGGTTTTAGCCCCTATCCCCTCAATTTTGAAAAAGGGCGTGTAATGGTGCATACGCGTCCTGCACTTACTTTTCCAAATTTCGAAAAATAAAATATACCATTGGATAGAGGAGCAAAAAATACGTCGAAAATGTCTCTAAGCGTTTTTCGCTCCGACGCTTCCTAAGCCCGCAAAAAAAATAAAAAAAATTGGATCTTGAAAAATTTTGGGGACCTGACACGGCGCCACTTTTCCGCTTATAACTTTGGTAATTCCGAACCGATTATCTTGATTCAGGTTTTTTGGAAGAGGATGAAATTACCTATGAAAGTGTAACGAATAACGTCCTCTCTCTATTGATTTGGAAAAGAGAGGAGGAGACAGAAAGTGTCATAGCGATAGGCATAACGATCTCTATATCCGGTACAGAGTTCCAGCGCGATTTTTGAGCCGTTTTCCGATAAGATAGAAAGTTGACATTTTTAGGGAATTTAGAATTTTTAATTTTATCGAGCCAGAACAATTTTCGTCCCCCAGGGGAGGCTCTGGAGTGGCTGACAAAGTTTTGACTTCCGGCCCCAGTACAGCTCAAACGACTGGGGGTGGAATGTTGAAATTTTGTAAAGTTGTAGGAAAAAAGTAGCTCTAGCGATTGGGGAAAGGGAGGGGGGGGGGAAATAATTTTAGAAAAATTTTTAAAAGGGAGAAAAACATTAAAAACGCGATATCTCTAAATGGACCTCCTTTGCAATCTAAAAATGACCACCTAAGGTTTGACCATAGTAGTGATGTATTGCTCTCCCACCGGTGGGAGAAATTAATTTTCGAAAATTCCCTGAGGGCAAAAATAATACGGAGGAACCGTATCTAAAAAGCAAAGTCCCCTGGGGGACCCCTAAATATTTATTTTAAGTTGATATTTCAAGGTTCAGTCTTCTCCGATCTACCGGAGGGGTTTTAGCCCCTATTCCCTCAATTTTGGAAAAAGGCGTGTAATGATGCATACACGTCCTGCATTTACTTTTCCAAATTTCGAAACATAAAAAGAATCATCGGATAGAAGAGCAAAAAATACGTTGAAAATGTCTCTAGGCGTTTTTCGCTCCGACACTTCCTAAGCCCGCAAAAAAATAAAAGAAATTGGATCTTGTAAAACTTTTGGAACCTGACACGATGCCACTTTTCCGCTTATAACTTTAGTAATTTCGAATCGATTATTTCGAATTAGGTTTCTCTTGAAAGAGGATGAAATTTTCTATAAAATTGTAATGAATAAGGATATTTTCTCTATCTCTATTGACGTCCCCTCTATTGATTTCGAGAAGAGAGAAGAAGACAGCAAGTGCCATAGCGATAGGGATAACGATCCCTTTCCGTTACAAAGTTCCAACCCTGTTTGCATTTGTAAAATGTCAAAACAGCTAAAAAAATAGGATCGAGCCTTCATTTGCAATCGTTTTAATTTGTAGCTAAATTCAAAAGATTGCAACTCTTCCCCCATATTCAACCTTCTCATTATTTTATTTTTCCAAATCCTTATACATCTATGACGATCTTGCAACTATGTCGCCAGTCCGATGACGTGTAACGCCTCATACTTTGTCTTCATATATTTATTTTTTGAGATTCATTTGAAAATTTGTTTTCCTTCGCTTAAATTAGAATTTCCCATTAGACTGAGATGTGAGAATGACAAAAATATTTGGACCCCAATAACACAACACCCTTATTTCCTAGTCCCATTGGGCTTCTTTCACTTCAAACCCAATCTGACTACTCTAATTATATTCCACTAATACGCATCAAGTGAATACGTAGTTCAATTTATTCCTTTAATTATCAGAATTCCATTTTCAGGCTATCAAATTCCGAGGTCTGAATAACATATCGCCGAGCAGTTCGGTAAAACAGAGACCAAAAACATGCGTATCAATATCCGGTAGCTCAATCGTCACTACCGGAAGTAGTTCAGCTTCAAACATATCAACTTCCGGTATCGGAACCGAATCGGACAGCACCCTATACGAAAACGAGGTAAGCAAGTCGGCATTTTTTAACCTTTAATACAATTTACTTATTTTTAGGAAAAGAAACCTCAAAGACCAAACATCAACTATCCGTGTTATCAATGCTCGTCAATCAACGAGAACACGGCCAAAAAACTCTGTAGAAAACAACCTTTGGCGCTGGTGGCTCACACGCAGACGCAACTGATGCGCACTTATCCGGCCCCGATGCGCATAGACTCTAGCAATTTTAATCCTGTGATATTTTGGTCTTTCGGCATACAAATGTCGGCGTTGAATTATCAAACCGAAGATACCGCTTTGCAGTTGAACAACGCCTTATTTGAAACAAATGGAAAGTGCGGCTATGTTACTAAACCAAGAGTGATGTGGGATAAGAGTCACGTGATGTATAGGAGATTCAATCCTTGGGATAAACAGTTTGATGGTATTCATTCGTCTCAGTTTGTTATCAGCGTACTTTCTGGACAATATGTTTGTCAGAGCAATGTTACAGTTAATGTTTATGTTGAAGTGGAAATTATTGGTATTCAAGTGGATTGTGCCAAGCAAAGAACCAAAATTGTAAGTGTAAACATAATATATTCTATCAATTATAATGTATTTTTTAGGTACATAAAAACGCCTTGAATCCCATTTGGAATGAAACTTTCCACTTTCGCGTAATGTTTCAAGATTTAGCCTTCCTAAGATTTTCAGTTATGGATTCTACAAACAATCATTTACTCTCTCAAAGGATTGTGCCGTTGCGTTGCCTTAAGCCTGGATATAGACATTTAAGGTTGCTCTTCAATAATATGTGTATTGTCAATCTAAACTAATTTTGTTTTAGATTGAAAAGTCCCCAAAACAAAAACCTAAACATGTCAACTCTTTTTATTTATTCAAGAGTAGAAGAAGAAAGTTTGGAAAATACTGAAAACAGAGAGGATACTCAAACTGAAAGTGACTCCAAAGAATCGGATAGTTTTGTTGGTAAGACACACTTAAGTTGGTTTGAGTTGCTCTATTTTACAATGCATAGTTTTAGCTACAGCTGGCACCCCAATTTGTGTCAAAAGAAAGATGTTTTTCCTGATGGTCTACGGTGTCATCCCAGAAGAACCTTCTACAATACTCAAAATCACTCAAGAATCTTCTACACAAGATGTTTTACTGCTTTGCCTACAAAAAGCTAACATTCCGATTGAGAAAGTAAACGATTACATTTTAGTAGAGGAAGTGGCTAGAGGTAAGAGCCAAGTTGATGCGAATGAGGATTTTTTTTTTAAAAGGGAAATTTCAGGTTGGGAAAAAAAAGATCACAACTTACCAGCAACTCAAAGAATTTTGGATTTGCACGAGAGACCTTTGCAAGCGCAAAGTCAATGGAAGGGCGAGGGCAAGTTTATATTGAAAAGGATGGGAAATGATCCTAGTAGTAGAGCATGGTAAGAAGCTAATAATATCATAATTGAAAACTAGTGATTGTTTTTGTTATTAGGTTAACATCTATAAGAAGCGTAGCTAATAGAGCTAGAGAAGCTAGGAAATCAGAAGGCGCTCCTAGTAATGCCTGGGAGGAAAATGACACGTTTTTAGTTTGCATTTATAACGTTTCGCCTGAAATTCCTTACGCCATCCTCAAGGTAAGTACCAAAATTGATTCAAAATTTATCTGCCAAATTTGGTCTCCAACAATTATGTCTATGGTTGGATTAATGAGGTTCCCACTGTCCTTAACGATACAAGCTGGTTTGCTGGAGAAATTTTGTTAACACACACCGAACTGGATGTATCAACCATCTACATAATGATTCCAGATTTCTGAGCAAAGTTCCTGAGCCTCTCTCCAGAAAGATGGTAGCAGTATCGTCTCGTCCTCTGTAAGAAGAGGGAAACTATGAATCCAGATAATCTGGTTGAAAGTTCCATGAGCGCAGCTTCTTGGTTGAACTGTAACTCGTTGGGTCAAACAAGGATCTGGAAACGGTCGGGGGTGAAAAGGTGTTATCTGGAAAAATACCCGTAGTCTCACAGTCAAAGATTTAGTTAAAATACCAGCCAAATTTTTTTCAGATGATACATACTCAATTATAATTTCTTTCTTTCAAATCAGATTTTTTAAATAATGATTCTTGATGTCAATGTTTTTGGTCCTTTTCGAGTTTTCATTAGACATTAGGATTGTATTGTACCATTTGTGCCAGAGACTAGGGTGGAGATGTCCATATTTTCACAAAAACCCTATTTTCGATTAATCGTAATTTTAGTTTCACCCCCTTAAACTACCCTCAAAGGTATTTGCAAGTCTTCTTAGGTACCCTAAACGGTGTATATTGGTACTGCCTATAATTTCCAGTACAATTTGTGCCCGAGACTAGGTTGGAAATGTCCATACTTACAATTTACTTATACAATAAATACTATTTGAAGAACTACAAACTAACACATTCTGATATTTATTCTTTTGAATGTGACACATGCAAATCAAAATTTAAACGGAAAAGCCATTCGAAAAACCACATACTAACACATTCGGATATTTATACATTTAAATGTGACATTTGCGATGCAAAATTTATACAAAAAAACGTTTTACTTTCTTGAACCATCCTCAAAGTTATACGTAAGTCTTCCAGTACCATCTGTGCTCGAGACTAGGGTGGAAATGTCCATATTTTCACTAAAACCCCTTTTTCGATGAATCGCAATTATAATAAGTTTCACCCCCTTTAACCACCCTCAAAGGTATATGCATATCTTCTTAGGTACCCTAAACGGTGTATAATTTCCAGTACAATTTGTGCCTGAGACTAGGTTGGAAATGTCCATACTTACAATTTACTTATACAATAAATACTATTTGAAGAACCACAAACTAACACAATCTGATATTTATTCTTTTGAATGTGACACATGCAAATCAAAATTTAAACGGAAAAGCTATTTGAAAAACCACATACTAACACATTCGGATATTTATCCATTTAAATGTGACATTTGCAATGCAAAATTTAAACAAAAAATTTATTTGAAAA
Organism: Ceutorhynchus assimilis; assembly: GCA_917834065.1. Classification (NCBI taxonomy): domain Eukaryota; kingdom Metazoa; phylum Arthropoda; class Insecta; order Coleoptera; family Curculionidae; genus Ceutorhynchus; species Ceutorhynchus assimilis. The sequence goes on from OU892284.1 coordinate 39,035,876, forward strand.
ACCACATATCAACATACTCAAATATTTATCCTTTTGAATGTGAAATCGTTTTACTTCCTTGAACCATCCTCAAGGTTATATGTAAGTCTTCTTAGGTACCCCAAACGGTGTATATTGGTACTGCCTATAACTTCCAGTACCATTTGTGCTGGAGACTAGGGTGGAGATGTCCATATTTTCACTAAAATCCCTTTTTCGATGAATCGCAATTATAATAAGTTTCACCCCATTAGACCACCCTCAAAGTTATTTGCAAGTTTTTTTAGATACCCTAAATAGTGTATATTGGTACTGCCTATAACTTCCAGTACCATTTGTGCCCGAGACTAGGTTGGAAATGTCCATACTTACAACTTACTTATACAATAAATACTATTTGAAGAACCACAAACTTACACATTCTGATATTTATTTTTTTGAATGTGACACTTGCAAATCAAAATTTAAACGAAAAGGCGATTTGAAAAGTCACGAATTTACACATTCGGATATTTATCCTGTCCAATTTGACACATGCGAATCAAAATTTAAACGGAAAAAACCATTTGAAGGAACACAAATTAACACATTCTGATATTAATCCCTTTGAATGTGACACATGCAAATCAAAATTTAAACGGAAAAGCCATTTGAAAAACCACATAATAATACATTTGGATATTTATCCATTTGAATGTGACATTTGCGATGCAAAATTTAAACGGCTATTTGAAGATTCACAAACTTACACATTTGGATACTTATCCATTTGAATGTGACATTTGCGATGCAAAATTTAAACAAAAAAAACTATTTGAAAAACTACATATTAACACACAGATATTTATCCTTTTGAATGTGAAATCGTTTTACTCCCTTGAACCATCCTCAAAGTTATACGTAAGTCTTCTTAGGTACCCCAAACGGTGTATATTGGTACTGCCTATAGCTTCCAGTACCATTTGTGCTCGAGACTAGGGTGGAAATGTCCATATTTTCATTAAAACCCCTTTTTCGATGAATCGCAATTATAATGTTTTACCCCCTTAGACCACCCTCAAAGTTATTTGCAAAATTTCTTAGGTACCCTAAACAGTGTATATTGGTACTGCCTATAACTTTCAGTACCATTTGTGTCCGAGACTAGGGTGGAGATGTCCATATTTTCACTAAAACCCCTTTTTCGATGAATCGCAATTATAATAAGTTTCACCCCCTTTAACCACCTTCAAAGGTATTTGCAAGTCTTCTTAGGTACCCTAAACAGTGTATATTGATACTGCCTATAACTCCCAGTACCATTTGTGCCCGAGACAAGGGTGGAGATGTCCATATTTTCACAAAAACCCTATTTTCGATGAATCGTAATTTTAGTTTCACCCCCTTAAACCACCTTCAAAGGTATTTGCAAGTCTTCTTAGGTACCCTAAACGGTGTATATTGGTACTTCCTATAATTTCCAGTACAATTTGTGCCCGAGACTAAGTTGAAAATGTCCTTACTTACAACTTACTTATAGATACAATAAATACTATTTGAAGAACCACAAACTAACACATTCTGATATTTATTTTTTTGAATGTGACACATGCGAATTAAAATTTACACGGAAAAACCATTTGAAGGATGACAAATTAACACATTCTGATATTTATCCTTTTGGATGTGACACATGCAAATTAAAATTAAAAAGGAAAAGCCATTTGAAAAACCACATACTAACACATTCGGATATTTATTCATTTGAATGTGACATTTGCGATGCAAAATTTAAACAAAAAAACTATTTGAAAAACCACATATTAACACACTCAGATATTTATCCTTTGGAATGTGGAATCGTTTTACCTACTCCCTTGAACCATCCTAAAAATTATTTGCAAGTCTTCTTAGGTACCCTAAACGCCTATACATTGGTACTGCCTATAACTCACAGTACCATTTGTGCCCGGGGCAAGGGTGCAAATATCTGTGTTTTGATAAAAACCTGTTTTTCGGTGAATTGCAGTTAATATTAGATTTACCCCCTTAAACCACCTTCAAAGTTATTTGCAAGTCTTCTTAGGTACCCCAAATGATGTGTATTGGTTGTATATTGTCATAACTCTCAGTATCATTTGTATCCAAGACTGGGTGGAAATGTCCATATTTCACTCACACACATAATGGTTTCAGGTTCCTCTCAACGCATGTGCCCAACACGTTTTAGCCCAAGCGCTGCTCAAAGCGCGCAGGTTAGAAGACCCGATGAACTTCGTCATCGTCGAAGAGCTGGAGTGGGGCGGTGCTGCGCACAACATCCAACAGCGTGCTTTAAGTGATTACGAAAATGTTTATACTGCGCAGTCCTCGTGGCAAACAATAGGGCGATTTATTTTACAGGTTAGTAAATATCTCTGGCTTCTAAACTTGCATTAAAACTGTTTTACTTTAGGAAAGGGCAAACGCAACTCCTACTGCCTTGAGGAAAAATAAAATCACTTCTAGTTTAAGGCTAGCCACTCTGGAAAGGATTAGTAGAGGGTTGAGTGTAGCTAGAAACGTAGCCAGTAACAGTATTAAAGTGCCAGTACAGGTAGGAATATTAAACTTTCCAAATTTCTTCAAAGTTATTTATTTGTCCTTTGTAGGTGGCATTGAGTGACCCCACAGCTACCAAACAGGTCAAAGGTTTGCCTCCGACCCGTTCTAAACTAAACTCGGAACAGAACGCATCGAGCAGCTCGAAAAAGTCCAGAGAAATCCATTCCGAGGGTGAAACATTGTCCGACGACGATCAGAACAGGGACGGCGAAATGTTGTCTGCAGTTTCCAGATTGAAAAAAGTTTCCATGAGAAAGTTCAAAGAATGGAAGTCTTGACTAAGCGCTGATTAGATTTAATTTGTTAATTTGTTCCTCGAAAATTTTGTTCTAGAACCAAACTATTTTCAGTTAAAAAGCTTTAAAATTCAAACCCCAAAAAATATTCGTTAACCGATTAGTTAAGTTTGTACGTTACCTATAAATATTTATATGTATAAAATATAGAGATACCTAATAACTTATTTGAAATAAAATATATAATAGGGACTATTGAAATAATTCGCACTTTATAATATATTGTATTTTTGATTAATAAGGCGTTAATTGATAATTATGCGGGGCATTTAAAAAAAATATATATATAACGCCGGACGTGAATGTAGCTGTTTTTAAAGAGTTCAACATAAAATTAGAAACAATTTATCATTAAGAAAAATAAATAGAGTGTAAGTTTTTATCCTATCACCATATCTTTATTGGAGTTTTAAGTGGCGAAACTATATATTTTTGTCATCAAAATGATTATTGTCATCGTAATAGTGATTTCGATTATTTCCTTCCTCTTATTCTATAGCTTTATATACTTACCTACAAACAAAAAAAAGAAGAGTATATAATAATTTTTATGATTGTAATATATTGCTATATTATAAAGTCTCCACTATTATATACTTCAGTACAAAGCATAAAGTTTATTGTTTTTATGTAACTAAATAAATTTAAAATAATATTGTTAATATTTAACAATTATTTATAAAAATAAAAAATGTTAAAACAAGTTTTAAGAAGTTTTATTTTTGTATTTGGTCCTACAAGTTTCTGACTTCATAGTTTGATACTTATAACAACCAATTTTGATTTATTCAATATGGTTTTATAGAGAATTTAATCCTCTCTCAGAAAATTGATAATACAAGTTGATTCGTTGAGATTTACTAAAACTATGAGCAAATTTCTGAAGCCATGTCAAATTATAGGAGAGAAATATATTGAGATCAAAATTGAGATTTTCTTTTCTCATAAAATAACCCTTTTCAAAATAGTGTGGGATATGTTTTCAACTAATTTTAGTCTCCTCTTTCAATTGAAAAATTGAAAATTGGGAAAATTTGAAAATTCGAAATTTTTGATTTTTCAGCCCACAAATATTTTTTATGCAAAATCTTCAATTGTTAATATCTGGGTAACCATGGAAGGTATCGAATCAAATTTTTCAAATATTGTAGTTCTCATTAAGTACTTCAATACCTTATTCACTAAATATTTACCTATATCACTTATGGTTTTTGAGTTTTTTGAACTTGAAGTTTTTGACAAAATCACAGTAGAGTTTCAAGTTTGAAGTCTAATTTCTCGAAGCCTATAGAATCAACTAACTTCATATTTGGAGATTTTATAGAGAATTTAATCCTCTTTCTGAAAATCTATAATACAAGTTGATTTATTGAAAATTACCAAAACTATGAGCCAATTTCTGAAACCATGTCAAATTATAGGAAAATTTCTGAGATGAAAATTAAGATTTTCTTTTAACTTTTTTTTTCCCATGAAACTACCCTTTTCAATATAATGTGGGATATTTTTTCAGCTAATTTTAACCTCCTCTTTCAATTGAAAAAGTTAAAATTTGGAAAATTTGAAAATTCCAAAGTTTTAATTTTTCAACCTACCAGTCCCTTTGGATTTTTTATTCAAAATCTTCAATTGGTTATATCTGGGTAACCATGGAAGATATCTAATCAACTTTTTCAAAGATTGTAGCTTGATTTCCTGTCCCAAAATTGAAGGATTTAAATGCATTTCTAGTTCAAATTTTAACTTGGAGAGAGTTAGTTCCAAAATTTTCAAGTTCAAAAATGACTTTTGTGACCTCTAGTCCAATTTCAACCATAGAATGAAGAGAAATCCGGATTTTGTATGTATTTTAAGTAGAATTCTGGCCAGTAGTTCCAGGAATAAGATTTTCATGGTTCTCTAGATCAAATTTTAGCTCTAGGAGCGTTGATTATGAAATTTTTAAGGTTCTCCATTTTAATTTTAGCTCAAGGAAGTTCAAAAATGACTTTTGTGACCCTCTCTGGTCCAACTTCAACTATAAAATGGTGAGAAATCAGGATTTTGTAGATCTTTCAGTTAAATTTGGACTTGATGAGAAATCGAAGTTTTGCGTGTCTTTTGCTTAATTTTGACACACTCATGATTTTCCACTTCAAATTTCTGCACTAGGAGAGCCGGGAAGAGGATTACTACTATATTTTACTCTATGATTAGATTAAAAAATTCACAATTGAGAGTCTTATACCTACTTTTCTAGTTCAAATTATTCTCCAGACGAGTCCTTGAAACACAAATCCTGAGTATTAAAAAGAATCTTCAAAGTCTGTAGAATATTAAAGTCTTGAATAACTCAATAAAATCTCAAAAGGTGAATGCTCTCTCTATAATCACGCTGTATATTGTTAAATTACGTTTCTGACATACTCTAAAATTACTTTTATACAGTAGTTCAGGGTAATTAGCCAATTATGAGCGAAAATTTCTTAAAACAAAATGTAAAGTTAAACATTGGTAAACGGGTAGCTTTTAGTATCGTAATTCCTAATTTCTGGTGTTGCAGCCTGTGCCGGGTGGTGGGGACGCAGGACATTTTTGGGGTCTTTTTGTAGGTATCAAACCCCAAGTAAAGGTAGATTTATCACCTTTGGTAATTGATACGGATTTTATTTTATTTATTACCTGCATAGGTTGGTAACATTTTTATATGTCTTTGGGAGGTTACGCATGTGACATATTTTGATGAGACACTGAAAAATAGCAGAGCAGGACTGAAACATATTTTTATATTTTGAAAAAAAAAATATATGATTGGCGAGATTCTCAGTAGACATGGCCATGAAGTTTTGAGATTTCCTCCATACCATTGTCAAAATAATCGTATTGAGATGGCATGGGGGTTTACTAAGAACTTTCACAATAAGCACATAAACGAGGAGGCTTCATCGTAAAACAAATTTGTAAGTTTATGGAAAAAGGCCTATATTCCAGACATGTGGCAAAATTCTGTTAGGCATTGTGAAATTTTGATACACGAGGACTGGGAGAAAATAATGGGAAACACTAGATTCGACTACATTCCTCCTATCATCATTTGCTTCAATAAGTCAGATTCTGATTCCGAAAGCTTGATAGATTCTGATAAAGAAATTATAGACACCTCAAGGTGTTTCCATTCTTATCTATTTTTGTGATGTTGCAATCCAGTTTGTCGAAATCCTTCTGATATCGTCTGACCAGCGAGTGCAAGGTCAATCAAGGCTGCGTTTTTCATTTCTAGGCCGCCACACGAGAATTCTTTTGGTCCATCTCCCATCCGTCAGTCGTGCGAGATGTCCTGCCCATATCCATTTGAGCTTTGAAATACACTCTCTCACATCGACTACTTTTGGCCTTATACCATACCGTTCTGCTGAATAAACATGAAACCAAAATGCTAGACCAAGCATAATTCGCCATTCTATATCCATGGTCTTCTCTCGTCTGGGTCGTTCCTAAGAAACTTGATGCTTCTGGCAAACCCAAATGGCGCGTCGTAATCGACTACCGTAAAGTCAACGAACTTACTGTAGACAACAAATACCCGCTGCCTAGTATTTCCGATCTTCTGGATCAATTGGGAAAATGTCAATATTTTACCACCCTTGACCTAGCCTCAGGTTTTCACCAAATAGAAGTAGATCCCAAGGATGTTTCGAAACCCGCTTTTTCTGTAGAAAATGGCCATTATGAATTCGTACGGATGCCATTTGGATTGAAAATGCCCCGTCCACATTCCAAAGACAAATATTCTCTTCGGCATTCAAAACAAGAGATACAAGATTATTGGTTCATTTCAACGGTATTAAAAGTATCTTACTCAAAGTATAAAAATATGCCTCAGTCCTGCTCTGCTATTTTTTAGTTTGTCATCATAACCTCCCAAAGACATATGAAAATGTTTACCAACTTATGCAGGTAATAAAAATAAAATTCCTATCAACTACCAACTGAAAGGTGATAAATCTTACCTTTAGTTCAGACTTCGGATTGTGAATAGATTATAGTTACCCTAGCGTTGAACAAAGGTTATATTCCTATCTCGGACAGTTTGAAATGCCTATTGCAATCAGTTATGAATTCCAAAGGTAAAAACTCGTAGCCCTCAGAAAAGAAAATTGTTACTGTGGCCAATTCTATAATAGCTGCGGCTCGGCCAATAAATTATTTATCTCCCTTGCAGGTTGGCCTAAGAATATATTTACAAAGGATATTTGCATTCAGAACACTTATTGACATGTTGTCCAATGTAGGAATTTTTATTTTTCACAAATAAGTGTTAAAATACGAAAATGCATTAAACGAAAATGACCTTATGAGGATAGATTCCAAAGCATTTCTATACAATGCGGACCATAATAATCTAACAATTGACATTCATGGAACATTCCATGTGATGGCAGGAATTGAATGTCTCACACTGGCTAACCTACTTCAAAACTCCTCGACCAAAAAAGCTTACAAATGCTGACACTATTGGCCAATACGGAAACATTAAAATAAAAATATACAAACGCAGACAAAAATGCGATTTGACCAAACTGATTTTTTTCTAAAATCGGTCTTCAAAAAATAGAGCATACCTACTGCTGCCAAGGTAGCACAACTTATAAATATTCTATGGATGTCCGGTTCTAGCTTTTTTGATATCCCCCTTCCGGTTTGGAGTGGTTTTATGGATATTTCAATGAGAAATCAAAGTCAGGAATTTCAAACATCAGCAATATGTCCCGTACCTTTAGCAAATATGTCACCTGCAAATCCAGCAACTGTCTTCAACATGCACTAGAAGAACGCAACCATCGAGGACAAAAAATATGTATTATAACGTTTGATCAACCGTTATATGTTAAAGCGTTAGATATTGTTTTGGCAGCCGAAAGGGAAAGTCCTTTGTCAACAGTTATTATTTGTCTCGGTGGATTTCACCTTTCAATGTCGTATATGGTCGCTATTAGTTATATAATGGAAGGAAATGGTATTGAAGAGTTGTGGGAACAAGTTTAAGCGAAAAATACTCTGTACTTAAACAATAACTTATTATAAGGTCAAAATTTGTAAGATTATGATTATTCACTTTTTGTCAACTTGCCTTTCAACAGAAATTATTAATGTTACTTACTTTACCAAACTAATAACATAATGTGACAAGTTATTCAAGTACAAATGAGTGATTTGTTGCGGAACTTATAGGTGGACCTCTGCGGGACGTCCCGTAGAGTTCCACCCATAAGTTCCGCAACAATCCACTTATTTCTACTTGAACAATAACTTATTATATAAAGTCAGAATTTATAATATTAACTACTTTTTGTCAATTTGCCTTTTACCAGGAATTAGTAATGTTACTTTACTCAACAAGTAATATATTCTGACAAGTTATTCAAGTACAAACTAGTTGATTATTGTTGCGGAACTTATGGATGGACCCAGCCATCTATTCTTCAATATGTTATTCAAGTACGATACTAACCTGACTCACTCAAATGTGAATTATTCTCATTAGTTTGAAAAGTACACATTTCAAGTGTCTTATTTGAACAGTTCAACAGTATATTAGTGACTAGATGGCTGCGGAACTCACTGCGCTCGTCCCGCAGAGGTCCAGCCATAAGTTCCACAATAATCCACTTATTTGTACAGATACTCTGTATATGAACAATAAGATTATGATTATTCACTTTTTGTCAACTTGCCTTTCAACAAGAATGAGTAATGTTACTTTACCAAACTAGTAGCTTAATGTGACAAGTTATTCAAGTACAAAATGAGTGAATTGTTGCAGAACTTATGGATGAACCTTGGCAGCCATCTATTCATCAATATGTTGTTCAATTACGATACTAACCTGACTCACTTAAATGTGAGTTATTCTCATTAGTTTAAAAACTACACATTTCTGGTAAATGTCTTACTTGAACAGTTCAACAGTATATTCATGAGTAAATGGCTGCGGAACTCGCTGCGCTCGTCCCGCAGAGGTCCACCCATAAGTTCCGCAATAATCCACTTATTTGTACAGGGTGTTTTTTTATATATTGACACCCCACCTACAGCGTTTACCTTTCCAGGTAGAAGAAAGGTGTAAATGCAAAAGTTGAACAGTTTTGGCTAAATTTTTAGAATGCATATGGTCAAAAACAAAATTTGAATGTCAAAAATGTGAAATTTTGCATGCTTCCAGCTTTTTTCAAATGGGATGCCCTATATTTCATTCTATATATTTTTGCCACGGAGCACAATGCCCTGATCTATATTTGATTGAGCAATCTCTCATATATTCGGCTCCAAAAATTGTAAAAATACTATCTTTTTACTGATTTTGTGAACCATTCTACCTGTACAGGTGAAAGGTGCAGGTAAATTTGGAGGTACTTGGTTTCTCTGATGGTATTTTTAAAATTTTTAGAACCAACTAAGTTAGAGACGGCTCAACCAAATATAGATAAACTATATAGTTTTGGAATCGGGAAATTGTGCTCTTCAAAAATATAGAACTAAATATAGGGCATCCCATTTGAGAAAAGTTGAAAGTATGCAACATTTCATATTTCTGACATTCAATTTTTGTTTCTGACTATGGATTCTAAAAGTTTAGTCAATACTGTACAACTTTTGTATTTACACCTTTCATCTACTTGTAAAGCTGAAGGCTGTAGATGGGATACAAAAAAATACTCTGTACTTGAACAATAACTTATTATATAAAGTCAAAATTTGTAAGATTATGATTATTTACTTTTTGTCAAATTGTCTTTCAACAAGAATTAGTAATGTTACTTTACCAAACTAGTAGTATAATGTGACAAGTTATTCAAATACAAATGAGTAAATTGTTGCGGAACTTATGGGTGGACCTCTGCGGGACGAGCGCAGCGAGTTCCGCAGCCATCTTATCATCAATGGGTACATTCAGGCGGTCCCAGCGGCTAAGCTCAGCTACTCAGCAGGGAATTTATTCTCGAAACCAAAAAATAGCGTTCTCATAAGAACGATTGCTCTGTCATTGTCAGTGTTATGCCAGACGACAAAGACAGAACCTTCGTTCCAATGAGAAAGCTGCTCCCCTGTTTCGAGAATAAATTTCCCGCTGAGTGGCTGAACTAAGCCGCTGGCACCGCCTGAATGTACCCCTTATGTTGTTTAATTACGATACTAACCTGACTCACTTAAATGTGAGTTATTCTCATTAAATTAAAAACTACACGTTTCTGGTGAATGTCTTACTTGAACAGTTCTACAGTATATTGATAAGTAGATGGCTGCGGAACTCGCTGCGCTCGTCCCGCAGATGTCCACTCATAAGTTCCGCAACAATCCACTTATTTGTACTTGAACAATAACTTATTATATAAAGTCAGAATTTGTAAGATTATCCTCTTTTTGTCAATTTGCCTTTTAACAGGAATTAGTAATGTTACTTTACCAAACTGGTAATAATTGTGACAAGTTATTCAAGTACAAACGAGTGGATTGTTGAAGAACTTATCGGTGGAGCCATCTATTCATTAATATGTTGTCCAAGTACGACACTAACCTGACTCACTCAAATGTGAGTTATTCTCATTAGTTTAAAAAGTACACGTTTCAGGTGAGTGTCTTTTTTGAACAGTTTAACAGTATATTGGTAAGTATATCCTGTTCACAATCCGATGTCCACAGGTGCAGGTAAATTTATCACCTTTCCCTATCAAATAGCATTGAAAGGTGATAAATTTTGCCTGTACCTGTGGACATCGGATTGTGAACGGATAATAGATGTCTATACCTCCACCTCCACATTCGATGAAAGAAACAGAATTTTTAGCCTCTATCTACTAGGATTCCAGGCTAGAATCTGCAACTTCCCTTGTCCAGTGGCCAAAAAATGGATGGCTACCGATTACCGTAGGTACTCTACCCTTAGGATGGAATTGAGGCTGGTATAAAGTTTCATTTATAACCTTTATTACCTAACTTTTTTATAAAATTTACTTTGGTCAATTACCTTAATTGAGTGAATTTTTACCAACATTACCTTTAAATGTTTTAGGTTTCAATTTCATTCATGATATTCTTGACAACTTAATAGTTGTTTCCGATTTTTGATTTGCCGTATTTACTGTAGATTTTCTTTTTTACTCAACTTTCAGTTTCTGGATAATGTGTACTTGTATTTTATCTTTTATTAATCCTAATCATTATTCTGAACTGAAGTCAAGGTTGGACAACATGTTCTAACTTCAAAATACTTGGGTAAACATCTATATCGTCGAAAATTGATCAATTTTTAACCGTATGACTCAAATATTGGAGGATTTCCATTATATCTCCTCCATACTTTTAACGTTTAACCTTTGATTTCATACAGGTGTAATTTGATTATATTGATTTTGTTTTTTTTAAAGATGCTTTTTAAATTAGTTTTCTGGAAACTTAAATCTTTATATTATTATTTTCCGTTCATGATAAATGGTATAGCCAGCGACTGTTAACACTTTCACTGCTACTAAGTTATAGCATCCTACACCCAGGAGCGAGGAGCTTTTTTCCAGGAAATTTTTTTTCTTGGTTAAAGAAATATAATTTCATGTCTCTGTTTATGTAAATCTAATATGTGTCTCTGATAGTATTTTTAAAATTTTTAGAATCACATATGTTGGAGACGGCTTAACCAAATATAGACAAACTATATAGTTTTAGAATCGGGAAATTGTGCTCTTCAAGAATATAGAACCAAATATAGCGCATCCTATTTTAAAAACGCTGAATGCATGCAATATTTCACATTTCTCACATTCAATTTTTAATTCGGATCATGGATTCTAAAAATTTAGCTAAAACTGTACAACTTTTATATTTACACCATTTTTCTACCTGTAAAGGTAAAGGCTGTAGGTGGGGTGTCAATATATAAAAAAACACCCTGTACATTGTCAAATTATTTTTTTGAAAAACTCTAGAATGACTTTCATACAAGGTATATCTCTAAAATTTACAAGGCTGTTATTTTTGCAGATTCTAGAATTCAGCGCCGTCTATAAAGCTAAATCAAAACTTTGCAAAATATCGATTTTCCACAATAAAACACAAAGCTGCGCAGATATAATTGATTTTTATACCGCCATCTGTAAGTTAATGGCTGCGCAGATTGTTTAATAATCATTATAATCAAAATTCCTAGAATCAAGCTGTTCACATTTCATCCAAAGATGTCCCTATATTCCATTCCAAATCTAATTTATCCGGACTTCGATTAAAGCAAAAAAAAAATCGCCTCGCACGTTTATCTCCATTGACCCCAAGTCTAAATGTTAAACAATTTAGCGTATTGTATTTATGACAAAAGATTATAACAAATTCCAAGGCTCCTCAGTACTATATGTATGTGTTTTGTTTTTATTTATTTGTTTTTATATTTGAAATTGGGTACTACCGTTCTATTATTGCTGGACAGGCGAATAACAAATTAATTAAAATATTTCAATTTCGATAATAATTATTATTGATGATGCATCATGCATGTTTAAGCAAACTAATTATTAATTATAGAAATGTTGTAGTAAAGGCATTTTGTGCTTCTGATTCTGATGTTTGGCTGATACTCTGAGTTTGTAATAAGTTTTTGGTTAAACATAAATGCACATCATTTATTATTGAACTATAAAGCAGAAAATCTTAATTTTCATCTCAGAAATTTTCTCATAATTTGACATGGCTTCACAAATTTACTCATACTTTTGGTAATTCTCAACGAATCAACATGTATTACAGATTTTCTGAAAAAGGATAAAATTCTCTATAAAACCTCCAAAATATGAGATTAGTTGATTTTATAGGCTTTGAGAGATTAGGCTTCAAACTTGAAACTCTACTGAGATTTTGTCAAAAACTTCAAGTTCAAAAAACTCAAAAATCATAAGTAAAATAAAATTTAGTAAATAAGGTATTGAAGTACTCAATAAGAACTACAATCTCTGAAAAATTTGATTGGATACCGTTCATGGTTACTCAGATATTGCCAATTGAAGATTTTGAATAAAAAATCCAAAGGTGTAGGCTGAAGAATCAAAAATTTCAAATTTTTCAAATTTTGATTTTTTCAATTGAAAGAGGAGGTTAAAACTAGCTGAAAACATGTCCCACATCATTTTGAAAACGGTAGTTTTATGAGAAAAAAAAATTTAAAAGAAAATCTTAATTTTCCCATAATTTGACATAGCTTCAGAAATTTGCTCACAGTTTTGATAATTCTCAACGAATCAACTTGAATAATAGATTTTCTGAAAGAGGATTAACCATGATTGCCAGGGCTGATTCATCTTTTTCTTGCATAGAACTTAAACTTCTTTCTCCATCGAGTATAATCTCACTGTTAAATTCGTGATTGTCTGTTTTGTCTCTTCCATAGGCTTGTCTTACATTGCGATAACTTTGTGGCAAAGTAAAGATTCTAGTTTGCTTCTATTTGTCAGTTTGCACTATCTGACAGTTTATCAGAAGCTGAACAAACCTGGTCTAAAAACTAATCTACTATTAAAGGGGTTTATTCCAAACCTCAACATCACTCGTAACAATCCACTTAACAAAAAATAACATCAATTCAAATATAAATCCTTTAAAATCCTTCCCCAACTGCACTAGCGGATAAAAACAAAAACGATGATCTCCGACTCATTCAAGTATCGATAAAAGTGGGCCAAAACAGTTTTAGCGTGAACGCGTTTTCGGACGGATTTTTGAGTGTGAATGCAATTTTTGTTATTTTTTTTTAAAAATAACTGAACAATTAATTATTATTGAAATCTATTTTAATGTGATTGTGGATGTCGGAGTAGTTTGAAAAAGTGGAAACTGTGGATGTAAAACTTGCAAACTGTGCCAATTAGAGTCAGAAAAGGATACGAGAAAAAGCCCTTTTTCCTACTACAAAAGGCAAGTTTAAGCACAAACTAGAAGTTTTAGTTTATTATAGAGTCTTTGTATGAAATGGATTTGTTATAAAGTTTTTGGATATTTTTGCCTATTCTTGAGAATAGGAATTTATCAAAGAAGTTTTTTAAGGATAAGAATTTTCTATTGACTTGAGAACTGATACAAAAAAGGAAGAATTAGTATTATTCTTTTGACTCAAAATCATCCCAATATATACGATTTTGGTAATTTTGTTTACAAACGTCTAACTATCGAGAATGAATTTATATCTAATCTCTTACAAAGAGCACTGTGAGAAATCTTAAAAAAAATGAAGAGAAAATCGACCATATCCATCCACCTATAATACCAGTTGATCTAGCCTCATATACTAAACTATTTTGAGCTTTCCTCCCTCATATCTTCGCATTCTTTGTAAAACTTCAAGTTCAAAATCATATATTATTTTATAAATACCTAAGTATCAGTCTGGCCTCTAATGTAATGCCACTTAGCAGCCAAAATTATGCGTTAAATTTAAAATTTATGATTGACTTTTAATTAAAATACATAATTAATACTGACGACACGTACAATAACAGACAAAAGTAAATGTGTCATTTCCTTTTTAGCATACCAACGCAACTTTCGATGGATAATTTGTTAAATTAAATTCAAGCTGTGTAGTGTGTAATTACGACTTAGTTACCGTTTAATGATTAGATAAAGCAGTCTTATATTAATCTTTTAAGCTTTTGTTTTTTTTATTTTTTTAGCAATTTGATACCACAAGGATTTTCTCAAGTACTCTTGGTGTATTATAATTTTGCCTTAACTTGTACAGAAATGTAACTCTTGCCAAGGAAATTGTATTACCCATTGCATCTGAATAATGTAACAATAGATTTCGGGATCATGCTACTCAAAGTTTCGGGATTAAGTGCTTCTAGAGCAAGTAATATTCAGCTTATTTATTATTTAGAGGAGTTTGAGGTAATTTGTGCTAGAGTAGGAATTTACAAAATTTGAAAAGATAAAACTAATTATATCGATAATCTTGTTGAATTTAATCGGTCAAATTATCTTGTTTTTATAAAAAAAAAATATAATTCAAGGACTCAACTCAATCCCCTTTTCAAAATATCATAAATATCACTGGGCCATTTACATATAGCTTTGGCTACTTAAACTTTACACTGGGCTTAATGATATTTATTTTAAAAATACAATACAATAATATACTTACATTTATAATTTGCATTCTATTGTATTGTTGTTGTCGCCCACACAACAAATTGTTGAAGTGATAAATAACGAATGCCTCTAAGCTCTAAAACTCCAAAATGGATTCCTATAATAGAGCCGTAGAAATTAACAAGTCTATTTAAACTTGTCTCGACTGGATGAAGACAAAGATGCTGCTTAGGTTTTTGAGGCGGCCGAAATAGTTTAGCAAGTTTCTGCTGAGCTCGTTATTTAGAGAATAGAGCCAATAATGACTTTGTTGTTTTGTTGAGAATTGTCTCTCTGGGTGTCTGTATTACTTTTTTTTTTGGAGTTGTAGTGATTATTTTTATAACAAGAGGAGACTTTATGTGTTATTTTTGGATCAAAGATGTTGGGGTTTAAAGATTTGCAAATAAATATCTAATTTCTAATATTTGGATTTTTCTTAATTTTGACCATAGAAATTGATAGAGCGAATCCAAATTAGTCAGAAGCAACTCTAACATCAGTTACATTTGATAATTTTCATGTGGAAAATGGTTGAGTATGCAAAATATGAGGACCGGCAAAACTGCTCAAATTCGTGTTCCTGTGATCTTGAAGAATGGGAAAGTAAATCTTGCCGGCAGCTGGAGTGGTCCCTAACTCTCCTGCCATTTCCCAATGCAAAGTTATATGGAAAATATCACAATTTCAAGTAATTTCACAATAATTCCTATTAATTGTACCTAAGGCTTTCTTTCCAAGCACTCAAAATAATTCTACCACTTGTTGGATATCTTTGCAATTCTGCTCCAAAATATACAGAAGTTAGAGAAGACTTCGACATGTACAGGGTCATCCAACGAAGACTGAACAGGGGCTTATTTTTGACTTTTCCTGTTCCTGTAGTTTTGAAAAAATTCAAAATAGCCAATTGGCATATTTTTTTCTGGAGAATTCAAAAATGATACCAAAAAATCATTTGAATTAAAAACTAAAGAGTTACGCCATGGATTAACTGTTTTTCAAATGAAACACCCTGTTTTTTATATAATTTCTGGAAAAGTCGCATTTTTAACGATTTGTCACAAGCTTTAAAATAATAATAATAATAATAATAAGAATAATAATAATAATAATAATAATAATAATAATAATAATAATAATAATAATAATAATAATATTAAATGCACCACTGTAGCTATGTCACCATACCTATACCTCTTGAGCAATGGTCGGAAACCCAGAGGGTCGTGAGTTCAAATCCCACTAGCAACAGCAAATTTTAACATACTTACAACTTTCTATTTAAAACCCTGTCGTCTTTTTCACCACAAGAGCAAACTGAATTAGAACTATAATAGTCGTTAAAATCACACACATAGCATACACTCCATGGAATTCCTTTATAAGTGAGAGGAAAGGGGATAGAAAAAAAATGGACCAAAAAATGAGCCCGCAAGATCCGGATTCTTAATCTTTGAGCTTTTCTCAGCTACAATCCATTGATAAAATGCGTTCTTCATATTATGCATACTCAAGTCCGTCTAACTCCCGGTCTATATTGCTCATGTTCTCGATTATATTTGAGTAAATTGCATATAATCATACATCCATGGAAAGAGTATTAAATGCTCTATAAGCCTGTGCAAATTGGTTGGGACTGCTGGCTTTACGTCTACTTGCTGGTGTGTCAGAATGGTAAAAAAACTTCGGGATCTATATAATAATTAGGTGCTTTTTAGGTTCTAATTAGTGCCTCTAATTAAAAATTAGGTGCTCCTCTAGTTTTTGAGAAAATCAAAAAAAACTAAGGGATTGTTAGGTTTATGAAAGCTAGTAGTTCCCTACCCATATAGCCAAATAATATTTTTTGAAGCTTCAAAAAATATTTTTTTTCAGATCAAGTATATTTTTAAAACATCCAAATTTCCATAAAACATATTTTTGTCATACGCTCCCAAAAACAGCTATTTTACGGACTCATTCAAGTCCGTAAAATGCTTCTTTTTAGGATTTTTTTTTTCTCCTGGATGCACCTTTACGATTTTAAAAATTAAGGAAATTTTGCAAATTTTAGCATTCTGAAGAATTCTAGAAAGCGTATGACAAAAAATAGTGTTTGTCACACGTACCTAAAGAAGTTTTTCAGGACTCATCTGCTATTCCGGACTCGGCTAACGCCTCGTCTGGAAACAGCAATGATTCGTCCTGAAAAACTCCATTTTAGGTAGGTACTTGTGACAAAAAAAACTATTTTAGGACATTTTTTGAACATTCTTCGGTAACGAATCGATATTTTTTGAATATTCTTGAGATATTTTTCAAATGTATTAGGAATATTTTTAGAAAGTATGAAAATGTTTTTCGAACATCAGCATCGAAACGATGTACCTACCTATTGAAAATGTTTGTATCTGTATGATATTTTTGAGAATGTTTTAAAAACATTTTTAAAATATCCAAAGATATTTTTAAAACGTCTTTTGGATATTTTGTGGAACATTAAAAAAAAAAAAACATAAATAAAATATGGGTAAGAGGTAATTAAAACTCAGAATCAAACTCAGAAATATTAATATTTGTCCTACATATGCACCTGATTCAAGTTATTGCTGCAAGCTGCATCTGCCTGGTTATGGTTTATTGCCCCTCGAGCTGCGCCCAGTGTTGCCAGATGAAATAAAAAAAATTCGTGAGAATCGAGAAAGAAAAATCGTGAGAAATCGTGAGACTAAAAATTGCTTATGGCCGTTTCCACCAACTATTTTAGGGAAGCCTTAACGATAAGTATTCCCTAAACTGACAGTTTTCCATGAAGAAATGTCAGTTTAGGGAATTAGCCTATCCAAAACACGTGACTTTGACAAGCAAACAAAGGATTTGTGTGCCTCTTGGCGGACATTTTAATTTAAGATTGACAGCACCTTGGTTAGTCGCCTATCCAAAATGAGTGACTTTTGACAAGCAAACAAAGGGTTTGTGTGCCTCTTTGCGGACATTTTTATTTAAGTTTGACAGCATCTTGGATAGTCTAATACTTATCGTTAAGGCTTCCCTAAAATAGTTGGTGGAAACGGCCATTAATATTGTAAGAAAATGAAGCACAACAATATTCTTTTATAGATTTTTGATAAAGTAAACATGATTTTACATCCATAAGAAATAAACATTTTATCATCAATGGCCTTCCACCAACTAATTTAGAGAAGCCTTAACGATAAGTATTCCTTAAACTGACGTTTCTCCATGGAAGACTGTCAATTTAAGGAATACTTATCGTTAAGGCTCCCCTAAAATAGTTGGTGGAAACGGCCATTTATCTGGTATCCTTGTTTCTTCCGTTTTTTTAGCTGGTAGTATTTCTGAGAGCTGAACCTCGTTTTCACTATCCGCAGGATTGCTCATCCTCGAGTCGGCAACTGGTCTGCGATTGACGTCACCGCGATCAGCAGCTGATTGTGGTGACGTCATCGTCGATTCAGGCTGTGCTTGTTAGTAAATTTTTTTGGGAATTTTTTTAATAAAGGTGATTTCAACGTATTCATTTTTTGGATTCGGATAATGCATTTTCTGCCAAGAGTTGAGGTCTGCAGCTGACGTCACAAATAGTAGGGTCTCGTGGACTTGGCAGACACTGCTCAATAAACAGTCCTATTAGGTTAGGTGTTCGTGGGCGCGCTTGTAGCGGCGTAACATAACTAAATATTGTTTAGTAAATTTTTATTTCGATCAAATTATATTTGATTACTGATTTGTATAACTACAGAGAGAATTCGTAAGAATTGGTACCTCATTCGTGAGATCGTGAAATTCTGACCAAAATCGTGTAATCTTACGAATACTCGTGAGATCTGGCAACACTGGCTGCGCCTGCTTTCCACAGCCTCTTTCTTCTTCCTGCAATAAGTAATTTATTTTGAATGACAATAATTTATCAATATCATTTTTATATACAGGGTGTTCCAACGAGGATTGATCAAAGGCTTCTTTTTCACTTATCGGAATTATTGAGAAAATCTAAAATACCTACCTATCCCATGTATTTTTTCCTGCAGAATTCAATTATTGTATCAAAAAACCTTTGAACCAAAAACAAAAGACACGCCATGGATGATGGCTATCTTGGATTTTCACAAAAATAAAGGGAGATTCAAAAATAAGCTCCTCCTTGGAAAACCCTGATATAAATACCACTTACCGTGAATCTCAATCGAAATCCCAATTATTCTCAGAGCCAAATAACGCACACTCGCACACAAACGTCACAAAACGGAAGCAAAAGTTGGAAAAAAAAATACAACGGAATGAAATACTCAAAATAAATCAAATATCGAAGTTCATTGGTCAGTACACTTCTAAGCCTAGAACCCAACCTTCACGCCGGTTCCGCCAACGTCCACCGCCTCAAAAAATAGTACAAATCTACAACAGTGTTGCCAGTACTTCTTTTATAATTGAAAGCTTTCATGGGTTTTCAGTATGGCCATTTTTACTCTACCGTTACAGTGGTTACTAGCTGACAACACTGCAAATTAATTCAACCGGTAGCAGGTAGATATATGGCGCCGGCGCCTAGACTAGACACAGCAAACTGGCGATTGTGTGTTTGTCGAAGGAAGGGTTCTTCTAAATGTAGATTGATAGGGGTGAAATATCTGTATTTATTATTCAAGTAGCCAGAGTCAAAAAAGCCAAGGTGCATTTTATTTTCCTTGACAACACTGAGTGTTTCTCTAAGTAGAGAATATCTCTATACTTACCTATTTTTTTGAATAAAAATTGATATTTTTTAGTGAAGTTCGTCTCTCTTTTATCCTACTCTAGAGACCGAATGCTTGAAAAATGTTCAGCAAATGTAGGGAAAAAAATATTCTTTTGATCATGTTTTTATGATGTTCAAAAAATATCCATTATAACATATTATTTTGGATATGTTTGTAAAACTAATGTATTTTTTGAGTACATTTTAAAAACATTTTTTGAACATTTCCAAACCAATGTTTGGTCACAAATGTTGTTTGAATCTTTTAAAAATATTATATTAGCGTTGTTCAGAAAATATCCACTAGGTGCTTTTTAGGTGCTCCTAAATAGTCGAAGAAAAAATAGAATTGATTAATTATTAACTGAGTTACAGATTTTTTTTTAATTATTAGGGGACTACTGGCTTTACGTTTACTTGTTGGTGTGTCAAAATGGCAAAAAACTTCGGGATCTATATAATAATTAGGTGCTTTCTAGGTGCTAATTAGGGCCTCTAACTAAAAATTAGGTGCTCCTCTAGTTTTTGAGAAAATCAAAAAAAACTAAGGGACTGCTAGGTTTATGAAAGCTAGAAGTCCCCTATAGTAAAAAATATTTTATTAAAATTTTCTTTTGTATCAGAATTAGGTGCTTTTTAGGTGCTCCTAAATAGTCGAAGAAAAAATTGAATTGATTAATTATTAACTGAGTTACAGATTTTTTTTCATTACTAGGGGACAGCTGGCTTTATGTTTACATGTTGGTGTGTCAGAATAGCTAAAAAACTTCGGGATCTATATAATAATTAGGTGCTTTCTAGGTGCTAATTAGGGCCTCTAATTAAAAATTAGGTGCTCCCCTAGTTTTTGAGAAAATAAAAAAAACCAAGGGACTGCTAGGTTTTCTCAAAAACTAGAGGAGCACCTAATTTTTAATTAGAGGCCCTAATTAGCACCTAGAAAGCACCTAATTATTATATAGATCCCGAAGTTTTTTAGCTATTCTGACACACCAACATGTAAACATAAAGCCAGCTGTCCCCTAATAATGAAAAAAAATCTGTAACTCAGTTAATAATTAATCAATTCAATTTTTTCTGTTTGTAATGACCCGGAAAAAATAGACCGTAATTTACAATGTCTTAACAGTGAAAATTATATATACCTAATCAAATAATCAAAAATTGAATTTCCAGTATTTCAAATCAGTACCTATCAATAAAACTGGAAAATGATGAAACAAATTGACCCGAAATTAATTAAAATATTTAAAATACGTTCAATTTCTAATAGCCAATCATCAGGCGTATGTTATCAAGTTAGTTGAACTCATAAATCAAAACTCGGAGCAGATAAAATACAAGGTTAGGTACCTAACTAAATTAGGTCCCATAATGACAGAAATTTCAAAACGTTGTATAATTTTATTGCCGGCACGAGTGTCCAATGTGGTTTTTCCTTGAATTAAAGTGTCCTCTACATTCTTTCCCATTTCATTGACCCTAAATAATCATACAACTTCGACACAGATTTCGTCATCATCCGAATGAGCAAGTTTTATTTCTTTGGGATAATATCTAGGTCGACCAATAGAATTGAATTACAGATGGTCAAACGACCGTCCATATTGTCCATTTTGGTGAGTAAATAATAGTATGAAAGGGGGGGACCGTTCAAGTAGAGAAAAAAAATCATCAATCAATTATCGAGAATTAGACTTAATAATTAGTTGTATTTAGAAGTGGAAAATTATCTCAAGTATAAAAAAGTGGGGCCTTGGGAAATGTAGAAATTACAGTAAATAACTCGAATTAAGAAAGAAGTAAACCTTTCAGTTTATGTGCGTGCTCTAGTTATTTTGAGTGAATAATAATTAGAATAATTTAAGTGACTTTTAAGGGCGATAATTTAAATGTAAGTACTCTAGTGACAAGTTTTATTTTGACTTTAATAATGTTGAAATGACTATGAAGTGAATTGACTATGAAACTTTATTGCATAACTATTATTATCTTGAGGAATTTTTATTTTTGAAAAACTCCAATCACCCTAATCTTTCAATAGAAACGATGGCCCTTCCCACCAAAGGGAAAATTATGCAAGCTTAGTCAGCTGGATTGATTTCTGAAGGTACATGTGATCACAAACCTGTATGTCAGAGACTCTGTTGCTAACGAAAGTTTTCCACTGATGTGGCGAATACTCCAGAAATAAAATCGTGTTAGCAACTTGGGATGATTTCTGAGTGCCCTTTTTCATAGATTCCGGCTCCAAATCTCAGAATAATTTAGTGTGTGGAGTTTGGGGGTTCCCAAACGACCATTAAGACATAGTTGTCGATAGTTGTCCCGTTTTTGCGTTATCAGGCTTCAAAGTTGAAACTTTCTAAGAAATCTGTTTTTATGGCATACCTTCCCATTTTAATTATTTACTCAAAAATTACTTGAAGCACGGGTATGAAATTTCGAGAGAATATTTCAGAAACTTAGAGGCAAAAAATACTAATCAAATTAAATTTTTAATTTGTATCTGTAAATTAAAGATAATAATTAACAAAAATAAATGGACAAAAGAGCACTAGGAGTTGTCCTGGAAGTTGAAACTTTACCTGAAATAAAGCTAAGGCTAATTTTTGAGAAAATTTCAACTTAGAAACTGGATGATTCTGGATGAAACCATTCTATGGGAAAACTAATCCTTGAATGATGAAACATGATTCATTGAAGTCGATCCAGGCGTTCCAGAGTTATGGCCCATTTGATAAGACTATGTCAGGCTGGAAAAGCCTCATCATCCCTATTAATTTTCTTTTTCCATTTTTTTCAGGATTTAGGAGACGTCCTATGGGAAAATACCAAATAGCTTTTCTACTTGTTTTGACCTCCTCTATACAGTGAATTTTTTTTTTCTCCAAAATTCCGAAAATTTTGATTTTCCATTGTTTGCATGGGAAACATAGAAGGGCCGAGCCGAATATTCCTGGAAAAACAGGAAATCAAGGGGGAAAAGTAGGCTCTGACATTTCTCTGGACCTCCTTTATGACGTACTGAAAGAAAGTCCGGGAAATTTTGATTTTTATTTTTTAGCCGAAAAAAAAACCGATGATATTAAAACTTTCAAGTGGATTATCTCGGAAATAGTAAGTCGTAAAAGAAAGACCTGAGATTTGTAGATCTCGACGAGTTCTACAATCTGCTACTGGAAAGTTTTTCTCTACGACTTACCGTTACGGAGTTGTGGCCGGTTGAATTTTCGATTTTCGTTATTTTCAGAGTTCCTGTGCTTTAAGTATAGGGCCAAAAAACAAAGTCAATATTTCGAAATCTCAAGACAAGAGTAGAGGAGATCCCAAAAAGTCCCAAAACCAACTTTTTTTCCCTTAACTTTTCCGATTTCCCATGAATTTTCACCATTTTGTGGTGATTCGATACCGCTTTATTAAATTGGATATAGGTAGATACCTAACTTTTTTGCCTTTAAACCGATTTCTTTGAATTATGTCTTAGGGTTCCGCATTCATCTTTTGACAAGTGAATAATACTTTCTTTATCAACATTGTGTCCATTTTCTTTCAAAATTAGTATGGTTTTAGGGCACTTTATGAGTTGAAAATATGAAAAAATTTGCTTCAAAAATTATTTTTTTCTGAAGATTTGCGATAGGGTTTCACATTCATCTTTTGACAGGTGATTAATACTTTCTTCATCAACATAATACTATTTTGAAGCCCTTATCTAGGGATATAATTTCTGAGGATTTTGTCCCAGTACCGCTTTTAGTAACAGAATTATTGCGGTTTGAAGATTTGCAAATAAAAATTCAAAGGGGATACCCTTAGAAAAAAAAAAATATTTTTGGATTTTTCTCGATTTTGACTAAATAAATCGATAAAAAGTAACAACTAAACATCAGTTACATTTGATAATTCCGATAAGGAAAAAAATCCAAAAGAAAATCTCATTTCATGAAATTTTTTGAAATTTTGACACGCTCATGAATATTTGCATATGCTTTCAATTATATCTGAGCAAATTGCCTATAATCATACATCATTGAAAAGACCACTAAATTCTCTATAAGCCTGTGCAAAATTGGGTCTTCTATCTTCTGGAATTTTCCATATATTCAGCTTCAAATTTGAAATTTATTCAATATTTTGTCGAAAACATGCAACAACCAAAGACTACGAGATTCTAGTCCAGATTAGCTGAGCCTTAGGGAAAATACTTTTTGTACACTTGTCTAGCTGAGAATCAAGATTTCACTACAATACACCTTGAATAATAACGATCTATCAATATTAATAATCGAACCACGAAGAGTCTTTCTTCAGGTGTTTGACAGTATCCTACCGACTGCGCTATTTCGATAGATCGTAACTTAAAATTATTACTTCAGATAGACGGAGAACAAAATAACATTTCTGTGTATTAAAAACGAGGAATCAGTTATTGTAGTTCCTAATAAATAATTGCAACTTCAATCAAAAAATAGGTGAGGCTTTCACCTACTAAAATACCTGAGCTATGACAGGAAATGCACAGTTCTCGGGTTGCCCACGCGAACCTGCGTTGACGCGCGTCTCTTTTGTCCGTTTTTCTGGCTACCGTAACGTCCCGACGCCGGGTCGCAGTGATCAACACGTCGCGGCGCCGACGAAACACCCTTGCGGAGAAGAGGTTTCTTGTATATCGGTCGGAAAAGCGCGAAAAGATCGTGAAGTTTTTTTTTTTCAAAGTTTGAACTGATTTTTTTTAACAATTTTTGAGCGAGATTTAGGTGAGTCAAAAAACAGTTTGTATTTAATTTTGAATTTACCTTTATAAATGATTGGAAAATCAATATGATAGTGAGAGTCACGCGAATTTAATGTTTATAAGCACTTTGAAAATATAGGGTAAAGTAAGTAGGTAAGCATTGATTTTTTGAGAATTCAATTTAAAGGGTTGAAAGAAAATAATAATGAGATGTTCTTAATACTAGAGATAAGACTGAGGAGGATAGCTCTAGCACAAATTAATGGGTCGTTCAAAATTTCATCTGCAGCCAAAAAAACTAAGTACCTAATTAGTAGGCTTGTGATGTCAAAATGGTGATTCTTTGTAAATTCTTGATTAAAACGCTACAAAACGTAATAACTTATGTCCGACAATAATAATTGTCACTTGTCACAGAGGGAAAGAACGGTTGTTCAGTTTTATTTATTTTTTCATTTACAATAAGAGGATTAACAGGTGTTGTTTCAGTAAATTCTATGCGGTTGTCATTCACTTTTAACCTGTCATTTTCAGATATTTTAGGGTATCTCTTCAAAATAAAAAAATATAAATTGTTATTAGTTTTAAGCTTTTCATTCAAAAAAAGCTTGTAATTTTAAGAAAATTCTTGTGTTATTATACAGGGTGTCCAAAATAACTCGAAGTAGGTACATGGGGATTTTGGAAACCATTGAAGATACAGGGTGGATTAAATGGGGAAAAAGTTGAGCAAGTGCGCAAGTGCCTACAAATAATCTGTCATCAACTTCTCCGAGCTCGGATATACAGGGCAAAAAACAAACAAACTATTAAAGATTTTAAAAAACGCACTTATCTCGAAATATAGATCAGGTCCATGTGTTAGAGTAGAAAGAATTATAATTTTATTTAATCCTGATAAGAAGCTGACAGAGTTTTGGGAAAGCCACACAAGAAAATCCAATTTTTGATCCTTGTAACAAATCCTCTAAATAAATCATTGCAAAGTAATATAATCCAGAATCTCGTGATTTCAACCCCCATTAAATACGTCAAATATATTCTTATCCTGGAGACCAACCTTAAGCACATCAGCCTTCTTATCTTACGAAAAAACAGGCCATTAAAATATATGAAGACAGTTCACTGCGAAAGGGATCTTTTCAAAATAAGATTAGGGATTGGGCAAAACTATAAATTTAACATAGAAACTTTCAGATAAAACTTCTTGTAGGAAATTTTTCAACTTTTAAAAGCTTTACTAGCAATTAAGTCGGCTCTAATTGAAACAAAGTGCACTTGTTAACTTTTACCCTTATAGTCAGTGAAGCTTTTTGTACACTACTTGAATTAATAGAGAAGAGAATTAAATTAATTTCTAAAACGTAGGTAGTTCAAAGAACGAATAAATTACTCCAACACAAACGGTATTGTGTATGTCAAGCTTTTATTTATTTTCCCAAGTCATTGTTGGTTTACGTTCAATTTAATAGTTATTTTTCCATTATCGAAACAATACAGGATGAAATTTTCCAAAAGCACTATAAAAGCTGAAATAATAAATCCATACGTGAAGGGCAATGAAATTAAACGATCCCGAAATTTATAGGTGTATTAAGGAAATAACTATTTCTTTGGCGCTTAAATTTATAATGGATGCTAGAGGAGAATTATAAAATTTATTACGTTTTTATATTATGGAGCAATTTTTCTTCTCATCAAGATTATTTAATAATTTTGAAAGAAACTTTCTTTTATTAAAAAGCTTCACTTTTTCATTAACTAGAAAATTTCTTAATAAGAGCCTTAAACGTGCCAAGGGATCGTATGAAAACTTTTCATTTTATAAAATTAATTACCACATTCAAATTATTGGTAAATTATAATCGGGATCGATAAGGAATAAATTACCTCCGCACGATTCTTGAGGGAGCGATTATTATTAGCTATGTGAAGACATAATTAACCGACTGGGTGGTTTGGACAGGAGCTATTTTTTTCCAATATCGACTCAATATTGAAAAATATTTCTGGGATATTGCCTCTGTCGTTAGACTATAGATTTTTCCAGAGAGAGAGGCTAATGAGAATTTAACGACGCGGAAGCACCGTGCTCTCTATTCATTCACTTATTTTTCTTATATAGTTTAAACTAAATTGAATTTTTAAATTGAAATTTACAATAATTATTAGCCAATGCATATCATTAAATGTAGGAAACCATACATTAGAGAATTCAAATTATCAAAACATAAATATTTGAAATTCTGTTTGTTTAGCCTGGGAATCAATGCAACAGGGTATCTGATTATTTGATTTTTGCCAATAATTATTGGTGGAAAATTACTGAAGGAAATTCATTAATGTTAAATATTCGTAACATGATGTTAATTTAAAATGATTGGGTTATATCCAGCGTGGAATTATTTTTTAATTTAAAACGAAGCTTTTTTTTATTTGATGGCGTTTTTTTAACACGTTCCTAATCAACTGGCCAAACATTTTAATAGGCTTTAAACTTAAAACGAATGTAAATTTTCGTTATGGAAGTTGTACAGGGTGGACACTTTTAATAGGAAACGTCAATCAACAATCGATTGGAAATTATTGTTCTAGAACAGTTCTCATGTCGATTGGAACAGAGCTAATGATTGCAACAAAATTTCAACAAAATACAAGTTCTACAAAGTAAAGTATTAAAGGCATCGTATAAATATGATGGGCTCACCAGTACCGACGTACATACATACTACTATATACAGTGAGATAAAGGGTATTTCATTTGAAAAAAAAATTACCTATAGGGTTGTTTGAAATGTCTCGTTTTGTATACAGTCTTGCAAACACCCCGTAGAATGTTATCAGATTTTCAT
Source organism: Ceutorhynchus assimilis (assembly GCA_917834065.1). NCBI lineage: Eukaryota > Metazoa > Arthropoda > Insecta > Coleoptera > Curculionidae > Ceutorhynchus > Ceutorhynchus assimilis. The sequence continues at coordinate 39,063,209 of OU892284.1, forward strand.
AGGACTATAAAGTATGCAAATGTATGCACTAACAACCTGCAAAAGATTTAGCTTACAGAATCTCTAATAAATGAAATATGTTGGTTTTTGTTGACACATGCAAACTGCGATTTTTTGAAAAAAGTATTAAATATTTCCAAGTTTTGGTATAGGTAATTCCTAACAAAAAGTATGTAGGATTTTCAGAACGATCCATTAATGTAGGTACTAAAATATAGGGTGTTCCATTTAAAATAACAAAATTCTGTCGCATAGGTAAGTCCATTTCAAAATATTTCGTTGACTTCACGGCTATAAAACCCTACCATAAATTAGATAGCTATTAGCCTCTATTGTGTAGGTACCAGGTTCTTTTATGTAGGTATTTAGTTAATGGTTGAATTAGGTTTTAATCACCAGTATGAATAGTGGTGCAATTTCCATAACAAGGCTCAGTGAAGGATCTTTCACGGTGGGTTTTCCGGTAATTACGTACCTGCTGAATGGTTGAATATTTAAAAATTATTTCTTTCATTGAAACCTTTTGTCTAAATTTGATAGATTTTAGGCACTATTTTCAGGATTTCGAGGAAATATGCAGAATGAATTAAAAATGCATAAAATATGCAAATTATGCAAAATATGCACTTTGCATATATGCCCTTCTCTAGTCATAACTTTCTTTCTATTATAGATAGAAAGCTGAAATTTTCAGCGCTTCTTATTCCAGTAGTAAACTATAATCCCTGAAGCTTATTTGGACTTGTGTTAGGCAATTTGGGGTGACATCAATTTTTCAATTTTTCTGAGTGCTTTTTTTTTATTGAATCCGGCTCCAAATCTCAAAATAATTTAGTGTATGGAGTTTGCGGGATCCCAAAGGATCATTAAGACACAAAATAGTTGTCGATGGTTGTCCATTTTTGGCGTTATCAGCCTTCAAAGTTGAAACTTTCTAGGAAATCTGTTTTTACAAACATGTTACTGCCTCAATTTCACTGGGGGTAAAAATAATAGAAAAAATCGAAAAAAAGTATTGTATTATTCATTTTATCCCATAACTGATAATAATAAATGGACAAAAGGGCACTTGGCTTAGTTAAGGCTAATTTTTCAGAAAATTTTAACTTTGAAGGCTCATAACTTAGTAACGAGTTGATTCTGAGAATTCTGTATAAAATTATTCTGTGGCAAATTTCATTCTTTATCGAATAAAACATGATTCATTAAAATCGATCCGGGCATTCCAGAGTTATGGCCCATTTAATAAGATCATGTCAGGCTGGAAAAGTCTCATCCCTATTAAATTTCTTTTTTATTTTTTCCTGAGCTTAAGAGCCGTCCTATGGAAAAATGTCAAATAGCGTTTCTGCTTGTTTTGATCTCTTTTATACAGTGAAATTTTTGTTTTCCCAAAATTCGAAAAATATCGATTTTCCATTTTTTGGTGTATGGGAAAGGGCCGGAAACTACTGGAAAAACGGGAAATTTAGAGGGGAAAAGTGGGTTCCAACATTTCTCTGGACCTCCTCTAGGACGTAGTGGAAAAAAATCCGGGAAATTTTGACTTTGATTTTTTTCTCGAAAAAAAAGCAAGGCCCAAACTCACAACTGATATATCTCGGAAATGGTAAGTCGTAGGGGTAAGACTCGAAGAACTTTTTTGTAGATCTCGACGAGTTCTACAATCTGCCTGTGAAGAGTTTTCTCTACGACTTACCGTTACGGAATTATGGCCGGTTAAAGTTTCGATTTCCGTCATTTTCAGGGTTTCCTGTGTTAAAGGTATAGGGCCAAAACCACCAAAGTCAAAACTTCAAAATTTCAAGATAGCCATCAAAACTGAATCCATAACAATCTTGAACTCAACCCTAAACTCCATTCAATGGGTACCGTATACTTGAACAGCTTGTCACAAAATCTAAAATCTGAACATTTCTTTGAAAAAAGAAAAAAAAGTCCAGTACTCAATACAGAAGTGAATTCAATCCAAGCTTCAATATAAAACTCGATCCAGAGCAATCCAGAACTAAATCTAAGATTCAATCAATTCAAAACAGAACTCAAGCCAAAACTGAATTCAGAACTCAACCCAGAACCGAATCCACTGGTTATGAGGTGAGTTTAAAAAATACATGTTGATAAGAAAAAAACTCAAATTTCAATGCTCAAAACACTAAAATTCTATATGATAGATTATATACAAACATAATTTTCAATGATAAAGCCTGTATTGAGGATTCTTATTGAACCAAGCCTCCCATTCCGGAGTAGTTTCGCAATTTGTGTTGTCGTAGTCGTTGTGTCCTCCTCCCACACAATTAACTTCCCCCAAGGGTAGTTTAACTAGGGAACCATTTTGCTAAAAAATAAAATAATTTAATAAAAACAACCTAAACTGAAAAAAAAAATTACCTTGCAAGTACAAATCGGCGGTATTTCGATGTTGCAGTGGAAAGTTTTCTCGGATCTCGAATCTTTACAATGATAATCTGCCCCTTCTAAAACCGGGTTCCATTCTGGCCAACATTGACACGGATGTGGTGGACTCTGGATTGGACTGGTACCCAATACCGTAGCAATGGATAATGATAAGAGAATTAATGCCAATTTCCTATTCAAAAAAGATTTCCAATTCAATTTCATATGTCCAAAAACCCAATCAAGCATTTAACATGATTAAAAGTTCTAGTTTTGTGCATTTTTGCTTTAAATCAATCTGATTGAAATTAAATAAAAAGTAAAATAAACAGTAGGTACTTACATGATGTGATTTTTATGTTGCACTTTTGTCCGCATTGACATAAAACTTGCTTAAATAGGTATAGTTGATGCCATTAATTGCACAATAATAATAACATTGGCGTACCACCTATTGGAATTAATATACCACTAATACGTAAAGGTTTTTATTTTTCTATTGACGCCACTGTTTTTCTTCTGGACAAGATTTTATCTCTTTTTTTTTTTTAATTAATAGCCTCGACCTTCACTTCCATCACAAGCGTTCGATTATCATCATATGCGACCACGGTTTTCTATGTTAAATTTTTCACGGAAATTTGGATTTTGGATTGCAGCCGTTGTTTACGAGATTTCTTCTATTTTGATTGTGTAAAACTGCGCCTGATTTATTAATTCCGGTTTTTATTTGCATAATTAAATCATTAACGCTTCAGTTGTTAATAATCGTTTAATAACAATAATTATCCATCATGGGATTTTCTCAACAAAGCTGCTTTGTATAGCAGCTTTCTGATAGATTAGAATAATGCTGTAAGTTATTAAAAATTGAAAAAGTTTTTCCCTCTATCTATGAATTGTCCGAACATTTTCTGCTGTTATCGATGTTTTTTTGTAAAGTTTGGACAAAGGTCTTTGTTGTTGACCACATATAAACAAATTTCGTTTTCCTGAAATACATAAATATTAAACTGTATGTTAGGGTAGGTCAATTCGTCCTCAAAATCCGGTAAAAGCATTAACACAATTCGAGCCCTAAAGGACATATAACGGACGTGACATGTTTACAACCCCTATATTGCAGCAGGTTCGATCTGTTTGCATTGTTTAGAAGCATTTGGGGCAGTAATAGTGTTTAGATAGACTATAAGGAGCATTATTAACTCTGGGCGGATCAATTCGATATCAAACGAATCCCAATACTTGGCAATTTTCATTAACCTAATTTTCCGCAAGTATATCGACCAATCTTGAAGGGTGGCTGGTGCATAGGGTATTTTTAGAATACTTTTTGCATGGTGTACTATTTTATTAAGTTTCCCTCTGATTATATGTATTCATGGATGGTATATTAGAGCCAGTTTAGCAGGAAAGCGCTTCGGTTTCAGTTAATTAAAATTGAAACCAGCTGGGTACTCGCAATTTGTCGTCTATTATTGCGAATATGCTTATTAAAGATAAGGCGTTTTTAATAGAGATAAAAGGAACATTGTGTCATCAAAAATCAACTGTATGGCAAATTTTTTGAATTCATTTTACTATATACAATATGCTTTGTTAGGTTTTATGACGTTTCTTGTGATAAAAAATAATAACAAGACAAGAAACTTTAATATTACATTGAGAAATATTTCATGAAAAGGTCTTCTGTCATCCAAAGAGGGTCCTTTTATGATTTTTTTACTATTCCACTTTGTCGTTTCTATAATAACTATAAAAAATATAGACTGTTTGAGTGTGTCTTTTTATATATATTAAATATAAAAATTGCTCACAACTATAAAGTAGATATAGAAAACGATTATAATTCAGCAAATCACGAAACCAATAACAATCAAAATGTGAATCATTACTGGCTCCTCATTTGCTTTGTATGTGTAGGATATTCGTAGAGACGATCAAGAGCCAATAAGCATTTCTCAGAATTCTAGAATGTTCGGTGTCTAAAACTGATTAGGTGGATTTCCTCTCGGTTTATGAAGTTTGAACAATCAAAAATGTGATCATTTAAAGTCAAAAACTCTTTGGAATTTTAACATTCTTGAAGGTTTCAAGATACATTTCTGAAAACTATGAAAAATCATATCTTCATTGATAGAAATCTGAATTTTTCAGAGAACCTTATTCTAGTAAAGAGAACTGAAAAGTTTAACTTATTTGTAAGAAGAGGGAATTTAATCATATTTCAATTTGTCTTCTTACAATTTCAATTAAAATAACACTAAGGTACTTTTGGAAAAACATTTTTAAAAACTTTGAAAATCCATATTTCTAATTGCATCATAGATAGAGTGATTCTAGTAACAACGTTCAGATTTACGTATCTCTCTGACAGAGGGCGACACCGCTCAGTTAGACTTCCTTTCTTCACTAACCATTTTACTTAATTTTTATTGGCAGGAAAGCTCACATTAAATCAAACTGACTAATCATGTTTTGGAAATATTAGTCCAAATTTTTTTTAAGGAGTTTGTACCATATTAAATAATATGAACTTGATATTGCTATACTATTTTATCTTGAATAAAGTACCTAGCTTGGTATTTTTTGAATATAAATAAAATTTTCAATAGGAATTGAGGCTTGAAATCGAATCTTCAAATATATGCTATGAATTCTGGAAAGATTTTGAAAATTTCATAATGTTTCAAGGTTTGAATAGGTATCGAGGAATTTGAAAAACATTTAGAATCTTCAAAAGCTTTTAATATTTTGAATGTGGGATTTAAGAGTGCATCGATTTTGATGAAGACTTTTACAAATATGAAGATTTTGCGGTTCTCAGTTTAGCATTCCAAAACTCCGAATAACCACAAGAATTCGGAAAATTCCAAGTCCTATGAATGAAGGTCAAAGACCTCGATTTTTGAAGATTTTAGGATCAAGGCTTTGCTTATTTACGACTAAATGCTTAGAGAATGTATCATCCAAAGATTTTAAAAATCTCAAAATTTACCAAATCAATCCAAGTTGAAAGATTTCTTACATGATTTTCTACAATCGAGCTTCTAAAAATATTCATCGAAGCCTTCAATGTTTCTAAAAAATCTTAAATGGTATCCAATATATGTACTTATTTTGCGAAATTCAAAGGGAAACTTTAAAATTTCTGAAAACTCGTATTTTTTAAGATGTGATGAAACTTCTAGAAATCCGAAACAAGCACATAAAGATTTGTATATTGATAAATTTTATAGGAATCAAATATTTGAATGAAATTAATCAAATATTCGAATATGACATAGAGTTTCTATTCCAGGCTCTCATTGAATTTTCTTCATTTAACGAGTTTTGGAAAAAAATTAAAATTCACAATCCAGGGATAGATAAAACATGAGAAAGAGAAATTGAATATTAAAGAGGAAATTTAGAGCAAATTGAGAAAAAACTATTAGCACAAAGGACAAGTATAATCATAGTTTTTCTATTCCTGGCTCTCATATTTTGTCTATTTCTCTGCATTTTCTTTATTTAATGAGATTTATAATTCAACAGCCAGGAATAGATAAAGCTTGAGAAAAAATAAAGAGGAAATTTAAGACAAAATGAGGAAAAACTGTTAAGACAAAGGACATCTTCTTTATTTCTTCGAGCAAATTTGTTCAATTCCAGACTTTTGAATTTTTCGAATTTATTGGATTCAATTGCTGTTTCCCAAAAAATTTGAACTTTTAAAATCGAATATTAGAAAATTCGAGGTTAATTCAATCAAATTTGATATAGGTGGTATAGTTACATCCGTTGTTTAGTACCTATTCCTAGAAATTTTGTTACTTAAAATCTGTTTCAATTTACCTAAAGCTCAAATTCCATGTTTAATTAAAAGCCTTATGCGTGTTGAATATAACTAGCCGATAAAGCTAAAACATCGTTAGTCTGCGTAACGGATATCGCTTTATTAAAACTACCTAAAATGATTTTTTTTTTCGGAGTATGTGCAGTATAATTATCGCCACAAAGTGTGCAATAAATTGAGGTTATTAAAGGGATTTTCTCGCCTAGCAAACTGGTGCAATTTCTAAAAGAATATATAGTAGAAGCTTGCGGTTCTGATGGTAAATTATATTCCGTTTTATGTTCGTGCAATTTTCCTTTCTTGTTTGCCATTTTGGATTTTCCAAGGAAACACCTGCAGCGTCCAGTTTATTGCTGTGTTACATGCAATTTTAATTATATAAATTGGAAAAGGAAAATGTTCATATTTATCCAGAATGTCAATCAACGGTTGAAATATGTAAGCCAATAATAATAAATAAATTCCCTTTTTCCAAACCACTAATGAAAAACTGTCTTTACACCATAAAGTTCCTTTGATGATTAATGAACTCTTTGAAGCCGGAACCTTTTTTTTTTCTTTTGATCCATAATCCATAGAAAAAAATCAATTTTCGACAGGCAAAAACGTATCATTTTTACTACGAGCTCGCACCGAATCCCTTTTAAATGCAAAAATCCTCCTCAGTATTATTCTTTGTGAAACATGTACATATTTTCATTGTCGCCCAGCTTGCACGCGTGCAATTTTAATAGAATCCAGTGGGAAATTTTATATTCCGAGAAAAGAATGTTCCCTGTTCCCTCTAGAGAGAATAATAATTATACTTAGCGATGGAGGAGTTGAAATTTAAAAATTCAGTTCACAAAAGGCAAATAAACATTTAGCATTTGATATTTGAAGTTGTTATTGTTGTTAATATTTTGATATATAAAGGACAAAGTTAACCCTGTTCGGTTTTGCTCGATCATTTCTCAACTTTATCATTTAACCCTGAAAGCATAAACTTTTAGATTATCATAGTTATGACGAGATTCAACTTTACCGCATAATATGCAGTCCAAAGTTCCTATCCGCAACCATCATGCATAGTAAATGAGCGCCACACCAAAGTCAAAGTAATTTTAAGCTGTCAGCAGAGTATTATAATTCGCCATAGAATACTCGTGTCCCTCTGTCCGTGTCCTATGAATAGTAAATTTATCGACTGAACCGGAAAATTAGCTAGGCTGAGTGTAAATATTTACGGTAGTAGGCGTAACCTACTGCAACTCTCTAGAACTTGCAACTGATTGTTAATTATTAATCAAAAGCCAAGTTTTGGCAGTGGCGCATCCAGGAAATATGTTTTGGGGGAGGTCACTACATAGGTTATGGGTTGTGAATGAAAATCTGAAAAAAAAAATACGTAAAAATACAGTTTTGTAGGAGTGAGTGCGTCACTGTCCAGGAAAACTTTGGAAAATGGAGCATTTTTTTAAGTATCCAGAAGCCTTTCAGCTCTAACATACCAAATTTCAATTGAGAAAAAGCCAAAGACAGCAGAGTTACGATTTTTTTAATACCAGAGAAACACTAAGTGATATTTTTACTATTCAGACTATGGCTTGATTTTAGATTTTTTTCCTAGAAATCTGGGATACTTTGGGACTGACGAATTTTTTTATATATCTAGAAGTCTTTCAGCTTTAACATACCAAAATTTGATTGGAAAACAACCAAAGATAGCGGAGTTACGATTTTTTAATCCCAGGAAGACACTAAGTGATATTTTTACAATACAAACTGTGGCGTGATTTTAGATTTTTTTCCTGAGAATTTCATACATCTGTCAAAACTGGTATTCCAACAATAAATTGACATGTTTTGATTGTTGATTTGAACCAATCAGATTGTAATTACGCGATAATTTGCACTAGTGCAAATTATCAGATAATTGCATACTAACTGGTGCGAAAACTGGTGTTTTGACATTTTTTGACAAAAAATTTAAATTTTTGATTTATGAAATTCTCTCATTAAATACAACTCGTGCAATGGAAATATATTTATAATTTTCGACAAATTTGCACTCATGCGTTTTTAACTGAAAAATGCATTTGGGCAAATTTCCCAAAAATTATCAATAATTTCCATTGCACTAGTTATATTACTATTGAAAATCTGGGATACTTTGGAGAATAATTTTTTTTTATATATATTTAGAAGTCTTTTAGCTTTAACATACCAAAATTTGAATGGAAAACAACCAAAGATAGCAAAATTACGATTTTTCAATCCCAGAGAGACACTAAGTGATATTTTTACAATACAGACCATGGCCTAATTTTAGATTTTTTTCCTGGAAATCTGGGATACTTTGGGAATGAAGAATTTTTTTATATATCTAGAAGCCTTTTAGCTTTAACATACCAAAATTTGAATGGAAAACAACCAAAGATAGCGAAATTACGATTTTTCAATCCCAGAGAGACACTAAGTGATATTTTTACAATACAGACTATGGCCTGATTTTAGATTTTTTTCCTGGAAATCTGGGATACTTTGGGAATGAAGAATTTTTTTATATATCTAGAAGCCTTTTAGCTTTAACTTATCAAAATTTGATTGGAAAACAACCAAAGATAGCGGAGTTACGATTTTTTCAATCCCAGAGAGACACTAAGTGATATTTTTACAATACAGACTATGGCCTAATTTTAGATTTTTTTCCTGGAAATCTGGGATACTTTGGGAATGAAGAATTTTTTTATATATCTAGAAGCCTTTTAGCTTTAACATACCAAAATTTGAATGGAAAACAACCAAAGATAGCGAAATTACGATTTTTCAATCCCAGAGAGACACTAAGTGATATTTTTACAATACAGACTATGGCCTGATTTTAGATTTTTTTCCTGGAAATCTGGGATACTTTGGGAATGAAGAATTTTTTTATATATCTAGAAGCCTTTTAGCTTTAACTTATCAAAATTTGATTGGAAAACAACCAAAGATAGCGGAGTTACGATTTTTTCAATCCCAGAGAGACACTAAGTGATATTTTCACAATACAGACCATGTTGATGTTGTTGGCCCTCTTTCACGTTCTAGTTCAGGTTACTCCTATATTTTTACGCTGTCGGATATGTTTAGCAAATTTTGTTTATTCTTTCCTCTTCGCGCAGCAACATCAAGTAATATCTTGGAGTGATTAGAGGATCATGTTCTTTTAGTCTATGGTATACTTAAGAAAATTATTTTGGATAACGAGTCCCAATTTCGTAGTAAGGCTTTTCAGGATGTTATTCAGGGTTATGGCATAGAGACAGGGCCGTAACTACAGTCAAACTTCTGGGTGGACCTCTGCGGGACGAGCGCAGCGAGTTCCGCAGCCATCTACTCACAAATAAACTGTTAAATGTTAAACTGTTCAAATAAGACACTCACCTGAAATGTGTAGTTTTTGCAGAAATCACAAACCAGTCAGAGCGAATTTCATTGGATGAAAACAGTCAGAAACAGTCAGAAAACTAGTTTCAACCAATGAAATTCACTCTGACTGGTTTGTGAAAAAAAAATTATAGCAACACGTCTTGAGTAAAAGTATAGCAACACTCGTTTTTGTGTAGGAATAAAGTCATTTGTGTGATAGTTTTTGCTCGGACTCAGGACAAGAGTGTGTTGAATTTTTTATGTAGCAACACGAAATAAAAAGTGTATCAACACAATCGTTGGGAGTAGTTTTAGAGTAAGATTTCAATGAATTTATGTGGCAACATTTTTGAAAGGAAAAAGTGTAGCAATATGAGCGAAAGTATAGCAATACGAGCGTTTTGGAGGTAGTTTTTTTAGTGGGTTTTCAGGGTGAAATTTTTCAGCAACATGTACCAACACTTGTTATATTATGAAAATGTATTGAATTCGTTTGTAGCAACATTTGGTAAAAAATTTTGTTTCCCGTCGGGTTTGGAATTCGAATTTTACATTATTTTTAATTTTTTCCCGGCTTTTGATTGGTTAAGGAATTCAATTCTTAATCATTCCCAGGTCTTGATTGGCTTCGAATTGCAAAATTCCTGGTTCTTGATTGGCTTCCAAAGCCAGTTTTTGAATTTTCTTAACTCTTAATTAGGTTTAAAATTGAAATTTTAAACATTCCCGGCTCATGATTGGTTTAGAAACTGAATTTTTGAATATTCCCGGCTCTTGATTGGCTTCAAATTTTGAATATTTCCGGCTCTTGATTGGTTTAGAAATTCAAATTTTATATATTATCGGCTCTTGATTCGCTTCCAAATTAAATTTTTAATTTTCCCGGCTCTTGATTGGGATTAAAATTAAAATTTTGATTATTCCTGGCTCTTGATTGGCTTTAAAATTCAAATTTTGAATATCCCTGGCTCTTGATTGGTTCCGAAATTCAAATTTTGAATATTCCCGGCTCATGATTGGTTTAGAAATAGAATCAAAAGCTGGGAATATTTGAAATTTGAATCTCTAAGCCAATCAAGAGCCGGGAATATTTAAAATATGAAGCCAATCGAGAACCAGGAATAATCAAAAATTCAATTTCTAAACCAATCAAGAGCCAGGAATAATCAAAATTTGGATTTTAAATCCAATGAAGAGCCGGAAAAATTAAAAAACTGACTTTGGAAATCAATCAAGAGCCGGAAATAATCGAAAATTCAATTTCTTAACCAATCATGAGTCGGGAATATTCAAAATATGAATTTCAGGGCCAAGAGTCAAAAATAATCAAAATTTGAATCCTAAACCCAATCAAGAGCCGCGAAAATTTGAAATTCGAAGTCAATCAAAAGCCGCCGGGAATAATCAAAGATTGAATTTCTAAACCAATTATGAGCTGGGAATATTCAAAATTTGAATTTCAGAGCCAATCAAAAGCCAAAAATAAGCAAAATTTGAATTATTCTCATCTTGTCTTATGTTGCGTTTCCAGTAATATATTTGACGCAAATAAATCTGATGTGCGCATGCTTAGGACTTACGTCTTCATGGTTACGTTACGTCCATTGTAAAATGGGCTTTAGTTATCACTTAAATAACTTTAACAACGTAAACCAGTTCTTACAGATAAAAAGAAAACCTACGAACACAACTACAAAATCAATTAGGCAATTTAAACAACGTGACATTCAAGATGGCGTGGCGGCCACACATGGGCCAAAAAACACAAAAAAATATCCAGTTTCTGCCCGATTTAATAATTTAGGTACCTAGTCAACAAATATTTCATCAAATAATCAAAATCAAAGTTGCAAGCAAAGCTCTAAGCAAAATAATTTAAAATACGCATAAAAACATATTTAAAACAAACTTGCTGGGCCGCCACGCCATATTGAATTTACCATTTTGACAGATGGATTAAATTGCCTAATACAACACTTTTTGAGGTTAGAAAACATTTCATCCATCTAAGGATACTTGGATTTTTAGGCGGTCAACGTAGGTCGATGCGGATGCGGATGCGGATACGGATACGGATACGTAGAAAAATTTAGGATTTGCTTAAAGTGTCTGATGAATAGATGACTGCGGAACTCGCTGCGCTCGTCCCGCAGAGGTCCACCCATAAATTCCCCAACAATCAACCCGTTTGTACTTGAATAACTTGTCACATTATGTTACTAGTTTAGTAAAGTGACATTACTAATTCCTGTTGAAAGGCAAATTGAGAAAAAGTGGAAAATCTTACAAATTCTGACTTTATATAATAAGTTATTGTTCAAGTACAGGGTGTTTTTTTTATACAGGCTGGGACACGAAAAACTTCTAACTCAGAGTTTCTCCGGTGTTAGGTGTTCAATCAAAAATCGCTCAGATACGTCAATTTATGTTTCTTGGGGGAAACATTTTATTGGTATTTTCACCTCCTTTCGTCAACCCAAAATTTCAAATGGAAAGAGGGGTCGAGTGATATGTCATTTGGTAGCTATTTTCATTAAGATTATATCCCTGAAGTTTTAAGTTGCTACTATTTACCTTGCCGAAATGACGGCATATCAAATTTAAGATAAATGCTTTTTTTCGATGATACAACTCACTGACATTATTTCCATATGACACGAGAGGCTTAATAAGTGATAAGCCTTTTGGGATTATCGCGCTTGGTGTATTAAAGTTATTCAACTCACTGTTGTACATTATTCCCATATGACACGAGAGGCTTAATAAGTGATAAGCTATTTGAGATTATCGCGCTTGGTGTATTAAAGTTTAGTTCGTTGTATAACCTTTTGAATACCACTCGATGTTTCAGGATTACCTAATACTTTTACCTGACACTCAACGCGTTACCAGCAACACCACTCCTCCTTCGGAGTCGTGGTGTTACTGCGTAACGCGTTTCGTGACAGGTAAAAGTATTATCCGGTAATCCTGAAACCTCTTGTGGTATTACATTCGATAATCTAAACTGTATAGTTTTTACCTATTACCTATGCGAAGGTAACAGGTAAAAACTACACAGCATTTTGCCGTTGATTTTTCCGAACTTTGACAAGCCGCCATTTCGAAAGGGTAAATAGTAGCAACTTAAAACTTCGGATATAATCTTAATGGAAATAACTATCAAATGATGTATCACTCGACCCCCCTTTCCATTTGAAATTTTAGGGGTACTTGTCACCCGCACTTAGGGGTTGACAGGTAAGGGGTGAAAATACCAAAAAAATGTGTCCCCAAAAAAACAAAAATTGACATGTTCGAGCGATTTTTAATTAATTACCTAACACCTGAGAAACCTCAATTACAGCTTTCACGCTTTCACCTTTACAAGTAGATGGAACGTGTAAATATAAAAGTTGTACAGTATTGGAAGAACACAATTTCTCGATTCCAAAACTATATATTTGGTTCAGCCGTCTCCAACATATTTGATTCTAAAAATTTCAAAAATATCAGAGAAAACAAGTACCCTAAATTTTACCTGCAACTTTCACCTGTATAGGTAGAGTAGTTCACAAAATTAGTAGTAGGATAGTATTTTTACAATTTTTGGAACCGAATATATGAGAGACTGTTCAATCAAATATAGACAAATTATATATTTTTGGAATCGGGGCATTGTGCTCTTCAAGAATATAGAATGAATTATAGGGCATCCCATTTGAGGAAATCCCATATTTTTATGGGCCATTCCTTCGAAAAACCGTATCTTGTATAATACGCTACCAAAACTAACCCAAACTAACCGAATCTGGCTTACTTTAACTTAAACTGCCCTCCCCCCTTTCAAAAGGCCTGTATGTGCCCCTGACACTATTTGCCCCCCCCCCTTAAATTATTGGTAAACAATCTAGCCATTTCTGGCAAATAAACAAAATGGCGCTGATTCTCGCGCCGCCTTGGACCATTCGCACCAAGGATAATACACACTAATAGTGAAATCCATTGGTAAGTTCAGTGCGCACTGTGTGCATTCGTGTTCTCTTCTACTAGCATGTAAAAGAAAGTGACTTAATACATGTTTTTTGCACTAATTTCACCAATAGTTTTCGTCATAACTACTACTACTATTACAGGATAGCTTATCATCATAAGGCCTGTGTATATCAAATCTCAAGCCCCTTATTACGCCAAAGAACCAGTGATTACGTAGAAAGCGTGTCATTTCTCGTCTTGACGTAAGGTGTTTTCACCACAAATTATGATCCCATGATAACATTTTTCATCATAAATGTATATTCTAAATTACGACCGCTGGCGCAAACAGCTGACGACGTAGTTGATGATGTCATTGATAGTGTTACACCATATGGCCGCAATTTCCACAAATGAGGCCGATAAGCAATCCTGGTATAGTACTGTGTATTATCGTATTGTCCTTGCATTTGCATTTTTTCAAAACGAAAAACTTCCTCTGTGTAAATGTCAAACATTGTTGCATACATTTAGGAGTTTTCAGAAAACACTTATCCTCGTACTTACTTGATTTCAGGCCTTTTCATTATCTATTCTTAAATTTCCTAGAGAAACCTTAACGCATGTTGCGTTTTAAAGGTAGGGCATGATCATTTGAAAAATAGGACATTGCCCCCCCTCAGCCCTGGCTACGGTCCTGCATAGAGATCCGGTACACAGCCAACTATCATCCCCAGGCTAACCCTGTGGAAAAGAGTGCTTAAAACTATCCTTTCCAGTTATGTGGAAAATGATCATAGACACTGCGATAAATTTCTGGCGAAAGCTGGGTGCGCTATCCGGTCAGCAACACATCAAGTCCCTAACTTGATCGAGGTGTCAGGGTGCCACGCCCTGAATTTGTCACATTTTCCTATACGTTAAAATACAGTTTAAGAGGGGAGGCCCTAATTACCCTGGGTGCGCCACTGAGTTTTATTATTCAAATTATAAGGTAAATTGTTTAAAAACTAATAATCTCATGATAGATTTGACTTATTCCAAATTACTCAAATCAGCTGTGAAACTACAAACTAGAATTCCTCTTATTCAAAATAGCAACGCGTAAAACAAATTCCGAATTATATTTCAGCTAACAATATTATTATTTCAATCATTCAAGCGCCAGTTCAACTAATTGGCAGACCATCTTTCAAGCTAAAAATAACCTCGAGTTATTCGTACTCTCGACTTTAAGTGTCCTTTTTGCATTCGTGCACTTGCATAAACATTAAAAGCGATGTTATTATTGGCATCCTCTATACGAAATATATTATTATTTAATTTAGGTTAAGACCTTCCAATCAATTTGAGTATTTTAAGGTCAAACATAATCTGTTTGCTCAAGAAAGGGTTAAGACCCTTTGACGCGAGATTTGCGCCAAGATATCCAGTATCCCTGAGCTTAACCCCCCCCCTATTTGTAACTTGGTATTAGGATCGACAAACACGACACTTCAATTATGTTTCCTTTTGATAAATTAAGGCGATATTCTTTCTAGTTAATAAATCTCTGGAAAGAAAAAAATTTGGTAAAAAGTGACTAATGCCCTGTGTTGACGGGCCATTCTGGCACCGACCGACGAAAATTCTATTAAATTAAAACCTGGAGGACGACGAAGGAAAAAAAAACCCGAAAATAAGTCGTCTGGGGTGCCAGAGGGAGGGTAAATTGATGTCGACTTGTAAAAAAAACTAATAACAATGCTGCAACATTAACAAAACTGTTATTGTTATGATTTTTGTTGGGGTAAATAGGGTTGCGGTTTATTTAAAATTAATGAATGCGAAACAAGGGTTTGTTTAGGTGCAGTTGAGTTGAAGGAGAAAATTAAATATTCATCATTCAAACATTTCATTTATCTAACTTCATATCATTCAACTCCTATGAAATGAATTATTTATTTTTGAGGGGGAATCTCGGCAATAATAATGTAGAAAATTGATTAAGGTTTTTTTGTATTTCATGAAAAGCTATTTGGTTTATATTTTCGGACATGTGTCAGAAGGAGATACGAAACATGAATCTTGTTTCTCATTTAAATTCATTGGATTTGTCATGCTTTTTATATAATAATAAACCTGCTTGAGGTTTTATTTGAATGATATTATTTTAGAAATACAACCATTGAAAAATGACAATATCGTCGATAAAAGAAATTTATTGTTTTACTCGTCTATATACCTTATCTCCGAATAAGTTTAGCCTCTCTATTAAACTCCGACATCAACTTTCAAACTTCCAAAAATACCTACCTACTTTAGAAAAGTTATGGAAAGCAATTTAGATTGGTATTCCGGTGCTGAATGTTATTTTTATCGAAAAAGCTAGTACTTAGATGAAATTTTTGATTAATGTTTGATGGGAGAAGAGGCTCATTAACATTATAATAATAATTTCAATATTACGAAATTCTGTTCCTTTGATATGTCATAGCTCGAAAGGATACGATACACATTTTTCCATCAAGTCTCATCTGGCATCTACTTTAGCTAAAACCCCTCTAAGCATATCAGTTTACATTAAACGAAACCATCAATCATGGACTTTTATCGCCCGAGAATTTTATTGCTTCGGATTCGAAGCGTCTTTAAATAATAATAAAAAAAAGCCGTATCTCTAATACCTTTACAAAAAGAAACTTTTATCCAAATTTATAGCCCGCCTGTGTTTCTTTTCGCGATACATTCATAAAAATCCTACCATTAAACTACGTCGTTTCCAAAGTGGTCGTAATGGGGATCTCGAAACCTCTCTACTCTGAAAATACGACGTCAATTCTGCGTTAAATTCGCGCGGTACTTAAAACAAATTTAGTTTTTATCTAAATAACGAGGTTCCTGAGGGCCTCATCATCCCAGCGCCGAAACGGTCTTAGCTAATAAACGTTGGAGTTTGAGAGGCTAATTAATTTCCAGATTAAATTGTCACTAACTATAAATATAGGTCGTTTCAATTTAACACAGATGAGACGGTTTTCAGGGCAAAGGAATTTTAGATTATCTAAGTCCAGTCAAATTAGGTTTGAAATTTTGTTTGTATAGTAAATATGATACAAGGATTCTGGTGAAAATACTAGGAACAATTTAGCTCCAATCACGCATTGATATTGTTTATGTTTCGATTTTCATTTATCTGGACTAATATTCAGTGAAAAATCATATTTTCCCGGAAACGCAGTTCAATTTTTTCGAAAACGTTACGCTCTTTGTATTGCCGTAAACAAAATTCCCCTAATCCTTCGGAATTAGACTTGACATTCGTGTTGCCCCTGTCAATTTGTGAAAAAAAAAAGAAAGGTTCTCATTCAGTTTTATTACCTTATGGCGTCAATCAAAATTCTGTTAATGAAATTCTTGAAATCAGCTGATTAATAAGTGACTTTTGGGAGAAATATAAACAGTATTTCAAATACAGATACTCACCTGAGAATGAAAATTTAAATTGAATGATGAGTTTTATTCTGTATTAAGAAAACTCACTCGTTTCTTGAAGTTAACGCATCCTCCTTGAACAGCTCAATAATGAGTCAATTCGAAAGCTGTATGAAACGAAAATTCGAGAGTTAAAGAAAACGAAAATTCAAGACTTTGTTTCATTATTCATATTTGCAACATTGTTCGTTGTTGGTTTAATTTCAAATACATGAAATTTTTTTTCTGGAAATTCTTCTTGTTATTTCTATTTTCTAACTTTTGTTTGTTTTATCATCATTTCATGTTTTCATTGCAACGAATTCCGCGAATTATATGAACCAGATCCGTAAAAAATTTATTGAAGCTGAAATATAATTCGGAATTTTGCTTTCCGCATTGTTATTTTGAATGAGAAGGATTTTAGTTTGTAGTTTTACAGCTGATTCGAATAATTTATGGATGAGTCAAATCACTCAAATCTATAAATTTTTTGTAGCCTTATAATTTGAATATTAAAACTCAGTGGCGCACCCAGGGGGGACCAGAATCTCCTCAGGCCGCTTCTCTAAAACTATATTTTCACTAAAGGAAAATATGGCAAATTCAAGGCGTGGCACCCTGCGCCACTGTTTTCCATTGTGACAAACAAATAGGACTTGACGTTTTCTCTTCCCCTAATTGCTCGTTGCATTACATTCCATCATCTTTTGTCTGTCATATGACTACCCTTATGGCTAGGATGTTTGTGGGAGGTAGGTTGCCTGGGCTGGGACTCTGTAACGAATAGAGATATTTTCTCTATCTCTATTGACGCCCCCTCTCTATTGATTTCGAGAGGAAAGAAGAACACAGCAAGTGCCATAACGATAGGGATAACGAACTCCATCCGTTACAGAGTTCCAGCCCTGATAACTGTATGACATCATCTGGGATGCCTCATCATAATGCAACTCTACATAAGGCACCAGTGGCAGCCCGTGATTTCTAAGTAAGGGTGGGCAACAGAAATAAAAAAACAACTGTAGTTGATTTTTTCAATTTCACGGCCATTTCAAATATCGTATTAAAAGTAAGTATTTTTTATTTTCCCATTTTTTCTCCAGTGTGGCGGTGCCCATATGAACGAACCGCCACTGTAAGGCACTCCAGATGCGTCATCAAGGTACCCATTACCAGACAACCTATTAATTTTAGGCTAGGCTCAAATCCAAGATTTCAGGTCATCACTGATGCTTTGGCATAGCAGGGGCTTGAGATTTGAAGTATGTACACAGGCTTAATGAGGATAGGCTCAGCTGCTGATCGGGTTAACCCGATTATAGTTTCCGTAAACGGCTAAATAGAAAAGAGTCAAGAGATAATGCATACAGTATGCAGAGGGCGCCCACGTCAGCCACAGTGCTCTTGCTCAGTTTGGTCGGATCAAAGCTCGACTCGAAGCTAATCTCTGGCTAACGAATGTTGGGCACTACGTTATCAATACTTGAATTTATCACAGACATTGGCCGCGTTCACCAGATACAAACGTTGGTAAACGGTTTACGATTGTTCTGCTGAACACTACGTTGAATTTGTGTTAACACCAAACATGTTTTGCAATCGGTCGCCATTTTTGCAAGCATAATTTCAGAGTGTTTATAATTTTCAACACTGTGTTTTGTGTGGTGACCTGTCATTCAGAAGGCGACGTTCTATCATTGAAAAGTTGAATCGTTCAGCAGAACCAAGAGTTTACCCAACATATTCTGTTGGTATTTGTGAACTGTTTACAATCCGTTTTGGTTCTGGTGAACGTAGCCATTGCAATTTGCTGCTTCCTTTTGCACACGCACAGTGTTTGACATAATTTTTATGATTACTAGCGATATTCGTATTGTTGATGGTTGACAAAGAGAGATGTAACACAAGCAAAATAAACTTCCGTGCTACGACAAATGACGCGTAAAACCGTTGCATTTTCTTAGATTGTAAAATATGGTTGGATTAAATTAGGCGCCTCCGGCGCCCCGATACTCCGGCAACCAAATGTTAAGCAAAGTAACCGATCCGGTTGACAGATAGTTACTGAAAATTTCGGTTATTTAGGGAACGCGAATATGGAATAAAAAATAGTTGACAGAATTTACAGATAAAACCAATAGAACGAACATCCGATAGTCGGTAACTATTTTGACATTTGGTCAACCAGATTTCAGGAAACCAAGGTCCAAAAATAACCGCTTTTCCAGGTACCAGAGTAATTTGATTACTTTCGCACCGCGAAACCACAACCCTGGTTATATTCGGACCACAGCCCTAATATTATTTTAAATAGTTTTCATGATGTTTTTGTCAAATATATAAATTTTAATATTTTATTATTAATTTAAAACGCGTCGAGCCTGCGGCCCGACCGGCCCAGAGTTATACCCATCCAGCGAGCATTTGCCAGGTTGCCCGGTCGTCCCATCCAACCCGGTTCTGGATATATAAAAAAATGCTTAATTTTCCAAAGCTTCCCAGATTTCCTGGAAAAAAATCAAAAATTAGGCCATAGTCTGTATTGTAAAAATATCAACTAGTGTCTCTCTGGGATTAAAAAATCGTAAGTTCGCTATCCTTGGTTGTTTTCCAATAAAATTTTGGTATGTTAAAGCAAAAAGGTTTCTGAATATATAAAAAAAAAAATCATTCTCCAAAGTATACCAGATTTCCAAGGAAAAATCTAAAATCAGGCCATAGCCTGTATTGTAAAAATATCAACTAGTGTCTCTCTGGGATTAAAAAATCGTAAGTTCGCTATCCTTGGTTGTTTTCCAATAAAATTTTGGTATGTTAAAGCTAATAGGTTTCTGGATATATAAAAAAATTCTTCATTCTCCGAAGTATCTCAGACTTCCTGGAAAAAAATCCAAAATCAAACTGTATTGTAAAAATATCAACTAGTGTCTCTCTGGGATTAAAAAATTGTAACTCCGCTATCCTTGGTTGTTTTCCAATCAAAATTTGGTATGCTAAAGCTAGAAGACTTCTGAATATATAGAGAATATCTTTATTCTCCAAAGTATCCCAGATTTCCAGGAAAAAAATCTAAAATCAGGCCATAGTCTGTATTGTAAAAATATCACTTAGCTCTCTGGGATTAAAAAATCGTAAATCCGCTATCTTTGGTTGTTTTCCAATCAAATTTTGGTATGTTAAAGCTAAAAGGTTTCTGAATATATATAAAAAATTCTTTATTCTCCAAAGTATCCCAGACTCCCAGGAAAAAATTCAAAATCAAGCCATAACCTGTATTGTAAAAATATGAACTAGTGTCTCTCTGGGATTAAAAAATCGTAACTCCACTATCTTGGGTTGTTTTCTAATTAAATTTTGGTATGTTAGAACCAAAAGGCTTTTAAATATAAGAAAACATTCTTCATTCTCCAAAGTATCCCAGTTTTCCAGGAAAAAGATCTAAAATCAGGCCATAGTCTGCATAGGCGTCGTATGGGTGCCGGCCGGTGCTTACCTATAGCCAAAGGCGGCAAAAAATAGCTGTTTTTTTTTTGGGCCACTCACAAAAATGATTTCAAGCTTAAAGGGGGTGTGCGCCAAAAAAACAACTTGATCTTAAAAAAAAAGAGATAAAAAAATCTAAGAATAACAGTGAAAACCGAACCCCTCTATGACAAATAATACTGAAGATATGTACCTTCAATAAACTCTATGAAAACATTATAGGGAGTCTGATAGAAGCCACCCAAGAAGCAATAGGAACGAAAAAAAAAAAAATACTAACAAGAAATACTGGTAGAACGAGGAGATAAAGCTATTTAGTCCAAGAGAAGAAGAAAAAAATATCTGAAATGAACAAGACTTTAAAGTTTATAAAGACATAAAAAGACAACTAAGAACGTGCATCACTATATATAGCTAAGAACAAGTCATGGGATAAGAAATGTGAAGAAATTACCACCTACATAAAAGAAAGGAGATGCTCAGAGGTATGGAGATATGGAGAATGTCAAAGACATAGATATCCAGGTTATTGAACCAGAGAAATGGATAGAACACTACAAGGGTCTATTACAAGAAAGTACATCGGAATATATATTAGATTCTTCAAGACATATTGAAGTACATGAAGAAGTAGTTGAGATACCTATTTGAAGAAACAATAAAAAAAGACTGTTAAGAAGAAGGGATATACCCCAAAATGTTGAAATGGGGAACTGAGAAGCTCTTTGAAGGTCTCGCATGTATTATCAATAAATGCCTAAATGAACATCATGTTCTACAAGACTAGAAAACGGCTTTTATATCATCCATTCACAAAAAAGAAGATAAGCTGGACTGCAATTTGCTGGAGTTTTACTCATTATTTCTTAAGCTGATTCATTTTCAGGTCAGTATCGTACTTGACCAGATTAGTAATGAGTGAATTGCTGCTATTTTCCAAGAAAGGACCCCGCACACATCTTATGGGTTTTTGGTTTTCTGTCAAACTCAATAAAATTTTGATATGTGGTATATCTTGACTTTCTGATAAAAAGTTCTCATGTGCCCAACCCGATACTATGAATAGTTTCCGAAATACAGGTGGTTTAATGTCCAAGAAATGTACACATTTTATATGCATTCACATCTACCTGTCACCTTTTAATAGGTTTGTCAAAGTGAATTTCATTGGTTGAAACTAGTTTTCTGACTGTTTCTAACTGTTTTCGACCAATAAAATTCACTCTGACGGGTTTGTGATTTTTGCAGAAACACACCTATAATTAGGTGACAGGTAGATGTAAATACATATAAAATGTGTACATTTTTTGGACATTAAAGTACGTGTATCTCAAAAACTAATCAGGAAGTCAATCACATATAAAGAGACATAAAATTTCATTGAGTTTGACAGAAAACCAAAAACCCATAAGAGGTGTGTCCTTTGAACTTTTTGAATTTCAAGAAATTGGAGTAATATAATTATTGCTCCTAATATCATAAAAAAGGTTCATTCAATCAAATTTGATGGGACATTCTCGTTGTTTTGTATTCCTAGAAATTTTGTTACATAAAATCTGTTTCAATTTACCTAAAGCTCAAATTCGATGTTTAATTAAAAGCCTTATGCGTGTTGAATTTAATAGGCCGATGAAGCTAAAACATAATTAGTCTGCGTAACCGATATCGCTTTATTAAAACTACACTGAGAAAAAAAAGATTAACTGATATACAGAAATTGTATTGCTCCGATACAAATTCTCTATACTATTTGGGACAGACAAACAGTTTATTCTGCACTGTTTTGTATATCCATTATACAACTAATTGCTGTATGGTTGTAATATAAGTAGTTGTATAGAGATTATAACAAAGATGGTACAGTTAATAAATAAGTCATTTCATACCCAATATACAAATGTTTGTATAGTCATTATAATACTGGTTGTGTAGTCACTATACCACGATTGTATAGCCATGCTACTTGTGGTTGTATAATAGTTATTAAACTATATTCTAATCCTCAGTTATAGGTACCCGCTTGAAGAGTTTCCAGTTGCTCCTTCCCACTAAGCAAAAAAACATCCCAATTTCGTTAAAATCATGTTTGTCTGTTTCAGTGTTACGTTATACAAGCTGAAACATTTGCGTTCTAGTTGCATCACATAGTCGTTATAAGTCCTGCAATGGGACTTTATAGTAGGTACGTTAAAAAAACTGACGTTGCTGTTCTGTTTAAAAAAACATCACAAAAACGTAACATTTTCGTAACAGAATTAGGAAGAACCTCCTAGGTCAAAAATGTTAATTTTTTAGTTAACATAAAAACATTCCAAACATTATTCATAATTCCATGTGGAAAATCGTCATCAGTACTATTTGTCTATTAACACGACAGCGTTTTAGTGACGTACGCACTATATAACTCTGGTTTAAATAATTGTTATGCAAGTTATGTTAATTAGCTATACAATTTTTGTATAAAACTTCACGTTTGTATTGTGGAAATGCAGTAGTGGGATAATCGTTAATAAACGGAAGCAGTACAACTGATTTATTTGTTGTAATTCCAGGAATGGATCACAGGGTATAAAACGTTATTTGACGGTTAATAAATAAATGCTAATACAACTGTATGTATCAATACAATATCAATACAATACAATCAATACAATTGTATTGATCAGCTTCTCTCAGTGTACCTACAATTAATTTTTTTTGGAGCATGTGCAGTATAATTATCGCGACAAAGTGTGCAATAAATTGAGGTTATTAAAGGGATTTTCTCGTCTAGCAAACTGTACAATTTCTTAAAGAATATAGTAGAAGCATGCGGTTCTGATGGTAAATTATATTCCGGGGTCTAGAACACATTAGGTCTCTGAAAACGAACAATTTTTCTATGTTCAAATTTGCATTGGAGCAATTATTAGGACATAATGAAGAAAAAAAAAATATGGATGAGTTCATTTTTTTGATAAACAATATATTATTTAAATATACAGGGTGTCCTAAAAAGATACCGACAAACTTTAAAGGGTAGTAAGGGACATCAAAACAAAAAACAAGCATTTTTGTTTATATAAACATATGTCCTCAAATGAGCCATTTGGGCTGTAGAGCAAAAAAATTGTTTGATACTTTTATTCTTCGCAATAATTAAATCACTGTTTACTTATTAATATTGCTTATTTATTAACAAATAAATTATGGTTTACAATAATTGTTCAAAATGTTGACCATTTACTTCAATGCAAAGATTGTACCGTCAGGTCATTAATAGACAACTACTAAGTTAATTAAGGAAACTAATCACAAATTAGGTAGGAATTTTTAAAATGTCAGTAAAAAACCAGTAAAAAATCAATAAAATCAGTAAAAAACCCTTTCCATAAATATTAAATATTGTAAATATTTACCAAGGTGGTATGCGGATTTTGCCATAAAATAGAAATCTATTAAAGTAAACAAAATAAATGAACAAAATAATAATAATTGTAAAAAATCACTAGTCACTAATGCCTTATATCCTCTCGCTTCTCAACCTTTGACACAGATCAATAAATCATATCTATTCTTATCAGCTTAATATCGCTATACCTATCAAAGATGCACAATCAATAAAGAAAAAAATTAAATTAAAAAAATCATAACTTGATAAATATTCAAGGATCCGTATTTTTTTTCTCGCTAACCATCTTGAAATTGCTTTGTTTATCAGTATCATATTGAAAATCGAAGGGACCTAAAGTGATCTATCACCATATTCCGTTTTATGTTCGTGCAATTTTCTTTTCTTGTTTGCCATTTTGGATTTTCCAAGGAAACACCTGCAGCATTCAGTTTATTGCTGTGTTACATGCAATTTTAATTATATGAATTGTGTCAAAAGGAAAATATTCATATTTATCCTATTTATCCAAAATGTCAATCAACGGCTGAAATATGTAAGCCAATAATGATAAAGAAATTCCCTTTTTCCAAACCACTAATGAAAAACTGTCTTTACACCATAAAGTTGCTTTGATGATTATATGCATTCTTTGAAGCCGCAACCTTTTTTTTTTTCTTTTGATCCATAATCCATGAAAAAAAAAAAACAATTTTCGACAGGCAAAACATACCTATCATATTTACTCCGAGCTCACACCGAATCCCTTTTAAATGCAAAAATCCTCTTCAGTATTATTCTTTGTGAAACATGTACATATTTTCATTGTCGCCAGCTTGCACGCGTGCAATTTTATATTCCGAGAAAATAATGTTCTCTAGAGAGAATGATAATTATACTTAACAATGGAGTTGAAATTTAAAAAAAGTCAATTCACAAAAGGCAAATAAGCAAGACACAAAAAGAAAACTTAAATGTATAATTCATTTGAAGTTGTTAATATTTTGATATAACAAAGTTTGGTTTTACTCGATTATATATCATTTCTCAACTTTATCATTTAACCCTAAAAGCATCAACTTTTAGATTATCATAGTTATGACGAGATTCAACTTTACCGCAAAATATTCAGTCCAAAGTTCCTATCCGCATCAGCCATCATGCATAGTAAATGAGCGCGACACCGAAGTCAAAGTAATTTTTGGCTATCAGAGTATTATAGTTCGCCATAGAATACTCGTGTCCCTCTGTCCGTGTCCTATGAATAGTAAATTTATCGACTGAATCGGAAAAAAATTAGCTAGGCTGAGTGCAAATATTTACGGTAGTGGGCGTAACTAACTGTAACTCTCTAGAACTTGCAACTGATTGTTAATTATTAATCAAAAGCCAAGTTTTAGCAGTGGTGCATCCAGGAAATCTGGGAAACTTTGGAAAATGAAGCATTTTTTTATATATGCAGGAGCCTTTTAGCTTTAACATACCAAATTTTGTTTGGGAAAAAGCCAAAGATGGCCGAGTTAATTTTTTTTTTAATACCAGAGAAACACTAAGTGATATTTTCACAATACAGACTATGGCCTGATTTGGATTTTTTTTCCTGAAAATCTGGGATTCTTTGGAGAAATATTTTTTTTTTGTATATCTGGAAGCCTTTTAGCTTTAACATACCAAATTTTGATTGGAAAATAACCAAAGATAGTGGAGTTACGATTTTTTTAATACCAGAGAAACAATAAGTGATATATTTTTACAATACAAACTATCATAGGCCGACTCCATGGGTGCTAAGCACCCATACTAAATATATTATGGGTGCGGAGCACCCCATACGAAAAATGTTAAATGTATAATTTCCCTAGTTAAGGTAATGAAAAAATCAACAAAAACTATATTTCAAAAATTAGTAGTCGGCATCACCACAAGAACAATAATATCTGAGATGTAATTGTTATTATTATATTATTACTCATCACTGTGACTGCCTTTATTTGCGTTGCGATACACCCCTATAGGCGGAATCGCAACATTTTGCAACTCTCTATTCTCGTTTAGGTTCATATTGTATTCTCATATGGTCCCGCGGGATGCCGCGGGTCCTGCGCGTCTGTCCGATCCAAGCTACTATGTAGTACATAAACTTTGTTACTACTACAGGCTACAGGTAGTTCAAATCTCAAGCCCTCGCCATGCCAAAGCATCAGTGATGACGTAACAGCGTTTTGACGTAGGGTGTTTGCACCACAGGTTATGATTCCACGTGCCTTTGCTTTATGCATGCTTGGTTTTACTATATCATTAATTAACATTCTAAAACAATTCAATTTCGTTTGCATCTTCTTTTTGCCTATTATGTTAATCAAACAGTAAACGACTTCGTTAATGACGTCGATAATGGTGCTACACCATTTGACTGGAATTGGGTACCATAAACGAGGCACATAAGCAATCCTGTAGTAGTATTTTATCCTTGAGCAGCGCTACACAATAATAAACCCAATAAGGCCAATAGGGCTTTTCGGTAACGCTGTTCCGATTTACTACCAGCTATTTGTTTTGCATCTTCCTTTATTTAACGCGATTGAAAAAAAAGACAATTTATATCAGTAATAATGATCGGGTTAATCGGAACACCGTTTCCGAAAATGTCTATTATGACCTAGATTCGAAAAATTCCGACAGATGAGCAGTAGTAGTGTATAATATCCTTGGATCCGATCCAAGGGGTTCAATCTGCGAGAGAGTGGGTGTTTAATGACGGCGATGGGTGCGCTGTTGTTTTGCATACTTTGCATTTGTGAGAATCCCACTCTCCAGTCAGTTCAATTAGTTGTTTCTGCCATGTTTGGAGTTTGAAGCCCCTGGCCTATTCAAGCTGTGTTATCAATAGTATCACACTGTCAGGTCACATCTTAAAGGGGGTGTGCGCCAAAAATTAAAGTTTTAGTGTAAAAAAGTCTAGGAATAACTGTTCAAACCTCGTTATTCTACGATAAACCATCGCTGAGATATATCGCTTTAAAGTGTGTGACGTCACGAGAGCTTCGTCCAGCCGCACTCCGCATTGTTAATTTGATTGTTCTCAGCACGCATGAGTGGTTTTTGTTTAGAATATTGCAGGTGACACAGGAAAAACATATGTAAATTCAATTTACTCCACTTTCTCGTGCGTCGCTTGAGCTTTCGTGACGTCATAGGGTGAGATGCAGTACTTTCATAGAGCTACTTACGGACTGTTCCGTGTCCTGTCCTATTTTTTCAGGCTTTAGTATCAACAATACCTAAATGTGTCTCCAAGTCTCTTGTTTTGAAACTCCATGTTAACACTGCTAAAATAAAATAAAATTAATTTGAGGTTAGGAAGAAGTAGGTAGTACCGTACCTACCTAATATTATGTTCCGATTGAGACCAAATATTGGCAACTTCAATGAGTTTCTTTTAAAAATATAGGTACTAGTACAAAATAGAGGCGGATGTTTACTTATCGTCGCCCTAGTTGTGAATGGTCGTAATCCACTCAAGGTACGTTGTGAGTAAACTGCATTTAAAATTTTTGTTTTTGGTGAAAATATGCTTTTTAATTAGCAAATATACTATAACAAGGTCAAATATTGATCACTGGCTTAGATTTATTCACCAACATAAAATTTAAACATTTTTAAGTGTTAACAGCAAGGTTAACACTCACAACTCAAGAATGTGTGGATTACGACCATTCACAACTAGGGCGACGTTATATGTTTTGAAATACAAGGATTTCAAAAACCGCAATTCCATTAAAACCACTATTTTGCATTATTCAAACAAAAACAATGTGCAACAAAAACATCACAGGCAAAGCGAGAGCCATTTAAATACTCGTATCGTTACTGAAAAATTGCACAAAATTCCAGTTTACATATTGTTATCTCAGTACACTAAAATAAAAAAACACATTAACAACCCTATAATTAAACCGCAATTGTAACAAAACACCATTATTTTAACTTGTTCAATATTGCCAAGAGACATTTAATTTAAAACGCATTTGCGCGTATCGATTCAACATCAAAATTCACAATCATCCACCCTTCCGAAACACAAGTAACTATTAATCAATGCGGTTTTGCATTAAGCCCTCAATAAATCACTATATTGGTGACAGCTTTCTAAGATTTACAACTAATTTATGAAGTCTGAGTATTATTTTTTGGATATAGAGTGTGTGGATTTTGGAAATTTCCCTGGAGAGTGTTAGAGTGATGAGGTTTTAATTAATGTCCGATCGGATGACTAAAACTCTAAATTGATTAAGGCCAAAAATAGAAGTTTATGTCCAAACTTCGGATAATTTCCTCTTTCTATCAAACTTCGAAAAATATTTACCTACTTTGGAAAAGCTACACCATAAGTAACTTATATTGGTATTTTTATATTATGCTTATTGGGGTAGTTAGTAATAAGAAAAAGTTTTCCAATCGAAAAAGGCAATATCGTCTGGGCAAAAATTAAGGTTATTTTACCATAATATAGCTAGAGTTTCCCTTTCCCAAGCATATATCAATCGATGTTAAGTGAAAATCGGGATTAAATTCAAGAAAAACCATTAATCATGGACATGTAAAAAAATCTAATGGTATAAGTGAGGTCTTTTTTCCCAAAATTTCTCATTGGAGTCACTTAAAAATTAGTTTACTTGGTAACGAGGTTCTGAAGGGGCTCATCATCCCGTTGCCAAAGTTTAAATTTGCGAGGCTAATTAATTTTGGGATTAGTTTGTCATTAACTGTATACGAAGATTGGGTGTTTAAATTAAGCACTGAGGATATGATTACAATTTAATTATCTATAATGAACCAATTATCTAGATAATTTGAATTAGATTCAAAAACTATATAGAAAATTCTGAATTTTTCCTCAGCTAATTGGTTTGCATTAAATTAAATCTACCTCTAAATTGAATTTAATTATATTTGGCATCCCTTTAAATATGATCCAGATATTATATTAAATATCTACCTACATCAAAGCCTCTTCAAAAGCTAATTACCTACGCACTAAACGGATTTGAACAAATCAATTATTTACCAATAGGATCTGTATATAATGTGTGATTATCCATTTTGACGGCAAAGGTAATTAGCGAATTAATAACAATTCGAAAACGTGGGATTTCATTTGCAAAAAAAAAAAATCCATAGTTAGCTTTTTTATCGGATCGAAATGCCGGTCACGAAAAAGGGACTCAAGTATCGCAGATTTAAGTGCTTTCACCTCACCCTAAATTACCGATTGGGGCCGTTTAGCCAAACCCCGTTTGAAATTCCTGTCATCGTCAAAGTCCCAGACGAATTTTTTATTTTAAAAAGGGAAAACGATCTTTATCTAACAGAATTTTCGAGTGGAAAATATTTTGATTGATGCCACGAGGTAATAAAACCGAGTATTCTGGATGGAACAAGAGAACCTATTTTTTTTTTTTGTTTTTCACAAATTGACAGGGGCAACACGAATGTCAAGTCTAATTCCAATTCCGAAAGGGATCGAGAGAAGGTTTACGGGGAATTTCGTTTTGGAAAAAAATTGAACTGCGTTCCGGGAAAATATGATTTGTCACTGGATGTTAATCCAGATAAATGAAAATCGAAACTACACAATGTCAATGGCAATATTGTATTTTCGCTAGCTAGGCGGAAATTGTTTCGGGAGGTTTGGTTGTGATTGAAACTCAATTGTTCCTAACATTTCTACCAGAATTTTAATCTGAAAGTGCTGAAAAGAAGCAGTATTTGAAGACTTGAAGTTCTTCAACAATGCTGACAGTATTTTTCTCCTCAAGGTGAATAATATCATCTAGGAAACTTTGAAGAAAGTTATGAGATCTGTTACTGTCTATTACCAATAGAGAAACAACCAAATATTTATATTCTAAATTTTCAAGGCTGGCGTAAAAGATAATTTGCATGTTGTTCTCTGAAAAATGATGACTTGGATCTTAATTGATGTTGATTCACAATTCTCGAATCAAGCTCATTTTTCCCTATGGAGTTTTTCTCTAACCTTTTCAGAGCTGCTAAATCAGCTACATACAATGCAATCTTCACTTCCTGTGTCTGCTGATTGTGGCGATCATAGTCAAGTGTGGCTAGAGCACCGACCATCGTGGCACACCTGCTCCCAGTTCTCTAGTTCTTGGGCGATGTTTGCCATAATCTTTACGCCGAAGATTCTTGCTGACAGATAATTTTGATCCAGTTTGCAAGCCGCTCCTCAAATCTTCGTGTGAACTAATCCGTCTTGCCAGAATCTATCGTTCGACATCTAACAAGATGTCTTATTCCAACTAAATCGATTTGTGGTATGGTCGGCTAACTTGGTCGAATAACCTGCTCTAAGTTCAAATTGTTCTTCAAGAATCAATTCAGGGTCATCAGATTTCTGTAGAATCCTGGAATTGATAGCTCTCTCTGACAGCTTGCCCAAAAAGGCATGAGACCATAGTTCTGTAAGGTGTTTCTTAAGTTTGACCGGCTCTTTATTGTGTAGCAAAACGCCCCAATTGTCTCTATGTAATTAGTTAGATGGTAAATGGCGAGCGGTATATTGATGGTGTTTATTTACTTGGAGCTGCTACCTAAAATCTGTGGAAGGGTCTATTTGCAAGAGAGAGAAACAAACTATTGAAGTGTACTAAAATTATATTTTATTATACATAAAACCCAAAAATTTAAATCAGCAAAATATCTTCCAATTCTGACAGCCTCATCTATTTTTCTAAATTCAATTACTTCACATCCGTTCAAAATTGTTATTATTACGGATCACTGAAATATCCCTACTAAATAAGAAACGCCCTATTCCTATTATTCCTAATAACTTATAAGTTAACACATTTCAACACTTCCGATTCATACCTATTAACTACCCTTCACCTATTTCTCTAAACTCTTTAAAATTTCTAAGTCCTTTACTGACTGCTTATGAAGACCCAAAATAATTACCTATTTGTTTATCAATATAGGTATTACTAACTTATTCTTATAAAACCTTACAATAATTTCTACTTGAAAAATAAAAATCCTAATTCAAAATTCATTTCATGAACAACAATTTTCCAATATTTCAAGACAATTCTATTTCATGAACATCAAGTTTCTTTTCAAAATTTCCTATTCCCTTTAATTAGAACAATTACTATTATTATTATTTTACTAACATACAAAATTATTTAAATTCTTATTAGTTCGTTACTATACCCCTTAAACTTTAATTGGACAATCCAATTTCAAAATTCTTTAATAATCCCTACTCAAATCGATAAGTACTTATTATGTTATGTTAAAGTTCTAAAGTTAATTATAAAGTCAAAAGTTTTTCTAGTGAAAATCACTCAAGTTTTTAGGCCTTGAAAGTAATTATTAATTCACTTCTTATCATTTAGAATCAGTGATAAAAGTCAGAAAGTTTTACTAGTCAAAATCACTCAAGTTTTTAGGCATTAAAAATCAAAGTTTAATCACACAAAGTCATGTTTATCATTTATATTCCAAATAAATCTTGTCATTATAGAGTACTTACATTTTGTCCATAAAACACAAAACTAATCTAATTTAATTCTTTTGATTACTTAGAGCCCGCACATAAGTTGAACGAATTTCAAATGTTATTTCTTTGACAATTTTCAGTACTTTTTTAAATTTAAATTTAAATTCGAGGCTATAGGGGAGAGTCGGGTATTGGTGCGCACCTAAGCCACTCACCATATTTCGCAAAATTTAAAAGGTCAGGATATTTTTCTGCTATGCATATCGATAGTTTGATATATAAGCTACTATATTCCCATGTCAGAACGGTACAGTTTGAATTAGGAAAATGACAACAGCCGATTTTCTAAAAAGTTGCATTGCGCAAAATTACCATACTGAAGCGGTTAATGGTGCGCATAGGTATGGTAATCATGCGCACGCTAAGCGGTTGTAATGTATTGATACTTAAATGCATATATAATGACAAAAATTGTTGCTAAAGCAAAAAGGAATATAAAAGAAAAATGAACTTTATTAGGTGCTAGCTGACATCCCACACATAACCTCAATGACATGTTTGTCCCCGTATCGAAAGTTACGTTATGAAATTGTTGACAAGCTAGCGCCGGTGTCTTAAATTAGACTATCCAGGTTGCTGTCAAACTTAAATTAAAATGTCCGCCAAGAGGCACACAAGCCCTTTGTTTGCTTGTCACACGTGTTTTGGATAGGCTTTGACCATCCAAGGTGCTGTCAAACTTAAATTAAAATGTCCGCCAAGAGGCACACAAACCCATTGTTTGCTTGTCAAAGTCACGTGTTTTGGATAGGCTAATAGACCTTTGAAACGATTTGTTTATCCCCCCAACGGAAGTGAGGTTATGTGTGTGACGTCAGCTAGTGCCTAATTGCGTTTCTCATTGAATCTGTGTCCCATGACGCCTTTGTGGTTTTGCGTGTTTATTTGGACATCTTAAATAAAAATAAATTGAAGTTGTGGGTTATGCATAGATATAAATAAAGTCGTCTAATAGTGCGCACGTCTGGTAAGGGTGCGCACCTGCGCACCATTAGACGACTTGGCATTTTTATTTATTAGATTAAAAACAAAAGAAAAATTAAACAAATCTTCAACAAATAAATAAACTAACATATAAAGAAAAGTAAAATGAACAAAACTGTCTAATCAGAATTTATTTATCGCTTAATGTGCAATACTTACAGCTTATTTTCTGGAGCCACAAAACAACACTGAGACAGGCAAATTTGCAGATTCGGCCATATTTAATATACAGCGTTGCCACTTAGTGTTAGTTAATTTTATGCGTTTACCACATGATAAATAGATGGCGTGGGAATGGTTTTCATCCATATGTCTCAAAGGGTTTTTCGTTTATCATGGTGTGCACCATTATCGAACGCGCACCAATATCCAACTCTCCCCTACGCCGTAAAAGAAACTTTTTGCGAAACCGGACAGACTTTAACTCAAACTGGACAGGACTGCGAACTCATCTCTCAACTGACAACTAACAACTGCCTACCACTTCTAAAACCGCGGTATTTATATTTTTTGATTCCCCTATGAAATTTCTGTGTCCATGACAATTAAGATGTCATTTTATTAGTTTGAATCGAATAATTATGTCGCAATATATCCTGATTTATCGGGGTCAAATACATCTTGGTTCAAGAATGCCATAAATCATTCGATTTAATTACCCTGACCTCATTTTTATTATTTTTAAGAATTTAATTTAGATGATGACATAGGCTGATGACGAAACACCTAATATAATATTAAACGTTAATTTGTTCCCTTTTCAATTTATTGATACTGATTTGGAGATATCGGAAATTCTGTTTTTGATTATTTGACATTTATTAATTTTTTACAGTAAAGACATTGTGATTTATGGGTCTATTTTCTCGGAATATTACAATTGGCTCTACAGCAACATAATTACCTAGTCTAGTCAAACGGTCAAAGTATCTCCTCAAAATGATGCCAATTTTCTTAACTAGGTACTTCTTTATATTGAATTTCATTCCAATCTTAATTCTTTAACGAGTTTTCGACTCCAACAGAATTAGTTCCATTATTAGAGAATATAGTTTTCGGTCTTCCTCTACGAGCCATGAAACGTCTCAATGGTTGAATTAATGATTCAATGGACACTGAAGATACGATCTCCAAGTGTACCGCTCTATACACGGTACAAATGAACAGAGGTATCCACACATTCTCATCAGTCTTTACATATGAAGGACCAGCTAAATCGATGCCTACAATTTCGAATACTGCTGCATCCCTTACCCTATTTATCGGTAGTTAAATTGGAATCGTGGCTAGATTCCTTCTTCTATGTCTTTCGCAAATAATCCTAATACTGATCTGATAGTCTGCCTACAACAAAGAGTCATCAGACTTTCTACACCGATTTAAAAATTCTTCAAATGTTCAGATCTCATGAGCCGGATGACCTCGTGTTTGGAAGGAAGAACCAATGTTAAACAGAAATTCTTTTCATCAATACAATCCTAATCAAACCATACTCAGCTAAAAACGGACACAAACCAGAGAGTTTCTCATCATGAATTAATAAGGGAAAACTTTATTCTTGTATCATCGAACTGCCTTTTCAGCGGCATCCATTTCTTCACTAGTCAGGTTATACTGGGATTATGTAACGGATAGAGATCGTTATTTCTATCTCGATGGCACTTACTGTCCTCTTCTCTCTTTTTGAAATCAATAGAGAAGGGACGTCAATAGAGATAGAGAAAATATCTCTATTAGTTACATAATTCTCCAGCTGAATTCTTCTGCTTTCTACAATTGAAGACCAATCTTATGACCCATCCAATCTCAGTGAAACTTGAAAAATATGTATAGTACCAAGTGAAATTTCCTTCTTTCTCTTCTCTTCATCACATTGATATTTTTGATCAAACTATTCGCTTACTAGTTTCTGAAACCTCAAAACACTTTCCCACCATCTTCCATCAGCAAGCTTCTTTCCAAAGCAACTTTTTGCTAGAAGATTTGCCGAATTTTAGTCTATATAAAACCAGGGATTCTTATCAGTCAGTCGTTGAATTTCCTCGACACGATTCCATACAAAAGATTTCCACTGTTTGACTGCTTGATCCAAGACAAAACCCCCATAGAATCAGTTCAAAAATAACGCTTCATAGGAAAGTCAAAATTATTTAAGACAACCTGTGAAAGCCTGGCGCCAACCGTCACTGCTAGCAATTTTAGTCTTGGTATACTGGGTTTCTTTTTGGCTTAGCTTGAACCAGGGATATGGAAACCTTTCCATCTGCTCGTATAAAAATAGCTGTAGCACATGCTTTTTTATTGGCATCATAGAAAACATGCCCAGATTTTTTTCAGAATTGAAAAACCATCTAGGAATCTTCATCTGTACTAGGTATGGAAGTACGTATCCACCTGAGAAAATTAACTCCAACTTAATCTCCTACTTTAGTATCGCAGCCTTACTTTAACTCCCAAATCTTCTGAAGCAATAACTTGGGATATTATACAACTGGACTACAAAAACCAATTGGATTGTGCAATTTGTGAGCAGTAGATATGATTATTCTCTTCGTTATCTTTTGAACACTGAGATGCTTCAACCAATCTGTAGAAACGTGAAGTGTGTCCAAGTTTTTGTTCCATAGAAGCCCCAGAACTGAAGAGCGCAAGTAGTCCGCAACGTTATTTGACGTCTTTTGGTAAGAATACTCCCGCCCTCTAAGGTCGAAGTAGTTATCTTTTAAAATGGTTGTATAGCTTCCAGGATGAACTGATCCAAATCGCCTTCAACCTTAACAGTAGCTAGCTACTACATTATCAAAATAGAATGCCTTGATCAACTTCGAAATAATATCAACAGAATAATGGGACTCACCGGAAAGAGATCTATGAAGACCATCTCGCAAATGGTAATCTAGTACTGCTCCGAGTAAAAAAGGGACTGCATGCATGTAATCCCAAAAAACTATTCTAGCTTGTCGGAATTTTTTTATATTTTGTATTGACAGCATCGCACCATAGAATAAGCATCGCACCAAATAAACTTCAAAAAATGCCTGTCTGACATGGCAACCAACTTACAAGAACGTTTTCTGTTATCTGTAATAACATCTATTCTGTGTATTCTGAATCGTTGCAATTTCTGACTTTCTACCTTTTTCCACACAGACCAAGAACCAAAAATGAACCAGTTTGGTTTCCTCTAGCTTCCACTTCCAGTTTTCTATATGAAATTATGTGTTTTCAAGGAATTTTAAAGTTGCAGTTAATCTCTGATGTGGTAAAATACAATTTCTCATAACCGTGTCCTTCTTTGTAATAAAAGGACTAACCATATACAAAGCAATTTTAAGTATGTTTCCTCGTCCATTCGTAGATAGTTCTGGAAATTTTTAGATCCAAATTTCAACTCGTTCAATACATTAATATGACTTTTTGGCTTCAGCAACCAATCTTCACATTATTTTCCACGTTTTAGTATAAGAAAAAACGCACCCTCATTTATAACAAATAATAGGCCTAGCATTGTCAATGCATCGCCTTCTGTCGGTGCCATAGAGTCAGACTAGAATTTCACCATAGCATGTGTGAGCTTTCCAGATCTCCGGTATACCTGGACAATTTTACCTGCACAGTTCTACCTCTCAGGTCTACTGGAACGTGATAAAATAACAACTGTTACTTAAAAACGCTTACCACAATTACTAGCGTTACTAAGTAGTTCGTTTTCCTAAAACAAAAACTACAGCTGCTTTCGGAAACGTAAATCCTGGATCGAGTGGGTTAATATCAGCTGATCACGGTTTAGGTCAGAATAGATTATTCAACGTTTCCGAACGATTGGGATTCGTTGGAACCAGCGTTTGTTTTTCTTCAACGTTTTGGTTTAGGTATTTACCTTTGACTTTTCAAAGACACTGCAAACCACCCCAAACACAACAAATCACATAAACATAACGGATAACCAAAAAAATCAAACAGTTGATAGATTAATTTTCACTCACATCAAGGGCAGGGTTAACGAGATCACAAACATATGAGAAAACCTTAGAGCAGGTAAAGGTAAAGGGGAGTAGTAACATGGAGTTGGAAAATTAAGCCGTTTTTTTCCAGGTATTTTGGCACCAAAAAAATGGCGGTTTAGGCAATTCAATGCTTTATCTATATTTTGGTGCCAAACACCTGCCAAAAACTTGGCTTAACTTTTTTTTATAAGCAGAATGGCGCGTTCCTACTCTTTATGTCCGTAGGCCAGCGCTTTACCTGCTCTATGGAGAAAACCGATTCAACAAGATCACTTACCTAACGCGAGTACTCGACTTCGGATCATTTTACGAACGATGAGATTACTAATCCGAACGAACCGATTAATCGTTAACTTGTGGAATTACTATGGGAAGTAAAGTCATTCCAGAAGTTAACTTTTAAGTTAACTGTCAAAATAGTTTTATAATACCCACCCTTAATCTATTGGAATTGTTTACTTCAACAGCAATAGTTGTATTCCTTTCACACCTAGGATGAGTCCCAGAACAGCTATGGGGCGTTACGCGCCTATTCCTTTTGAAAAGTGTTTGTAGCACCTAGAGTGCTCAAGCCCGAATCGAACCATTTAAATGCGCATCTGTTCCTTTTAAATTGGTGTCGACCAACACCAGAACTAGTAACTCTAGTGTTCTAATCTCTTGAAAGGAGTACAACTAATATCGCTGGTACCAGTTTAATTAGGTTTACACCCTTTTCTAAACACTGGATGAGTAATGGGCGTCCTATTTCATGTGCTGTAGCATCAAATACTGGGCGTATCTTTGTTGTCGTACAAAGAGCTTAACAACTATGAATGATGGGGTACAAAATATCCTGTGTTCTTTGAAATATCTTATGGCTCTTCCATCTCCTCGATAATTTATTGAAAATTTCACAGTATAGGTTTTCTTTCTTTACTCTCTTCATTATGCCAGTAAGTTTTTTCTCAGATAAATAATAATTTGGAGGCAGAGTCGAATGATCTTCGATCCTTGGCTGTTGACTTCGTATCTTCCATTAGATCTTCTTTTTACTGTCGATAGAAAATATTCCTTAACCATATTTTCACTTTCTCTTTACTTCTGAGAGTCTTGAATCCCAAGTACATATATCCAAGCTCCATAATCTAGTTATTTCCACGTCAGAAGAAAACATCGAATAAATCAGCATTGAAGGAAAATTTTCTGAAGATCTCGCAGTTTTCAATTTTCCCATCATATAGCATTTTGGAAAATACAAATTTTAAAATTCTTCTTACCAAATCAGAAAATACTCTTGGTATTACGCCACTGGAATACACCCTTGTATTATGAGCTGTAACTTGGATTAGTTCAATAAGCTGTTTAATTGCATAGTATAATTTATAAACTACGGTAGCAATTTTTTTCTGCACGCCACTGTTGGCAATAGGGTTCAATAAGTGCTCCAATCTTTTCTCGGTTCCAAGAAATTCCACGTCATGCAATCGTATGAAAAAAAAAATACCCATTCTCAAGAGAAACCCTGAGAAAGTCCGTTTTTTAGGGATAAATGTAGCTCTTATTTTAAAAATTCGATTTTGCGTTATAACCAACAACGAAAAATTTGAGAAATTACTTTTTTTGGGTTAATCGGTCTCCATTACTTCTCAGGAGACCAGTCAATACACGTTTTTTTTTTTAAAGCTACCCATGACATGAAAAAATTCGAGGTCGAGCCGCGGAAGATATTATTTCGGGATGTTATTCAAAGAAGCACCCTTTTATCCAAGCGGGTACGCCAATGCTAAATAACAAGGTTAAAAAAATTCCAGATGAAAGATGAACAGCAGTGTAGACCAGCATCATAGCATTTGGGAAAATACCAATTTTCAAGTTCTTCCCACCAAACCAAAAGATGCTCTTGTTACGCCACTGGAATACACTCCTGTATTGAGAGTAGTAGCTGTTTAATTGCATAGTATAATTCAATTTATAAATTCGGTTTTAATCACATAATGTCGAAAGCAAATTTTTTCTGCACGCCACTGTAGGTAATACGTTCAATGAGTGCTTCAATCTTTTCTCGGGTCCAAGAAATTCCACTTCATGCAAAAGTATGAGAAAAAATACCCATTCTCAAGCGAAACCCCGAAAAAGGCACTTTTTTAGAGATACATGTAACCCTTTCTTAAAAATTCGATAATTTGCGTTAAAGCCAACTTTCGAAAAATTTGAGAAATTACTTTTTTTGGGATAGTCCAAAGATCAAAAAGATGCATATAAAAATTTCCAAGATCAAAAATTGAAAGTCTAGCATAGCCCCAAACTTTGCTAAAAAAACACGACTTCCTTTACTCACCCTGTATGAGTGGACAAATGAAAGAAATATACCGATCAAACCTTGTGCATGTTCTCAAAGAGTAGGTCAAGAACCTCCCGAATACCGCAACTCGATATCTCTTTCCGTTCCGCAAATATCGAGATTTGAATTTGGGTAAAATTTTCCATGTTGCAAAGCAACTGTCCACCAGTTTATATAGTTTGTCTATATTTGGTTGAGCCGTCTCCAACATATTTGGTTTTAAACATTTTAAAAATACTATCAGAGAAACGAAGAACCTCAAAGTTTACCTGCAGCTTTTACCTGTACAGTTAGAATGGTTCACAAAATCAGTAGTAGAATAGTATTTTTACAATTTTTGGAGCCAAATATATGAGAGATTGCTCAATCAGATAAGTATAGATCGGAGCATTGTGCTCTTCAAGAATATAGAATGAAATATATAGGACATCCCATTTAAAAAAAGCTGGAAGCATGCAAAATTTCACATTTCTGACATTCAAATTTCGTTTCTGACCATGGTTTCTAAAAATTCAGCCAAAACTGTACAACTTTTGTATTTACACCTTTCTTCTACCTGTGAAGGTAAAGGCTGTAGGTGGGGTGTCACTATATAAAAAAACACCCTGTACAAATAAGTGGAATATTGCGGAACTTATGGGTAGACCTCTGCGGGACGAGCGCAGCGAGTTCTGCAGCCATCTCCTCACCAATATACTGTTGAACTGTTCAAATAAGACACTCAGCTGAAACGTGTAGTTTTTGAACTAATGAGAAAAATTCTCACCTGAGTGAATCAGGTTAGTATTGTATTTGAACAACATATTGGTGAATAGATGGCTGGGTTCACCCATAAGTTCCGCAACAATTCACTCGTTTGTACTTGAATAACTTGTCACAATATATTACTAGTTTGGTAAAGTACTAATTCCTGTTAAAAGGCCAATTGACAAAAATTGGATAATCTTACAAATTCTGACTTTATATAATAAGTTATTTGTTCAAGTACAAATAAGCGGATTGTTGCGGAACTTATGGGTGGACCTCTGCGGGACGAGCGCAGCGAGTTCCGCAGTCATCTAATCACCAATATACTATTGAACTGTTCAAGTAAGACATTCACCTGAGATGTATAATTTTTAAACTAATAAGCATAACGCACATTTGAGTGAGTCAGTTTAGTATCGTAATTAAACAACATATTGCTGCGCTCGTCCCGCAGAGGTCCACCCATAAGTTCCGCAACAATTTACTCATTTGTACTTGAATAACATTATGTTACTAATTACTAATTCCTGTTGAAAGGCAAATTGACAAAAAGTAAATAATCTTGCAAATTCTGACTTTATATAATAAGTTATTGTTCAAGTACAGAGTGTTTTTTTATTTATTGACACCCCACCTACATCCTTCACCTTTACAAGTAGATGAAAGGTGTAAATACAAAAGTTGTACAGTATTAGCTACATTTTTAGAATCCATGGTCAGAAACAAAAATTGAATGTCAGAAATGTGAAATGCCGGAAGCATCAGCTTTTTTCAAATGGGATGTCCTATATTTGGTTCTATATTCTTGAAAAGCACAATTTCCCGATTCCAAAACTATATAGTTTGTCTATATTTGGTTGACCCGTCTCCAACATATTTGGTTTTAAAAATTTTAAAAATACTATCAGAGAAACCAGTACATACCTTAAATTTTATTTGCAGCTTTCACCCGTATAGGTAGAATGGTTCACAAAATCAGAAGTAGGATAGTATTTTTACAATTTTTGGAGCCAAATATATGAGAGACTGTTTAATCAAATATAGACAAATTATATATTTTTGGAATCGGGGCATTGTGCTCTTCAATAATATAGAATGAAATATAGGGCATCCCATTTGAAAAAAGCTGGAAGCATGTAAAATTTCCCTTTTCTGACATTCAAATTTTGTTTCTATTATTTACACCTTTCTTTTACCTGTGAAGGTAAAGGCTGTAGGTGGAGTGTCAATATATAAAAAAACCAACCTGTACATACCTCTATACCTATTTAAAATCACCTTATTCTCCTAAATAGTTCCCTCATTCCCATATTTGTATCGGCCATTTCTTCGAAAAACCTTATCTTGCACAATGCGCTGCCAAAACTACTTTACTTTAACTTAAACTACCCCCCCTTTCAAAAGGCCTGTATTCGCCCCTGTTTCCAAACTCACGCACATTCATTTGATAATCGACTACTTATTGATTGAATTTAACTATTCAATTTTCAATTTCATATATGTACCAAAATCAAACAATCTCTATCGAACGATTAGGGCTGCGAATTCCATAAAATGTAATTTTAGATTTCCGCCCTGAATTTGATTGGTTTGGTGACGTTGATAATCGGTTTCCGCGTCAGAAATCTCGTTCTAATGGCCTTATTGCCACCGTACATCGGGAAATGCAATCCGCATGACTTAATTATGCCGATTGCCTCGGTGGGAGCTCATTTTCGATTAATTGACAGGAGATAAATATCCGAGAAAATCTGTTTATCGGTCCTTCAAAATCGCTGACAAAGCATCCCGAGACCCTTTTTCTATTATAACTGGAACATAAATATCATCCGTTTTTTGGACATTCAGTCTATACGAGATTAATCTTTCACATTTTTCTTTCAGGCATAAAATTTACCTCTTTGTTGATTGATAGTCTCTTCCAGACTCAAGTAAAATTGAGCCTCCGATTACTTAATTATGACCTGCAAATTACGCCGAGGCCAATCCCTTAATTATTGCTCTGTGGCCTCAAGGAAAAAAATCGAAGCAAATTTAATTGTCTGTGTCGAAGTGGTGGTTGGTGGTTTCGGGCCCAAGCAACCGGAAAATTCGATTTTCATAAACGGTCTCTTGGAAAAGTTATAAGCACAGGCTTGAAAGTGTAACTGGGGATTTTATTGGGAAACAAAAATTATGATAACAAGGTCAGAGTGAAGTTTCAGTGGTTTAAGTACATTTTTGATTAAACCCAATTAAATCATAAGTTTTGAATTTTGCAGCCATGTTTAAGATAATAAAATAATCAAATTTTGATTTATATACAAACCAATATAAAGCAAAAAATATGGGTTTATTATTGTTTCTTTCAAATAAACCCTTTTATTTTTATCGATTTGCTGAATGCCTTTCAAGCCAGAGTGATTGTCATTGATTGAACATTTCTGTGTAATGTAAAAGTTGAAAGGGTCCTAATGCAGACATTGATATTTTTAGGATCAGTTAACTATACCAGAACAGAATTCAAATTGAAATTTAATCAAGCATAAAACTCAATTGTCGAAATAAGCGACGACTGATTTACCTTTCAAGATTATCAATTTTTATTTCAGAAAAAATACGCATTCGAAAGCTGAGAAAATTTTGTTTGGGAAGAAAATACAATGCTCCCCTACCAACCTAATATATAAAACGACCTTAAGAAGTTGTCAACAAGAATTTTAGGGCAGTCATTTGCATTGTAGTAAAACTTTGAGAAGTTCCTGACAAATACAGAGAGGCGAAATTAAAATTCACTTTGAAAAACTTTTCGGCGAATATTTGGAAAATGAAAATTCGTTGTAGCGGAAGAAGATCAGCGTTTGTTTTATCTTTTAAGTAAAGCCAAGTAGAAAATACATTTTCCTCCAAAAGGATTTTATTTTTACATTGCTGATTTCAAAATCTATCTTCATCATGCAAGTCATAATCCCTATTGGCTGGAAACATTTTCTCCAAGAAAAACTTCCAGCTCAACAATTTCTCCGATTGCCAACACTTAATTAACCGACTAAGATAAATCTCTTCCAAACTCTTCGTCCAATTTTCGGGGGTGCAAAAGTGTTTGTTATTAATTTTCCCACTTCTAGATTTTGGGATTTATTCTGAAAACCAAGCAAAGGGTGGAAAACTAACAAACTTGAGAATCAAAGTCTAAGTTTTAAGAAGATTAATTTTTAAGTTTCTGAGCAGAAACGTCGTTATTGCCTTATTGAATTTGGCCCGGTGCCGACTGGACTAATGGAGCGACAATTAAAATTAATCAGATTACGTTTGCTCTTCGATAATTTTACAAAGAGAAATTATCGAGTTTAATATACAAGCTAAATTTGCACTTTCATTGTTTTTTGAAATTCTTCTGAGCTTTTCCCCAAAAAGAAGACCTTAATTAATTAATTTAGTTTTGAAAAATTTATAATCCTGTTTAATTTGGAGACTGGAATGACCATTCACTCCATGACTCAGTGAATACACCACTTGATAAAGATGCATTAATCGTCTTAAGAATTCGATCACCAATGGCATAGCAAGCATAGCTGAGCACTTGCTTGGAAATGCAACTTTCCCCATCTCCAACTATTTTCATGCCTCTCAGGATTTCTTCCAACTTGCTGTATGGATATATACCTACATTAGTTCAGAGATACTTATTACTGACGAAAAATTTATTGAATTCAGTGGCAATTTTCATTTCATCCACCAAAATTAAGCTGTCTTATACAACCTTTCTAAGAGAATGGTGGTTCTTTCCAGGAAGCAATGATTTGAGGTTTTTCCACGATTGACAGATCAACAGGTCAATTTCAATTTAATAGAATGAAATGTCTAGAAAAACTCTATAAGGTTGAATAGAGAACGAAAGATAACGATTTCCCCTGTTCCACCTCCAGCATTCCCAGCGCTCTTTGGCCACCTTGTTGTTGTCTCCCTCCGCTTCGCGACGGGAGACAAACTACATCTTGCTCTAAAATCTAATACTTTTTTCCCTTTTATAAATGAATAAATATTATTAATGCGATGTTATATCTTTCGGTGTTAAAATTGTTCAATATATTGGGATATAGAATATCATCCATAACTTTTTGGAATGTAAGCGGCGCGTTCTTCAAATCAAAAGGCATGCGCAAGAATTCATAATGCCCGTTTTCTGTGCTGAATGCGGTTTTTTAGATGTCGTTTTCATGCGTCTGGATCTGGTGGAAGCCGTTAGCTAAATCTAAGGTGGTGAAATACTGGCAGTGTCCCAGCTTGTTCAAGAGATCCGTTATATTGGGTAATGGGCATCTGTCATCGAAGCTTTTTGTATTAAAGCCCCTAAAATGTACTATACTATAGTAAACAGAAAAATATTTGAACTGTTTGTCAAAGTGGGTATAGCAAAAATAACAAAAACATAAAACACACAAGTTTGACATAAAAATAACTAATTAGGAATATTTTTGTACCTACTCACTACACCCACTACATAGATTACCAAATTAACTATGGGGGCTCCGCCCCCATAGCAAATTCACTACACGGGGGCTCAAGCCCTCACGATTCCGGCACCCATCAATACGATCCAAAGAAACTACGAATTTGTAGTTTAAGAGATAACAACCATACATAGTTCTGGACACACTACACCACAGTAATCTTGGTTTCCCATCTGTTACCAAAACAGTAATATTGTCTTTATTGTTGAGATAGCCTTGGCAATTGAAATACACTACACTGGAGTTTAGGACAATATTTGCATCTAACTGCGACTTAATAAATTTTTTCCTTTGAAGTCGCTCTATTCTTTGGTAGGTTTCACACTTATCCACATCCCAGACAACATGAACAGTATTCATGTTCAGACTATATTTCCTGTTTGAAAATTCACAATTGGAGCATTTAACAACATCGCTGGAACAATCTTTATAATCATGCATATATTACTGTAATGAGGGCATACTTTCTTTTCTTTGCAGTCCTTCACTTGATGACTATAATAACAACATTTAAAGCATCTAATGCATAATCATCATGTACCCAGCACCAATTCCACCCAATATTCATTTTCTGTTTTTCTATTAGTATATTGTAAGTATTCCCTTCAACTTCAAACTTCATAATGAATCTATTATGAACTTTTGATCTGTACCTTATTTTTACCTTTGTATTCGGGTCCAAATCGTTTTGGTTCATCACTTCCGATACAATTTCGTCTTCACTATTGTCAAATTCACATTAATTATTTCCGATAACTTTAATACGTTTTTCCAATAATTTCGGCCTATCAACATCAAAGTGTTTACTTGGTTAACCGTGAAACATGATACTCCTGTTTGTTCCCATATTAAACGTCGGCGGCGTGCTGATTCACGAATTTTTCTTATTTACCACTAATCCTGTAAAAGGACACAACGAACTTCACACTTTTCACAC
Source organism: Ceutorhynchus assimilis (assembly GCA_917834065.1). Taxonomy (NCBI): domain Eukaryota; kingdom Metazoa; phylum Arthropoda; class Insecta; order Coleoptera; family Curculionidae; genus Ceutorhynchus; species Ceutorhynchus assimilis. The sequence goes on from OU892284.1 coordinate 39,108,179, forward strand.
TATGTACACTAGATGGCGCCACCGATAACATCATGATGTCGAAAAATTTAGGATTGGCGCCGCCGATCCAGAGATTTTCCCACGGTATCGAAAAATTTCTCAGGCTCAGATGCCCCCGTTACTACTAACCTGTCTCGAAAAACTCTCTGTCTGTTTAGACAGACCAGGTCTGGGATCACGACAAGTAGAATTCTACTTTCATGACATCAAATTGCTTAGCAACCATCATCATGGCATGCACTGTACGTGATAAACAGGTCGCGGGTGACGTCATGAAAGTAGAATTCTACTTGTCGTGATCCCATAAAAAAGCTGTCTGTGTAGACAGACCTGTCTGGAAAAGCTGTTTCTGGACCTGTATAGCCAGTGTTGCCAGATGAAATAAAAAAATTCGTGAGAATCGAGAAAGGAAAATCGTGAGAAATCGTGCAACTTAAAATTGGTTGTAAGAAAATAATGCACAACAATGTTCTTTTATAGATTTTTGATAAAGTAGACATGACTTTACATCCATAGGAAATAGACATTTTATTATTAAATCTTGTATCTTTGTTTTTTCCGTTTTTTAGCAGGTGTTTGTGAGAGCTGAACCTCATTTTCATTATCCGCAGGATTGCTTATCCTAATAAGGCGTACGTTCGCCAATTCTCGAGTCGGCAGCTGGTCTGCGAGTGACGTCACTATTATGAGTAGCTGATCGTGGCAATGTCACCCGCATGCCTCGGTGGATTGCTTGCGATTCAGGCTGTGCTTGTGAGTTAATTTTTTTGGGAATTTTAAATTCAGAAAAGGCGATTTCATCGTTTATAAATTCGTTTTTTGGACTAGGTTAATGCATTTTCTGCCAACAGTTGGGTCTACAGCTGACGTCAGAAATAGTGGGGTCTCGTGGACACTTTCAGCTCAATAAGCAGTACCATTAGCACAGTATATACAAAAACTCAAAAACAAACAGCAGATAACTCTCGCGCGCATCGCGCATCTCTTCTGCGCATGCCGCCATTCGAGGATACAGCCCAAGGTTCCTAAAGGTAATAGGTTGTCTGGTAAAGGGTAACTTGATGACGCATCCGGGATGCCTTATGAAGAATTGCATTATGTTTAGGCATACAGATGACGCCACAAAAGTTATCAGGCAGCCTACCTCTCTCAAACAACCTTGGATACAGCCTATCAGAACAATGAGATTTAACGCTGATTGTTTTTGTATATGCCGTGCTATTAGGTTTAGTGTTCTTGGGCGCGCATGTACCTACCAGGAGCGGCGTAACATAACTGAATATTGTATAGTGGAATTTTATTTCGATTATTTCCAATTATATTATATTTGATTACTGATTTTTATTACTACAGAGAGAATTCGTAAGAATTGCTACCTCATTCGTGAGATCGTGAAATTCTGACCAAAATCGTGTAATCTTACGAATAATCGTGAGATCTGGCAACACTGTGTATAGCTGTCTACACACTTAATTGTCTCTGCACTTGTATAGTTAGATTGTTTTATAGTCTTTATGAAGTTACTTGGACCAGGCCTAAAAAAGTGGTATGGTCAATATACTGCATCACATATTGAAAAATATAGTAAAATTTATACTGGATTGCTCCAAATTCGGGATTGGCCCGGGTCAAACCTCGAAATTTTAGATCAAAGGCATCGTCGATCTAGTAATTTTCCCACGGTATCGAAAAAGTTCCCAGGCGCTGGATCAATTGCACGAATTTACCACACTCTCCCGCTATGACGTCATCACAGAACCCGACCCATAATTAAATATACGTAGCGATTTCGAAACGACATAGAACATTCATATTCCATATTACAGGAACCTGTAATTTCGAACCCATGTCGATCAATTGCACGAATTCACCAAACTCTCGACAGATGGCGCAATGACGTTTGACAGATGATGTTTGACAAGATAGCACCGGCGCATCCACCTTTGTGTCAAGAATGAAACATTGAGGTTATGATTTTTGTGCTAGAACCCGTGTTGATTATCTACTAGCTGCCTTTATGTTCTGTTTTTCAACTTCTTTGCACCAGACTACAAACTTTTAACTCCCTCTAATAAAATTTCCCGACCCATACTAAAAACAGAAAAAATAATGGAAATTCCTTTTATCGTTATCGCCCTTATTCAGCATTCAGCTAACATTATCGAAAAGATATCATCTATTTCCATTATTTTCCACGATAAAAGAGTTCGTTTTTTTTTTACAACAAAATCGTTAAAAGGATTTTGGCAAAGTCGAATTATATGGTGCTCCAATATGTCGTTATATTAATCATTTTCCATTAATTTCCTCCATATAAACTTTTATTGTAAACTAAGATCCGCTTTTCTATTTATATAAATTTCTTATGGACCAATAAAAATGGCAAAAGATTAACCGCGTGCGGAAAAGTTTATTATATTTTCCTAGCCAAGTCAATTTAGAGAGCCCTTTATTAGCTAATCCGGCCAGAACCATAATTGCTGCACAATATAAGGGACGATAAAGTTTCAGTGCAAGAGATTAAAAATCTATTATGCCACTTAATTAACCTCCTCTCTAGAAATAATTTCATCTAAAATTAAGCCAATATTATTTGACCTTTCTCTGAATTTTTTCTTTATCTTAAATCAACATTAATGTTGCATACCGTAACGCAATCACGCTATAAATAAACAAATTGTGTTTGTTTGTGCCTTTTTAAACAAACCTCGGATGAAATTGTGTTTGTGTAGAGAAATAGAACATAGTGAAAGTAAAATTATTACTTTAATTTATTTTGCGTTGTCCCTTGCCAGAAAGAATTAAGTAGCGGAGATTCTTTTTGATTTAAAGTTGAAATTAATTTGAATAGGTATGCTCGTTACAATAATCAGGAATTTGTAATGAGACAATCATTGGAATGTTGATTATTATTTCTAGAAGAATGGTTCTACTTGATGAATTTTTCAATTTGAAATAGCAAGAAGTTTGTTCTTATTTAATTAAATTTGAATGCAATAGTAAAAGTTGAACATAAGCAATGTCAAAAAATGTATGCTCTTGCCCTTAATCGATTTGTGAAAATTTTACACTTTCTACCTGTAAGCAATGCTTTGTTCCGGTTTCAAGATCATCGTCGAGATGATTCACATATAAATATTTACGTGACAAGAACGCTCTATTCGAAAAGACTGATGTGTTTATTTATTGTATTGTGAATTGGATAAAAACGTTGTGGTCTGTGTCTGTGTTGCAAATTTGGATTAAGTATTTCGAAAAGCTTTGTGAAATGGGGAAAAAAGGCAAAAGGCGGAGTAGTCCTTCTTCCTCTTCCTCTTCGTCGACATCAAGCTCTAAAACTTCTGGGAGTGAGAATAATTATGGGAGATACAGCAGAAAATTCAGGAAAAAATCTCGAACGCAGTCAAAGAAACGTTCTCTGTCACGTCTAAGCGAAGGATACACACCCCCACCTAAAAGAACGGTAAGAAAAAATAGCCTTAAACAAGATAAAGTCAACGAATTATTTATGGACCAGAATAAAAAAATTAGAGACTATACAAAATGGTGCCAAAACTGGTAGATATTGTGAACCTGAGGAATTGTTTAGGGATTATTTATCAGCGCTAGCTTCCACATCAGAACGACCCAAGCAAAACACTTATTTTAACAAATTTGACAGAAAGTCTGTCAAAGGTGACCAACCTTTTGTTAGAGAATACGTCTCTAATGCTGGAAAGCCAAAAGATGACAAAAGTAAGTGTTTTAATTGCGGACAAAAGGGCCATATTGCCAGAAACTGCAGTAAATCGAAAGTTGAATGCACCCTATGCAAAAAATTGGGACATACTTTGACTAATTGTTATCGTAATCGACCTTCCAGTTCAAAGACAGTTTTAGTATACGAAGCATCAAACCAAAACTCGGAAGAATGTTATGAAGTCACGTGTAAAGTAAATGGCACCACCTGCGACAGCCTTTTTGATACAGGTTGTACTGTAGTAACAATACGTGTGACTACAGCTGAAAAGTGTGGAATTACATGAAAACCGTGTAGTGTAAGAATAAGTGGGTATGGTGGTGGAACTTAATTTGCTGTGGGCACTGCAGAGGTAAATATTGAAGTAGACCTCATTAATGTTACCGTTCCTGTTCTTGTCGTTCCCGATGAGTTACAGTATGTTGCGCACAAATTTAACCCTTAAACTGTTTGAATACTAAATTTAAATTAATAAACCACAATAGGCCTAGATACAGTAAGACACCTTTAAGGAATGCGGCCAGCGCAACAAAGTGCTCGCGGCTACTCAGTGGTGTGTTCAATATTAAAAGTTAGCTAAATAGGGTGCCACTGGTTCACAAAATACAATCCGCGGACTTAAACCAGAAAGTCCCTGATCTCCAAAATTCCTATAAACATGTACCTACCCGATGTACCTATTCTTTAAAAAATAACTTTACCTTAGTTTGGTTGAGGTCAGTAGGGGTTAAAATAAGAGTCAAATCTAAAAACAACAATTATTATAAATCTATTTAATAAAATGGGGAATTGCAAAGGCCAATATAAGACAATATGTAAAATACCACCGTATATATATTATTATCAGAAGTAAATGTCAGAATTACCAAAATGTAGTAAGGACCAATGTGGCCTTAATAAAGACACTGCAATAAATTTAAGCTTCACCAATAAAATGTTTGACCACCTTACTCCAATGAGAGTGCAAGAGAACAATTAAAGGATAAAAAGATTAATAAAAATCTTAATCATAATAATTAAAACCTGTGCACGCTTATACCATGATATACCGGGGCGGGTTTGTACAAAAATGTCACCTCAAATATAGTACATTAAAAATTATTGGTACTGTACACCCATTGTAATAATTAAGGCAGTAAAACAACCTTGGAAATATGCCAAGTAAATATAAGAAATACCATTAATAATAATTTAAAATAATAACTAAGAAACATTAATGAATTTACGGGTACATCACCCCTTTTGGTCCTCCCGGCAGTCTAAACACCCATTTCTATAACTGTCTCCTGACAGCCTTACAGCCTGGATAACAGACCCCATCAACATCAACTTCTATTGACTTCCTTTGTTAAAATAAATTACGGTTTCAAGTTCAGCAATTTGGGTACTTTGACACCTCAACTTCGAGACTAGCAAACCGTCAAAGAGGAAAAACCCAATGGTAAAGGTTAAATCCAAACTAAAAACCTGGTTACAATTAGGGCTTCTAGTTGAACAAAACGTGCTCTGTCCTTCACACGACAAACCAACAAAATGGCGTAGACTTCGTTTCCAGGAAATTCTGTGTGGTTGGCTTACAAATACGGGGACTTACGACCAAATCCAAAGCTTTCACCCCAAAACCAATTTAAGCCAGCAACTACTTTGAGTTCCCAGCGTCTTCAAAATCCCACAAAAAGGTGGATGTTCCAAGGAACGTAGCCAGGAAGGACTGCTGGTAAAATCTCCCAAAGAACTTGTTGTTTGCTCAACGTGCGAATTTAAAAGAGAACGATTCTTTTCCAGCGATGTATTAGGTGAGCTCAAGCTGAAAAATGTTCTAGAATTCCAGTTTTTTTTCAAGATGCCCTCTGGTGGCAGATTTCCGGTCTTGACCAGTAAAACGGAACAAACAGCTTGAAACGGAACAACCTAAATCACATTGATGACCAACAAAACTCAGAATTGTTATCAAATTTTCTCTCTCAATACCAATTAACACTAATTAATTTCTTATAGAAGTTATTAATCAACATCTACCCAGTCTCCAGTCTAAAAACTATCAAAATGATCAGTGACTCTTTAGGGATCACAACTACAGTGACTCTATTACCCACCGCGATCAAGGAACGTCGGCAACAGTGCTGCCTGAAACGAATCCACAAGTGTCTTATAACCCCACTATATTTTGAGGAAACTAAACAACCGAAAAATATGAAAAATAGTGGAAAATCGATTTAAAGGGTGCGAAAGTGATTTGTGTTGTTGCAGAATTTTTAATAATGGAAATTACGTGACTCGTAAGTGTTGAAAATTGATATTTATTTGAAAGTAAACAAACCTTTTCACCGACATTTAGGGCCTTTTAGACGACTTTCCTAAGCTAAATAAAATGGATTCCTATCCTAACAGTAGGGCTTTATTATCCTAAAACTGCCCTGTCATCTGAATACACTCATTATTACCTCGAAAAATATACCCTTGTTCAACAACTAGATATTGCTTCGAATCCAAACAAAAAGGTAGAAAACTAGCAAAATTCAATGAGCAACCTATCAATTACTGAAAAATATTAATCCCCAGGTATACAGCTTTATAAATACCCTCACAAATACCTGAATTAATTACCGAATTCATTCGAAATCTTCAGTTACGTTAAGGCAAAATTTGAACGTAACAAGTCAAGTATGTGTCTGTTATGATTGGACAAACTGTCTTAAACCATACCGATGTTGTTGTGGTCATCAAAGACAAACAAATACGACTGTTTGAAGCAGATTTGTTGCCGCTAACAGAAGTAGACCATCTCCCACCCAGTAAAGTGAAAATATGCGTTGATAAAAAGGTGACGATTCCACCGAATCACATAGATCATGTGAGTTTTTATACTGAAAACGACCAGCAACGCGAACTTTTTGTGGATTTTCAACGCCGCCTGGTACCATCCATGGAATATACCATTCCCAGCTGTGTTGTTTCTACTGAGAGAAGTTTTCAATATGTCTGATCGTGACTTGACATTTGAGGCTTCACAGACGATCGCTAGAGGCGAGGTGTGCTATCCGAACAGCTTCTGCACCGAACATGAGGTAAGAATACTTAACATTAACGCTGAAAATTGTCGAAAATTTAACCTAGATGATCTTGATTATGATTTATCTCTAATAGTCCAGGAGGTTGCGTCGAAAACATGCAAGAGTTTTCTGAAGGCTGATATTTTCAAAATAGGTCGTACTTTAGTCATAAAAGGCTAGTGTACAGTCAGCACTTACAGTTCCGGGACAGCTGGAATTGGGACGCGAGCAAAGTTGTTATTTTAAGATGTATCTGTTTCCTCAAATCTCAAAATTAATAGAAATTTTGCACATTATCTGTTTGAAGGTCACAGATAACGTGTGTAAATCGTCAGACGTCTAGGTCGCTGCGGAAAGGGTGTCAGACGCCCTCAAAGTTTTTATTTTATGGCATTTTCTTCGGTCGGTGTCCTGTCAAAATATATTTTTGCAGGTATTTGACAAATATATTTGAAGAAAATGCCATAAAATAAAAACTTTGAGGACGTCTGGCCCCCTTTTTGCAACGAACTAGACGTCTGACGATTTACATACATTATCTGTGACCTTCAAACAGATAATGTGCAAAATATTTATAAATTTTGAGCTTTGAGAAAATAGTTTAGATGCTTCTTAAAATTACAAATTTGCCCGCGTCTTAGGGCCAGCTGTCACGGAACTGTGAGTGCTGACTGTACACTTGCCTTCTAACACTAAAGTACGACCTATTTTGAAAATATCAGCCTTGAGAAAATTCTTGCATGTTTTTGATGCCAGCTCCCCAACTATAAGTGATACTGAAAAACAGGAATTGCTGGTATTACTTTATATCGCCACTGTTTTGCCGAAAAATTAGATGAATTAGGTTGTATCAAAGGAGTGGAAATGAAAATCCGGGTGAACGATGATCGGCCCGTAACATATCGACCTTACCGTCTTTCATTGAGTGAACGACACTTGGTTCGCGACATTGTACAAGATCTTTTGAAAGTTGGTATAATTCAAGAGTCAAATTCCCCTTACGCTAGCCCGATATTGCTGGTTAAAAAGAAAGATGAAACGAGCAGGATGTGTGTGGATTATAGAGCTTTGAATCAGAAAACAATCAAAGATTGCTACCCCCTTCCTAGAACGATTGAAAAACAGCCGCTATTTTACGACACTTGATATGGCAAGAGGATACCATCAAATTCCTATGGAAAAAGAATCCATAGCGAAAACCGCTTTCATTACACCAGATGGGCATTATGAATACTGAAGAATGCCTTTTGGATTAGTTAACGCCCCTTCCGTTTTTCAAAGGACTGTCAATCAGGTGTTGGGATCTCTAAGATTTACTATTGCGCTAGCCTATCTAGATGATTTTTTACTACCTTCCACTGATATTCCATCTGGCTTGGAAGCTCTGGAAACAATTCTTAAATTATTTGAGCATGTGGGTTTAACGTTGCGATTATCAAAGTGTCATTTCTTTAGAAAGTCTATCGAATATTTGGGACACGAAATAAGCGAGGGAGGCGTACGTCCAGCATCGGGGAAAATTTCAGCCGTTAGGAATTTCCCTGTTCCGAAAAATGAACATGAAATACGTCAGTTCTTGGGTTTAGCCAGCTACTTTCGTAAATATGTTAAGAATTTTGCACTTATTGCACGACCACTAACACAGCTCACTAAGAAGAATGTAGAGTTCACTTGGAAATTTCAACTGCATCATGCCTTTAACTGTCTCAAGGATACTCTGTGCACCCGACCCGTACTTGCAATTTACCACCCCAAATATGAGACTGAACTCAGATAGCAAGCTGAAACCAGTTCTTTACTTCAGTAAACAAACGAGCAAAAAGGAACAGCGCTATCACTCTTACGAGCTGGAAACGATGGCTGTGGTACAATCTATGCAACGGTTTCGCGTCTACTTATTATTGTGTATACCTTTTAAAATCGTGACTGACTGCAATGCGATACGATCAACTATGACCAAGAGAGATTTTATTCCCAAAATTGGACGTTGGTGGATGATAACGCAAGAATTTAATTTTACAATAGAATATCGCCCAGGTGTACGAATGGCACATGTAGATGCCCTAAGCCGGAATCCTACAGAGAATTCTAGAGAAGGTAATGACGCCCAGATCCTGACGATAAATATTTCTGAGAGCGATTGGGTTTTAACGGCTCAACTTCAGGACGATCGATGTCGCTATTTGAGTGATGTACTACTCAGATCAAGAAGAATCGTTGATACATAAGGAATACGAACTTCAGAATAACAAAATATACCGGAAAACAAGTCAAGGTCTTCGATGGGTGGTACCGAAGACAGACCGTCATGCGGTGACATCCTTTTGTCATGATCAAGCTGGACAAACAAAACGTTATCCCTAATTGAAAGAAATTATTGGTTCCCACGAATACGCAAATATGTGACTCGCTATATACGCTGTTGCTTAAACTGTTTGTTCAACAAACGCAGTGGGGGACCGCAGGCTGGATTTTCACATCCTATACCGAAAATAGCCGCTCCAATGGACACGATACACATAGACCATTTGGAGCCATTCGTGAAGAGTAAGCAAGGAAACATGTACCTTATAGTTTCCGTTGACGCCTTCACAAAATATGTTTTCATGAAAGCGGTGAAAAGTACTAAAAGTTTGCCTGTAATTACATTCCTTAAAGTAATATTTAATATATTTGGGGTTCCCCGAGGCATTATTTGTGACCGAGGAACAGCTTTTACTAGCCAGGAGTTCAAAAAATACACATCCGGAACGGGAATTAAAACTGTTTACAACGCCACTGCAACGCCAAGAGCAAATGGACAAGTTGAACGGTATAACTGTACGATTTTATCAGCGTTGGCTACGTCGGTAGATGAAGAGGACACTTGGGACCGAAATATCGATAAAATCAAATTTGGAATTAATTCGTCAATTAACAAGACAACAGGGAAAAGTCCTCACGATTTGCTTCTTGGGTATCAGGCCGAAATTGTGTAAAATGTATTTTTTGCAAATTACTATGGCACTCTAGTTGTGTTCAACCTGCTGTTCCATCAGAGCTTCTCAAACTGGATAATTTTGTCTACCGATGTCCTTCTTGCTCTACTAAAAGTGATATTGACCAGGGGGGTCAAGGAAAAATTCTTGATAAGCTTAATAAAATGGACTCAAGGTTGGAAAATATAGGAAAAAACCAGGAAGAGTTCAAAAAATCGTTAGAATATTATGGAAATAAGATAGATGATTTTAATTTGAGAATATCGGAGGTTGAAAATAGGATCAAAGCGATTCCAAAACTTGAAAATTCTGTAAGTACTATTGCATCTGATCTAGAGAAAACAAATAGGGAGATTGAGCTTCTCCAGCAACAAGCACGGAGGAATAACGTTGAAATAAATGGAATCCCGGAAAAATCTGGCGAAAATCTACAATCTGTTTTAGTTAACATCCTGAAGGCCTTAAACATCCCTGAAAATTGCTTTGAAACCTATCATCGGGTTGCCCATATTGATCCAGATAACAAAAATCCACGTTCCATTATTGTTAAAATGATTAGCATCAAGGAAAAAAATGATCTTTTGGCCTCCATAAAAAATAAGCAAGGGCTGAAACTAAATCAGGCTGGGCTCCCAGGAGATGGAAACATTTACATCAATGATCACCTCACGGTAAAAAATAAAGCATTGTTTAAGTCCGTTAGAGACTTTGCAAAACACCGCAAGACACCGTGTTGGACCAAAGATTGCCAAATTTACCTCAAGTATGATGATAAAGTACATAGAATCAATTCTGAGGAAAAATTAAATAAAATACGTAACGGCCAATAATTCTAAAACCATTCTATCTTGATTTAAGTGGATGCAAATGGTAAAAACAATGCAACTTTCAATATACTATCAAAATGCCCGTGGTCTTAGGACCAAGACCCATAGTTTTTACACATCAAGTATCTCATCCAGTGCTGATGTCATATGCATCACAGAATCGTGGTTAAATGAGAGTATTAATAGCTCAGAATTGTTTGATTGTGGGGAATACGATGTTTTTCGTAGAGATCGAAATCCTGTCATGAGTGGCAAGAAAGATGGTGGTGGTGTTATTATTGCAGTGAAAAAAAAGCTATGTGCAATTGAAAAAATCAATTGGTGCTGTGCTGGGATATGCGAGGACTTGTGGGTGTCCATTCCAATGAATGTATCGATATCAATGAATATTTGTTGCACGTATGTACCGCCACATGCAACTGAAAATAACCTGGAAGCTCATCTAAATAATGTAAGTGCTATTACTCGCTCTAATAGTCGAGACTATTTTTTAATTTTGGGTGACTATAACCGTACTAATATTCAGTGGTCCCTAAATGACAATGAACAATACTATTTGCCAAACAACGCATCGGACCGCCATAGTGAAATATTGATTGACTCATTTAATATATTGGGTTTTAATCAGTATAATGGAATTTTTAATCAAAAAGGAAGATTTCTCGATCTTGTTTTTAGCTCTCTTACTAATATCAGGGTGACTAAGTGCTTGTCACCATTTGTAGTGGAGGATTACAATCACACTTCTGTTGATATACTCGTGGATTTGCCATCAAGAAATGAGCTAAAGCATAAGTCAGGCTATCAGAGATATAAATTCCACTATGCTGATTATAACGAAATAATTACTAATATAAATAACATCAATTGGGGGCAATATGTTTCTGAACCTTACCGCGCAAAATTCAGTTGATTTATTTTATGAAAAGATTAATCAAATAATAGCAAATAAGGTTCCCAAAAAACAAGTTATTTCAAGATATCCTTCCTGGTATTCTGCTGACACCAGGTCCTTGATAAAAAATAAATATAAATATCATCAAAAATGGAAAAAAATACCAGAATAATTCTGATTACGCAACTTTTTCCAGATTAAGAAAACAACTAAGATTATCTATAAAAACCGACTACCAAAAATATGTCGAAAATACTGAGGAGAATCTATCAACAAACATCAAGAGTTTTTGGAGTTTTGTCTCCAATAAATCCAAAGCTAAAACACTTCCTACTTCAGTTACATTAAACAATATTACCTACAATACTAATGAAAGTATCTCGCAGGCTTTTTCGACATATTTTTCAAGTGTTTTTGAACCGAGCTCAACCACAGTAAATAATCGAAATAATACTAGTCAAAGTAGCCTTGAAACTATTACAATAAATTCAATATCTGAAAAGCAAATCAACAATCAAATTGACCATATAGATGCGAACAAAGGGGCGGGACCAGATCAAATACCACCTTTTTTCATAAAAAAATGTCAAAATGCAATAATAAAACCGTTACATATAATGTTCAACCTTTGTTTGAAAGAGGGGATCTATCCAACTCAATGGAAACTAGCTCAAATTACGCCAATTCACAAAGGAGGCAATAGAAATGATGTGAGTAATTATCGTCCTATCTCAATTTTGTCAACTTTTGGAAAAATTTTTGAAGGTATTCTGGCTAAAGAATTATTCTTTAGAGTTAAAAATTATATTCCTGAAAACCAGCATGGTTTTTACGAGGGTAGGTCTACGTCTACAAATCTCATTACTTATGTCCAAGACATTTGCACAATTATGTCAGGAGGGGCTCAGGTGGGACTCATTGTATACGGACTTTACTAAAGCGTTCGATAAAATCTCGCACAATATCCTTATTAATAAACTACAAAGTCTTGGTGTGCATGGGTCCTTGCTGGCCCTCACTGTTTCCTATTTAAAAGAAGATCGTTATCAGTTTGTCAGAATCAACAACGTTGACTCACACCCTTGTAAAATAACCTCAGGGATTCCTCAAGGTTCCCACCTTGGACCGCTCTTTTTTTCGCTCATGATCTGTGATGTGTTCAAATGTTTCAAGTTTTCTAAGTTTTCGGCGTTCGCTGATGACTTTAAAATATACAAAGCCATACAAATATCTCGGATTGTCATCAGCTTCAGTCCGACTTAAAGAGATTTTCAAATTATTGTGAGGAAAACGAGCTAAAACTAAATCCTGATAAATGTTATCAAATTACTTTTTCTCGGCTGAAGCAAACTACCAAATTCACGTACAATATAAACAACGCAAATTTGAAAAGAACCTCTTTTGTTAAGGACCTTGGTGTCATTCTGGATTCAAAATTGACATTTGAAAAGCATATTGAAACCATAGTAAACAAATCCTATAGAAATCTAGGATTTATCATGCGAGCAACCAGTAATTTAAATCCTCAAAACCTATTAATTTGCTATATAATGCACTGGTCAGATCTGTTTTGGAATACTCATGTATTGTCTGGAATCCAATGTATCACAAATACATAAATAGAATTGAAACAATCCAAAAAAAGTTTATAAATCATATAGTTTTTAGATTTTATCCAAATATAAAATATTCTACCTACGACCATAAACTTCGATATCTTCAAATATTAAAACTAAGCTCCAGGCGATGTATTTCGTATGTGTTGTTTTTGCATAAAATTTTTACGAACGTAATATCATGTCCCCAATTGTTAAATTTGATTAATTTACATACACCGCCTAGGTCACTGCGATGCTCAGATTTATTTTACTGTAACTTTTATAATACAAATTATGCTGTGAATTCCCCAATATCTCAAATGCAAAAAATGTACAACTCATATTTTAGCCACATTGATATTTATTACCTTAGGATAAGAACCGTAAAAACATTAGCAATCAATGTATTTTTGTGAAAATTGAAATAATCTCACAGGTATTCTATTTTTTCTTATTTATTTGGTTTTTCCTCTATCTATGAAATCACTTTTGTTTTGTTTCTTTTTTTTTTTTTTTAGTTAATAATAATGGGAACATTAGGTTTAGATTTAAGAGCAATGTATACTGCATATACCTCTATCTATTATAGATCCTACATTTTAGTGTACTCTGTAAGTTGTAATGTTTAAGTACATTATGTAGAGTGCAATAAACAAAATAAATAAATAAAATAAATATAAATATTTACGTGACAAGATTTTTTGTAGAAGGGTTGGGTCTTGGAATTAAAGTGCGTTATTATTTATTGAGTTATTATACTAGAATAAGATTTACTGAAATATTCAATTACCTATCTATGATACGATATAAGATTTTAGAAGCTTAAGCTAAGATTCATCACTTGCGAAATAAGATGAGATATCGTAATTCAACAAATTATGTAACAATAATGCCATTGATTTTAATATTTGAATTTTCCAATCAAAATTATTGCAACAATAACAAATTAATTTAGGTGTTGAAACGGGATCGACGATCAGACGTCTAGTAATTATAGGTCGTAAGCCGCAAACACTTCAATTAATAATTATTCTGTCATCAGCAGCCAGGTATCAACTAAACACTTGTTGACCTCAAGTATTTATCGGGGGTCATTTATTTATCAATTTTTTTAGGATGGATTTGACAGCAAAAACAAAATTGAGCCAGTTAACAAAACAATCACAATTATTCGAGCTAAGCTCAACTTTTTTTTCTGTATTTAAGACACTTATCTAGACCCTTTTCGGGGGTTATCTGCCATGGAAGAAATTCCATCAGCTGCTGATGCGTTTAATTTAACCGGCCTCTTTAAAGGTTAGGCCTTTTACGTGTACTGAAACAGGGATCGAGTAATGGGGATTAATTTGTTCCCTCGAGCTTGATTTATTTGGAAAAAATTATCATTTTCATTTGGATACTTCAAGAAACTTTTTACGGCCAATAGTGGTTTAGTGTTTCCAATATGAATTGATGACTAACACAAATCGATTTGTAATATTATCAAGGGAGCTCACTTGACCTAAAAATTATCCGAGAAAAGGGACGATTTTTATCATAATAGACACACTTCTCTTTTCCTTCTAGAAATCCATAATTTTAACATCAGAGAAAAAGAAAATTATATTGTAGCTGGTTTTCTAATGAAACTTGAACTGCGGAATATCTCATTATCAGAATTTAATGTCCCAGTGCTTCCAGCTTTTAATAAAATGCCGTTAAAAGCAAAACTCAAAGACTCGGCCGATCGATATCTATGCAATCTAGTTCGGTTTCGCTTTGACAGGGAAGCGATTTAAAAAAAAAAAAAAACACCGAGTGCATTTAGATTGATGGCTGGTAAAGATCTAATTAATAATACCTATGTCGAAAAATCACTCAAAACGAATTTTCCTCGAAAATTAGAGAATTCGTAGCCCACATCACACTGTATTTTTTCTACTAGGATGAAAATTATTTAGCAAGTCAAAAGTTGAAATATTCAATTTCGGTCCAAACAAACGTATGTTGTTTTTTAATGTAGGTTCGATCAACTTCTAGAAACCAATTTAATTTGCTTTGTTAATGATTCAATTAATATCTTACAAAAGCTACTAAAAGGGGTCTTATTAACCTGCTTCAAAGGTCATCTAGAGACTAATTAGATTAATCAACCCCACGTCAGTTTAATTTCGATACGAGGATTAAATGTTTGGATATTCGAAAATTAATCCAGTGATGTTTCATGGGATAAAATGCATTATTTGCTCGATATTGCATTATTAATCCTGTAATGGAAAATTGTTCATTGTTCGATCCTTATTATTTTAAGGGTAAACTTGGGATTATTTTTCATTTGCAGATTATGACTTCCGAACTAGATTATAAAAGCTTTTGTATACAATTTGGAATAAGGCAACCAAATAAAATTTGTTCGTGAATTATTATTTGTAATGAGATTTTTCAGTTTGAATGATTCTTTCATTAAAAATTCTCGAATCTATTGGAGCTTCAATACAAAATGTCTAAAGGTGTATTCTGTTCAAGTTTTGAATGGTGATATTTAAAAAAAATTTCATGTGGTTGTTTTTCACATAATTAATTCAAAATTTCAGTATAGTGACTTCATTTTATTCATCTTTTTATCCCTAAAATTCCAAAATTTTCCTGTCAGTATTTGAAAAAAACTCCAAAATCTCCGAGGCTACATTTTGCTTAAATTAGGTTTTGAAAGTTGATTTTCTCAATTTTGGTGTTAGAATGACATATTTTCTGTACATTATAGAGGAAGTTAAAAGTTTGTTTATTATATTTAATAATTATTAGTAAAATTTTACTACATTGGATTATTATGAAATATTAGACCTGTTATACTCAAAATTAGTTGATCAACAAATTGAATAATATACGATAATTTGATGATGAATGATATAATTAACAATAATGAAGCTTTTATTATTAAAGTTGTATAGGGATTAAATTAGAGCCAGAAATGCAATTAATGCTATAAATTATTTAATCAATACTACAAGCGATCATTTAAACACAAAATCTCAATATAAAAAAATTGTTTCTGTTACTTACCCCGGAAATTTCTAGTAGAAACTGAAGGAAAATCAAAGTTTCGCCTTTTAAAACAATTTTCCAGACTGATAACTACCTGAAAAAGCAGAAAATTTGAGAAAAAGCAGGATAAAACACTCAATATAGCCGACTGTCAGAAGTGGAAAATCACATCCATCATTACAAGGCCTACTTGACTTAAACCTAGTAAAGTTAGCCACGAGCGGTGTTGCCACATCAAAACTTCCAAAAAAAAAGCATTCAAAATGGGATTTTGCTTGAAATGTAATTAAAATAATCAATAAATGACGATTTTGAAACAATAAGTTCCCCAAAATGAAGCCTCAGAAGCTTGTTTTTCAATAAATTTGTCTCACTTACCCTTAGATCGTAAATTATGGCATTTAAAACTGAAAATTTTGGAAGAAAATGAAAAAATCTCAAAGCCTCGCACTTTGAATCAATTTTCCCGACTGGAAACGACCTGGAAAAGCGGAAAATTCGAAAAAAAAAACTGGATAAAAACACTCAATATGGCCGATTGTCAAAAGTAGCAAATGACATTTATTGCAAGGCCTACTAAACCAAAACCTAGTCAAGTTAGCCACAAGCGGTGTTGCCACATCAAAACTTCAAAAAAAAAAAAACATTCAAAATGGGATTTTGCTTGAAATGTAATTAAATAATCAATAAATGACGATTTTGAAACAATAAGTTCCCCAAAATGAAGCCTCAGAAGCTTGTTTTCCAATAAATTTGTCTCACTTACCCTTTGATCGTGAATTATGGCATTTAAAACTGGAAATTTTTGGCAGAAAATGAAGAAAACTCAAAACCTCGCATTTTTAACTAGTTTTCCCGACTCAAAACGACCTGGAAAACCGGAAAATTTGGGAAAAAATTGGATAAAAACACTCAATATAACCGACTGTCAAAAGTGACAAATGACATTCATTACAAGACCTACTTGACTAAAACCTAATGAAGTTAGCCACAAGCGGTGTTGCCACACAAAACTTTAAAAAAAAATCATTCAAAATGGGATTTTACTTGAAATTCAATTAAATAATCAATTAATGACGATTTTGAAACAATAAGTTCCCCAAATGAGGCCTCAGAAGCTTGTTTTTCAATAGATTTGTCTCACTCACCCTTTGATTATGAATTATGGCACTTAAAACTAGAAATTTTTGGCAGAAAACGACCTGTAAAAGAAGAAAAGTCGAGGAAAAACTGGATAAAAACACTCAATATAGCTGACTGTCAAAAGTAGCAAAATGACATTCAATATAAGGCCTACTTGATTAAAACCTAGTGAAGTTAGCCACAAGCGGTGTTGCCACATCAAAACTTCCAGAAGAAAAGCATTCAAAATGAAATTTTGCTTGAAATTCAATTAAATAATCAATTAATGATATTTTGAAACAATAAGTTCTCTAAATGAGGCCTCAGAAGCTTGTTTGTCAATAAATTTGTCTCACTTACCCTTTGATCGTAAATTATGGTATTTAAAACTGGAAATTTTTGGCAGAAAATGAAGAAAACTCAAAGCCTCGCACTTTTAACCAGTTTTCCCGACTGAAAACGACCTGGAATACCGGAAAATTCGAGAAAAAATTGGATAGAAACACTCAATACAGTCAACTATCAAAAGTGGCAAATGACAATCATTACAAGGCCTACTTGATTAAAACCTAGGGAAGTTAGCCACAAGCGGTGTTGCCACATCGAAACTTCCAAAAAAAAAAAACATTCAAAATGGAATTTTGCTTGAAATGTAATTAAATAATCAATAAATGATGATTTTGAAACAGTAAGTTCCCCAAAATGAAGCCTCAGAAGCTTGTTTTTCAATAAATTT
The DNA here is from genome assembly GCA_917834065.1 of Ceutorhynchus assimilis. Classification (NCBI taxonomy): domain Eukaryota; kingdom Metazoa; phylum Arthropoda; class Insecta; order Coleoptera; family Curculionidae; genus Ceutorhynchus; species Ceutorhynchus assimilis. The sequence continues at coordinate 39,126,151 of OU892284.1, forward strand.
GTCTCACTTACCCTTTGATCGTAAATTATGGCATTTAAAACTGGAAATTTTTAGCAGAAAATGATGAAAACTCAAAGCCTCGAACTTTAAACCAGTTTTCCCGACTGAAAACGACCTGGAAAAGCGGAAAATTTGAGAAAAAAACTGGATAAAAACACTCAATATAGCCGACTGTCAAAAGTTACATTCATTACAAAGCCTACTTGTCTGAAACCTAGTGAAGTTAGCGACAAGCGGTGTTGCCACATTGAAACTTCTAAAAAAAAAAAACAATAAAAATGAGATTTTGCTTGAAATTTAATTAAATAATCAATTAATGACGATTTTGAAACAATAAATTCCCTAAAATGAGGCCTCAGAAGCTTGTTTTTCAATAAATTTGTCTCACTTACCCTTTGATCGTAAATTATGGCATTTAAAACTGGAAATTTTTAGCAGAAAATGATGAAAACTCAAAGCCTCGCATTTTTAACTAGTTTCCCGACTAAAAACGTACCTGGAAAAACCGAAAATTCGAGAAAAAATTGGATAGAATCACTCAATACAGCCAATTGAAATACTGGATAATTCCACAATTTTGAAAAAAAAAAACTTGCTTCCTATATTTCTTCACATATTAATTAATTGTGAATTGCTCACATTTAAGATATTTTTGTCCATACTAGACATAATAGGTAGGTCAGATTTAACGGCACTGGCGAAAATATTGAAAAATCAAAAATTAAAAACACAAAACAAGTCAAACACCTATACCTAACCTGAAATCGAATTTGAAATAACATTTTTCTAACCGTCCGTTTTCAAGTGGCATTTTCAGTGATGTCATCACTTGACATACCGCCCCTAACCGTTTTGTAACCAGGTTAGTTTAAACCGGAGCGACGTGAAAAGGTGTCATGGGTTTCGTAGAACAACTACATGAAAATCGCGATCGGCACACTCTATTAGTCTTGAAACTCACCGTGGCCCCACGTTGGGCGCCAATTTGTAAGATATTTCTTAGGAAAGTTGAGTACACGGGAAGAATTAAACTAGAACCGATAGAGAAAACTCATTACTGTATATTGGTTTTGCATTAACAAAGAAAACGAAATGAAATTTGCGTTATTTTTCTTTTTCTTCATTTCATTCTTTCAAGCATATGCTCAGCACTGCAGCCTTATTAATAAGATTTTTTGTGTATCCTTGCACATGCCCTACTCCTCCTCATTCATTCTACAAGTTGGACACTCGACCGACGTTTCACCGATGCGCCTTGAGTGGCGAAAACCGACCTAGAACTCGGCTATATCGGTCGCCACGACGGCAACCCGGCTCCACATTGCTTGGCCGCAGATAGCTTGTTTTCACCGCTCGACTACGACCCAATGGGCCGAGTCACACAATAGTCACTGTACCAGTCTTGAAACTCACCTTGGCCCCACGTTGGGCGCCAATTTGTAAGATAATTCTTTATTTCTTAGGGAAGTTGAGTACACGGGAAAAATTAAACGAGAACCGATAGAGAAAACTGATTACTGTTGACAAAGAAAACGAAATAAAATTGACGTTATTCCACTATCAGCGTTGACATTTCGTAGTTGACAGGCCTCGTAGCAGGTTGACATAATACAGGGGAGCGTTCGCCATGTCGTAGCCAACCGGTGGCTCGGGGATAAGGGAATTTTGTTGCAAGCTGAAAGGACCCCGCATTAATCTTATGGAATTGGAAATTAGGCTAGTTTTCGAGTTATTGGGCCTTTTTTTTTGGTTTTTTGGGTCTCGCTCGGAAACGGCGTGTATTGTCAATAGGTTTGTTCGCACTTCGCAAAGAAATCACAAGCAAGTCAGAGCGAATTTGATTGGGTGAAAACAGTCGCAAAACTAGTTTCAATCACTAAAATACACTCTGACTGGTTTGTAACTTCTGCGCGAACAGACCTAACAATACGTAATACAAACTTCAACAAAATCTAAAATGCAAACAGCTCCAACATAAATGATAACATATTGGCGTAAGCACCCGCTTATTGAAACACGCCTAAAGAAGTTTTCACTTCATAAACTGATCAGCCTCGAGTTTCAGAACACGTCAAAACATTTTGACGTTTATTGCTTCCAAGCGCGACCCAAAAAACCAAAAAAAAAGGCCCAATATCTTGAAAACTAGCGATGGTAGCACTTTTGCGCAATGATTGCTTTTGATCAGAAGCTCAAAAACTATCATATGTCAAAGTTGCAGAAAATTTAGCCTTGACCTAATTTCCATAAGATTAGTGCAGGGTCCTTTTCAGCGATTCTAATCCGAGTAGAGGACTACAATTCCTGAAAACTTTAATTCAATTAATTAGACTTATAGTTTCAGAAATAAAATCGCGCTAAGCAATTTGGGGTATATTTACTCACGAAGTACTAAACGCGTCACAGTTGTTTACAATGAGTTTTGTCGAACAACTACACGAAAATCGCGATCGGTACACAATAGTCACTCTACTAGTCTTGAAACTCACCGTGGCCCCACGTTGGGCGCCAATTTATAAGATAATTCTTAATTTCTTAGGGAAGTTGAGTTCGCAGGAAGAATTAAACGAGAACCGATAGAGAAAACTTATTACTGTATATTGTTCTTGTACTGTATATAGGTACCTACCTTATGATTTGGATCTTTGAGAATTTTAAAGATCCATAACTTTTTCTCTATTATAGATAGAAAATTGCGGCCTCAAATCTCAGAATAATTCGCTGTATGGGGTTTGTGGTATGATCCCAAACCTCCTCATAAAAAACTTGAATCTTCACAATTTTTCAATTTCGGCTCATTTGGATCTGATTTGGACGACTTAATATTAGATTGATATTAAGTTTACTTGAAACCTTGATTTTTTTCACAATTTCAGTCAAATCAGGCAACAAACGTAAACAATATCGCATAAAAACTTATCTTACCTACATATTTATACAGTCATTTGTAAATATTATTAGAAAATTATGCATGGCAATTAGCATCCTTTCTATATGACGAATCAAGGTATAAACAGTACATTGCTGCGTTTGAATGAACGAGGCACTGTTTCCATAATCCACAAAATACTCGAATCTATCATAAAGAACCCAAAAAATAAAAACGTTCCCCTCTTGTTGAAACTGAAGTGAAAAGTGAAAACATTTTCTCGTAAATCTGAGCGAGAGTTTGCCTTTCTGTTTTTTTTTTTTTTTTTGTCGCGACTTAATCAAAAATTTCATGTTACAAGGAAAATAAAAAGATGGTTTATGAATAAATAATTTTTTGAGTACAATTTTTCTATGTCGGTTGGCACAAAATCCATTTTTGGCTCCGCGTTGTACAATGCACAGGTATTGTATTAGACGGGCAAATATTTAAATAACTTTGAAACAATAAACATCTCTGATAAAGCGGGATTTTGCACGAACATACAATAATTTTTGTGGTACTTAGTTGAGTGTTGTTATCGCGACGTTATTATTTCTTTATATCGGGGGATTTTATTTTTGTAAACTATAGGAATTATTATTTTTGTAAGTATAGAATTCTTTGGAATTAGTTTTTCGTTCCAGTTATGGACTTTTTGTCTAATCAAAATACAACAAAACTTCGTTTTTTAATTAAGGCAATATTTATTATTTTTGATGGAATGAATTCCGTTAAATTATAAATTCCTTGCCTTAAGAGATTCATTGCAAAAATTGTTCTGATTCTATTAAGAGAATTTCAATTAGATTGTCTTTTGTACAAAAAAAAAATATTCATTAGTATTTGGTGAAATGGGATTGGGAATTTTATATCCAAATGCTTTTTCGTTGTAAAGCTGGATTTTGCATTATCAAAGATTTTTTTGAATGTACTCAAAGTTTTATATTTTTTGCCTTTCTATGAAGATTTGATTTGAAAAGACTTTTCCATATTTTTCCTAATAAAGCAACGTGTAATTTCCCTTTTATTTTATTTTTAGTGTCTCCAATTTCCCATTAGTAATCCATACTTTTTCTTTACTGATCTTACAAAGTCTTGGGGTGCACCATTTTTAAGTAATCTTCAACGTCAATTTACATCCTGCCATTTTTTAGATATCGATGTTTTTGATGTCATATGGGAGTTCTAAGTTTCTTAAATGTTTTTTCCTAAATTTCGAATAAAATTCAACTTTGAGGCTCAATTGCTCAAAAAGTATTTGAGCTATCAAACTCATATTAGCACATATTTATAGAGAATTAAATGCTCTTTTTGATAGTGTTCTTTCCTACCTGGAAATTGAGCTTTGAATTAAGCATTATTTTTGAGCGTTGCATTTTGGCGCCCAACGTGGGGCCAGGTTTTCTAAGGATGCAGTTTCCGTTAGCGATCGCCAAAAGGTTTTTATTACGAATTGCCCTATAAATAGCACGCAGGTTATTGGCTTATTGAATTGTTGTGTGATTTCTTCTGGACACTGGTTCATGAATCGAGGATGTTTTTTCTTTTGGGCTTAGCTCCTATCAGTGTTTTCCCAATTTAGATATTTCCCTGTATACAGACTGACTTATAGAATTTGTGTAGCTTGAGGGTCTCCTATTGTTTTAGTGAACAAGAAAAACACGGATAGGATGAGGTTCTGTGTTGACTATAGGAAATTTAACTTAAATACACAACAAGACTCGTATCCCCTACCCCTAGTGTCAGAAACTCTCGATAAACTGAAACAAGCAACATATCTATCCAGTTTAGACATCAAAAGTGCCTACTGGCAGGTTTCAATGGAGGAAAAGTCCAAACCACTAACCGCGTTCATTTGCCATAAAGGATTGTTTCAGTTTCGGCGGATGCCTTTTGGGTTGCATAATGCCCCAGCGACGTGGCAAAGACTGATTGACAGCGTATTAACGGCAGAAAACTACAAAGGTATCCCTATACTTTAAAATTTTGGACGCAATATGTGTCTGTCTGGAAAGGATTATGATAATCCGGAATTATTGAGTGAGGAAGACGGTACCCAAACATCAGAAGTTTCTAGAAGTGATGCATTTAGGAAATTATTTAGTGATGTAAAGAGACGGTTGGAAATGGCTGGTGAACAGGGCGTCGTTAGGTATAACCTACGTAAAAGAAGTGCGGATTTTTCTGTCGGTGATAGTGTCTGGCGGAGTCCTGTCAGATGCCTCTAAGCATTTTAGCAGTAAACTAGCACCGAAGTATGTCAGACCTTTTATTGTCCATAAACGAATTTCACTTTGAACTTATGAGCTCAAGGATAAGAATGGTGTACTCCAGGGAACTTGACATTTGAAAGATCTGTTTCGATTTTGAAAAACTTTGAAAGGGCATAACTTTTTTTCTATTATAGATAAAAAGCTGAAATTTTTCACTGAATCTTATCTCAAAAAGGGACTACAATCCCTGAAAATTTCAGCTCATTTGCACTTATAGTTCCTGAGATAAAATCGTGTTAAGCAATTTGGGGGATCAATTTTTCAATTTTTCTGAGTGCCTTTTTTCATAGATTTTGGCTTCAAGTCTGAGAATAATTTAGTGTATGGAGTTTGAGGAATGTTAATTGACCATTAGGATACAAAATCTCAACAAAAAAAAAAACCTTATGATTTAGATTTGGAAAACTTTGGAAGGGCTTAAGCAATTTGGGGTGATTTATTATCAATTTCATATTTAGTCTTATAGAAAAAAATGTTCATTTTTAAAAATCTTTTAACTTTATAGTTTTTCGTTCAATTGATTTGAATTTTTAGTATGTTTTGCCGATAAGCCTCAAAAATATTTCCTCAAAATTTCATATTTGTGCCTCAAGTCGTTTTTGAGTAAATGGTCAAAATGTGGGTGGCATGTCATATTCAGTCTTATAGAAGAAAATGTGTATTTTTCAAAAATCTTGTAACTTTGCAATTTTTTATTAAATTGATTTGAATTTTTAGTATGTTTTACCTCTAAGCCTTAAAAATATTCCTTCAAAATCTCATATTTGTACCTTAAGTAGTTTTTGAGTTAATGGTCAAAATATGGAGGCATGTCATATTCAGCCTCATAGAAGAAAATATTTATTTTTAAAAATCTTCTAACTTTGCAATTTTTTGTTCAATTAATTTGAATTTTAAGTATTATGTTTTGCCTCTAAGCCTCGAAAATATTCCCTCAAAATTTCATATTTGTGCCCCAAGTTAGTTTTTGAGTAAATGGTCAATATGTGGAAGCATTTCAGATTTAGCCTTATGGAAGAAAATGTTCATTTTTAAAAATCTTGTAACTTTGTCATTTTTGGTTCAATTCATTTGAATGTTTAGCATGTTTTGCCTCTAAGCCTCAAAAATATTCCCCTGAAAATTTCAAATTTATGCCCCAAATAGTTTTTGAGTAAATAAATCCCAAAATTCTTATAAAATCCCAATTGAAATCTCAGAATTCCAACTGAAACCCTTCTGAAACTTCGAAATTCCAATCGAAATACTTCTGAAATCCCAAATAGATTTATCGGAATCCTCAAAATCTTTAGTGGTACAGTGTTCGAAGTTGAATATCTGAAACATTTCGAAATCCTTTGAAAAATCCAAAAATCCATTTAAAATCGCAAACAACGAAATCCTATCCGAAATTCTTATGAAATCCCAATTGAAATCCTAACTGGAAATTCGAAATTCCAATCAAAATCTTTTCTGAAATCCTAAGATTCCAACCAAAACCCTTCTGAAATCTCGAAATTCTAACTGAAATCCAATAGATTATCGAAATTCTTAGTGGTACGGCGTTTAAAGTCGAATATCCGAAATCTTTTGAAATCCTATGGAAAATCCCAAAATTCATTAGAAATCGCGAACAGCGATATTCTATTTGAAATCTTTCTGAAACCCCAGAATCCCAAGAAATTCCAACCAAATCCTTTTGAAATCCCAATAGATTTATCGAAATCCTTAGTGGTACAAGGTTGAAAGTCGAATATCCGAAATATTTCGAAATCCTTTGGAAATCCCAAAATCCATTTCAAAATCGCAACAACGAAATCTAATCCGAAATTTTTATGAAATCCCAATTGAAATCCTAACTGAAATTCGAAATTCCAATCAAAATCTTTGTGAAATCCTGAGATTCCAACCAAAACCCTTCTGAAATCTCAGGAATTCCAACGATGAAACCCTTCTGAACTTCGAAATTCCAATCGAAATACTTCTGAAATCCCAATAGATTTATCGGAATCCTCAAAATCTTTAGTGGTACAGTGTTCGAAGTTGAATATCTGAAACATTTCGAAATCCTTTGGAAACCCAAAAATCCATTTAAAATCGCAAACAACGAAATCCTATCCGAAATTCTTATGAAAATCCCAATTGAAATCCTAACTGAAATTCGAAATTCCAATCAAAATCTTTCTGAAATCCTAAGATTCCAACCAAAACCCTTCTGAAATCTCGAAATTCTAACTGAAATCCCAATAGATTATCGAAATTCTTAGTGGTACGGCGTTTAAAGTCGAATATCCGAAATCTTTTGAAATCCTATAGAAATCCCAAGATTCATTAGAAATCGCGAACAGCGATATTCTATTTGAAATCTTTCTAAAATCCCAGAATCCCAAGAAAGTCCAACCAAAATCCTTTTGAAATTCCAATAGATTTATCGAAAATCCTTAGTGGTACAAGGTTGAAAGTCGAATATCCGAAATATTTCGAATTCCTTTGGAAATCCCAAAATCCATTTAAAATTGCAAACAACGAAATCCTATCCGAAATTCTTATGAAATCCCAATTGAAATCCTAACTGAAATTCGAAATCCCAATCAAAATCTTTCTGAAAATCCTGTTATTCCAACCAAAACCCTTCTGAAATCTCGAAAATTCTAACTGAAATCCCAATAGATTATCGCAATCCTTAGTGGTACGGCGTTTAAAGTCGAAATATCCGAAATCTTTTGCAATCCTATGGAAATCCCAAAATTCATTAGAAATCGCGAACAGCGATATTCTATTTGAAATCTTTCTAAAATCCCAGAATCCCAAGAAAGTCCAACCAAAATCCTTTTGAAATTCCAATAGATTTATCGAAATCCTTAGTGGTACAAGGTTGAAAGTCGAATATTCGAAATATTTCGAAATCCTTTGGAAATCCCAAAATCCATTTAAAATCGCAAACAACGAAATCCTATCCGAAATTCTTATGAAATCCCAATTGAAATCCTAACTGAAATTCGAAATCCCAATCAAAATCTTTCTGAAATCCTGAGATTCCAACCAAAACCCTTCTGAAATCTCGAAATTCTAACTGAAATCCCAATAGATTATCGCAATCCTTAGTGGTACGGCGTTTAAAGTCGAATATCCGAAATCTTTTGCAATCCTATGGAAATCCCAAAATTCATTAGAAATCGCGAACAGCGATATTCTATTTGAAATCTTTCTAAAATCCCAGAATCCCAAGAAAGTCCAACCAAAATCCTTTTGAAATTCCAATAGATTTATCGAAATCCTTAGTGGTACAAGGTTGAAAGTCGAATATCCGAAATATTTCGAAATCCTTTGGAAATCCCAAAATCCATTTAAAATTGCAAACAACGAAATCCTATCCGAAATTCTTATGAAATCCCAATTGAAATCCTAACTGAAATTCGAAATCCCAATCAAAATCTTTCTGAAATCCTGTTATTCCAACCAAAACCCTTCTGAAATCTCGAAATTCTAACTGAAATCCCAATAGATTATCGCAATCCTTAGTGGTACGGCGTTTAAAGTCGAATATCCGAAATCTTTTGCAATCCTATGGAAATCCCAAAATTCATTAGAAATCGCGAACAGCGATATTCTATTTGAAATCTTTCTAAAATCCCAGAATCCCAAGAAAGTCCAACCAAAATCCTTTTGAAATTCCAATAGATTTATCGAAATCCTTAGTGGTACAAGGTTGAAAGTCGAATATTCGAAATATTTCGAAATCCTTTGGAAATCCCAAAATCCATTTAAAATCGCAAACAACGAAATCCTATCCGAAATTCTTATGAAATCCCAATTGAAATCCTAACTGAAATTCGAAATCCCAATCAAAATCTTTCTGAAATCCTGAGATTCCAACCAAAACCCTTCTGAAATCTCGAAATTCTAACTGAAATCCCAATAGATTATCGCAATCCTTAGTGGTACGGCGTTTAAAGTCGAATATCCGAAATCTTTTGAAATCCTATGGAAATCCCAAAATTCATTAGAAATCGCGAACAGCGATATTCTATTTGAAATCTTTCTAAAATCCCAGAATCCCAAGAAAGTCCAACCAAAATCCTTTTGAAATTCCAATAGATTTATCGAAATCCTTAGTGGTACAAGGTTGAAAGTCGAATATCCGAAATATTTCGAAATCCTTTGGAAATCCAAAAATCCATTTAAAATCGCAAACAACGAAATCCTATCCGAAATTCTTATGAAATCCCAATTGAAATCCTAACAGAAATTCGAAATTCCAATCAAAATCTTTCTGAAATCCTGAGATTCCAACCAAAACCCTTCTGAAATCTCGAAATTCTAACTGAAATCCCAATAGATTATCGCAATCCTTAGTGGTACGGCGTTTTAAAGTCGAATATCCGAAATCTTTTGAAATCCTATGGAAATCCCAAAATTCATTAGAAATCGCGAACAGCGATATTCTATTTGAAATCTTTCTGAAATCCCAGAATTCCAAGAAATTCCAACCAAAATCCTTTTGAAATCCCAATAGATTTATTGAAATTCTTAGTAATACAAGGTTAAAAGTCGAATATCCGAAATATTTCGAAATCCTTTGGAAATCCCAAAATCCATTTAAAATCGCAAACAACGAAGTCCTATCCGAAATTCTTATGAAATCCCAATTGAAATCTTAACTGAAATTCGAAATTCCAATCAAAATCTTTCTGAAATCCTGAGATTCCAACCAAAACCCTTCTGAAATCTCGAAATTCTAACTGAAATCCCAATAGATTATCGAAATTCTTAGTGGTACGGCGTTTAAAGTCGGATATCCGAAATCTTTTGAAATCCTATGGAAATCCCAAAATTCATTAGAAATCGCGAACAGCGATATTCTATTTGATATCTTTCTGAAACCCCAGAATCCCAAGAAATTCCAACCAAAATCCTTTTGAAATCCCAATAGATTTATCGAAATCCTTAGTGGTACAAGGTTGAAAGTCGAATATCCGAAATATTTCGAAATCCTTTGGAAATCCCAAAATCCATTTAAAATCGCAAACAACGAAGTTCTATCCGAAATTCTTATGAAATCCCAATTGAAATCTTAACTGAAATTCGAAATTCCAATCAAAATCTTTCTGAAATCCTGAGATTCCAACCAAAACCCTTCTGAAATCTCGAAATTCTAACTGAAATCCCAATAGATTATCGCAATCCTTAGTGGTACGGCGTTTAAAGTCGAATATCCGAAATCTTTTGAAATCCTATGGAAATCCCAAAATTCATTAGAAATCGCGAACAGCGATATTCTATTTGATATCTTTCTGAAATCCCAGAATCCCAAGAAATTCCAACCAAAATCCTTTTGAAATCCCAATAGATTTATCGAAATCCTTAGTGGTACAAGGTTGAAAGTCGAATATCCGAAATATTTCGAAATCCTTTGGAAATCCCAAAATCCATTTAAAATCGCAAACAACGAAGTCCTATCCGAAACTCTTATGAAATCCCAATTGAAATCCTAACTGAAATTCGAAATTCCAATCAAAATCTTTCTGAAATCCTGAGATTCCAACCAAAACCCTTCTGAAATCTCGAAATTCTAACTGAAATCCCAATAGATTATCGCAATCCTTAGTGGTACGGCGTTTAAAGTCGAATATCCGAAATCTTTTGAAATCCTATGGAAATCCCAAAATTCATTAGAAATCGCGAACAGCGATATTCTATTTGAAATCTTTCTGAAATCCCAGAATTCCAAGAAATTCCAACCAAAATCCTTTTGAAATCCCAATAGATTTATTGAAATTCTTAGTAATACAAGGTTAAAAGTCGAATATCCGAAATATTTCGAAATCCTTTGGAAATCCCAAAATCCATTTAAAATCGCAAACAACGAAGTCCTATCCGAAATTCTTATGAAATCCCAATTGAAATCTTAACTGAAATTCGAAATTCCAATCAAAATCTTTCTGAAATCCTGAGATTCCAACCAAAACCCTTCTGAAATCTCGAAATTCTAACTGAAATCCCAATAGATTATCGAAATTCTTAGTGGTACGGCGTTTAAAGTCGGATATCCGAAATCTTTTGAAATCCTATGGAAATCCCAAAATTCATTAGAAATCGCGAACAGCGATATTCTATTTGATATCTTTCTGAAACCCCAGAATCCCAAGAAATTCCAACCAAAATCCTTTTGAAATCCCAATAGATTTATCGAAATCCTTAGTGGTACAAGGTTGAAAGTCGAATATCCGAAATATTTCGAAATCCTTTGGAAATCCCAAAATCCATTTAAAATCGCAAACAACGAAATCCTATCCGAAATTCTTATGAAATCCCAATTGAAATCCTAACTGAAATTCGAAATCCCAATCAAAATCTTTCTGAAATCCTGAGATTCCAACCAAAACCCTTCTGAAATCTCGAAATTCTAACTGAAATCCCAATAGATTATCGCAATCCTTAGTGGTACGGCGTTTAAAGTCGAATATCCGAAATCTTTTGAAATCCTATGGAAATCCCAAAATTCATTAGAAATCGCGAACAGCGATATTCTATTTGAAATCTTTCTGAAACCCCAGAATCCCAAGAAATTCCAACCAAAATCCTTTTGAAATCCCAATAGATTTATCGAAATCCTTAGTGGTACAAGGTTGAAAGTCGAATATCCGAAATATTTCGAAATCCTTTGGAAATCCCAAAATCCATTTAAAATCGCAAACAACGAAATCCTATCCGAAATTCTTATGAAATCCCAATTGAAATCCTAACTGAAATTCGAAATTCCAATCAAAATCTTTCTGAAATCCTGAGATTCCAACCAAAACCCTTCTGAAATCTCGAAATTCTAACTGAAATCCCAATAGATTATCGAAATTCTTAGTGGTACGGCGTTTAAAGTCGAATATCCGAAATCTTTTGAAATCCTATGGAATTCCCAAAATTCATTAGAAATCGCGAACAGCGATATTCTATTTGAAATCTTTCTGAAACCCCAGAATCCCAAGAAATTCCAACCAAAATCCTTTTGAAATCCCAATAGATTTATCGAAATCCTTAGTGGTACAAGGTTGAAAGTCGAATATCCGAAATATTTCGAAATCCTTTGGAAATCCCAAAATCCATTTAAAATCGCAAACAACGAAATCCTATCCGAAATTCTTATGAAATCCCAATTGAAATCCTAACTGAAATTCGAAATCCCAATCAAAATCTTTCTGAAATCCTGAGATTCCAACCAAAACCCTTCTGAAATCCCGAAATTCTAACTAAAATCCGAATAGATTATCGATATCCTTAGTGGTATTACGTTTAAAGTCGAATATCTGAAATCTTTTGAAATCCTATGGAAATCCCAAAATTCATTAGAAATCGCGAACAGCGATATTCTATTTGAAATCTTTCTGAAACCTCAGAATCCCAAGAAATTCCAACCAAAATCCTTTTGAAATCCCAATAGATTTATCGAAATCCTTAGTGGTACAAGGTTGAAAGTCGAATATCCGAAATATTTCGAAATCCTTTGGAAATCCCAAAATCCATTCAAAATCGCAAACAACGAAATTTAATCCGAAATTTTTATGAAATCCCAATTGAAATCCTAACTGAAATTCGAAATCCCAATCAAAATCTTTCTGAAATCCTGAGATTCCAACCAAAACCCTTCTGAAATCTCGAAATTCTAACTGAAATCCCAATAGATTATCGCAATCCTTAGTGGTACGGCGTTTAAAGTCGAATATCCGAAATCTTTTGAAATCCTATGGAAATCCCAAAATTCATTAGAAATCGCGAACAGCGATATTCTATTTGAAATCTTTCTGAAATCCCAGAATCCCGACTGAAATTTCAACCAAAATAATCCTTTTCAAATCCCAATAGATTTATCGAAATCCTTAGTGGTACAAGGTTGAAAGTCGAATATCCGAAATATTTCGAAATCCTTTGGAAATTCCAAAATCCATTTGAAATCGCGAAATTCTATCCGAAATTCTTGTGAAATCCCAATTGAAATCCCAGCAACTCAAACCCTTCTGAAATTCCTCCAACCAAAATCCTTCTGAAATTCCGAAATCCCAATAGATTATCGAAATCCTCTGACTGAAGAAAAACTTTTAAATGTAACTTTTCTGTATATTTTTTTAATTAAATGATCTCCTTTGCCCTATAGGTACTTACTTTTATCAGTGTTGCCAGATGAAATAAAAAAATTTCGTGAGAATCGATAAAGAAAAATCGTAAGAAATCGTGAGACCTAAAATTGCTTGTAAAAAAATAATGCACAATGTTCTTCTATAGATTTTTGATAGAGTAGACAACATGATTTTACATCCATAAGATATTGAAATTTTATTATTAAATCTTGTATCCTTGTTTTTTCCGCTTTTTAGCAGGTGTTTCTGAGAGCTGAACCTCGTTTTCATTATCCGCAGGATTGCTTATCCTAAAAAATCGTACGTTCGCCAATTCTCAAGTCGGCAGCTGGTCTGCGAGTGACGTCACTACTATCAGCAACTGATAGTAGTAACGTCACCCGCAGACCTCGATGGATGGCTTGCGATTCAGGCTGTGCTTGTGGAGTTAATATTATTGGGAGTTTTAAATTAGGAAAAGGCGATTTCAACGTTTATGAATTCGTTTTTTTGGACTCGGATAATGCATTTTCTGCCAAGAGTTGAGGTCTGCAGCTGACGTCACAAATAGTGGGGTCTCGTGGACTTCGCAGACACTTTCAGCTCAATAAGCAGTCCAATTAGCACAGGATATACAAAAACAAACAGCAGGTTAACTCTCACGCGCATCTCTTCTGCGCACGCCGCCATTCGAGGATACAGCCTATCTTTAAATGGCAAAACAATGAGATTTAACGCCCATCTCATTTGCGCACGCCGCCATTTTGGGATGTAAAGCTCAAGTTAGCCTGCTGATTGTTTTTGTATATGCCGTGATATTAGGTAAAGTGTTCTTGAGCGCGCATGTACCAGGAGCGGCGTAACATAACTAAATATTGTATAGTAGATTTTTATTTCGATTATTTCCGATTACATTATATTTGATTACTGATTTGTATTACTTCAGAGAGAATTCGTGAGATTTGCTACCTCATTCGTGAGATCGTGAAATTCTGACTAAAATCGTGTAATCTTACGAATAATCGTGAGATCTGGCAACACTGACTTTTATAAGTAAATCTATAAGGAATATACATGGAAAAAGCTTCTGCTTACTTACTTGCTTCAAGGTTTTAATATTTTAACTTTTACACTGATACATTTCCTTACTTTGGTGGAAGGTAACTTGGCCCATAGTGCCTTTTTCCATAGATTTCGCCTTCAAATCTCAGAATAATTTAGTGTATGGAGTTTGAGGAATGTTAATTGACTATTAGGACACAAAATGTCAACAATTTTTTTTTGGAAATTTCATCGTTTTAGTAAGAAGGTAGCCTTATGATTTAGATTTTGGAAAATTTTGAAAGGGCATAACTTTTTTTCTATTATAGATAGAAAGCTGAAATTTTCACTGAATCTTATCTCAATAAAGGGACTACAATCCCTGAATATTGTCATGATTTTTCAAAAAAATCAGAATCAAAAAATGTTGTTATTCTTTGATAAATTTCAATAGACCATTCAATCAACTTTCCATCAAACAAATAAATAAATATAAATTATGAAATATTGTAAAAATAGTCTTTTCACAAAAGAGAAACTGCCCCTCCAATTATTAATAACTTCTATACCTGAAGTCCTGAAAATATTGAAATAATTGCATCGAAATGCTTGGAAAATTTTTATTGAGATTGCTTTTCCTTTTGAAAAAGTGGAAAATACTTGTATGTATAAGTGAATACAGTTTCATTCAATAAAGTTACTTTTCCAAGACATCATTAGGTACATCCAAGATTGAATAATTGGATATGACTCAATAACGTGAATAGAATAGGGTAATGATTATCAACAAAAAATAATCCAAGTAGGTACTTATACACCACAAAATGTGACATATTAATTAAATTTTATCTCGTATGGCATTGTTCCATAAAGTTAACCAAGCTAGCGCAAATAACTCCTATTTGTTTTGCTCAAATAAACACTGGTAATAAAAATTTTAATAAAAGCATATATATAAATAATAATCAAATTTTCAAGCATTTTTCTTTTGTATCGTATATAAGGCTTCCTATTGAATTGCATGCTACATTTTTCAATTATTACAAACTGGTTATAAGCAAATACACATAAACAATCAGAGATTTAAATAAATTACGCCACCTTTGACAATTACAATTTTATTTAAATTTTAACACGTTTATGTCTGTTACAGATTGTCGCTGTACATTTCACCACCGTTCCAGCAGGACGAAATTTGAAAATGTGCAAAACGCCGTGGACATTTCCGGACAACAAAATCCATTTTACGAACAAACAATTTCTGTACGAAGTTTATTACATCATGCGAAGCGGGTGTGCGTTTTTAATGTAAAACAATAGTGCGTAAAAAACTATATTATAAAGTGTACGAATAATGAGTTCGAATTGGTTCGGTCAAAATTGGCAACAGGATCAAGGACCAATGGACCACGACGTTTCGCATCCTTCCAATTTTATGGGAATTGTTCCTATAGGAAATAATAGTGATAGTGGAGATGATATTTCTTATTCTTACAAGTAAGATTTTTGTCCGAAATGGCACGTTTTTCCAGACAGAAATGTATGTTTTTTTTTTCAGGCTTCTAGGCCAAAACATGACGTTGGACCACTGCGAAAAAATGTACATCAACGAGACGAAACGTCTTCTAAAAACGCATCCTGATGGATTTTGTAATACGTCTTTTGATAAGATTCTATGCTGGCCTCCGACTCCCTATAACTCTGTGGCCAGAATCAAATGTTTTTCAGAATTTTTGGGAATAACATATGATGATACACGTAAGTAGAATTATTACGAATACATATTTGTGATTCTCCTGAATCAAAATTTAATACCTCATGTAAGCCAAATGGATTAGTTTAGATTATTACGTTTGTACAGTAGTATATGAGTTTCATAATGCAAAATGTTTATCTGGTTTTTGGGAATCATAATTATTTCTTTGAATTATGATTTTACAAATCGAGGGTAAAATCAATGAAATGTTATTTATTACTTCAACACTATGTTGGCTGGGACATTGAAAGTAATTGCTTTCTTTTAATGGGGTAATTATAAGGGAATTTTCTTCTAATTGTGTGACAGAAGTTTCGTTATTTTGGATAGGAGTCATTGGGCAATGATTGGTTGAATTCATTGATTTTGATTGAGTAATTTGATGTGGCATAATGATATATCTTCGATTTTAAAACAGTTTTCTTTTATATTATAAAATCTGTCATTTCATTAGATCTCATGAAATAAGGGTTTCTGGTTGTGTATAGTGGAATTCGATATATGCGATAAAGAATGTGACGTTTATCTGATATCAAAGGAATTGCAACGTAGAATATGATTGGGTTATTCTTAATGGTGACGTCTGCGTGTGCAACTTCGTAGTATTTTATCAAAAGGGATTCGAGAGCTAAGATCAAATTTCGAGATTATGGCTCATAGTTCTTGATACTTAA
The DNA here is from genome assembly GCA_917834065.1 of Ceutorhynchus assimilis. Taxonomy (NCBI): domain Eukaryota; kingdom Metazoa; phylum Arthropoda; class Insecta; order Coleoptera; family Curculionidae; genus Ceutorhynchus; species Ceutorhynchus assimilis. The sequence continues at coordinate 39,142,893 of OU892284.1, forward strand.
CACGTTCGCGGATAGTACTGCTAAAGCATCTCCCCTGCCTGGGACATGACGTCTATAGCTGTCATCCCAATTTTCTTTTATAAACAAATAACGGCTCTAGCCGTCTTTGATCCCATATAGCTTCATGTATTTTCAATTTATTAGTCCTGCCACAGTGTCTAGTCACCTCAAAATTGTCCAGTTCACGGCGAAAAACCCAATTATCCACACCAAATACGAAAATTGACATTTTAAGAATAACATACTTTTAGAAATTGTCCCCGAACGTGTTAAATATACTGTGAATAAAGAGAATGAAGTATGTCGTTGTTGTCTCAGGCTGCGTTATTGTCATGAGTTCATTAACTCGGTTTAACAAAGTTTCTTCTTTAATTGTGTATTATCTGTATCGATATCTTCAGTGAATTCTTTAACAATTGTCTGGGTTGAAGATATGTCTTTTGACTTGTAAAAGGGTTAATTTTGTTGACTTTATGATATCTTTCATGTTAGCTAAATTTACATGGTAATAGACATGATGATAATTGGTTATTATGTAACTAGTTTCTTGGTAAACTGGTAGCAGAAGATTTCTTATTTCTTCGATCTTATATTGAGTATTGATAAGTAGCGGTAGTAGGTACTGTGAAGAATGCGAAGATTATCTTTATATTTTATTCCTGAAAATAACGATCTTCTTTTAATATCCTTGGGATGTCTCAGTTTGAAGCTGATTTAAGTGTTTTTCAACGTTTAATTGACAATCGACGTTTCCTTTTAATATCTGAAAAGGGGTGTAGTCATTTGCTGAATAAATACTATAGTTATATTTAGTTTAAAATTGCTATATCAATTAATTCTTGAATTGTTTTGGTACGATGGCCAATTCGTGAAGCTATTATGCTTTCTTTTATCGTCGAATGAAATCTTTCGATCGGCAAGTTTGAATTTGGGTTATAGATTCGATGGTTTCGGGTATTTCTAAAGGAGTTGGGAAAAGATCTGATCCCCATACTTGCAAGTCTCGATTTTCAAGAGAATTTGACTGGTGAAAACCGCATCTCGATATCTCGAGTCATTTTATGCTACGAGGGGTTTTTGAAAAGTTTGAAGTTTGGCAGGGGATCTATAATTTTTTGTAGTTTAAAAATGAATCAAGATATCGAGATGCGGGTTTCACCGGAACTTCTCTTGAAAATCGAGGCTCGCAAGTGGGGGTCAGACAGAACTCCTCTACCCGAAACACGTCAAAACCATCAAATCTTGGACATTCTGTACAGTGTAGTAAAATGCAATTCAATCTTATACGTTTTACAAAGGTCTTGTATTAGATTACTCTTGAAAGTTTGTGCATTGTCAGTGGTAATTTTACTTAGTGTACCATGTGTACCATGAATTATATTAAACTTTGACAATTCTCTATTGATGTTTCATTTACCGGGGTGCGTTTACAATTGTCGGCTGGCAATCGCACGGCGACGTCCAAGCTTTGCCCCGATATTCACAGTTCCCGCTCGGTAATATTTAACTTCCTTCACGATTCGGGTTGAAAATTGACCGGGCGACTGGTTTGTGATTTCTACAGAAACAAACCTATTATAACGGGTTTTCTTTTTATTTAATTTGGTAATGTCAAAAATCATGCCTAATAAACAATAATGCGACGTACGTTTTTGTAATCAAAGTACCCTTTAATTTAGTTTTTTTTTTGAAGACCTGTTATAAATGATGTAAAAACTAATGTTACAAACAAGAAAAAATACTAATTGCATAGCCCAATTTATTTATGTATGTACTTGATTACGCAACAAATCATCTGGAATTTGATCCCTCAAATGTTGTCCCTAAGAAAGAGTGCGGTAATGAAAATATGTGAGTTAAGAACTTCTCAACTCACTGGCGTAGATAAACAAATAAACAAATACAAAATGAAAAGTCAATCATTTATCAATATTTGGATTTGGATGATAACCGTGAACAGCGATCAATTATTAGGGACAAATTTGTAGTCGTTCTTCGAATCTTCCTTGGAGGTCGAAGTTTAGAATGAACACTTGCTACAATTTGACAAGTTGGTCATGTCAATTATAAGCATTCACGGCTTCCTTAAGGTCTAAGAAAACCTTAAGAAGTGACTATTCGATAAATTCGACCCTAAAATCCGTTTTTTTTTTAAGATAAAAGTCAAAATGACAGTTGTAAAATTGTCAATGCTTTCAAATTTTTAATATAGAAAAGGCTTGTGTTGCCAACATAGTTACTAAATTTTTGACTTGGGGAATTATCTTTAAAAAAAAAAACAGACTTTATAAGGGTCGTGCGTCACCCGTTACCTTAATCGAGGTAAGGTGAACATTCCAGGTTTATAATTGTGAACGCAGCCCCGGATATGCTCCAGCAAATTTAGAAAAATTGTCTATTATCCTTAGATAATTCTATCCTAACAATGAGTATAATATGTCCATATAAATATGTTCAAGAGGTTTAGATCCCGTTGGTGTTGGTTTTAATGACTTTATAAGGATGTCTCTCGTATTTTGATTTCTGACATATTTCACATGTATTTACAAAATTGATTACGTCTCTTTCTAGACTCGGCCAATAATATCTTTGCTCGATATTCTTGATATTTTCGGTCTTTCCTCTAGGTGATGATTTAGTTGTATAGTATCTATCTATTATCTCTTTCTGATCATCTTGGTGTATTACATCTTCTAGTTAAGTGTTTGAGATGACTAGTAGACTAGTTCAGAAAATTCAGATTTGTCCAACTATATTTTTATATTGAAAGACATTAATCGTTCGAATACTAGTTTTAAAGAGGTTATGTGTTCTTGAAGGCTGATTGAATAGATAATGTTAGCATTTATGTAGGTATACTAGACAGACTTTTCCTAGTAATCCTCGTAAAACCTTATCCATTGCTCGTTGGAATGTAGCAGGAGCATTTTTTAACCCGAAGGGCATACGTGTGTATTCGTAATGTCCATGGTCTATATTGAATGCTGTTCTAGGAATACTTTTTGGGTCCATTTCAATCTGGTGAAACCCACTGGCTAAATCCAAAGTTGTAAAATATTGACAACGTCCTAGTTTATCTACTATATCTGCGATATTTGGTATTGGATATTTATCACTTATGATTTTCTCATTCAGCTTGCTGTAATTCATTACTAGTCTCCATTTCTTTTGTCCTGACGCATCTGTTTTCTTAGGAACAATCCATATAGGGGAAATCCAAGGAGAACAGGATGGTTGGATGATTCCATTCCATCTTGAAGCATTTGGTCTAGTTGCCTACTAAAATATTTTCAGGTTTACTTGAAAGTTCACTTTTTGAATCTCGAACTGAACTGTGTCTTGAAATTTTTGAATAAAAATCAGCTATTTCCAAGTCTCTATAACTTAGGGTTATTGGTTGATATTTCTGAATAAAGTTCAGCTAATTCGTTAGTCGATTGACTATTATTTCCTGAATTATTACCTGAATTATTCCTTCTAATTCGAGGATAAGTAATATCAGTTAATCTTTCGTTAAATTTTTTCATTTAAGTTTAAACATACTTGAACGAAACGATTCTTAACCTTTTTCCTGTATCAGACGGTACTTCGCTGGTGAGATAAACTAATTTCAATAATACGTCATCAGAACTGGCCATATTATCTCAACTTCAAATATTCCTCCAAAGATATTTACTAAATTTTATTGACTTCGTAACAAGTACATATTTGAAAATGAGAAATACAATTTACTAGTCAAATTTGTATACAGGTTTTTCCATAATAAAGACCAATGTAAAAATTGGCACCTTCGAAGAAAATTGAAAAAGATTTTTCAAAAGAACGTGTCCTTCCAGCGTCCAACTACAAAAGGAAATGCCACGATTACACCGTCGTCGCTTCGTTGAGTCAATATCGGCGAACGCTGTGGGAATTTTAATTTGAAAAAATATCCAATATATAAGAATCAAGTAGGAGTTACCAAAGAGGCACTTTCTATATTATATTGAATGGAATCTGGAATAATTTTATCTCGAAAAGTTAATTAACGAAGCTGCTGGGCTTTCGAAACAAAGCTGCTTGGGCCAAAGTTCACCGGATAACAATTAAGATTTATACTTGATACGGATGAAGCGGAATTGCAAATTTATGCTCTTCCGATGCTTGCCGTCTTTCGATAAAACTTTCTCTGCTAATTGGAATATTGAGTATCAACTTCCAGTGAATTGATTTTAATAGAGCACTTTTGTTGATTGTTGGAATTCAATTAGATAGATTGATTTTAGCACCTATAAAATTTACATAAACTTTAGTATTTATTTTATAACTTTCATTAGAATACACAAGTATTATTCTGGAAGCATTGCAGTACTATCTGGCTCGAAAGGGGAAATCTACAAAACATGAAAAATGCTTAAGAAACTTTACAGTTTTGTATATTTTCGTATGGTGCTCCATTCGTAGGTCGGTCGAGTGTACGCCACTGGTATTTTCCTGTTTCCATGTTTCCGACTACCCCTCAACCTTTCCATGTTAGTATGAATTCAATCCTATGTCCTCTCGACCATTCCGTCCGACTGTGGGTGAAGTGCAGTCGTCCTCGTTTTTCTTACTCCCAGTAACCTCATCAGTTGTTTCCATACCTCGGACTCAAAATTCCTTCCCTGCTCGGTATGAAGTTCCATCGGTACCCCATGTCTGGATATGACGTTTTTTAGCAATGATTCTGCAACAGTAACTGGTTCCTGATTGGGTATGAGAACTAATTCTGGCCAGTTTGAAAAATAGTCCATAGCAACCATGAGGTACTTATTCCCTAACTCCGTCATAGGAAAAGGACCACGGCAATTCTCTCCCAAGGGAAACCGGACAAGTACTGCTTCATTTCTCCATGGGATCGCGTCTTGGGTCCTTTCTTAGAAGCACAGAGATCGCATCTCTTTTTGCACCACTCTTCAACATCCCTACGACAGTTGATCCAATAGTACCTATCTCTTACTCGAGCCAAGGTCCTATTGGCTCCAAAGTGTCCGCCACTCCTACTACTGTGCAGTTCTTGAAACACCAGGGTCCGTGGCACAACGGTCTGATATACTAGGTTTTTTCCATCTGGACTCTCCCAATAACGGGTGATCAAGTTATCTCGCAGGCACAACAAGTCCCATTGCAGCCAGTATCCCTTCACCGTTCGACAAAAACTAGACATTTCTTGCCATCCAGGTCATTGTCCGTCTTGTAGCCCAGTCACGCATTATTTTCAATTCCTTATCCATATTTTGTTGTTCTTCGAAGTCTTCTGTCGTAATGTCCCCATCAGTGTTAGCAACGTTGTTGGAATTCTCAAGCCGTATTTGTTGAACGACTCCAGAATTTTTGGTTGCCTCCTTTTCCTCTTGTCTTTGGCAGAATTTGCATGAGCTGTTAATACATGGTCTTCGTGATAGGCTGGCGGTGTTGGCATAACTCCTTCCTTTGCGATGTTTGATTTGGAAGTCATAACTTTGTAATTTCTCTAACCAACACGCGCTATTTGACCCTCCGGATTTTTAAAATTGAGCAGCCATTGCAATGCAGAATGGTCGGTTCTAACTAGGAACTTCCGGCATAGATAAAGCTGTGGTAATGTTCAATAGATCTAACTACTGCCAGAAGCTCCTTTCGGGTGAGGCAATAATTCTTCTCTACCTTTCCAATGGACTTACTGAGGTATCCAATTACTACTTCTTCGCCGTTTTGAATTTGGGAAAGAACAGCCCCTATTCCACTTTGCAAAGCGTCGGTGTCTAACATAAATAGACCTTCATCCCTGGGATACGCCAGAACTGGAGCACTAGTCAATTTATTTTTCAGCTCCACGAAAGACCGTTGACATTCAGGTATCCAATAAAAACGACCGTTTCTTTTCAGTTAGTTCATGTAAAGGCTTCGCAATCTTCCCAAAATCCTTGACAAACCGGCGGTAGTAATAACTGCAGAGTCCCAGGAAGCAATCTCGCACAGCTTGGACTTTATCTGGATCTGTCTCTATTCCTTTTGATGAGACGACATGGCCGAGGAAGTTTACTTTTTCCTGGAATAGGACACACTTTTTGGGATTTAGTTGCAGATTGGCACTTCGAATCCTGGCAAAAACTTGCTTTAAATTCGACAGGTGTTCGTCGAAATCTTTGCCAATCACCATAAAATCATCCAGATATACCCTGCACGTTTCCCAAGTCAGTACTCGCAAAACTAACTCCATCAGTCTTTCAAAAGTGGCAGGTGCATTTCATAATCTAAACTGCATAACGTTAAATTGATATAGGCCGTTTCCTGCAGTAAATGCGGTCTTCTCTTTATCCTCTTTATCGAGTTCCACCTGCCAATATCCACTTTTCAAGTTCAGGGTTGAAAAACACTTGGATCCTGATAGGGTAGTAAAGGTATCGTCAATCCGGGGTAATGGATAGCTGTCTTTCTTCGTCACGTCATTCATCCTTCTATAATCCACACAAAACCTGGTAGAACCATCCTTTTTCGTAACTAGTACGACCAGCGATGACCATGGACTATTAGATTCTTCTATGATGTTGTTCTTCAACATTTCCTTAAGCATGGGTGTTAACTTGCTGTTCCTTTGCGGAAGGAAGTCTTCGTGGTGGTTAAGGAATGGGTGTAGCATTTCCTGTGTTGATGCGATGATCTACCAAATAAGTTCGTCCAGTAATTTGAAATCTTGCACAAAAACATCATCCTCTTTCTGCACAAAGTCAATACCATTTATTGTGAAGAAACTCGGGCGTCCTCGTAATTCAATATTTTTCACCACAACATTAATAATTTTCATAAAATCAGCATAATTAAAAAGACACACGTTTCGCCATAACCACCATTTTTATTTCCCGCTTTTTCTAGACTGAAGACACTTGACAGTGATCCGTCTATTACAGTGTTGCCAAAGGCTAATAATAAATTAATAGAAAAGTAACAAAGTGAAATAAAAGAGTAGAACAAGGATAGCGATAAAGTAGTAAAAAACTATCCAAGATGCTGTCAAACTTAAATTAAAATGTCCGCCAAGAGGCACACAAACCTTCCGTTTGCTTGTCAAAGTGACGTGTTTTGGATAGGCTGACTCTGTGGGCTGACCAATGAACTATAGCTAAAAACTGGAATGCGCACACATTGCCATATCTGCCAAAAAAATGAAGCCATGAAAGACAGATGCCACAAGGGGGAATGTTGTTTTTTTCTGTTGCTCGCTGACATATGACGTTTTCGAAAGTTTTGTCATATTTCCCTTCACAGGTTTCATCAATTGGAATACGTGTTGGAAGCAATTTTCGCCATTTAACATAATGAGTGCGACAAAAACAGGTATCCCCTCCGCAGCAGCCGCACTAGGCTTCAAGTTCGTCCTTATGTGTTAGCATTCCAGTTTTTGGTTATAGTTCATTGGGGCTGACTATTCAAGGTGCTGTCAAACTTAAATTAAAATGTCTGCCAAGAGGCACACAAACCCAATGAACTATAACCAAAAACTGGAATGCGAACACATATTGACGAACGTGAAGCCTAGTGCCGCTGCTGCGGAGGGGATACCTGTTTTTGTCGCACTCATTATGTTAAATGGCGGAAATTGCTTCCAACACGTATTCCAATTGATGAAACCTGTGAAGGTAAATATGACAAAACTTTCCAAAACGTCATATGTCAGCGAGCAACAGAAAAAAACAACATTCCCCTCTGTGGCATCTGTCTTTCATGGCTACATTTTTTTGGCAGATACGGCAATGTGTGCGCATTCCAGTTTTTGACTATAGTTCATTGCACAAACCCTTTGTTTGCTTGTCAAAGTCACGTGTTTTGGATAATAGATGGAAAGTTAGGCAATTCAATCTATCTGTCAAAAAGGAAAATTCAATGTGGCGTGGCGGCCAAGCAAGTTTGTTTTGAATATGTTTTAATGCGTATTTTAAATTATTTTGCATATAGTTTTGCTTACAACTCTGATTTTCATTATTTTATGAAATATTTGTTGACTAGGTACCTAAACTTATTAATTCGGGCAGAAACTAGATATTTTTTTTGCGTTTTTTAGCCCATGTGTGGCCGCCACGCCATCTTGAATGTCACGTGGTTTGAATTGCCTAGTAGTATAAATAGGTTAAGGTTACAACACTTTCTTCTTTTCTTGCTGGCTTAAGTGATTCCAGCTCTTCTCAAACTTCTCCAGAAGTTCTATTGATAAATGTGTTTCAGGCTCCCTTCTTTGCGCATCTGACATTGTTAGAATTCACTAATGGCCGTTTTCACCGACCATTTTAAGGAAGCCTTAGCGATAAGTATTCCTTAAAATGACATTTCTCCATGTAAAAATGTCACTTTAAGGAATACTTATCGCGAAATGGTCCATTCTGCATGTTAACTGTTGGTTCAACGATCATGATGTTCACGCCTTCTAGCTGTTTTTCTAGGTGTGCCCACACATTCGACTCACTATTTCCAGGAATTCGTGTATCTTCATCAACGATTATTCTAATTTAACAGTCCTTATTTGACGGTGATGAGAAGAGTATTTCTTCGTTGCCCACTCTCAACATTTTATTTTTGAAGTCCACTGAGGTTTCTAGGACATCCACTCCCAATATAAATTCATCCACTGTCAGCAACTATCACTTCTACCTTAAGTTCGGTGCAGCCTATTCCCAATGTCATGGTGATCTGTCCAAAAACATTTATCAAATCTCCCTTAGCTGTTTCTAGCAGTGGTTTATTTCTCAACTTCATTACAGAATCCTTAGAAACCTTTTCGGGGCGAACCACTGATCTTGATGCTCCTGTGTCGATGGTTAAATCATATTTCTTGCCGTTGATGGTATACCTTGAGCAACGAGACTTTCACAATGCTTCTTGATGGAGAACACCCTTACTTTGGGGGCTCGAGAATTCGCCCCCTTACACTGGCGAGGTGGCGTTTCCCTGATGATGTCTGGAACCACCTTCTTCCTCCACTTCACGATCTCCTGAGCGGGAACGTCGCCTACAGTTTCTGCTAATATGTCCTTCTCGGCCACAGTTGTAGCATTTGATCGGTTTTCTGGCTCTTGGTTCTTGGTCTAACTTCGCGCAGAATTCCTGAAACAGCGCTTCCAGTTTTAGAAACATATCTGCGTCTGAGTTTGGGCGATCCTCTGCTATCTTCACTTCCCTGATCTTGCTTCTTCGATTTGAAGAGGCATTTTTGGCAGCTTCATATTCCAATGCATGGACAACGGTATTAGCTAAGGTGTTATGCCTACTCATTCTCAGTGCTTGTTGCAGGTCTGTATCTTTTACTCCATCGATAAAGTACTGGACATTTATTTGTTCAATGAAGTCTTCAGGAGCTTGTGGATACGCCAATCTCACCATTCTTTCGATGTCGCAACTAAATTCCTGCAGTGTCTTAGATGCGGACCTTGGACTCTGCTTTTGAGTTGACTCTGGTAGACTTGACTGAGAGAGAAGAAGAGAAGAATTTCAAGCGCCTTTCCTCGTAGTGCAAGTACTTTTTGCTGGTCATCCCATACATTTGCACTAGCAGCTGCCTCAAACTGTCGTTTATACTTGGACCATGCTGTTTCGCCGTCAAAAATTGGTGGTTTGAGTTGGCCACGTACGATTGGGCTCATCGATACATCCATTTTGCTGATACTTTCGTTGATATTGGGTTCTTCGCGAATTTTCTCCATTTTCTTCTCTAGTTTTCTCCATTTTTTCTCGAATTCCTCTCGGATCGTCCCCATTTCGCCTTTGACTTCTTCTCGAACCGTTTCTATTTCGCATTTGACTTCTGGAACAACCCAGCGATCCTGTCAATATCCCTCTGTCGTCTGTCTTCCTGTTCTTGCAGAATTTTCTGGAGCCGGTCTTGCTCTTGCTGTCGCATGTCCTCTTCTTCCTGTTTTTCTTTAAGTCGCCTGTCTTCTTGTTCTTGAAGGATTTTCTGTAGTCGGTCCTGTTCTTTTTGTTTTTCTTTTGCTCTCTTCTCGTGCGCAAGTGTCAACAAAGCGAGCACCTGGTTTAGCTGTCCTTCCATTTCGGCAGTCTGTTTTCTCCTTAGAGCAGGAAAGCGCTGTCCTACGGACATAAGGAGTAGGAACGCGCCATTCTGCTTATGAAACTAAAGTGAAGCCAAATTTTTGGCAGGTGTTTGGCAACAAGATACAGGTAAAGCATTGAATTGCCATAAGCGCCATTTTCTTGGTGCCAAAATACCTGGAAAAAAACGGCTTCATTTTCCAAATCCAGGTTACTACTCCTCTTTATCTTTACCTGCTCTAAGGTTTTCTCGTATTTATCATAAATGCAAATTTCTTCACTCACTTATCCCACTTCTGACACCAATTGCAATTTAGACGGGTTCGCAGATAAGTGAAACTACTTTTTCGAACTTTAACGAATTTTATTAAGGGCCAAATTATGGACCAACTGGTTAGTGTCCTAGCAGATACTTTTTATTCTCGAGTGCATAGAAAGTACCTGATTGGTAAAAGCAGACGTTTACCAGCTAGTCCATAATTTGGCCCTAAACACGCAATAACATAAAAATCACACGAAATTTAACACTACTTTACACTCCGAACTACTCCAAATAAAGCTTTATTACGGCACGATTATTTTCGAACGTGCTTATTTAGTTCCCGACTTTACAGTTTACTGCACTTGTCGTACGTCAATCAGAACTGATCTTACGCGGTGCGCACCGGGGCATTTATAGTTATGTGCGTCCTTCTCTAACACGTTCGAATTTTCGTGATTCAGTTCATCTTGAGAATAGTCGAATTTTCTGGCTTCTTTAACTGTAATTACAGGGAGTAATCAGAAAGTACGAGTGGCGGGTTTATAACAGTACTTTTAGATTTTGATGAACTTTTGAAAATCATAACTTTTTTCTATTACCAAGCTGAAATTTTCAGCGATTCTTATCTCAGTATAGAGGACTACAATCCCTGAAAATATCAGTTCATTTGGACTTATTATATAGTTTCAGAAATAAAAGTGTTTATCAGTTAAACACTGAACCATTATGCTTTTTCCTCTTAAATCATTAGCTTTGAACTCTGACTTCTCCTTCCCGGTTATTCTGTTACAAATTCGCTCCATAATTGATTTCAATTACGGTACTGTAACTGAACGCAACTAAAAATACCTATATTATGGGACATAGACAATAAAAAGCCGCGTTGAAAACTTTCCGCGACGTAATCGATACTATTTAGGTATGCGACTCTTTCGCTTTCACTCCAAAATTAAACGTTTCCCAACTCAATTTCCGTTAGGATTAAAGCGAAAACTCGAAACTTAAAACTCCCCCCAATCATACGATTCTAACCCCTGCAACTTTCGTTTGAAATGTTCAACCTAAAAATAGGGGGCGAGAAAGTTTTCAAATCAATATGAGATCAAAATTACCTTCGATTTCCTTTTACCCAAGAGATATTTGGACCTCAAAGGTACTTAGGTTGAAGTTTTCTCGTTAGTACGTCATGAACGGCCTTATTTTTTTTCGTTTCAAGATCCACCTTACAACTAGAATGCATACATTTCAATTTTTGATTTCATAAGAAAAGATGTAGGTACCTTAATTTTATTTCTCCTATAAAATACTTAGTTCTTACCCAAAGTCAACATACTCTTTGATTGAAAAGTAACTCATCGGAAAATAACTTAATATCAATTTAGAATGATATTAAAGTTATGACCGTTTTAGCCTGATTAAAACCCAAGTACAAACTAGTCCCTATTTGCATAAGACAATTTTGCAAAGTTAGAATAGAGACCACGTCACGAGTGAGTTTCTAGAAGAGGCCCTTCTGGCAAATAGCACAATTATTGTTGTTCTGCAACAATCAAAATCTAGTGGATTAAAGGTTCAATTTTCCAACCGTGTGTTTAATTAAAAATTATACTTTTGTTAAATTTGTATTTTTTTTTTATGCTACACCCAGGAGTATCATGTTTGTTGAAACGATTCACTTTGCGCAAAATTATCCGGGACTGTTCGTGAAAACTAATTTCATTAATTGAAAAATGACATGCTGTTACGCGAAAAAAATGCACATACATTGAATAGGCAATTTGAAATTAGACCGGAAACAAACTCAAACGCAAATTGAATAAACCTTTTTAAAAAAAACATCTAGAGTGTTTCAAGTATACCTCTATATACCTGCCTTCTTTTGAATTCAGAGCCTTTGTACTTGGGCAGATTCTTAAGATTTCAAACAAAGGCCATCTTTAGTATGCTTGAAAGACTGCCTATGTTGTAAAGTTTCATTTTCATAATGTTGGAATTTTTATGTTTAGCAATAAAAAGCCACAATATCGGGTTTATTAACTATGATAGCCAATTTTATATGTATATTTATGGAAATGGTTAGTTCTTAAATCCGATTGGAAAAGTTCTTTTTTTTAAAAAAAAATATATAAGCAAGGATTTGCAAGGCTCCTATTAGAAGGAGGATAACAATAATACAAATTTTTCTTGATAAAACCAAAATAAAAGATAACGAGATCGCGGCAAACAAAAACCAGCATGCTTTTCGATTGTTCTAGAGATAAAACCATGTACCTAACAGGCATGGAGATAAGAGGAAAAAGTAGAAAGTAAATAAAAGTTTCATTTAGCTATTAAATTCACTGGACCAGAATAATTATTGAATCCACAAAATACAATATAAATTTTCATAATGAAATAGGGCATATACTAATATGCCAGAATTGGATTGCAAATTGAATTTATTTGCATTTGATTAGTATCAGTTAAATGCATCAATGTTGTGTAGGTATAATTTAATTTCGGAATTATTTAGCTATAGTTGTTTGTAAACTAATTTGCCTGGATATTATTTATTTAAAATAGGAAAATATAATTGCCAAAACAAGGAGAGAAGATCTCAAAAATATAGTTGCAGATAGGAATTTTAGAGCACATAGAGCTTATTTTGAACAATGAGCTGGTTTTTTTTATTACATAAGTACATTAAAATCTGCATTCGATAATGACAAAATTGTTTTCCTGGCAAAACTTTATATCAAGGTGTAGCTGGTTATATAAACACACTCGGAGTAAATTTCCCTTTTCGAACGTGCCCTGTACATCAAATCAAATTAAAATGTGCTTGCTCGTTCGATCACTGCTCCATGTTTAGTGATAATCCAGAGACAATCTACGTAAATTGCCTGTTCAGTTTTGTCTACGCTCCCTGTATAAAGTTGTAGGTTAAAATGGGTATTCAGGATGTCAAATCCCATTTGGAAATGGAAATTGATTATTTTTTTTTTCTCTTTATTTTTGTTTTCTTTTATTCTAATTGAATTTCGCATGCTATATGCCATATGCCTAGGAATTGATAAGGCTTTGCTAAATTTGGCTTTTAAAAATGCGCGCGTTAAACACTGAAAAAGGATATCTGCAAAGTCAGTCGCCAAAAACACTCCGACCGTTTTGTGTGGTTCGAGAAAATAGACCCACGGTTTTTCGTTTGCCGCGACCGGTTAAATCAAGATGGTTTCGTTTGCACTTCTCCGCATCGGAGTTGAACTTCCTGAAAGAGCTGGTCAACTGAGTGGAGTTTGGAAGTAAAGCCAGGTAAGATGAAAAAATATCCTTTTCAGTTTCGATATCTTTCAGTTTCAATTTAAAATCTTTCATCGATTACCAGCAACCTGTGGATTTTCCAGTTTTAATTTCGCACATTACCAGTGCCCAGTGCTAACCCTCCACAAAATATATCAAGTTGGATGTACATCAGTACACATTCGAAAAGGGATATTTACTCTGAGTCACCCTGTAGATTTTAATAATTGCAATATTGTATTATAATTTAAGCGAAATTATATCACTCTACGACTAAGCTGGAAGAAAATTTTTGTAATTCCAATAGTTACTTATCAAGCAACAAACTAGAAGATGTATGTACATACTAGAAACTCAAAGCGATTGAGTAATTATTAATGGAATTACGACTTTTTGAAAATAATGATGTTTTGTAAAGAGGGACTTTACAAACAATTTCAATTCACTCAAAAACTAAAGTGAGTGGAAAGTTGAAATTTTGAGAACATTTTCCTAATGATTCAATGTAAAAAATACTAAAAACTCAAAGCGATTGTTATTATTAATGAAGTTACGAGTTTTTGAAAATAATGATGTTTTGTTAAGTAAGACTTTATAAACAATTTTTTCACTCAAAAACTGAAGTGAGTGGAAAGCTGAAAATTTGAGGACATTTTCATAATGATTCAATGTAAAAAATACTAAAAACTCAAAGCGATTGAGTTATTATTAATGGAGTTACGTTTTTTTTGAAAATAATGATGTTTTGTAAAGTAAGACTTTGAAAACAATGTTTTCACTCAAAAACTAAAGTGAGTGGAAAGTTGAAATTCTGAGGACATTTTCCTAATGAATAAATGTGAAAAATACTAAAAACTCAAAGCGATTGAGTTGTTATTAATGGAGCTACGATTTTTTTAAAAATAATGATGTTTTGTAAAGTAATTTCTCTACAAACAATTTTTTTACTCAAAAACTGAAGTGAGTACAGAGTTAAAATTTTGAGGCCTTTTTCCTAATGATTCAATGTAAAAAATACTAAAAACTCAAAGCGATTGAGTTATTATTAATGGAGTTACAATTTTTTGAAAATAATGATGTTTTGTAAAGTAAGACTTTACAATTTTTTTCACTCAAAAACTGAAGTGAGTGCAAAGTTGAAATTTTGAGGACTTTTTCCTAATGATTCGATGTAAAAAATACCAAAAACTCAAAGCGATTGAGCTATTATTAATGGAGTTACGGATTTTTGAAAATAATGATGTTTTTTAAAGTAAGACTTTACAAACAATGATTTCACTCAAAAACTAAAATGAGTGGAAAGTTGATATTTTAAGGACATTTTACTGATAATTTAATGTAAAAAATACTAAAAACTCAAAGCGATTGAGTTATTATTAATGGCGTTACGATTTTTTGAAAATAATGATGTTTTGTAAAGTAAGACTTTACAAACAATTTTTTCACTCAAAAACTAAAGTGAGTGGAAAGTTGAAATTTTGAGGACTTTTTCCTAATGATTTTATGTAAAGAATACTAAAAACTCAAAGCGATTGAGTTATTATTAATGGAGTTACGATTTTTTGAAAATAATGATGTTTTGTAAAGCAGGACTTTACAAAAAAAAATTTCACTCAAATACTAAAGTGAGTGGAAAGTTGAAATTTTGAGGACTATTTCTAATGATTCAATGTAAAAAATACTAAAAACTCAAAGCGATTGAGCTATTATTAATGAAGTTACGATTTTTTGAAAATAATGATGTTTTGTGTGTAAGACTTTACAAACAATTTTTTCACTCAAAAACTAAAGTGAGTGGAAAGTTGAAATTTTGAGGTTTTTTTCCTAATGATTCAATGTGAAAAATACTAGAAGCTCAAAGCGATTGAGTTATTATTAATGAAGTTACAAGTTTTTGAAACATTTAGGAATTTCTCTAAAAAATTCTAAATTCAAATTGGAACTTTCTGGAGTATTTTAGATGGTTTTGGAACATTGTGGAGAGATTTCAAAATCGAAACTTGTGCCTTGAACAAGTTTTAAAAAATAATTCAACAACAATAACAATTTTTATGGACTTTCAACGAGTTTATTGCAGAGAACATTCTGGAATTTTCTAAAAAATTCAAATTGAAACTTTCTGAAGCATTTTAAATGGTTTTGGAACATTCCTGAGAGTTTTCAAACTCGAAACTCGGGCCTTGAACGACTTTCAAAGTTTTTTTCCAACCATTTTCATGGAATTTTAACAAATTTAATTGTTCCAGAGAATATTCCGGAATGTTGTGAAACATTAGGGAATTTTCTAGAAAATACTAAATTCAAATTGGAAGTTTTTGGAGTATTTCAGAAGATTTTAGAACATTATGGAGAGTTTTAAAATTCGAAACTTGAGCCTTGAACGGGATTCAAAACTTTTTTCCAGCGATTTTCATAGGATGTAAACTAGATTATTTGTTCCAAAGAACGTGAAACATTTCAGAATTTTTTAGAAATTTGTAAATTCAAATTGGAACATTCTGGAGAGTTTTCAAATTTGAAAGTGCCTAAAACGATTTTTATGAAATTTCAACAAGTTTGTTTGTTCCGAGAAATATTCTGGAATGTTGTGAAATATTCAAGAATTTTCTAGAAAATTCTATATTCAAATTGGAACTTGCTGGAGTATTTTAGGTTTTGGAACATTCTGGAGAGTTTTCAAATCCGAAATTTGTGGCTGAAAAATTTTTTCCAGCAATTTTTATGAAATTTCAACAAGTTTATTTGTTTCAGAGAACATTCTGGAATATTGTGAAACATTCAGGATATTTCTAATTCTAAATTCAAATTAAAGCATTTTAGAAAGTTTTGGAACATTCTGGAAAATTTTAAAATTTGAAACTTGTTGGTTGAATCAGGTTTTAAATTTTTTTCTAACGATTTTTATGAAATTTTAACGAGTTTGTTTGTTCCAGAGAACATTCTTCAAATAGGCTGAAATTTTCAGGAATTTTCGCCTGTTTATCTCAGGAACTATAAGTGCAAATGAGCTAAAATTTTCAGGGATTGTTGTAATTTGATTGGGATGAAATTCAGTGAAAATTTCAGTTTTCTATCTATAATAGAAAAAAAGTTATGACCTTTCAAAGTTTCCCAAAATCTAAATCATAAGGTAGCCTTTTTACTGAAACGATGAAATTTCAATTTTTTTTCTGTTGAGATTTTGTATCCTAATGGTCAATTAACATCCCCCAAACTCCATACACTAAATTATTATCTACGCTCCCTGTATAAAGTTGTAGGTTAAAATGGGTATTTAGGATGTCAAATTCTATCTGGGAATGGAAATTGATTCTTTTTTTTTTTTCTCTTTATTTTTGTTTTCTTTTATTCTAATTGAATTTCGCATGCTATATGCCTAGGAATTGATAAGGCTTTGCTAAATTTGGCTTTTAAAAATGCGCGCGTTAAACACTGGAAAAGGATATCTGCAAAGTCAGTCGCCAAAAACACTCCGACCGTTTTGTGTGTTTCGAGAAAATAGACCCGCGTTTGCTGCGACCGGTTAAATCAAGATGGTTTCGTTTGCACTTCTCCGCATCGGAGTTGAACTTCCTGAAAGAGCTGGTCAACTGAGTGGAGTTTGGAAGTAAAGCCAGGTAAGATGGAAAAATATCCTTTTCAGTTTCGATATCTTTCAGTTTCAATTTCATCGATTACCAGCAACCTGTGAATTTTCCAGTTTTAATTTCGCACATTACCAGTGCCCAGTGCTAACCCTCCACAAAATATATCAAGTTGGACGTACATCAGTACACATTCGAAAAGGGATATTTACTCTGAGTCACCCTGTAGATTTTAATAATTGCAATATTGTATTATAATTTAAGCGAAATTATATCACTCTATGACTAAGCTGGAAGAGAATTTTTGTAATTCCAATAGTTACTTATCAAGCAACAAACTAGAAGATGTATGTACTTATGTATGTAAGACAGGGCGCTATAGGACCATTGACTTGTATCCAATGAAGCCCAGATAATAAATAAATATTAACTTTAAGGCCCGAAATATTATAATCATAAAACGATATTTCAGGAATCAGTCAGATCGTAAATCTCTCCCCTATATTGAATTTGTTGTCGTGACAACTCTTTTTCCGCCCAACAAACCATAAATTGAATCAGAATTTGTGGAAAACAAATTTATTATACCCTTCACACGTTGTCTGCTATATACGAAAACAAAAGAGATTATTGTCTGGGTGTTTATTAGGTCATAAGCAACATTTCTATTGTGTTTTGGGGAAGGGTACAGTCTGGGGAGGAATTTGATGAATATTAGGGGCGGATTGAATTTAGGATTCTTGGATAGACGTGATTGTCATGATAAATTCACAATTTGTATGAAATTAATAATAATTAGATCTATTTTATTCTGGCTGCAAGCTATTGGAAACATACATTAATTTTACCAAACCGTTTCATACAAGGATTATAAAAGATATACCTACACACGCACTCAACGTAAGTGGAAAAATCCTCTATTATTCCATTATCCCATTTTCCAGCCTCTTTCATTATTCAACACCACATTCCTTATACGAAACACGTAATAAATTTTGATACAGGCAGCCGAAAAACATGTTTTCTGACATTATATTTTTCTTTGAGATGTTTGAAATGAAATTTACCTTTCAATGAAGCAGACAATGAATCTATCCGACGTCATTTTATAAGGTTTTCCACGTCAGAATAAAAGCCCATCGAGCTTATCGGCTTTTCACATTATGTTACACATGAAGTTGCCCGAAGTTTTTCTTTCAAACTTCCAAATATTGTTTTGCACTTTTTTAAGCTGGAAAGAGGCGTTAAATTGGACAATAATTTAACGGTTGTATCATTGATCATTGATGATTGATGATCATTTAAAATCGGATGTCCTTAGATAAACTGACACATTTTACTGGTGAATATCTAGAAAACGAGAAATGATAATGAGGATTGGGTTTATTCTGGGAAAATAAGGATTTCTTAATGTTTTTTTTACAGTATGTATTGCCGAATTTTGATGAAATTTGGTTTTCAATTTTTCATTTTTTCCTTTTTTCATAGAATCCGGCTCCAAATTTCAGAATAATTTAGTGAATCGAATGTGAGGGGTCCCAAACGACCATTAAGACACAAAATCACAACAAATAAATTTATGAAATTTCATCATTTTAGTACCTACCTATAACTGAGGTAGCTTATGATTTAGATTTTGGAAAACATTGAAAAATCATAACTTTTTTCTATCATAAATGCAAAGCTGAAATTTTCAGCGATTCTTATTCTAGTAGAGGACTACAATCCCTGAAAATTTCAACTCATTTGGACCTATAGTTCCAGAAATCAAATCGTGTTAAGCAATTTGGAGTATTTAATTAATTTTTCAATTTTTCTGAGTGCCTTTTTTCATAGAATCCGGCTCCAAATCTCAGAATGGTTTAGTGTATGGAGTTTGGGGATGTTGATTGACCATTAGGATACAAAATCTCGACAAAAAAAAATTTGAAATTTCATCGTTTCACTAAGAAGATACCTACCTTATGATTTAGATTTTGGAAAATATTGAAAGGTCATAACTTTTTTTCTATTATAGATAGAAAGCTGAAACTTTCACTGAATTTTATCCCAATCAAGGGACTACAATTCCTGAATTTCAGCTCATTTGCACTTATAGTTCCTGAGATAAAATCGGGTTACGCAATTTGGGGTGATTTATTAATTTTCCAATTTTTCTGAGTGCCTTTTCCCACAGATTTCGGATTCAAATCTGGGAATAATTAAGTATATGGAGTTTGGGGCATGTTGATTGACCATTAGGATACATAATCTCGACAAAAAAAAATTGAGACTTCATCGTTTTAGTAAGAAGGTACCTTATGATTTAGATTAAGGAAAACTTTGAAAGGTCACAACTTTTTTTCTATTATAGATAGAAAGCTGAAACTTTCACTGAATTTTATCCCAATCAAGGGACTACAATCCCTGAAAATTTCAGCTCATTCGAACTTATAGTTCCTTAGATAAAATCGTGTTAAGCAATTTGGAGTGATTTATCAATTTTTCAATTTTTCTGAGTGCAATTTTTCTGGAACAAATAAAGTTGTTGAAATCCCTTGGAAATCGCTGAAAAAAAAATCAAAACTCGTTTCAGGCACAAATTTTGAGTTTGAAAACTCTCTAGAAGTCCAGGATGTTCCAAAACCTAAAATATTCCAGAAAGTTTTAATTTGAATTTAAAATTTTCTAGAAAATTCTTAAGTATTTCCAGAATGTTCTTCGGAACAAACAAACTCGTTGAAATTTCATAAAAATCGTTTGGAAAAAATTGTTAAAACTCGTTTGAGGCACAAATTTCGAATTTGAAAACTCTCCATAGAAGGTTCCAATTTGAATTTACAATTTTCTAGAAAATTCTGAAATGTTTCACGTTCTTTGGAACAAATAATCTAGTTTACATCCCATATGAAAATCGCTGGAAAAAAAAATTGGAATCTCGTTCAAGGCTCAAGTTTCGAATTTTAAAACTCTTCATAATGTTCCAAAACCTTCTAAACTGCTCCAGAGAGTTTCAATTTGAATTAAGAATTTTCTAGAAAATTCCTTAATGTCCCACAACATTCTAGTTCCAATTTGAATTTTCTAAATGTTTTTTCCAGAATGTTCTCTGCAACAAACAAACTCGTTGAAGTTCCATAAAAATCCTTGGATTTTTTTTTTTTAAAACAACTCTCCAGAATGTTCCAAAATCTTCTGAAATACTCCCAAAAGTTCCAATTTGAATTTAGAATTTTCTAGAAAATTCCATAATGTTTCACAACTTTCCAGAATGTTCTTTGTAAGTGATAATCTCGCTGAAATTTCATGAAAATTGCTGGAAAAATTACTCGTTTAAGGGTCAAGTTTCGAGTTTGAAATCTCTCAAAAATGTTCCAAAACCATCTAAAATGCTTCAGAAAGTTCCAACTTAAATTTGCTAGAAAATTCCTAAATGTTTCACAACTTTCCAGAATGTTCTCTGCAACAAACAAACTCGTTAAAGTTCCATAAAAATCGTTGGATTTTTTTTTTAAAACAACTCTCCAGAATGTTCCAAAATCTTCTGAAATACTCCAAAAAGTTCCAATTTCAATTTAGAATTTTCTAGAAAATTCCATAATGTTTCACAACATTCCAGAATGTTCTCTGGAACAATTAAATTTGTTAAAATTCCATGAAAATCGTTGGAAAAAAACTTTGAAACTCGTTCAAGGCTCGAGTTTCGAGTTTGAAAACTATCAGGAATGTTCCAAAACCATCTAAAATGCTTCCAGAAAAATCCAGTTTGAATTTTCTAGAAAATTCCAAAAATGTTCTCTGCAACAGACTCGTTGAAATTCCATAAAAATCGTTGAAATTGTTTTTTAAAACTTGTTCAAGGCACAAGTTTCGATTTTGAAATCTCTCCACAATGTTCCAAAGCCATCTAAAATACTCCAGAAAGTTCTAATTTGAATTTCTAATTTTTTAGAGAAATTCCTAAATGTTTCAAAAACTCATAACTTCATTAATAATAGCTCAATCGCTTTGAGTTTTTAGTATTTTTTACATTGAATCATTAGGAAAAATTTCTCAAAATTTCAACTTTCCACGCACTTTAGTTTTTGAGTGAAAAAATTGTTTGTAAAGTCTTACCTACTTTACAAAACATCATTATTTTCAAAAAATCGTAACTTCAATAATAATAACTCAATTGCTTTGAGTTTTTAGTATTTTTTACATTGAATCATTAGGAAAAAAACCTCAAAATTTCAAATTTCCACTGACTTTAGTCTTTAAGTGAAAAAATTGTTTGTAAAGTCTTACTTTACAAAACATCATTATTTTCAAAAATTCGTAACTCCATTAATAATAACTCAATCGCTTTGACTTTCTAGTATTTTTTACATTGAATCATAAGGAAAAAAACCTCAAAATTTTAACTCTGCATTCATTTCAGTTTTTGAGTGAAAAAATTGTTTATAAAGTCTTACTTTACAAAACATCATTATTTTCAAAAATTCGTAACTCCATTAATAATAACTCAATCGCTTTAAGTTTTTAGTATTTTTTACATTAAATCATTATGAAAAAGTCCTCAAAATTTCAACTTTGCACTCACTTCAGTTTTTGAGTGAAAAAATTGTTTGTAAAGTCTTACTTTACAAAACATCATTATTTTCGAAAAATCGTAACTTCATTAATAATAACTCAATCGCTTTGAGTTTTTAGTATTTTTTACATCGAATCATTAGGCAAAAACCTCAAAATTTCAATTTTCCACTCACTTTGGTTTTTGGGTGAAAAAATTGTTTGTAAAGTCTTACTTAACAAAACATCATTATTTTCAAAAAATCGTAACTCCATTAATAATAACTCAATCGCTTCGAGTTTTTAGTATTTTTTACATTGAATCATTGGGAAAATGTTCTCAAAATTTCAACTTTCCACTCACTTTAGTTTTTGAGTGAAAAAATTGTTTGTAAAGTCTTACTTTACAAAACATCATTATTTTCAAAAAATCGTAACTCCATTAATAATAACTCAATCGCTTTGACTTTCTAGTATTTTTTACATTGAATCATAAGGAAAAAAACCTCAAAATTTTAACTCTGCATTCATTTCAGTTTTTGAGTGAAAAAATTGTTTATAAAGTCTTACTTTACAAAACATCATTATTTTCAAAAATTCGTAACTCCATTAATAATAACTCAATCGCTTTAAGTTTTTAGTATTTTTCACATTAAATCATTATGAAAAAGTCCTCAAAATTTCAACTTTCCACTCATTTTATTTTTTGAGTGAAAAAATTGTTTGTAAAGTCTTACTTTACAAAACATCATTATTTTCGAAAAATCGTAACTTCATTAATAATAACTCAATCGCTTTGAGTTTTTAGTATTTTTTACATCGAATCATTAGGCAAAAACCTCAAAATTTCAATTTTCCACTCACTTTGGTTTTTGAGTGAAAAAATTGTTTGTAAAGTCTTACTTAACAAAACATCATTATTTTCAAAAAATCGTAACTCCATTAATAATAACTCAATCGCTTCGAGTTTTTAGTATTTTTTACATTGAATCATTGGGAAAAAGTTCTCAAAATTTCAACTTTCCACTCACTTTAGTTTTTGAGTGAAAAAATTGTTTGTAAAGTCTTACTTTACAAAACATCATTATTTTCAAAAAATCGTAACTCCATTAATAATAACTCAATTGCTTTGAGTTTTTAGTATTTTTTACATTGAATCATTAGAAAACGTCCTCAAAATTTCAACTTTCCACTCAATTTTTTTTTTGTAAAGTCCTACTTCACAAAACATCATCTCCATCTCTGGATCTTCTCTATGATGCAGTGGAAGAAAATCTGGGAAATTTTGACTTTGATTTTTCGGCAGCAAGACCCAATGATTTTAAAACTTCCAAGTGAATGGTAGGTCGGAGAGGTTAAACCATTATTAGCTTTTTTGTTTGACTTGATGAGTTCTACAATCTCTTTATGAAGAGTTTTCCTCTACGACTTACCATAACCGAGTTAAGGCCGGTTGAAGTTTAGTTTCCTGTGTTGAAGGTATAGGGCCAAAAACCAAAGTCAAAATTCCGAAATTTCAAGATAGCCATTTTGTAGAGGAAATCCAAAAACAGACTTATTTCCCTCAACTTTTTTGACTTTCAATGATCATTCGCCATTTTGTGGCAATTTGACACTGCTTCATCAAATTGGCTGTAACTTTTTTGTCTTTGAACCGATTTCTTTGTGTTCCACATTCATCTTTTGAGAGGTGATTAATACTTTCTTTATCAACATTGTGTCCATTTTACTGTCAAAAAAAAAACTTCAAAAAATTCTTTATATCTCGATATCTTTCCTCGTTTACGAAATGTTTACCTGCAAAATGTGTTAATTTATCTAAAGACACCCTGTATATAAAGACTTTAAACTTGTCTCAAACACACAACTGAAATTTATTCATTCCCAACTGAAATGAACTCTAAACAAAGCAAAACAAAACAAATTCCCCCTTATGTGAGTTTATGTACTGTTTCCTTTTTGAACCGTTAAAAATTGAGGCAATAAATAAACCCGACGTGAGGTGGAGAAGCTTTTTTACTTGAACAATAATACTTGGAGCCTGAAGCTTTATATATACAATTTAATTTAGGCAAAATATTCTACATCTGGATGCCGGACATGAGTTTGCGAATAAAATTTTACGACCAAATTGAAGTCACGTACCTTTAGGAATATTTTATTTGGTGAAATATTTTTTTTTATTGCAAAATGAAATCTGGTTGCAATATCGCCAATTTGTATTAGAGCCTAATTACATTTGTTTTTTTTTGGAAAAATAAAAATTGATTAAACTCTATATATACGTATTCAATGGTAATGGCGATTTGATGATTACATTCATCCAGACGAAAACTCGATAAGATCAAGCGAATGTCTACCCCGAACCTATTTTCACCTCTTTTGTGCTTGAAAGGGTGTAAATAACATTTTGTTTGCTCCTGCATTAGAGTGTAAGTAATCGAATATCGACATCCATAAATCAGTTTGTGAAAAGAAGAACCTTCAACAAATAGCCTAATAAAAAAAAATATATGCCTATACCTTCTTATTTCACAATCTTTGAAGTATATAATACATATATACACTTATATATTATAAAGGTATATGTAGTAAAAAATGGTTTTATGTACATTTTATTGCTGTCCAGTAAAAGTTTTGGCTTTACGATTATTCCTTTTTAGCATTTTATGTTTAATCCATAAATGTTGTTTCAGAAAACGCTACAAGAGAATGTTCCTACAACGGTACCTGGCACAAATCAACCTACGACGATTGTACCGAATTGGAAATGTACCCAACCAGCGTGGAAACGCAAACCAACATCTACTTAATCGGATACATTATCAGCTCAGTGACATTAGCCATAGCTATTTTTATATTCACCTATTTTAAGTAAGTAGATACCAACTGAAACTGAAATAAACAAAACTCGATTAGCTTTATTCCATTTGTGCTGACATCGATATTGGAAATGTTCATTAGAGCTCTACTATACATATGGGAATTGATTATCATAAAACCGGGACAAAATTGCAATAAAACTGGATCCCAAAAATAATATCTATCGACGAAAATATTTTCTTCGATTGTTAATCTTTATAAATTGCTAGAGCTGATTTTATGGCGTCTGTCTAATGAAAACCGAAAAGTAATCCAGAGTCGGGAAAATGTATAATTTATTTTTACTGCACCCAGATCGTAAATTATTTTATGTTTACCGGAACTGGGTTGGTAAATATAAATAGATAAAAAGTTGCGGGCCTGGCAAGGAGTTTACCAACAATAATAATTGCAATCAGTTTCTTGAGGTACATTAACAACTTTAATCGACTTTACGAAAGTTTACTTATAGCTTTCATTTGTCTAACAAACAATTAAGGTTTCTGCGTTGTTGTGCAGCTTACCAAAACACTATTGGATTTGAAAATGTGCTTACAACTTGTACATCGTCAACGTCAATACTGGTTCTATAGGCGAAGCTTAGAAACTTCCTGATTTCAGGTCACACTCCAAGTTTTTTGAATATAATTTATTCCTTGGTGGAAAGATTCAATTTCTTGACGAACACATGTACTTTTTATCTTTTTTTATTGCATTCTTGATTCTATTATCTTCTTGCCCTTCCAGAATTCTCTCTCGATTCCACACGGTTCGGTCGATCGAGTGTATGCCACTGGTATCACCCTGTTTCTGATAACCCTCCCAACCTTCCTTGTTAGTATGAATTCAAACCGATGTACAGTTTTTGAATAATTGTCATATGATTATGAAATTCTGTATATTTCTGTATATTGTAGGTCGACCGAGTGTACGCCACTGGTATCGCCTTGTTTCTGAGAACCCCTTCTGTGATACTATTGACTACAGAGTGATAGTAATACACGTAGGTTCAAATAATTGGTTTTATTACGATTACACACTATTGAAAATAAGAAACATGTTTTTGTGTTGAAAACAAAACAACTCTCTACCAAACTTAACATAACCTCTAAGAAACATCTAGGTACCCTAAAAACTAAAGCTGATAATGCCATGTTGCCAAGTCTAGCAACTTACATGGCTTGATCTAAATATCATCACATCTCCCCCTTCAGTTTGGAAATAATATTATTTAAATTTTAAACTTAAAACTTTTACTCAATGAACAAAACTTCTTCTAAACCATATTATAATCATTAAATTTGGATCGCAACTTAACAAGTCTTTTTCCAGCATCAGGACCGATACGACCATTTTTATCATATCCAATGTCAGAGTCAGAATGCGAATGAAACTCCTCTGACCTGAGATTTTTGAGAGTTATTATCATCATTGAGCTCATCAGATGTGCGATTATTCCTCAAATGGAAACTATTTCTACGGACTTCCTGACCATTATCCTTCTGAACTGTGTAGGACCTGAGAACAGACAATCTTTTAGAAACTGTGCCTGGTTGCCAAGTCCTACCCTCTATCATCAACTCCAAAAGGATCTTCAACCATAGTTTACCCATCATAGTAGTATTTATATAGTTTTCGTTTATTTTCAATTTTTTCTTTCTCCCTTTCATAGTCAATGATTTCAGGTTGTAATAGGTATTTCATAACTGGTGTCACGAGTGTTCAGTTTATTTTATTAGAAATATATGCTTTTCACTTATTATTGGCGTAGCATTATCCATGGAAATTTGGCAGCATGACCCTCGTTTAATAATGACAGTAGGTATATGTCAAATTCCAGACAGTTTTAAGTGTAGTTTACATAATTTCGTAAGTGCCGCGGTGTCAAAATTTTCTGGCCTATCTGGCAAATCAAATTTGACACATTTTTCAATGCATTTTTCAATAATGCTATATTATAAACGGTACCTAACTATTTTGCGTACCTGCAAAATCTAATAACATTTTTTAAAATTCGGCATTGTCAAATTTCTTTCGTATTGAAGATGCCGAAAATAATCTCAGAAGAAAAAAAAAAGGAAATATTAAAATGTCATGGTTATTTAAAAAAAAATAAACCAGAGGCTCTTCAGGGAACAATTGAAGCCCAACTTGCAGATATATTTGAGGTAGGTATAACTTAAATGTAGATGTAAAGCCATTTCTTACCCAACCAACATTTTCCTTAAATTTTAGGTGAGAACCAGGACTATTCAAAGAATTTTGACTGGACAATATACAATCAAAAAACCTTTAGGCCGACCGAAAAAGACAGAGATGACTATTATGGACCGAATGTTTAAAGAAGATTTACAACGACAAATTTGGAAATACAATTCTAAAAATGAATATTTTACATTACAAACATTACTGACATTTTGAAAATTTGGAATTTAAGGGAGGGCAAACAAGTTTATATAAAATTTTAAAATCTATGGGATATAAATTTAAATTAGTAAATGGACGCAAAATTTTATGTGAGCAGAAGCATGTTCTTGCTGCTAAAATTACATTATTGCGGAAATACCTCCAATATAAACATTCAAACGAAAATATCAGATTCGTGTATTTAGATGAAACTTGGATCTACCAAAACGGATCTCAATTTCGTCGATGGATACACGAATCTGATTGAAAAGCAACCCATCCAAAATTAAGTCAGAGGGGAAACGTTTTACTAGTTTGCATGCGGGGAGTAGTTCTGGGTTTTTAGATGGGTGCGATTTTTTTCTAGATTCAAGAAACAATGACAGAGACTACCACAATACCATGAACGAGGATTCCAAAAATGGGTCGTTGATCAACTAATTCTTGCATTGAATATATTTGAAGAGAAATGTGTAATAATCATGGACAACGCTCCATATCATTCAGAGCAGAAGGATAAACCACCTTCATTCTCTTCAAAGAAAGACAAAATGCAGGAATAGTTGGTTAAACATGACGTAGATTTCGACACAAAAATGACCAAAAAACAACTATGGGACCTAATTCAACCATTTCGGAATAGACCAAAACAATACAAAATTGACGACATTTTGAAAAGCCATGGACACGAAGTTCTTAGATTACCTCCTTATCATTGCCAATATAATCCTATTGAAATGGCATGAAGGTTTTGTAAGAACTTCTATAATAAAACTATAACTTCGCAGCCACCATCCACGGATAGGGTTGCGGGGGTATGGCGTGAGTCTTTCAAAATGTACCTCAAACATGTGGACGAATTTTTGTAGACATTGTGACAGACTTGTTTCAGAAGACTGGACAAAATACACGGGAGACTTACCTTTCAAAAATATTCCGGCTTTCATTATTTCTCTCGGAGAATCCGATTCCGAATCGGATTCAGAAATGTTGTCTGAATCTGAGGAGGTATCTAATTCTTCAAGTGAAATGGTGGAGGCTCAAACCCGAAAAAAAAGTTACTGCAAAATAGTACATTAAAATACAAGTTTCATAAGACGTCATTTTATCGCACGAGCCCCATATTAGAAAACGAGCCGGAGGCGAGTTTTCTAAAGGGCGAGTGCGATAAAATGTCTTATGAAACGATTATTTTATACTATTTTTTCTATTTTGGTATTGTTTAATTAAGAAAAACAAATTTTTCTTGAACATTTTATTCTCATATTTCCTGATTTCATATGTTCAGGTTGGTAACACTACTTGCCAAATATAGAAATCTTCTATTATCAATGAACTATAACCAAAAACTGGAATGCTAACACATAAGGAAGAACGTGAAGCCTAGTGCAGCTGCTGCGGAGGGGATACCTGTTTTTGTCGCACTCATTATGTTAAATGGCGAAAATTGCTTCCAACACGTATTCCAATTGATGAAACCTGTGAAGGTAAATATGACAAAACTTTCCAAAACGTCATATGTCAGCGAGCAACAGAAAAAAACAACATTCCCCCTTGTGGCATCTGTCTTTCATGGCTTCATTTTTTGGGCAGATATGGCAATGTACGCGCATTCCAGTTTTTGGCTATAGTTCATTGTCTATTATAAAATCGGGAATGACAGTTCGATAGCCATCAGTCAGCCAGTGTTACCAACCTTCGATAAGTAAAAAAGGAGTGTCACAAAGAGCTTCTTTTCGAAACTACTTTTAGTGTCGAAAAGACTTCAATATGACACCAAAATAGAAAAACATATTTATGCTATTGAGCTTACTGTTATGCCTGTTATGGTTACGTTTAATTAATAAATTGAATAATTTTACTATTTGAATTTACTCAGATATTTTACACATTCTGGCAAATCGGCTTTCTGTTTCATAACCCTGAAATTTGAAAAATATTTTGTCATCAAATGTCATTATTATACGAGGGTCAACCTGTCAAATTTCCATGGATAATGCTACGCCAATAATATGTATTGTTTTCAGTTATGTGAATCGACCTTTATTGAATGACATGTGTCATGGGTGACGGATACAAGAAAATTGGGGTTATGTTATTATTGGAAAATTACATGAGGTAACGGTAGAAAGAAAAACCAATAGGTACAGGTTTCTTTAGTAAATTATTACTAGTGTTTCCTTTACATAAAGACTCAAGCATAACATGACATGGTGCTGCGAAAATAAAGAACTTTGTGCGGAGTAAAAAACTGTAGTGAAAACCTGTGAAAAATGATAACAAAAAATGGCTAGCAACTTGAAACCTCCAGAAGCTTTGAGCCTAGATGGTGACCTGAGAGAAAACTTCAAAAGATGGAAGCAGCAGTTTGCAATATATTTATATAGTGAAATTATTTAAATAGTGTATGCACGTGATCAATGAAGTCGAAATTATTTCCAATTGCAGTTTGTAAGAAATTAAAATTCGTTTCAAGCTGAGAGCTCATTCTCCTTTTTATTTAACCTTAGTTAAAAAAAGACAGAACACTGTTGGCATTTAACCGAATCGGCCGATAAAATGACATTTAGGTTGGCACTTATGTTGCCAAATATTGCTGCAAATCTGCGGTTACTGATTTTAATAATTTGAAATTATTTTTATTTTATTTGTGTATCTATAAAATGCCAAAGTCATTGAATAGTCAGAGTCAAAAACTCGTTGCGTCTCTAATTAGTTTCTTTGAAGAGGAACGAGATAATGGGGGCTATTAAATAGCGTTAGAGAGGTGAAGTATATTGATACTATCAAATTTAAATCTTGGAATATTTTTCCAGCGTGTCGCAGCTGCACTGAATATTGGTATAACCACTGTGAGTAAAATCCAATGTAAAATATCTCAAAAAGTAAACGTCCACATAAGAAGCGGGTTACGAATCAAGATCACCTTGATGTTAGGCTCTATTCACAATCAAATTTACGACGAAAAGTGAGTAGTTTTTTTAGATTGTGTTCATAATACACTATCTATACATTTAAAAATCGATGTTTGTTTGTTTTAGTGATAACAAATTTTACTAGACATGAGCTGCTTTCCAGTGCCTAAATTGTTAGAGTATCATGCTCCTGGAGTGTGACGCTCTTGAACTGTTCGACATACGCAGCACTGGAACGCTCTCATCTTAACCCCCACCATTTCAGACTTCAGGAGCATGGAACACCGAAATAAAGGTTGGTGCACGAGAGGGCAGGGGATAACAGAAATGATTAGTTCAAGTGTACGACACTCTAAGCACTGGAACGCGCAAAGCAATTGTGGAGCACTCCTGAGCTGCTCAGGAGTAACTCAAATGGGTCACTGGAAAGTAAAACGAAAGTTAATAGCGGCAACATTGCGACGTGCTTATGTCATTAATTTTGATCACGTGCATACACTGTTTAATTAATTTCACTTATATATGCTGGCTTCAGGCATAAAAGAAAGTGTAAAAATACCAGGTGAGAGTAAAGTGGCTATATATATTGTTGCATACAATAGAACCTCTTGCCCTAGAAATTTACAACACAATGGAAGTAGATGAAGAGACAAATAAAGACTATGTTAAGCTGCTTGATTTGTTTGAATGCTACTTTATGCCTCACTCAAATGAGACTACTGTACTCAAGCACATTTTCAAGAGTACAAAAACAAAGAGAGACTGTCGATCAGTTTGTTACTGACTTAAAATAGTTAGCAAAATATTGTAACTTTAGCACATTAAAAGATAGTCTTATCAGGGATAGGATTGTTTGTGAGTGCAGACTCAAAGCTGAGAGAAATGGTTCTCAGAGAACGCCAGCTAACACTTAAAAGCTGTATAGAAATATGCCAGGCTGAATCAATCAATGAATCAATCACAGGCGACACAGGCCATGGTACAAGCTGTGAGCAATAAAAGATTTTATCTACAAGCGTTTGGTTATGACGTTTTTACATAACCATTTTTCTAGTATTTGAGTTACGTCATGAGACTCATAACACAACTAGTGGTGTTATAGACTAGGTTAGGAATTCATAACACAACTAGTGGTGTTATGGACGAGGTTATGAGTTTATAACACAACTATTTTTGGTCATTTGACAAATTTCAAAGGTAAACCTGTAAAGGTAAAATGAAGGTAGACCACTATTAATGAACGAAAATAATTGGAAAAATATTCTTATTTTTCGCTTTGTAGATAAAACGTTGTACATCACACGTGCGTTTAAACATAACTACAAAACTTGTGTGATTAGAACGACTCGGTCTACGACCTCGTCGTTCTAATCCTTCACACGCGTTATTGTAATTGTGCTCATAAACGCACTTCTAATGTAAATAACAATAATGCCTCGAATTATTCACAGAAATACAATCCTATGCAAAATGAAAGACCTAGTACAAATGGGTATGAAAACAGGCCTCAAAATCAAATACATAGTGGCCAGTAGTCAATATGTAATAAATGTGGTAAATTTCATATGCCAACTAGATGTCCGGCTTACAGAAGACAATGCACAAGCTGCAGGCGTTATGGACACTCCGCCAAAATGTGTGGAATATACAATACAAGAAAGTACATGAAGTAAACGACCAGGAGAAAGTGAGAAAAATGGCGAAGATCATTTTTTTGTTGGCTTATTTAACATTAAAACTAGTGATGTTTGTGCTGTAAGCCAGGAATGGTAACATACATTAAACTTGAATAGTCAAAACATACAGTTTAAACTAGATACAGGAGCCCAGGTGAATATTATAGATAAAGATATACTTTGCAAAAACTGGAAGCAGTAGTAAAACCTAGCCCAATGAATCGAAAGAACTATGGTGGCAATGATATTTCTTTAATTGGTCAAACTAGCCTTGAATGTTTCACAAATGAGGGTGCCGAGTATATTGAATTTCAAGTGATTGACTTTAATTTGCATATTTTAAAGAAAATATACCTACGCGGTTCATTACCAAGATGAATTATCCAAGTTGATAGAAACTTATGATGGTTTGTTTCATGGTATAGGTGAAATGGAGCACATTTACAAAATAAAATTGAAGGAAAACGCTGTACCAGTTGCAGAGGCATCCATACCCATTAATATTGAAGAAAATGTGAAAATTGAATTGGATAGAATGGAGCGCATATGGGTATAATAAAGAAAGTTACAGGACCAACAGAGTGGATCAGTTCTATGGTAGTAGTGAAA
Organism: Ceutorhynchus assimilis; assembly: GCA_917834065.1. Lineage (NCBI taxonomy): Eukaryota > Metazoa > Arthropoda > Insecta > Coleoptera > Curculionidae > Ceutorhynchus > Ceutorhynchus assimilis. Next base: position 39,175,057 of record OU892284.1, read on the forward strand.
ATGCCAGATAATAATTCTCTAAGAATTTGTCTGGATCCCCTAAATTTCAACAGAGAAATAGTTAGAGAACGTTTTCAATTGCCTACATTTGAAGAAATCGCAAGCAGAATGCCAGGTGCAAATATTTTTTCTGTGCTTGATGGTAACAAAGGATTTTATCAAATTAAACTTCATGAAGAAAGCCAGTTATTAACCACTTTCAATGCAGGAAAATGGGGACGATACTGCTATCAGAGTGCCATATGGACTGTCGTCAGCACCAGAGGTCTTCCATAAGTGTTTTAAAAATATTTTTGATGGACTAGATGGAATAGAAGTTTTTATTGACGATATTAGAGTCTGGTGCTCAGATCCAGCTATGCATAAAGACAGACTAACAAAAATGTTGGAAAGGGCAAAAAGTGCAAATGTGAGATTCAATTCCTAAATGTAAAAAAGATTTGCAAACTTTTTTGGGTACCTATGGTCACATATGTCTCTAGGTTTCTACAAAATCTTTCGAACTTGACCAGTAATCTAAGAATACTTTTGAAAAATGATATTGAATTTGTTCGGCAAGATAAATACATAAAGAACTTTGAGGAAATTAAGCATATTATGTTGACAAAAACTCCAGTTTTACGTTATTTTGACATTAAAAAACATACGAGAAAATTGGGGTTATGGTATAATTGGAAAATTACATGAGATAACGGTAGAAAGAAAAACCTTTAAATGTTTCTTTAGTAAATTATTACTAGGGTTTTCTTTCCATAAAGACTCAAGCATTAAATGACAACTGGTAGCTTAGCCCTGAGAAAACGGTTATTAAGAAGTTGGGCTGGAGTTTTTTCTGAACCACTATAGGTGTATTTCGATATTCTAAAAGTGCACTATAGAGGTAATTACATTTTTTGAGCATATTTTTAACTGTCTGCGCAGCCCTCTCTGCTAGTCCGTTAGACCTAGGGTAGTTAGGACTAGAATATGTAGTTTCTTAAATAATAAATCATTCCTAGAATTCTTTGAAGTTCTTTTTGGCTCCTCAAGGCTCATTATTGCTAGAATTTTATCACTATCTGGTGTCATTCCCGATTTATCAAGATTGTTTCCCAAATTCTTTACTTCCTGCACTCGATATTGCAATTTGCTACTCTTGAACTTGACATTCAAAGAGCGAGCTCTCTCAACAACCTTAGCCAAGATTCGATTATGCTCCTCCAATGTTTTTGCGACAATCAATAAGTCATCAAATTATACAATAACCCCTTTTATATCACCACATATATTCAATATTAATCTTTTGGAAAAACTCAGGTGCAACATTAAGACCAAAAGGAAGTCTCAAGAACCTGTAGACACCGAAAGGACAACCAAATGCGCAGAGCCTGCTCGAATCCTCATTCAAAGTTACCTAATAAAACCCATCCCAAAAAGTAAATTTTATTGTTTAATTTTGCTTTTATTTCATCTAGAGTTGGAATTTCATAGAATTCCTTGTCTAATGCATGATTTAATCCTCTTGGATCTAAACAAAATCTTAGCGATCCATAATGATCACCAAGTTGTTAAGCCATTCAGTGGGAACCTTAATTTTAGCAATTATAACTCCTTTATTAATCAATTCGTCAAGTTTACTTTTCAATTTGTCTTCAATAGTTAAAGGAACTCTCCTGGGTGGCTTAAAAACTTGAATATAATCTTTTTTTAGCTTGAGTTTACATTTTTTGTTAAAATGACCCAATCCCATGAAAATACCTTCATGTTGCTTAACAAAAAGATCCTTATTGCTAGTTACTTCAATATTTTGAACTTCTTTTTTTTTTTTTAGACCCATGTCAAAGCAAGAATCTAGTCCCAAAACTGGCACATAATTTTCTGCAATTATAACAAAATCTAAGTTGAAATTTTTATCGTCATACCTACATTTCAAGTTACCAGACTCTAACGAATACATCTTAAAACCCCCATATCTTTCAAGTACAATATTAACTTTTTTCAATTCGCCTCTTTTCTTAATCTTAGTGGAAATTTTCTCTGAAATGACATTAACCTCTGATCCTGTATCTACTTTGAAATCTACCATACAATCATCTACTACTACTTGCTCAACCCATTTAGATTTTACTTTTTGCTTACATACTGCACTTACATTTTCAATGCTGCTCATTTCACTAACACTTATCATTGCCACAAAGTACTCATCATCTTCACTAGAATTCTGTTCATGCCTGCTGCCTACTTGTATCTCCCGTTCATGTATCCATAAAGCTTACATTTATTGCATCTTCGAGCAAATGCTGAACATTTTCTTCTACCATGTCGTCTGCCACATCTTTGAAAATAAAATTGATTTGTTTCTTCATTTTTTAGGTATCTGTTAATGCCTCATTTCCTCTATTCGGGAGTCTACTATGTTGTTTTTTTCTGAACTACATTATTTTTAATTCTCGACCATCTAGAATTTGTTTCAACTGAGGTTTTGCAATTTCATTTGCTTTGCAAATTTGAGATGCCTCTTTCAAGTCCACATCATCAAAATGCAAAAGCTTTTCTTGAAGTTCTTTACTTCGAATGCCAAGGACAATGCGTTCTCTAATCATAGAGTCCATCGAGTCCCCAAAATCACAAGTTTGTGCCAACTTCTTCAAATCAGTTATAAAATGATCAAATGAGGAGGGCCTCTTGTATTTTATTATAAAAACAAAATCTTTCATACACCACATTAACTTTAGGAGTCACAAACCATCCTATTGCACGTAACACTGTGCTAGATATATGATTTCTCTTGGTCTTCATCGAGACCTAGAGTATTGAACACCTCCAAGGCCTCCTCACCCATGATATTTAACAAGAGGGCCACCTTTAGCTCATCATGCTTTTTGTCTTTTCTACTGACAGCCAGGTAAATTTCAAAACTTTGTTTAAATTTTCTAAAGTTTTCTGCAACATTACCTTCAAATGAGAGTAATTTCAGCTGTTCCATTTTAAAAACCTTCACTTTTTCACAAGATTATAATGAATAATCCAGATTCCACACTAGGATATTGCTTATATAATTTTGTATATTTTCGTATGAATCTCCAATCGTAGGTCGATCGAGTGTAGGCCTGGTCTCACCCTGTTCCTGACAACCCCCTTAACCTTCCCCATTAGAATGAATGTAATCCAATATAATTGTCATCTGTCACTATTTCAGTTCAACCAAAATTTAGTGTTTGCTCCTACTGATTAGCTCAAATCAATCTACTATAATTATTCCGATAATTATCCCTCTATAATTGACTAATTATTTCACTGATTAATACACCAATCATCTCGCAAGTTATCCTTCTAATTACTTGTCTACTGAAAACTCTCTTTTTCAACAATAAACTATTTAATCGAAAAATCCCTAGAGTAACGTAAATTTTTGTTTATGTAAATAACACAATGGATTTCCTGAATAATCAAATTTCAAAACAATACTTGTTGGAAGCTCGCTTTTGGAAGAATTGAGAGAAAAGGCCACTTCCACGTGGCAAATTTTGAATATTTTCTATACAAAATCAATATGAAAGTTTCCAAGCTTTACGTATTTCTTTATTAAAAAAATAAATGCCTTCTCGCTATTATTGTCTCATTTGCAATAATTTAAAATAAAACTGTCAACCTGATTGCTTGCTACTTCTTATTATTATTTTTGTTTAATGAAGTTTGCACAACGATAATTACTTTCGAACGGCGACAATTTGAATTGTAAATTCATTTGTACTGATCGAGCTCATCTCTCCGGGCATTAGATATGGAAATAAATTCAATTCCAATTATTCCGACATGTCTCTCTGTCTGCTTGCGAAAAAATCCCCGCGCCAAAATTATTATTGAATTTTTGTTTCAGGGAACTTAGATGTTTACGTAACAAAATACACATGAATTTGATGTGGTCCTACCTTTTAACTTATTGTATGTGGATTATTATACTCATAGAGGTAAGTTACAATTTGTTAAAGTATGACATACGTTTTATTATTAAATTTTTAGCTCAATTTCAGAGAACACATGGCAGTTACTTGTGTCTTTGTCGTGACCCTACTCCATTATTTCCACATCACGACGTTTTTTTGGATGTTTGTTGAAGGTGAGTAACAGCCCTTTTGTGTTTGTGGAATGTGCTCCTGCTGAAATTAGGATTCTGTGTTATACATGGCTTTGTTTGAAATTTGTAAATGACTAAAGGGTGAATTATGGTAGGTATATGGCATTACAAAGCATACAAAATCGCTAGGTATTGGATTGCATAGAGAAAATGGGCTAAAAAAAAATTCTTTTCCGATTTCAGATTTCGATTTTTTTCAGCTTTCATTATATTTATCTACTGTTGAATAATTTAATTTCCAAAAAAACAAAAACTAATAAATTTAAACACATTTTCTTGTCCATTAACTTGATGGGCATTAAACAACACAGTGCATCCATTAATTCCATAAATAGACAATGAGCAAGCCTCTTTCTGCTTCATATCATGTATAGCTTCGCAAGCATTTAGCATACATTTGCATAAAACGCAATAAAGCTTGACCCGTAAACAGAAAATGCTATTAAGGATATTTCCACAGCGGCCCATATTTACAAAAATTTTACATAATTTTATTTGGTTTGGCAACCTTTTTCTACTTATTTAAGTTAATGGAAAAAATCCTCAACTATGGATTCTCTCTCTCTCTATTATTGGAATTACAAACGCTCTCGAATAAAAGCTTTTTTCGGCCTTTTGTTATATTAATACAAGCATTTTCCTCTTGTTTCAAATAACAAAATAACGTATTTTTCTCAATAAAATCATTCCAAGTAAATTTTCACCGTGCAAATAAAATTTTGAAATTAATTCACTGTATATATTTTGAAACACGGCCGGAAAGAAACGCCAGGAAACTTTTAAGGGGTAGAAATGTCCGGTACAGGACGCAATTTCATAAATTATAAATACTTTGCTCCCCCGAGCTTTTAACTCCGTTAAATTTTTAAATAAATTTAAGCTCGTCCTAATTAGGAGTTAAACCGCCAACTTTATTAATTACTCGTTTTGTGTTTTAATTCTTGGAAGCTATGGATAATGATGTCATTAGTTTGTTAATTAATAACTGAAACTAAAAAGTATGAAACATTGTGTGGTTGTGCTGTTTCAATTTCTCGGTATTTTCCAGTTTTTTCTCCCAAGTAGTTTTTGCTGAAAATATCACTCAGATGCAATATAATGGGTTTTTTTCCTAACATTATCCACCAAACCCAACAAAAATCACGAGCTTATATGTGAAGTGTTTTGCTTCTATTACTTGAATTTACGATGAAAAACTCCTGGTGCAGAGCACAGTCCATAAGGTATTCTCCTATAACAATATCGCCAATAACACCCATTATTAAATGTTGTAAGTATTTCACTTTCTTCTTGCAAGTTGATCTGATAAAAGCCCATATTGCCGTCCAGTATTGGAAAAATATTTGCCCCTTCCATCTTGGATGCAATTTTCTCAAAAGTTGGAAGCTGATACCACTCACGTACTGTGGCTTTATTCAGATTTTGTGGGTCTAAATAAATTCGAAGGCTTTTTCACAATGACCATAGAACTGCACCACTCAGTTGGTTCAATCACTTTTCTCAAAACGTCCATTTTCTCCATTTTATCTAGCTCACTTTTAACTGACAGCTGAAGGCTATTGCAATTTTTCTTGGAGGCTCTACAACTGGCTCTCTCTTTTTCTTCAACTGAATTTTATATGAATTTTTCAATTCACCAATGCCTTGAAAAATATGGTCGTATTTTTTTACTAGACTATCAATCACATATTTGTCTTCCTGTTCTCCGATCCTACTCTGTTTAGTAGATTAAACATCTCGATAAATGAAAGACCAATTATGCATGGAGCATTAAATTTGACTATAATGAACACTACATTGTGTTTTTTATTATTAGTTTCACAGATAAGTGTAGTTTGTTCATAAACACCCATTAAAGAGCCTTCATAGTTCAATAGCTTTGTATTAGATGACTGAACTTCAGCAATAAATTTTAGCAGTTCTCAAGTTCAAAACATTAACATCAGCACCAGTGTCCATTTTGAAACAAATTTCGTTATTATTGACAATTACTTTTTACATCCAGCCAACTAAATCTACTTGTCCTACTTTCTGAACTGTGCCTATAAACATTTCCTACTCTTCATCATTAGAATATACATTTTGAGTCATGTTTCTTTTTTCACGACAGTATTTTTGAAAATGACCAAACTTATTACATTGTTTTCTATATGCGGGACATCTTGAACCATGAAAATATCCACAATTGCCAGACTGTTTTTTATCATTTCCATTTTCTGAGTTTGTTCTAAAGCTATTTCCACTTTGATTTCGGGCTTCATATTGATCTTTTTGTGAAGTAAACTCTCTGAATTGTTCTGATTTTTGTGTTTTCTTCACAATATTAACATTTGTCTCAATTTCTAGCTTTTTTGATTGAAGTTCAGCTAACTCCAACGCTCTACAGATATTCACACATTTTGTCAAATCTAATTGAGGCTCTCCTAGCAACCTATCTCTTACTTCAGTGGCCTCTATTCCACATATAATCCTATCTTTAACCAAACTATCTCGCAGATCTTCAAAATTATAATTTTGACTTAGTTTTCTTACGTCAGTCACAAACATATCAACACTTTCACCTTGTAACTACTTTCTAGTATGAAATAGGTGTCGATTAACAGTCTCATTTGCTTGTGGTTTGAAATGTATTCCAAAATGATGTAATAATTTTTGCCAGTCTTTCTGATCATCAGGTATCTCTAGTTTGTCATAGATTTCTAGTACTTCAGCTCCAATTATATGTTCAAACTCAATTTTCTCGAAACCCATCAAAGATTTTGGATCAATTTTTTTTGAAATTGTAGTCCTTGATGAGGGCTTTAAAATGGTACTTGGTTGAAGTCGTTGACATTCACGGTTTTTGAAAAAATTTAGTTTGAAGTTTTTGATACTTTTTCGACTAAAATTCAAAATTGAGGTGTAATTGCTCGGAAAGTATTTGAGCTATGGAGCTCAATTTTATATTGATTTATAGAAAATTTAATGCTCTTTCCAACAATGTATAATTTGTTTTGATTTGCTCAAATTTTAATGGAAATATTGGGAATTGCTCCTAACTTTGTTAGGATTTTAAAAAAATTTAAATTTAAAAATTGAGATTTTCTTTTTGATTTTTTTTCTCTTTTGAAATCGAGATTTGGATATGGAGTTAGAGTTTTTTTCAACTAATTTAGATCGGCTCTATCGATTGGAAAAGTCAAAATTCAAAAAATCTGAAAAAAAAAATTTCGATTTTTTGAAAGGGTTAAAAACCCCTTTGGATTTTAATTTCAAAATTTTGAAACTCAATTTTCTCGAAACCCTTCAAAGTTTTTGGATCAATTTTTTTTAGGATTGTAGCCCTTGATGAGATCTTTGAAACGGTACGTAGCTGAAATCACTGGCATTTACAATTTTTGAGAAAATCGAGTTTGAAGTTTTTGACTAAATTTTAACTAAAATCCAACTTTGAGGCTCAATTGCTCTAAAAGTATTCATGTTATCCAACTCAATCTAGCACTGATTTATAGAGAATTTGATGCTCTTGCCAACTATATATAATTTATTTTGATTTGCGCAAATTTAAATGGAGGTATTGGCAATTGTTCCTAACTTTAATGGGATTCAAAAAAAATTTAAACTTAAAAATTGAGATTTTCTTTTTAATTTTTCTCTGTATTGAAATCAAGATTTTGTAATGATGTTAGAGTTTTTTTCGACTAATTCAGATCCGCTCTATCGATTGGAAAAATAAAAATTTTAAAAATCTGAAAAATAAAAATTTCGATTTTTTCAAAGGGATAAAAACCCCTTAGAATTTTAATTTCAAAATTTTCAAACTCAATTTTCTCAAAACCCGTCAAAAATTTTGGATCAATTTTTTTTGAGATTGTCGCTCTTGATGAGGGCTTTAAAATGGTACTTAGTTGAAGTCGCTGGAATTTACGGTTTTTGAGAAAATCGAATTTGAAGTTTTTGACTAAATTTCAACTAAAATCCAACTTTGAGGCTCAATTGCTCTAAAAGTATTTAAGTTATCAAACTCAATCTAGCAAGATTTGTAGAGAATTTGATGCTCTTTTCAACCATATATAATTTATTTTGATTTGCTCAAAATTTAATAGAAGTATTGGCAATTGCTCCTGACCTTGTCAGGATTCAAAAAAAAATTAAACCTAAAAATTGAGATTTTTTTTTAAAATTATTCTCTTTGTTGAAATCAAGATTTTGTAATGATATTAGAGTTTTTTTCGGCTAATTTAGGCCCGCTCTATCGATTGGAGAAGTCAAAATTCAATAAATATGAACAATAAAAATTTCGAATTTTTCAAAGGATTACCCCTTTAGATTTTTATTTCAAAATCTTTGATCTTGGATATCTCAAAATCTATTAAAGATTTTGAATTAAAATTTGCAGGAAATGTAACTCTTGACAACGGCTTTAAAATGGTATTTAGTTAAAATCGCTAGCTCTTATGGTTTTCGAGAAAATCGAGTTTGAAATTTTTGATAAAATTTGGAATAAAAGTTTACTTTGCTTAGAAAGTATTTGAGTTATCAGAACCAATTTAGCATGGATTTATAGAGCTCTTTCTAACCATATATAATTTGTTTTGATTTGTTCAAATTTCTTTGAAGATATTGGCCATTATTCCTGACTTTGAAAACATTTCTAGAACGAAAATTGAGAATTTTTAGCTTTTTGAAATCGCCATTTTGAAAGTAATGTTAGCATTTTTTTCGATTAATTTACACCTGCTGAATCAATTGGAAAAGTCAAAATTTCGAAAACATGAAAAATAAAAATTTCGAGTTTTCGATTGGTTTGACTGAAATGAGCAACGCTACTGGCCAAACAAAATACATGTTGCCAACTTGTAAAATAACCGGCCAATAGCAACAAGCGCCTGGAATAAACAGAAATTGAAATATAAAAAGGGAAATATATATAAATATATCAAAAGAACAAATACAAAATATAAAATTTTTCAAAAAGTTTTTCACCAATCACCAGATTTTTCATAAAATCACCAGATCTGGTAAAATTTCACCAGACCTGGCATCACTGCTGCTAAGTTAAAAAACTAAAAACCAATTACCAACTCAAAATACAAGTTATATTTGCCATTGCTAAATGTCGCTACTTACATTGAAACTTCAACAGACTTTAAATTCGATTTGCTCAAAAACCGTAATCGCTAGGGATTTTAACTGAATACCATTTTGAAGCCCTTATCAAGAGCTACAATCTCTGAAAATTTTGTCCCAGTACCGCTTTTGGTTACCGAGATATTCTGGTTTGAAGATTTGCAAATAAAAATCCAAAATCCCTTAGAAAAAAGTAAAAAAAATTGTAAATTTCTATTTTTGTATTTTTCTGGATTTTGACTATAGAAATCGATAGAGTGATTATTCAGAAACAACTCTAACATCAGTTACATTTGATAATTTCGAGGAGGAAACAAATCCAAAAGATCCAGAAGAAAATATTTGACTCTGGAAATTTTTTGAAATCTTGACACGCTCATCAATAATTGCTCATACTTGCAATTACATTTGAACAAACTGTCTATAATAATACATCATTGAAAAGAGCATTAAATTCTCTATAAGACTATGTAAAATTGGTTTTTGTATCTTTCGGAATTATGAAGATATTAAGCCTCAAAGTTGAAATTCAGTCGACATTTTGTCTAAAACTTTAAGCTTGATTTGCTTAAAAACTGTAATGGCTAGCGATTTGCGTTAAATACTATTTTGAAGCCCTCATTAAGAGCTACAATCCCTGAAAATTTTATCCCAGTACCACTTTCATTTACCAACATATTACGGTTTAAATATTTGCAAATAAAAATCCAAAGAGGATTCCTACCCTTAGAAAAAATTGGAAAAAATTGAAAATTTCTATTTTTGGTTTTTTCCTAATTTTGACTATAGAAATCGATAGAGCGAGTCCAAATTAGTAAGAAACAACTCTAACATCAGTGGCATTTGATAATTTCGATCAGGAAAAAAATCCATAAGAAAATCTCGTTTTTGGCTCTGGAAATTTTTTGAAATCTTGACATGCTCATCAATAATTGCTCATACTTCCAATTATATTTGAACAAACTGTCTATAATAATATATAATTGGAAAGAGCATTAAATTCTCTATAAGCCTATGTAAAATTGGTTTTTGTATCTTTCGGAATTATGAAGATATTAAGCCTCAAAGTTGAAATTCAGTCGACATTTTGTCTAAAACTTTAAGCTCGATTTGCTCAAAAACTGTAATCGCTAGCGATTTCAGCTAAATACTGTTTCGAAGCCCTCATTAAGAGCTACAATCCATCAAAATTTTATCTCAGTACTGCTCTCATTTACCAAGATTTTACGGTTTGGTAGGAGGCCATCCTTAGAAAAAAATTGCAAAAAATTGAAAATTTCTATTTTTGGAGTTTTCCTAATTTTGACTATAGAAATCGATAAAGCGAGTCCAAATTAGTCAGAAACAATTCTAACATCAGTGGCATTCGATAATTTCGATCAGGAAAAAAATCCAAAAGAAAATCTCGTTTTTGGCTCTGGAAATTTTTTGAAATCTTGACATGCTCATCAATAATTGCTCATACTTCCAATTATATTTGAACAAACTGTCTATAATAATACATAATTGGAAAGAGCATTAAATTCTCTATAAGCCTATGCAAAATTGGTTTTTGTATCTTTCTGAATTATGAAGATATTAAGCCTCAAAGTTGAAATTTAGTCGACATTTTGTCTAAAACTTTAAGCTCGATTTGCTCAAAAACCGTAATCGCTAGCGATTTCAGCTAAATACTGTTTCGAAGCCCTCATTAAGAGCTACAATCCAACAAAATTTTATCCCTGTACTGCTTTCATTTACCAAGATTTTACGGTTTGGTAGGCGGCCATCCTTAGAAAAAAGTGCAACAAATTTAAAATTTCTATTTTTAAATTTTTCTTAATTTTGACTATAGAAATCGATAGAGCGAGTCTAAATTAGTTAGCAATAACTCCAACATCAGTTACATTTGAAAATTTCGATGAGGAAAAAATCCAAAAGAAAATTTCATATTTGAAATTTTTCGAAATCTTGACACGCTCATGAATAATTGCTCATGATTTCGATTATATTTGAGCAAATTGCCTTCAATAAAACACCATTGGAAGGAGCATGGAATTCTCTATAAGCCTGTATAGAATTGGTTTTCGTACCTTCTGGAATTTTCAAGATAATCAACTTCAAAAGTGAAATTTAGTCAACATTTTGTCAAAAACTCGTTTTTCTCTACTATCTTGAATCCAAAATCAAAACCTTTATGAATTATATAATTCGTGTTTTTTAATTAGTCCTCATCAAATCTAGATGCGGTAAAACAATTTCCTAACAAGCCATCGGCCTTTTCTCCCAGCTCATTTTCCGCGGAATTATTAATGGTACCAATTAAAAACAATTTTATGTTAAAGTACGAGCGTGTTGTTTCTTGACGACTAATTAGTCTCTCTTTTTTCCATTTTTCTTTTTATGGCCCGGAGCGAAAATTAATGGAGCCTTGCATAGCGTGTCTCAGGATTTTCCATGAAAACTGTTTTGTTTTTAAAAAAGCTTAAAGAATCTTCAAAAATCATCAACCAAACAATGGAAATAAATTAAATTTATATTAAAACAAAGAGTGGAAACAAGACATAATTTGTGATGAACTGACGCTGATCCTTAGGGATTTTGAAAAAGTGAAGTTTTATTTTCCATCGGACAGAGAGATTTGTGGTTCTTACTTATGGATGCGCTTTCCAACGTAGTTTAATTTCGGTTTGAAAGACAAACAAAATTCAATTTGTTTGAGGGTTCGTGGGAGTTAATTTGGTTCAATAAAAAACACAAAACCGCCGCGCGTTTTGCCGCTATATCGAAATTAATTTAATTTAACAAAGTTATCCAAAGTCTCGCCTTAATTAAATTCAATTCAAGTCATTCGCTCTCTTATTTGTGTTTTTTACTTTTGCAGGTTTATATTTGTACATTCTTGTTGTGAGAACTCTAACGAGGGAAAGTTTCAAGCTGAGAGTATACGCACTTATTGGATGGGGTAAGTAATTGAACTTTAGTAAATTATTATAAGTGGAAACACAATTTACTTTTAATCTACATGAAATTGAGAAAGTTTGAATTAGCTCTATGGAAAAATTTCGTAACAATAAATTGACAAATAAATTCTCAAAAAATGCAAAACTTTGCCAAAAGTTTCTATCGCGGTTGTATTATGCTTTATGTTTACTCGAGAGAAAATAAGTTTTATAAAAGTTGTATAAGCGCAAAAAGCAATTGGGCTCAGAGATGTCATTGGAAATTAAAAAAGTTTTTGTTTTTGTTCGCGAGAAGTTGGCGTGAACTTTAAAATGGATTTATGTTGTTCGGTTTGTTTTTTTTAGGGACGCCCCTGTTTTTCATCATCCTTTGGGCGGTGATCAAAAGCATCCTGCTGGAACCTGCACCTGATTCCAGTGACGCTGTAAGTTGAGTTTTGTTTTATTTTTAGGTATTTTTCGCCTTCTCTGATTTTTTTTGTGTGTAATATTTTGTTTATTCTAGGTATTATCTATACACAATCCGATGTCTAAAGGTAGAGGTTAAATGTATCACCCTTCAGTGCTATTTGATAGGGAAAGGTGATAAATTTACCTATACTTTTGGACATCAGATTATGAATAGGATATTCTTGGATGTTTTCCGTGTTAGGAACAGTTTCAATTTCAAAAAATTAAAGAGAGCAAGAATCATTGTGAAATTTCAGCATAATAAGCACCTGATCCTACTCTTTCTGCTCCAAAAATTTCAAAAAATTACTCTCAACAGTTTCTCAGGTAAGCATTAGAATGCGAGAGAGTGTTTCTTATCAAAGGTGTGGCGTATTTTCAAAGTTGATGTTCATGTCATTGATTTTCATTGAATCATTGTGAAATTTCAGCATAATGAGCACCTGATCTTACTCTTTCTGCCCCAAAAATTTCAAAAAATCCCCCTGGACAGTTTTTCAGGAAAGCATTAAAATGTTTGGAAGTACTTCTGATGAAATGTATGGCTCATTTTCAAAGTTGGTGTTCAAGATTTTTTCATATTGTTGATTTTCATGGAATCAGTGTAAAATTTCCGCATAATGAGGACCTGATTTTACTCTTTCTGCTTCAAAAATTTCAAAAAATCCTTCTGGACAATTTTTCATGAAAGCATTAAAATGTGAGAGAGCGTTTCTGATCAAATATGTGGCTCATTTTTAAAGTTGGTGTTCAAGATTTTTTCATATTATTGATTTTCATTGAATCAATGTGAAATTTTAGCATGGTGAGCATCTGATTTTACTCTTTCTGCTTCAGAAATTTTAAAAAATCACTCTGAACAGTTTTTCAGGGATGTATTATAATGTGAGAGAGTGTTTCTTATTCTTATCAAAGGAGTGGCTCATTTTTAAAGTTGGTGTTCATGTTATTTATTTTCATTCAATCATTGTGAAATTTCTCCATAATGAGCACCTGATCTTACTCTTTTTGCTCCAAAAATTTCAAAAAAACCCCCCTGGACAGTTTTTCAGGAAAACATTAAAATGTTTGGGAGTGCTTCTGATGAAACGCATAGCTCATTTTCAAAGTTGGTATTTAAGATTTTTTCATAATGTTGATTTTAATTGAATAATTGTAAAATTTCAGTATAATTAGCATTTGATCTTACTCTTTGTGCTCCAGAAATTTCAAAAAATCAATCTGAACAGTTTTTCAGGTATGCATTATAATGTGAAAGAGTGTTTCTTATCAAAGGAGAGGTTGATTTTCAAAGTTAGTGTTCATGTTATCGATTTTCATTGAGTCATTGTTAAATTTCAGGAAAATGAGCACCTGATCTTAGTCTTTCTGCTCCGAAAATTTCAAAAAATCTCTCTGAACAGTTTTTCAGGAAAGTATTAAAATGTAAGAGAGTGTTTCTGATCAAATGTGTGGCTCATTTTCAAAGTTGGTGTTCAAGATTTTTTCATATTATTGATTTTCATTGAATCAGTGTGAAATTTCAGTATGATGAACATCTGATCTTCCTCTACCTGCTCCAGAAATTTCAAAAAATCACTCTGAACTGTTTTTCAGAGATGCATTATAATGTGAAAGAGTCTTTCTTATCAAAGGAGTGGTTTATTTTCAAAGTTGGTGTTCATGTTATTGATTTTCATAGAATCATTGTGAAATTTCAGCATAATAAGCACCTGATCTTACTCTTTCTGCTTCAAAATTTTCAAAAAATCCGTCTAAACATTTTTCCGAAAAGTATTAAAATGTTAGGGGGTGCTTTTGATCAAATGTGTGGCTCATTTTTAAAGTTGGTGTTCAAGATTTTTTCATATTATTGATTTTCATTGAATCAGTGTGAAATTTCAGTATAATGAACATCTGATCTTCCTCTTTCTGCTCCAGAAATTTCAAAAAATCACTCTGAACAGTTTTTCAGACATGCATTATAATGTGAGAGAGTGTTTCTTATCAAAATAGTGGTTCATTTTCAAAGTTGGTGTTCATGTTATTGATTTTCATTGAATCATATTGTGAAATTTCAGCATAATAAGCACCTGATCTTACTCTTTCTGTTCCAAAATTTTCAAAAAATCCGTCTAAACATTTTTCCGGAAAGTATTGAAATGTTAGAGAGTGCTTTTGATCAAATGTGTGGCTCATTTTCAAAGTTGACGTTCAAAATTTTTCATATCATTGATTTTCATTGAAACATTGTAACATTTTAGCATAATGAGCACCTAATCTTACTCTTTCTACTCCATAAATTTCAAAAAACCCCCCTGAACAGTTTTTTAGTAAAGCATTAAAATGTTTGGGAGTGCTTCTGATGAAATGCGTGGCTCATTTTCAGTTGGTATTCAAGATTTTTTCATATTATTGATTTTCATTGAATCAGTGTGAAATTTCAGTATGATGAACATCTGATCTTCCTCTTCCTGCTCCAGAAATTTCGAAAAATCACTCTGAACAGTTTTTCAGACATGCATTATAATGTAAGAGAGTGTTTCTTATCAAAGGAATGGTTCATTTTCCAAGTTGGTGTTCATGGTATTGATTTTTATTGAATCATGTTGTGAAATTTCAGCATAATAAGCACCTGATCTTACTCTTTCTGCTTTCAAAAAATCCGTCTCAACATTTTTCCGAATGTATTAAAATGTTAGGGGGAGCTTTTGATCCAATGTGTGGCTCTTTTTTAAAGTTGGTGTTCAAGATTTTTTCATAACCTTGGTTTTCATTGAATCATTGTGAAATTTTAGCATAATGAGCACCTAATCTTACTCGCTCTGCTCCGAAAATTTCAAAAAAACCCTATAGATAGTTTTTCAGTAAAACATTAAAATGTTTGGGGGTGCTTCTGATGAAATGTATGGCTCATTTTCAAAGTTGGTGTTCAAGATTTTTTCATATTATTGATTTTCATTGAATTAGTGTGAAGAAATTTCAGTATGATGAACATCTGATCTTCCTCTTTCTGCTTCAGAAATTTCAAAAAATCCGTCTAAACATTTTTCCGGAAAGTATTAAAACTTTAGGGGGTGCTTTTGATCAAATGTGTGGCTCATTTTTAAAGTTGGTGTTCAAGATTTTTTCATAACGTTGATTTTCATTGAATCATTGTGAAATTTTAGCATGATGAGCACCTAATCTTACTCTTTCTGCTCCAAAAATTTCAAAAAACCCCCTGGACAGTTTTTCAGTAAAGCATTAAAATGTTTGGGAGTGCTGCTGATGAAATGTGTGGCTCATTTTCAAAGTTGGTGTTCAAGATTTTTTCATATTATTGATTTTTATTGAATCAGTGTGAAATTTCAGTATGATGAACATCTAATCTTCCTCTTTCTGCTCCAGAAATTTCAAAAAATCACTCTGAACAGTTTTTCAGATGTGAGAGAGTGTTTCTTATCAAAGGAGTGGTTCATTTTCAAAGTTGGTATTCATGTTATTGATTTTCATTAAATCATATTGTGAAATTTCCGCATAATAAGCACCTGATCTTACTCTTTCTGCTCCAAAATTTTCAAAAAATCCCTCCAAACATTTTTCCGGAAAGTATCAAAATGTTAGGGGCAGCTTTTGATCAAATGTGTGGCTCATTTTTAAAGTTGGTGTTCAAGATTTTTCATATTATTGATTTTCATTGAAACATTGTAAAATTTTAGTATAATGAGCACCTGATCTTACTCTTTTTGCTCCAAAAATTAAAAAAAAACCCCCTGGAGAGTTTCTCAGGAAAGCATTTAAATGTTAGGGAGTGCTTCTGATCAAATGTGTGGCTCATTATCAAAGTTGGTGTTCAAGATTCATTCAGGTTATTGATTTTCATTGAATCATTGTGAAATTTCAGTATAATAAGCACCTGATCTTGCTCTTTCTGTTTCTGCTCCAAAAATTTCAAAAAATTCCTTCGGGTAGTTTTTCAGGAAAGCATTAAAATGTGAAGGAGTTTTTCTGATCAAATTGTGGCTTATTATCAAAGTTGGCGATTAAGATTTTTTCATGTTGTTGATCTTCATTAAATCATTTTTAAATTTCAGTATGATGAGCACCTAATCTTGCTCTTTCTGCTCCAAAAATTTCAAAAAATTCCTTTGGACAATTTTTCAGGAAAGCATTAAAATGTGAAGGAGTGTTTCTGATCAAATTGTGGCTCATTATCAAAATTGGTGATTAAGATTTTTTCATGTTGTTGATCTTCATCAAATCATTTTGAAATTTCAGTATGATGAGCACCTGATCTTGCTCTTTCTGCTCTGAAAATTTCAAAAAATCCCTCTAGACAGTTTTTCAGGAAAGCATTAAAATGTGAAGCAATGTATTTACTGGCACATTTTTAAAGTTTTCACCTTCAAACCTCTCTCTCTGCTATTAGATTCTCGAAATTCACATTGCCAGATAAAATAAAAGGCTGGAATCCGCTAAAACGGAACATTTTAAAAATTTATATCACTGCAATGCAAACTTTTCCCCGATCTGGCACAGAGGCACAGTTTTGTTTGAAACAAAAAATAATTTAATCCTCCATTAATAGGCACAATCGCGATGAACTAAGTGAGTTTGAAATTGACTTTCAAGCTAAAATTCAGTTTGCCGCACTGATAAAATGGATCTCTAAATTAAATGACAAAATAAGCTGTATAGCACGAGGGGCCATTTATTTCCTATAGACAGTTTGTAGAGGAATTTATTGTATTGAATTCAGTTCTAAACTACGTCACTTTGTTTTTGGAAATTTATAGCCAGGGTTTATAAAAATAAAAAGAGTTGAAATCAGACCAGAAAAGAGTAGTTTCGAATTGGAATTTAATTTAATTTTAAAGCGGAAATTCCGAAACTTCACACTAGTGTTTGAGTTGACGTTTTCTATGGATTCAAGTTCAAAAGTTTTGCACTTTCAGTTTAATTGGGTGATCAATTTTAACAATTTATGTAACGAAAGATTGAAATGACTTTATGAAGTTTCCGCAGAGGAGCAAGGGCCCATTAAAAACAATTATAAGTTTCTTGTTTAATGTGTTTATAATCTCAAAAATGTATCATAGTTTTTGAGTGGAAAGTTATTGTCCTCGGGTATTATTCTAAAGTTTTAATAAGCAGAGAATTTTCCTTTTAAATAAATACCATCATATAAAGGTAAACTTTGACTTTTCAAATGTGAAACTGTTGAAAACATATTTCATTCTGAAATTATATTTATTTTATGTTTTAAGAGAATTTTTATTTACCAGGTAGAATAATCCTTGAGGAAAATTGATTGATTAATCAAGAAGGAAAAAAGGTTTTCACTTTGACACATCACAAGTTCATAAATTAATTATTTATCCCGCAATCGAAAATATCAAACAAATTAAACCCTACACAAAGAGGGACTGATTGGCTAAATAATTCAAGCAGACCCTTATCAATTTTAGATAGATCAATTAGAAGTTATTTAGGATTCCTAAATTAATTAGTTTAATATTTAAAATATATCACCTTGCAATTTGTATGAAACCCAACCGCTTCATTAAAATTAATATGAAAGCGTATGTCTGGTTGCCTCATTTTCCAGTTGGGTTACTACAAATTGCACAATTGCACGTTGGAAACCGGAAGTCAGTTCAAAATAAATTTCATTTCCTTTCGCACCATTTCCCATTTTTCCTTTAGGAAATTTAAAATTGGATAAAAGTTTTTTTGAAATTTTTTCACATAATAAAACTATATGCAATCATTATTTCCATTAAAAGCGATTTCTGCTTTCCCAAAAATGAAAAGAAAATGAGTCGAATATTGATTTATACGTTTTAAATATTAATTCAACGAAAACCTTATTCTTTCTACTTTCAATATTGAGATAAAAGGCCCTCTTTTTTATTGCTCGAGGGAAGTTTTTTTATTCTGCTCTTTGAAGTTGGAAGTTTGAAGCGCAAACAACTTCCGGTGAAATTTTAATAATCCATCAGAGGCATAGTTGGGTTCTTATTTATTTTTGTCTTGAAATTTCTTAGTATTTCTGGAAAATGTCTTTAGCTTTAGAAATTTCACATATTTCCCATTAAGTACAGGATCTAATTTCATACAAAATTGATTTTCCGATGACAAAATAGTTTGCCTTGATATTTCCGCAAAATTTTCTCTATAGTTTTTCACTATTTTTTCCTAGCCTTAACATTATAGGCATATAACTCATCACATTCTTATTTATGCAAGAGTCCATAAACTTTCCGGGGTTTGGTGAAACGTATTGACATACATCCTATGGCAAAGTTCCCCAAAGTTTGTTTTATTGTCAAAAGTATGTCTAAACTATGAGGAAACTTCTGAAGCATCAAACTTGTTTGAACAACAGAACTTTGGAAACTTTGAATATATACAAAACTTATCGCACGTGTCGTTCACAACTTTCCCTTTTAAAATACAATCATTTTTTGCTTATTGAAGTATTTGGAATAGAAAGTATGTCATTTTCTTCGAAGTAATTTTTTCAGTGAAATAAATTTGCTCAACTCAGGAAAATTCAAATTCTGTAACATAACATTTTTTTTTTTTGGTTTCTCAATATTTAAAGATTCCAGACTTCATATTTAACTTAATTTAGTTTTGTATATTTCGTTCTAATTAGAATTAGGACCAAAATAACCAAAAAATTCCTTCTTCCTTAGTGTAACTGGTTCGGTGTCAGCGACATCGACTACATCTTCCAAGCGCCCACAATAATAGTACTGGCCATAAACATCATTTTCATGATTTCTATCATGGTGGTACTGGTCACCAAATTGCGCTCGGCCAATACTTTGGAAATCCAGCAGTACCGGAAAGCTGTCAAGGCTTTGGCAGTACTTATACCATTGCTGGGAGTCACTTATGCTATTACCATTTATGCACCGTCATTGACCATTTGGGACATGTTAAGGAGCGCTTTATTGTCTGTACAGGTAAGTTTTTTTAATTTAAAAAAGTGGAATTTTTACCTTATTGGAAGTTATTTTTATATTAAATTTTTTGATGAAACTCTGGGAATTTATTTTATAAAGCATTTATAACATTTTTGGCTTTAATTATTATGAAATAAATTTTTATTCAACGTTGCCCCTCCGAAAAAACACGAGTTATATCTGCATATAAATTTGGAGACGTCGCAATAATTTTTATCTAAAATACCTACTAAATTTTCTTTCCCTCGAGTAAAGGCTTTGTTAGAGGAAAAAATATGAAGTGGAAGAGGGAGGATTTATGGTACATAAATTTCAAACAGATTTGATTTAGATAATACTTTATTTGTATAACTTTGTTTTTAATAGATTCTTTCCTCTAACATAGGCCCGGTTTATTCATCTTCAGATAAACTTTCTGGTAACTATAATCGGCAAGATAAATTTACTATTCATCCTAATACAATTATTGTTTAAATGAAAACACAGTTCTTCACAAAAATACGTAGGTATATTATAATAATCTTAAATGCCATAGCGATAGTAAATCTTAAATATCCTAAAATTTGGTTTACTGTTCTTTGAAAAGCTGCTGGAGCATTTGCTAATCCGAATGGCATCCTCGAGTACTCGTTGTGCCCATCTGGGGTTATAAAAGCAGTTTTCACCATGGAATCTTTTGCTATCGGTATTTGGTGATAACCACTGGCCATGTCTAAAGATGTAAAACATTTGGAATTCTCTGTTCAAGATGATGGAGGGAGGGAGTTCAACGCACATTCTATTCGTTCCATCCTTTTTCTTGACTAATAAAATGGGACTCGCGTAACGAGAGTTGGACTCTTGCAATGTATATTTTAGAAAAATGTTCCAAAAATGTTTATAGAATGTTTCAACATGTTTTTTTTTGGGAAATTTCTGTAAAATATACGAGAAATATTTATAAATTAATTCGGGAATGTTCCTAGAATGTTTCAGGAATGTTCATAGGAATTTTCTGATATTACATGAAAATTTCGTTTAATTTTACAAGAATTTTTCAGAATTCCACTGAAATTCTTATTATAGAATGTTCATAAATTGCACGCCAGAATTCCCTAAAAATTCTTCAGAATTCCACTAAAAATTCAATTGGTTTCAAAGAAATTTTCTGTATTTTCACAGGAATTTTTTGGAATTCCATGTAATTTCACAAATTACTTTCTGATAGTTCATGACTATAACAGGTCATTTCACGCAAATTTTTTTGGAATTCCACTGAAATTCTGAGTTATTTCATAAAAATTCCTTGGAATTTTGCTGAAATTTAAAAAATTATTTCAGGATTTTTTTTTTTAGGAATTTCATAATTATTAATACGATTTTTTATGTAAATTCTTGTAAATTTTTTGGAATTTCACGACATTTTGATTTATTTCACAGGAATTTCTTCAAATTTTGCTAGAATTCTAAATAATTTCAGGAAAAATTCAAATAATTCTATTTCAGTAAAATTACCTAAGAAATTTCAGAAGAATTTTTTGGAATTTCGAGTAATTTTACAGAATTTTTTCGGAATTTCAATGAAATTTCAAATATATTATTTCATGGAAATTTTATGGAATTTCTAGTTATTCCGTAGGAAGGTTTTTTTTTCAATCCCACGGCAATTCCAAGCAACTTCAAAGAAATTTTTTGGAATTTCACGAGAATTTCATATTATTTCAGAATTTCACTTAAAAAATTTAGAGTTGTTCCACGGGAATTCCATGTAATTTCACAGGAATTCTTTGGGAATTCACGGGAATTCTTTGGGAATTTAATAAAAAATTTGAGTAATCTCACAAGAATTTTATGTAATTTACAGTAATTTTTGCGATTTTTTCTTCCAATTTTACGAGAATTCCAAGTAAGTACCATAGAAATTCTTCAAAATTCGACTAAAATTACAGATATTTTTGAGGATTTTTTTTTTTTTGAATTTTACAAGGATTCCATGTTATTCTACAGGATTTTTTTTTTGAAATTTAGCGAAAATTCCATGTAATTTTACGTAATTTTTTTTTTTTGGAATTTCATAGGAATTATCTGGAATTTCACAACTTAAAATTCCGGAGGCATTGAGTCGAATACTCGGAAAATTTCGTCGTAATTCTTTCGCAGTAGGTATCACATAATTTTACCGGAATCCCACGTAATTCCACTATACTTAATTCTAAATAATTTCACAAGAATTTTTTAAAGTTGTATGAAAATTTAATGTGATTTTACGAGAATTTTTTGGAATTTTACGAAAATAACTTGGAATTCCAGGAGAAAATGAAAATCTACACCAGAATTAATTCCTCGTAATTCCATAAAAATTCTCTGAAATTCTACCGAAAATCCATGTAATTTCAAGGAAATTTTCTGTAATTGCAAGAAATTCACAGGAATTTCAAATAATATCATTTTTTTTTTTTGGAATTTCATGAGAATAATTTAAAATTTTGGAGAAATTACTTGGAACTCTAGGAAAATTATTGGAATTTCATAATTTTATCGGGATTCCACAGAAATTCCACATACTTTTGTTTGGAATTCTACGTCGTATCCCTGGAATTTTATTAAATTCTACTGGAATTTTATTTAATTGCACACAATTTTTATGAAATTCCGCAAAATTTCCATGAAATTTCATACAACTTAAATCCACATAATTTTTATGGGATTTTGATTTTTTTGAAACTTAACGCTTTTTTTGAAATTCTATATCGTTTTCCATTTAATTTCACTAGAATTTCGCATAATTTTAATAGGATTTGCCAAAATTTGAAAGAAATTCTGCATACTTTGTATAAAATTAGGCATCATTTCTATGGTATTCAACATAATTTCGATGGAATTCCTCTTAGTTTCTACGGGATTTTGCATAATTTTTATGGAATTTTGCATAATTTTTATAGAATTCCACTAAATTTCTATAGGTTTTTATGAAACTCAACGATTTTTTTGGAATTTTACGCCATTTTCCCAGAATTCCATTTAATTTCACTGAATTTTCGCATAATTTGTATAGAATTTCGCATAATTTCTATAGAAATCTGTGTAATTTTTTCAAATTAACTGTTTTTTTTTTTGTTTCCATAGAATTTGGCATAATCTCGATAAAATTTTGCATATTTTTCACGGAATTTCATTTAATTCGATTTAATTTTAGTGAAATTTCGCTTAATTTCTATGAAGTTTCGCATAATTTCTATAGAATTTTACAAAATTCCTATAGAATTCCATTTAGTTTTTCTAAAATTAATTTTTTTTTTTTTGAAATTCCACGTCTTCACTCCTTCAACTTCACTTGAATTCCGCATAATTTCTATCAAATTTCACATAATTCTAATATAATTTCGCATTATTTCTTTAACATTCCAAATAATTGCCTAAATTGCCCATATCTTTGTTAAATTTTGAGCAACTCGAAATAAATTATATATCATTGGAAAGAGCAATAAATTCTCTATAAATCTGAATACAATTGAGTTTAGTATCTCAAAAGGTTTTTGAGCAATCAACCCTTAAAGTTGACTTTTAGTCCAAATTTTGTCAAAAACTTTAGATTCAATTTACTCAAAAACTCAACGGTTACCGAGCAAGTGAGATTTGATTATTTTGAAATTAGAATTCAAAGGGGGTACCCACCCTTATGAAAAATTCGTTTTTCTTAGTTTCCAGTTGCTCAATTTTGACTTTACCAATCGATAGAGCGGGTCAACTTTTAAATTAAACAGGAAATCCTATTTTGGGTCTGGAAAATTTTCAAAATCTCGACATGGTCATGAGCAGTTGCCCATATCTTCAATAAATTTCAAACAAATTCAAGTAAATCATAAATCATTGGAAATAGCATTAAATTCTCTATAAATCCGTGTAAAATTGAGATCGATAGCTCAAATGGTTTTTGAGCAATTGAGCCTCAAAGTTGATATTTAGTCTAAATTTTGACAAAAACTTCAAACTCAATTTACGCAAAAACTATAAATCTGGGAATATTGTAAATTACAGGCCATTTAGAGCTAAATAAGAGTTACAAATTTTGAAAATTTCAATGCAATTTGCTCAACGGTTACCGAGCGAGTGAGATTTGATTATTTTGAAATTAAAATTCAAAGGGGGTACCCTTATGAAAAATTCGATTTTCTTATTTTCCAGTTTTGCTCAATTTTGACTTCACCAATCGATAGAGCGGGTCAAAATTAGTAAAAAACAATCCAGACATCATTTTCAAATGACCATTATTAGCAGAAAAAAAATTAAAAAGGAAATCCTATTTTTGGGGTCTGGAAAATTTTCAAAATCTTGACATGGTCATGAGCAGTTGCCCATATCTTCAATAAATTTCAAGCAAATTCAAGTAAATTATATATCATTGGAAAGAGCATTAAATTCTCTATAAATCCGTGTAAAATTGAGAACGATGGCTCAAAAATTTCGGAGAAATTGAGCCTCAAATTTGACTTTTAGTCTAAACTTTGTCAAAAACTTCAAACTCAATTTGCGCAAAAACTATAAATCTGGGAATATTGTAAATCACAGGCCATTTAGATTTTAATAAGAGTTACAAATGCTAAAAATTTCAATGCAATTTGCCCAACGGTTACCGAGCAATCAAGGTTTAAAGATTTTGAAATCAGAATTCAAAGGGGGTACCCTTATGAAAACTCGATTTTAATTGTTCAAATAAAAACACATTTCTTCACAAAAATACGTATATTATAATAATCTTAAATACCAACCCCTCGAATTTACATTCAGAAACAAATTGCTAACACTGGCTTACCAATAGGATTACAGTTTGCGTTTTCATCAGTCAAATTGCATACCTACCTCTGACAGTTTATCAGAAGGTAAATAAACCGGCCTTTAGTTACATAATTTTACTTTTATTTAATTCTAAGATGAATTTGTTTTATTATTTATTTTTTTTATTACTTTAATTGAACTTTGCCTCAAGTCTTATATCGTTTATCGTATCGCGAGAATTTATAAATAAAAGCAGTACCATCTATAATTAACGAAAAACTTTTTCAAATCTGTGCTAACAGGAAATATAAATATAGAAATGGTCCTGATCCGATTAATCATTAATAAATACGTAATTTATTAATAAAATTAACCAACAGTTTTTGCATTATTGCACGTACAACGTTAAATGTTGTACCAATAAACAGTACTATACCGGGTACCACCGCAAAATCTCTCCCACAAAACACGTTTTTATCACTCTGCTCTTGAAGATAGGACGATGCTGTGCATCAATTATCATTCTTTAACCTTAAAATCCGTGGACCGGGTCTTTTAATAATTTAAAAAAAAAAAATGAACGTCTCGAAAATAATTTCAATGATTTTCGTGCAAATGCTGATTTTCAATTTGTCCAAAACCGAATCCGAAACGTCGCCGTGCGGCATTTGTGGTGTGGATGTGATATGCAAGGACCGGTATCCGATTTGTTCCAAGAACCAGGTGATTACGTTGGATCTTTGCGGATGTTGTTTGGTGTGCAAAAATATTCTAGGTAAGAATTTTTTTATTTGAAATAGGTATTTTATCAAACTCTTTATAATTTTTGGTACCTATATTTGATAAGGATACTTCCAGTAGGTACTTCTCTATTAGGTACTCTTGATCTTATGGCGAAAGGTAATTTTGAGACGTGAAATGTAATAATTTGGTACTATTTTGTTGAATCACATTTTAAGCACAAACAGTTTTTCTGGAATTTCTAACAGGTTCTAAATTCACTTTGGATGTTAATTGTTTCTTGGCAATTTTAAAAGTATAAAATCTGTGAGAATGAGTTTAGATTCTGTGGAAGTTGATTTAGGCACATCATCCCCATAGCAAGAAATTTTCACAAATAACATTTTTCTTTACAGATAAAGGAGAAGAATGTTCGAAAGACATAGACGCCTACGCTGTATGCAAATCCGGCCTGGAGTGCATCAACAGTAGATGCGCAAACCCCAAAACAGTGAACGGATGAAATAAAACTTCCAGTATTTTTTTTTACAATTTAATTGACATTAATAATTATTTATTTGAATAAAAACATTTTTTTTTTACATACTATAATAGATTCAATGGCGTCTTAATCTGCAGTTGAAATAATGCATTTTGACGCACCTTCTTCGCATCGTAAGTCTGCTGTGCAGACTCTAAGAGAAGGTTTCTCAGGGTTGTTATCACATTCACTAGGTACCTAGTTATCTACAAGTGGAAACATTTTAATAGTCAATTTCATAGCTTTGGAATTAACTTGCAATGGAGAATAACACTCTAATTGGTTTTAGATTTTAACTTTAAGCTTAAAATATGACCAGGAATAAGAATTGTTCAAAAATGAATTTCATAACTTTCAAACCTGAAATTGGTTGGTGTAGATTGTAGAATCGCTTACCCACAATCGTCTTACACGTTCTACAACAACCACAATAATCCAAAGTAACTGTTTGGTTCTCTTTACACTCTGGATACTCTGTTCTACAAACTATATCTTTGCCACATTCACCACAAGGGCCTATTCTTGGAGTTTCACTGCAAATATTTTATAATAAAATCAATTGAATTAAGGTAGGTATCCTCTTGACTGCAAAATTGACAACACCCGCATACATCGTAGAGCCAATAGGGCTGATTCTCAAGGCAAACTTCATCAGGGGGATTGCAGTCGAATCTTTGACATGAAGCCCAATCTTCGCAGAAGTATCCAGCGGCCAAACTAACATTCAGAACTAATAAAAATGCTGAAATAATTAATTTATACATTTTTAAATAACTTGATGTTATTTCTGTGTATTTTGATGACTAAAGTGACCTTGAAATGTTTAATCAAATACAAAATTACCTTCAATGTAAAAAAAATTCAAATGTAATTGACAAAATGGTGATAGTTCCATTCAATTCTTGATCTTGTGGCGAAGGAAATTACTAGATTCTTGATTTTATAGCAAAAGGCTTCTTGAACATGATGGTGATTTTGGAAAAATACAGAGGCGCGTTGCCATAAATATAAATGGGAATTTTTGAAATTTTAGTGCCTACCTACCTACTGAGGTAGCTATCTTATGATTCAGATTTTGGTCCACCCATAAGTTCCGCAATAATCCACTTATTTGTACTTGAACAATAACTTATTATATAAAGTCAAAATTTGTAAGATTATCCACTTTTTGTCAATTTGCCTTTCAACAGGAATTAGTAATGTTACTTTACCAAACTAGTACATAATGTGACAAGTTATTCAAGTACAAATGAGTGAATTGTTGCGAAGCTTATGGGTGGACCTCTGCGGGACGAGCGCAGCGAGTTCCGCAGCCATCTATTTAACAATATGTTGTTTAATTACGATACGAACCTGACTCACTCAAATGTGAGTTATTCTCATTAGTTTAAAAACTACACGTTTCAGGTGAATGTCTCACTTGAAAAGTTCAACAGTATATTGGTGAGTAGATGGCTGCGGAACTCGCTGCGCTCGTCCCACAGAGGTCCACCCATAAGTTCCGCAACAATCCACTTATTTGTAGTTGAACAATAACTTAATATATAAAGTCAGAATTTATAAGATTATCCACTTTTTGTCAATTTTTCTTTTAACAGGAATTAGTAATGTTAATTCACCAAACTAATAATATATTGTGACGAGTTATTCAGGTACAAACGAGTGGGTTGTTGCGGAACTTATAGGTGGACCCAGCTATCTATGTGAGTTATTCTCATTAGTTTAAAAACTACACATTTCAGGTGAATGTCTTACTTGAACAGTTCAACAGTATATTGGTGAGTAGATGGCTGCGGAATTCGCTGCGCTCGTCCCGCAGAGGTCCACCCATAAGTTCCGCAATAATCCACTTATTTGTACTTGAACAATAACTTATCATATAAAGTCAGAATTTGTAAGATTATCTACTTTTTGTCATTTCGCCTTTCAACAGGAATTAGTAATGTTACTTTACCAAACTAGAAACATAATATGACAAGTTATTCAAGTACAAATGAGTGAATTGTTGCGAAACTTATGGGTGGACCTCTGCGGGACAAGCGCAGCCATCTATTCATCAATATGTTGTTTAATTACGATACTAACGTGACTCACTCAAATGTGAGTTATTCTCATTAATTTAAAAACTACAGGTTCCAGGTAAATGTCTTACTTGAACAGTTAAACAGTACCTATATTGGTGAGTAGATGGCTGCGGAACTCGTTATGCGCTCGTCCCGCAAAGATCCACCCATAAGTTCCGCAACAATCCACTTATTTGTACTTGAAAAATAACTTATTATATAAAGTCAGAATTTGTAAGTTATTCACTTTTTGTCAATTTGCCTTTCAACAGGAATTAGTAATGTTACTTTACCAAACTAGTAACATAATGTGACAAGTTATTCAAGTACAATAAGTGAATAGTTACGAAACTTATGGGTGGACCTCTGCGGGACGAGCGCAGCGAGTTCCGCAGCCATCTATTTATCAATATGTCATAATAACTTGACTCACTCAAATGTGAGTTATTCTCATTAGTTTAAAAACTACACGTTTCAGGAGAATGTCTTATTTGAACAGTTCAACAGTATATTGATGAGTAGATGGCTGCGGAACTCGCTGCGCTCGTCCTGCAGAAGTCCACCCATAGGTTCCGCAACAATCCACTTATTTGTACTTGAAAAATAACTTATTATATAAAGTCTGAATTTGTAAGATTATCCACTTTTTGTCAATTTGCCTTCTAACAGGAATTAGTGATGTTACTTTACCAAACTAGTAACATAATGTGACAAGTTATTCAAGTACAATAAGTGAATATAGTATTTTTAATACCTATTTAGAAGTACCTGTCGTTTTAGTGACAAAACCTATGTCGCTTTCTTGACACACAATTAAAATTAGGTTAGGAATTTCCTATTTGTAGATGAAATTGACGTATTAGCAATCGACGTTCGATTTTGTTGGTAATTTTTTGTTTCATCTGATTCGTGATTAATAAATAAGGATGGGGTTATTCTAAATGGGTATTACAAATGCTTTAGTTACGAAACTCATGGGTGGACCTCTGCGGGACGAGCGCAGCGAGTTCCGCAGCCATCTATTTATCAATATGTTGTTTAATTACCATAATAACCTGACTCACTCAAATGTGAGTTATTCTCATTAGTTTAAAAACTACACGTTTCAGGTGAATGTCTTATTTGAACAGTTCAACAGTATATTGGTGAGTAGATGGCTGTGGAACTCGCTGCGCTCTCGTCCCGCAGAGGTCCACCCATAAGTTCCGCAAAACAATCCACTTATTTGTACTTGAAAAATAACTTATTATATAAAGTCAGAAATTGTAAGATTATCCACTTTTTGTCAATTTGCCTTTCAACAGGAATTAGTAATGTTATTTTACCAAACTAGTAACATAATGTGACAAGTTATTCAAGTACAAATGAGTGAATTGTTGCGAAATTTATGGGTGGACCTCTGCGGGACGAGCGCAGCGAGTTCCGCAGCCACCTATTCATCAATATGTTGTTTAATTACGATACTAACGTGACTCACTCAAATGTGAGTTATTCTCATTAATTTAAAAACTACAGGTTTCAGGTGAATGTCTTACTTGAACAGTTTAACAGAATATTGGAAAGACTAAAAACTCTTTTTCCCAACAAAAGTCTTTTTATTCAAGATTTAAGAATGAAGACTCAGTCTGAAGCTAGTTAAAACTTAAAGACTAAAATCTGGCTTAGCTTAAAGTGATATGTCTCATATTCTTTCCTATTTTCCATTAGGCCAAAGACACAATGACAAATACGAGGTACAAGTGACAAGAGACAAAAATATAATAACACGTGTTTCAATGCTATAACACAGAATAAATGGACACAGGATACAATTTACTTGCCACTCCACGATACAGAATTTCGATTTTTTGATATTTTGTATCTGTCTCTTGTACCTTGTATTTGTCATTGTGTTTTCAGCGTTGAGTTATTTGTTATTTTATTTAAAAAAAAAACAATACAGCTTTCTTTATCAATAATTATTAAGTAGATACCATAGAAATCTTAAATAAAATAAAACTAAAAACAATCTAAACTTCACAAACACACAATTTCTGACAAGTTCCTCTGAAACATTCCAATCCTGGTGCACAAACTGTACTCGATTGACCGCAAGCTGAACATCCACATCCAACATCTGTAAACCAAAAAAATGAAACTCCCTAAAAAAACTAAAAACACAAGACTCACCAACAATAGTTTTACAAACTTTACAACACCCGCAATAATCTATAGTAACTGTCTGATTCTCCCCACATATTGGTTCTTTTTCCTTACAAATCACATCTTTGCCACAAGTGCCGCAAGGACCCACTTTAGGCTTTTCACTATATATATAGAAAACATTTTGTTACAATTTAAGGAAAATCAATCTAGGATTCTTTACCTGCAATGTTGACAGCAGCCGCAATCGTCCCAAATTAAATAGGGCTCATTCCTAGGGCAAGGATTAGGGGGCAAAGCACATTTCACCCTGTGGCAAGTGGTCCAGTCTTCGCATAAGCTCAATACTAGGGCTGCTTTGGTGGTTAGCAGTAGAGCTAGAAGAATTTGTTGCTTCATTTTTGTTTCAATTGAAGTGTTGTTGCAATTTTTATACATTTTTAGGATTTATGAACTTCACGCAAAGCGTTATCAATGTGTGTTAATATTTGCATTTTTTTGTGAGTGGTTTATTTTGGTATATGTTTTGCAAGATTGATGGGCTATTGAATTTATTTCCCTGAAAACGAAACCTATGCAAAACATATTTTTTTTCCATGCAAAGCAATATGTATTTAAATTGACTTAGGTATGGCTTATCATTATTTGTGAAGGAGAGCATATAAAGTAATAATATTGTGACAGTTTCATTGGTTTTAGAGTTGTTTTTACCAAAATTGAATCAAAGTTGAATTGAATCAGCTCCTTAGTTGGAAATTGATTCGATATAATACCCATAGTAAACATATGTGTGACATTCAGGCCTATGATGTATCAGTTTCTGTTATTTTAACATCAACGTTAAATTATTTGTCATTGTTTATTCTACACATAAAAATAGAGACAGGTATAGATTTTGAGCTATAACACAACTGTTAAAATAACAGGACAGGATACATCATAAGCCTGATTTACGTAAAGTTTATGTAAAGTTGAAAACATTTTTGGTATTCTAATTCTATGTGCTTAGGTTTATCAATTTTTGTCACGAGATAAAATACATTTATATCAAATAAGCCAGGCAACAACAATTTGAAAAAAATTCAAACAAAAAAATATTGCAACCTATTTATATAAAAACTAATTACGTACATAAACATGCAAATAGATAACATATTGCCAAACAAATAGCTTTTTCTCGTTTTTAATAGTTATGGCCGTTATGGGATATTGCTTTGTAAATTGTTCAGCAGATTGCCATATTTTTGCATGGTTATAGTAGACTATGAAAATGTTCCCCATAATTTACCAAACTTTACCATTTCCAGTATTTTGCATGTAGTTAGTACTACTGTAAAATTATTGTATTGGAATTTAGGAGGCTGCTCAGAACACTTGGAAGTTTGTTGTTTGTGATTTGTATAGTGTGAGTGTGATAACAACAATAAGTTACTAATGTAGAACTGAGGCTCGTAACTAGGAGGTGCTTTTCTATTAGTAACCCAATGCGTAGTTTCGAGTTGTTGTTTGATGTTCATTTCTTCATTCCTGAATTCATTGAGTTTGTTGGATGCATCAATTACAGGTTCGTCAATTAGCATGATATGATTTACCTTTCATGCATAACTGGGAATAATGATTTATTTTGTAGTATGAGTTTGGAGAATGTTTCTAAGACAGTGACAGTATCTGACCTTTTAGGAGTTAGGACGTTCTTCTTAATTTTAATGAGGAAATTTCAAGCTATTTCTATGATGGCTGTTTGATTTAGTGCCACATCGTCCCGGGTTCCATCGCAAACAATGGATTTTTTTTTTCAGGCGTAATTGCTAACCATGAGTTTGGAGTGTGTAGCTGCTTCCATATTATTGATGCTATGGATTGCTGTAGGATTTTGTACGAAGTATTTTCTTCTCTTTGATATATTTGGTCTATAATGCAATCAGGACTCGTCTCTATGTTGGTCAACATACAAAAAAAAATTCTGAAATGTTCAGACTATTGCTCAACTCTTCTCTTCATCTTCAGATATTTGGAAGTATAGTTGTGAATCATAATCTATTGCTAATACTTCGTTTGGAATATCCAGGATCCAGTATGGCTCTTATTCTGTTTTTAATGGAGTTAGAGTCGATTTGATTAGCATAAATTCGTTGTGTATCATCACAAAATATCCATAGACATGGATAAATTCTTCACTGTGTTCCACTTTGGTCCGAAGCACAGGATACGATATTGAACGGAATCTTTTTTGATGCAGATACCATTATCTCTTCAACGTGGGTCGAAGATATTAGATCGTATAGGTGGCCTTTATGGTAGTGAACATCTAACAATTGTCTATAATAGTCCAAAACTTCATCTATGTAATTGGAGACAACTTGATATGAACTGAGAACGTGAATTGTTAGTTTATTTGCATCCACTGTCCGATACCATATTTTCATTTCATTTATCGAAGCAATACCTTCATTGATTTTTTCCTGGAATCTCTGCAATTGATTGTTGATTCTGGATTGTCATTGAAAGTGGATAGAGCATGTAACATGAATTTGGTTTGGTGGTTGGATGGAATCCTTAATAAGCTCCTTCTGGTTTTTGTCTTATTCGTCAATATTCATGTAGTACCTACTCATCGTTTACTCCAAATACCTACTGCGGTTAATTGTTTTTCAAAAACTCCTCATTTTTCACGTTTGGATACCACAGTTTGTAGTCCGATCTGTATCCATTGAAATTGTTTTTCCTTTTCTTTTAAATGATAGATCAGTGACATGCATTCCATTGATTTTATTTGCTGACAAAGGTCGTCTAATTGATAAATTACACCACTTCAAACAAGTGGCAAATTATTCATAGTAAAACAATCTTCAGAGGTTTGGTACGACAACATTGATAACTCACCAGAATCAGCAAATATTTTTAAAACATTTATTTTATCAGAAGAAATGTAACATTTTCTATGTGAAGCTTTTATTTTACATCTACAGTAAAAAAACTTGGCTAATAAATATATTTGTAGGCTTATAGAAGAAAAAATTAATAAGAATATAAGAGATATCCGATTTTCTTTTACTTTTATTTTTCTCACTAAGTATTTCCTGAAAAGCAAAGGTGAGGCATATAGCAGAAGTAGCCAGAGTCATTTTATGCTACAAAAAAAAGTTACAGGATTTTATGGTTTGGTTTTGATCAAAATTCAACCAGAATTCTGAAAAGAAATCATCGAACAGGTGAAAAAAAAAGGCATGAATTGGGTTGGTTGGATAAACTCTTGAAAACTTGTTTGAAAATGTTCAGAGCTACTTTCAATTCCTTCAAAAGCAAATTTTAATAATTTTTGAATCATCCTTATATATTTGTTACATTATTTATTGTTTTTGCTATACCAGCAGCACCCCTACCTAGTGCTCCTAGAGCAGATAAACCATCAAATAATGGAATAAGGGGTAAAATACCTCTTTGAGAATGATTTTTAATGGAATCCGGAGCTGCCTTCAACAAATCTCTAATCGCAGAGTTTCAAAAAGTAATTTGGAAAATTGTTCCGAGAGTTCTTTTCTATGTTAGCTTTTTACAGTTACATTATTTTGTATAATTTGGAAAACAGTTTCTTCTGGATATTGTCTTTTCCTGATAAGGCCTTGTGGAATTTCCAAAATGAATAGACTGATTATCGCTATGTTGGATGGTCTGCTGCCAAACTTTTCGGTAAGACTTTGAATAATTGATTCAATTCCAGTTTTTTGATACATTTCATTTGATCGATTCTGAAGCGGGTTTGTAGGATGTCTGGTTTTTGTAATTTTACGGAGACTAGTTCTTTCTGCAGTTTCTATTATCTGGATGGCAGATCCTCTGCAAGCACTGAAAATTATTTGTCCGTATTCCAAAATTGGTCTGCATATTGTTGTGTAGATGTGACATGCAGTTTTAATGTTAATACCCCCGTCCTTGTATGTAAGGTTTCTAAAATGCTTGCTTCTTGTTATTGCCTTTTTTTTTTTTCATTGTTGACAGGTGTTATTTGAAATTTAATTTATTGTCGAAATGAATACCCAAGTATTTGATGTGAGATTGAGGAAATATTTGGTGGTTGAGAATATCTAGTTTTGGTGGAGCTTCGCTGATCTTGTGATGAAATATTATAAATTGCGATTTTTCAGGATTTACTTTTAGTTTCCACCTATCTAACCAGACAATCACTCTGTTAAGTACTATTTGTAGAGATTGAACAGCTTGGGATATAATATTCTTGTGGTGTGATATAATAGCGGTATCGTCTGCAAATTGTATAATATATGGACTTACAACTGTAACCTGGTTTGTTGGAGGGAAGATGTCGTCACAATAAATATTATAGAGCAATGGCGACAGTGATGATCCCTGTGGTGTTCCCTGCTCAATAGAAAATCCTCTGTTTATTTTTACCACATTTTGTCGATTCTCCAGGAACTTCTTAACCATATCAGGTATCTTGGACATTGTAACTGGTAGAGTTTAAATAGGATTGATCAAAAAACATTCGATTATTTTACCACAAACTGTTCCCATTTTACGAAGCTTATATCATTTGCCAGTAGGTATTTTGCATCTAGTACTACAAAGCCTTGCTTGTGTAATTGTTTGCCCAAGTACCTACTCTAGAAGCAAAATTACATTGATGTCCGAATAGATGAGTTTAAGAGTTCTGGTTTTCAAAGTTTCTTGTCCTAAGTCTTGGAGTTCTCTTCTATTCTCTATAATTGTAAAAAAGAAACTATTTTTAACTACATCGAAATAAATAATAAATAGAGGGTACAAATGCAATTGAAACAATCAGTTTTTTTTTTTTGAAATATTTTTTTTTCCATAATCCTCAGTAGGTATATTATTATTATGCTTTTCAAGTTTTACATAGTTTAAAGCTTTCCTTTATTAATATTATCCACAATTAGATAGGCATTTGCCATTGCAGCAGAATGTTCCAGGTACGCATGCAGGCGGTGGAAGGCCTCTTAATGCCAGACAAGGACCGTCAGCAGCTAAAAAAAAAAAAGAAAATAATTCAGTTTTAACTTTACCAGCTTATTTTCCAACAAACATAAAACACTTATTACAGGAAAAATAAAAATAAAACCAAAGATAGTCAGTCGGTTCACTTCTAGATTGAGTTTTCTTGATTCTCTATTTTTAAAGAAATATGTTAAGCTTTTGTGAAGAGCTGTTCAAGTACGTTACCAGTTATGGATCGAACTCTGAATTGTTCTGGATCGAGTGTTGTATTGCCGCTTCAGCGGCACTAAAAGTACTTCTACTGCCGCTGCGGTTGCCTAGCAGCATAGAAATTAAATTTCTACCACCTCGACAGGTGTCAACCCGCTGGATTTGCCTAGCAGCATAGAAATCAAATTTCTGACATCTTGACAGGGGTTAACAAAGTGACGTTTTTTTGACGTTTGGAGAAAAATGAAATTTTCCACTCGCATTAACTTTCAAACTGCATCAGAGCTGATTTTACAAATTCTAAATACATAAGTATCTGTATATTCTGATTCAGAATAAAATGCTTTTTAAGATAAAACTAGATTGAATCATTTATCTCAAATGGTTTCTGTCAAAAACTACAATAGAATTATTTTATTATTGATTATTTATGTTAAGGTTATATTTATGATAACGACAGTTGGTAAATTTGGTGGTCATTATAAAAGAAAAGTAGTGGGCTTTTCTGTTTGTGAAGATTATTCAGTTGTTATGTTGTCATGGTTTGACAATAATTTTAATTTTGTTATAATTGTAAATTTTTATATTAAAAAAACAGTCACGAAGTTAATACTGGCGCCGTTCTTCGTTTCATTTCAATAGGTTACGGGCCCAGACTCGTAAAGAAGTAGTACTAACTATACTACTATAGTCAGTTAGAGTCTGCGGATTAAGACGGGCGTGAAAACCCGGCAAGTTTTTCTAAGGAAGAGAAAACTTCGTGTTAAGACGAAGACAAAATGACGGACCAGGTTGGAGTAAATACTATTACAAAATTGAATGGAGAAAATTGGACCTTATGGAAATTTCAGGTAGAAATAATATTAAAGGTTTTTTTGAGGTTGTTGCAGGATCAAAGCCGAGACCAACTGAAGGCGATGTAGCTGCTTGGGATAAAATAGACGTAAAAGCTCAAGAAATAATTGTTCTGAGGTTGGGAAAAAAAATTTTGACACACATTTTGACATGCAAAACGTCTGCTGAAATGTGGATGAAGTTAAAAAGAATTTATGAACATCAGTCGCAAGTAAGTGTACATTTGTTAACTCAGAAGTTATTCTCGTTGGAATATGAAGGATGTGCAGCTGAGTTTGTGTCGAAATTAGAGGAAATTAAAGCAAATTTGAAGGGCATGGGCGAAGAAGTAAGTGACAAAATGTTAATTACGAAAGTATTAATGTCTCTTCCAGAAAATATGAAACATTTTGTTTCTGCATGGGAATCCACCCCTTCAGATAATCAAACATTGGCAGACTTAATGTCGAGGCTAATGATAAAAGAAGATAGGAATAAAGTTTCACAAGAAACAATGGCTTTTTCAGTTAAAAAGAGATTTCATTCGAAGAGTGATGTAAAATGTTACAGATGCAATAGAACAGGCCATATGATTAAAAATTGTCCTCAATCAGTTAAAAAACAGTGCAATTACTGTAAGAAAACTGGACATGTAATTCAAGATTGTTGGTTTAGGAAGAGAAAGATTTTAATGAAAAGAAAAATGATAGAAGAGGTGATCAAGCATTAGTTGGTGAATCAAAATCAGGTGCAATCTTGAATGGTCATGATGTTATGGCAATGTTAGGCCAGAACAATGATAATTCCAATTATTGGTGGTTGGACAGTGGTGCTACTGAGCATATGTGTTTTGACGAAAACCAGTTTCTAGAAATAAATAAAGAGCCTATAGAAAGACAAGTTCGCGTAGGAAATGGCACATTGGTTTCTGTAAAAGGAAAAGGTACAGTGCTAGTTGAAGCATGGAATGGAGATAAATGGGTAAGAACCGATTTGAATAATGTGCTTTATGTACCCGATTTAGCCATAAATTTATTTTCATTGAGTACTGCTTTAGAGAAAAATTTGGAAATGCATTCTGATAAAGAGAAATATGAATTATTGGACAAAAATGGCAAAGTGCGAGCAATAGCTGAAAGACAAGGAAAGTTATATAAAATGAAATTTTCAAGTATTAATAATCAGCCTATGCAATGCAATGTTGTGCTAAGTTTGGAAGATTGGCATCAAAAATTATGTCCTATCAATTTTGATCAGGTTGAAAAAGTCTTGAAAAGAAACAATATTCATCAAAAGAAACACATTTTGTGTCCAATGTCTAGCTGGGAAGCAGCATAGACTTTCATTTCCAATTAGCAAATCGAGAGCAGAAGGGACTTGTGATTTAATTCATGGTGATCTTTGCGGACCATTTGAAGTATCGTCTCTTGGCGGAGCAAAATATTTTTTATTATTAAAAGACGATCATTCAGGTTATAGGCATATTTATTTCCTAAAAAATAAATCAGAAGTAGAAAGTAAATTCAAAATTTTTATTAATAATACTGATTATTCCACTCATGTGTTAGAAATCCCATAAGACAAGTGATGATTTTCAAAATTACAGCGAAAATTCTTTTTTCCATTAGTTTAACTAGAGAGAATTACAGCGATAATTCTCCCATGTTATTGTATACATGGTTGTCACTAATTTTTGATACAAACAAACAGTTGCTGTTACCAGCCATTTATTTGTACCAATATAAACAAATGGATCCTGTTAGCATCCTTATTTTTTGCATTTTAAATCGTGAAATAATCCTCTAAATACCACTCGAGCTTTAAAATGGACCAGATAATTTTTCAGTCATGCGTGTTTTCTTTGCAAATTTCACTCGAAACACGCAATCGTGAAAAATTATCGGTAATTTTGAAGCTCTCGTGGTATTATCCCCGAAAATATAACTGGAAATAAAATCAAGACGTTCAGGACAGATAATGGATTGGAATTTATTAATAAAAAAATAACAAAGATATGTGAAGAAAGAGGAATTTGTCATCAAAGAACATGTGCTTATACACCAGAGCAAAATGGGCGTATAGAAAGAGATAATAGAACAATAGTGGAATCTGTGAGAACTCTTTTGCATAGCTCATGTTTAGGAAAACGTTTTTGGGCGGAAGCTGCAAATACTGTAGTATATACATTGAATAGAGCTGCAAAGAGTCCTCAAAATGACAAAACACCTTTTGAAGTGTGGCATGGAAAGAAATGCAATATGGATATTTTTCAAGAATTTGACGTAAAAGTGAGTGTACATGTTCCCAAAGCTAAACGTTTGAAATTGGATGCTAAAAATGAAATTGGTATTTTTGTGGGATACTCTGAAGAAGTAAAAGGCTTTAGGGTATTTTTGCCACTGAAAGAAAAAGTTAAAATTCACAGGGATGTAATTTTTATACCTAAAAATGATAATGCAGATGAGAATAGAACAAAATTGGAAAGACAGCAAAACCACTATTTCTCTAAATTTTGAAAATAACAATGAAAATAAAGAAGAAAGTCAAGACAATGAAGAAGAGCCTACAATAAATCATGATGAAGAAGATAATATTTTCCTGGAAAATGATGATACAGAAACCGAAGAAAACTTAAACGAACCGGAATACGAGACTTAAACACCTGAAGTGATGCCAGAACAGGAAAATGTAACTCGAAATATAACTAGAAGACATGGAAAAAGAAGTATCAAGAGACCAACATGGTTAAAAGACTTTGATGTGTTCGGAGATTCAGCAGATATGTGTTTTTATTCAGAAAATGAAGAACCAGTTACTTTTGAGGAAGCTGTTTCAGGGAAAAATAGTGATAATTGGAAAGAAGCTATCAAAAAAGAACTTAATGTGCTAAAAAAAATGAGACTTGGAGTGAAGTACCTTGGCCAGTGGACAAAAAGGTGATTGACAGTAAGTGGGTTTTTAAAATAAAAAGTGATAATGAATATAAGGCAAGACTTGTTGCTCGTGGTTTTCAGCAGGACTGTGAAGATTTGTATGATATTTACGCTCCTGTTGCCAAACTTACAACTTTCAGAGTTTTTATTGTGATTGCATGCAAGTTGGGTAAGCCTATTTTTCAAATGGACGTCAAGAGTGCTTTCCTACATGGGGAAATAAATGAGGAAATTTATATAAGTCTACCTGGCAATAATAGAAATAATAGCAGTACTGTTTGTAAGTTGAATAAATCTTTTTACGGTCTTAAGAAAAGTCCTAAGTTTTGGAACACTAAATTTGATTCACTCATGAAAAACGAGGATTTTCTTAGGTCCGAAAATGATCACTGCTTATATTTCAAATGTTCTGAAAACAGTAAATTATATGTTTTAATTTATGTGGATGATTTACTAATTTTGGGGATTGATTTACCTGAAGTAGAAAAATTGAAACATATATTTTGCAATAATTTTGATATGAAAGATCTTGGAATCATTTCTCAATATTTAGGAATTGATGTTAAACAAAATTTAAAAGAAGGTTGTGCTGAATTATGTCAAATTATTTAAAAAAACTTTTACAAAGATTTGGAATGCAGGACTGTAACCCTATGCACACACCATTAGATATGAATACTGTTTTTGATTTTAGAAATGAAAATAATGATGCTGAGTTGCAGAAACTGTGCAGACAGATTATTGGTAGTCTTATCTATGCAGTTCAAGGTTCCAGACCCGATCTTTGCGAAAGTGTCAATCTACTTAGTAGATATCAGGATAAGGCTAACAATAATTTGTTGAAGGCATTGAAAAAAGTCCTTAGATATGTTAAGGGTTCTATTGATGTTAAATTATTGTTTAAACCAGATGTTGATGATAAAATTATAAGTGGTTATGTCGATTCCGATTGGGGAGGAGATGTTACCGATGGAAAATCAACAACTGGATATGTTATTAAATTATTGAATTGCTGTATATCGTGGAACAGTACAAAACAGCAATGTGTTTCAATTTCTTCCATCGAAATCGAGTACACAGCTTTAACATTAGCAGTTAGCGAAGCTTGCTGGTTGAAAAAATTAATTAATGATTTTCAGTCTGGAAATGCCAATTATCATTCATGAAGATAATCAATCTGCTATCAAGATTGCAAATAATCCGGAAAATAATAAAAGATTGAGATATATTGACATAAAATTCCATTATGTTAAAGAAAAGTTGGACACTGGCATAATAAACATTATTCACATTAAAAGTGAAGACCAATTGGCAGATATGTTTACTAAGCCATTGGCCAGAGTTAAATTTGAAAAATTTAGAAAAGATTTGGGTTTGTTTTGTTAAACCAGATTTTTTCTTAAATTTTAATCACTTCGTTTTATTTTTCATATTATGAATAATAGCTATTTATATAACAAGTACATAAAGTAAGGCTTTATTGTACGAATAATTTCATGGCCGAGCGAGCTTGCGAGCGAGGCTATTAAATAATGAGTCAATAAAGCCTGTTTATGTAAGCGTTATATACATGATTTTATGTACGATTGCGACTGATTTTTGTTAAAAATTAAAAAAATTTAATGAAAAAAGTAAAATTCGCGTAGGTATACCTGTTTCACCTTGGCAGGTTGTCAAGACCTGTATCACCTTAGCAGGTTGTCAGGACCTGTTTTACCTTGTAAGGTAGTCTAGGTAGGCAATAAAGTAGCACTTTATTTTACTAGTAAAATAAAGTAGTACTTTATTTTACTAGTACAATAAAGTGCTACTTTATTGACGCAAAACTGTTCTATAAATAGCACTTTATTGGTCAATCGGACATAAAATAATTTTATTTACGACTAATGTATAATGTGCGTATTATATTTGTGATTTTGGCAGTATAATGACATATGTTATTCCTCCAGGGATTAATGACGAGTAGCGGGATTAATGGTCATTATTCCACAAAAGTGTCAGTGTCAAACGTGTAGTGCTTGTGGATTTCTATTGAAAAATATGAGACGGATGAAATTTGTTCATTGAAAATCTCAAATAAATTAATTTGTCGTAAATGAAGTAGAGTATACTACTCGCAATAATGGCTATTATTCCCTCGGAATGTTACTCCCTCGCCGCTAACGCGGCTCAGTTCGTAATTATCCTCGGGAATAATAGCTATCATTATTGACTCGTGGTATAATCTACTATTATTGAGGGGGCATGTCAAAAACTACAATAGAATTATTTTATTATTGATTATTTATGTTAAGGTTATATTTATGACAAAATGTGACAACAATTTGATAACGACAGTTGGTAAATTTGGTGGT
This sequence comes from Ceutorhynchus assimilis, assembly GCA_917834065.1. Taxonomy (NCBI): domain Eukaryota; kingdom Metazoa; phylum Arthropoda; class Insecta; order Coleoptera; family Curculionidae; genus Ceutorhynchus; species Ceutorhynchus assimilis. The sequence continues at coordinate 39,216,136 of OU892284.1, forward strand.
CATCATAAAAGAAAAGTAGTGGGCTTTTCTGTTTTTGAAGATTATTCAGTTGTTATGTTGTCATGGTTTGACAATAATTTTAATTTTGTTATAATTGTAAATTTTTATATTAAAAAAACAGTCACGAAGTTAATACTGGCGCCGTTCTTCGTTTCATTTCAATAGTTTCCGAGATATTGAGCCTCAAAGTTGAAACTTTATCTCAAATTTTGGAAAACCTTCAAAGCCGGTTATCTCGAAAACGAAGCCCTGAGGCTCGGTGCCCCAAATAACCTTTTTTGAAGCCCCAATCGAGATCTATAATTGGACGAAATTTCATATCGATAGCTTTTGTGGTTTCCAAAATATGGCCCTTTGAAATATTTGAAAATGAAATTTCCTTGCATACCCCTTAGAAAAATATCAATTTTGATTTTTCAAAAGTTTTCGATTTTTGACTTTACCAATCAAAAGATGGGGTAAAATTTAGTGGAAAAGTATTTTCGTGATTTTTCTTCTCGAGGTTTTAGAGCCTGTAAAAAATTCAAAATGATTTTTGCATTTTTTGCCCTGATAACTTTTGATCATCCGACATTGCCTGACAAAATTGCTCACTCATTATTCAACTAATATTTCACAAAATCTAATATATGTCTACATATTCTAAATCAGAATTAAATGCTCTTTAAGATGAAACTAAATTGAATCATTTATCTCAAATAGTTTCCGAAATATTGAGCCTCAAAGTTAAAACTTTATTTCAAATTTTGGAAAACATTCAAAGCCGGTTATCTAGAAAACGAAGACCTCAGGCTCGGTACCCCAAATAACCTTTTTTGAAGCCCCGATCGGGATCTACAATTGGATGAAATTTTGTACCGATAAATTCTCTTGTTTTCAAAATATGGCCCTTTGAAATATTTGAAAATGATATTTCCTTGCATACCCCTTAGAAAAAGTTCAATTTAGATTTTTATAGTTTTTTCAAATTTTTGACTTTACCAATCGAAAGCGGGGATCAAATTTAGTAAAAAAGTATCTACGTGATTTTTTTTTTCGAGATTTTAGGGCTTGTAAAAAATTACAAAATGATGTTTGCATGAAAAATTCTGATCATCCGACATTGCCTCACAAAATCTCCCATAACTATTTCACAAATTCTAATACATATTTATATATTCTTAATCAGAATTAAATTATCTTTAAGATAGAATAAATTTGAATTATTTATCTCAAACGGTTTTCTAAATGCTAAGCATCAAAGTTGAAACTTTGTCCCAAATTTCGAAAAACCTTCAAAGCCGATTATCTCGAAAACGAAGCCTTAAGGCTTGGTGCCCCAAATAAACATTTTTGAAGTTACAATCAAGATCTACAATTCACACCGATAGTTTTGCTGATTTCCTAGTTCAAAAAATTTTACATATAGTATAATATAAACAATAATAATAGAAGTTATTTTGATGTTTTGAATACTTACGAATTTCTGGAACACATTTAAGGCAGCATCCGCAAAACGAAAATCTCATGACTTGCCCTGGGGGGCAGGAAGTAGGGCTTTTGCAAGGGTGTTCCTTGCAAAAACCAGGCGGACATGCAATTAGTTCAACTTGCAAGTACTTTGCAAAGAGAACTACAAAAACAATTATTACTCTTATTGTTGGAGACATTTTAATGAAACTTGAAGTTTATTGTTTATATAGTAATTTTTAGATGCGCATATGTGCATATAGATAATAACATTAAACTAAAAAGGTTTATAATAATTATTATTACAGGAAAATTTGGTAGATATAGTTACATTTAATAAATAATTCAATATGAAAAACTCTATTTACCTATATGGGGCATAATTACTTACTCTGATAACCCAAGTGGTGCGATTTTAAATAAAAACAAATATTTATCGCAAAGCACAGGGCTCTGACATCAATACAATAAAAATGGAAATTCCTGACACTGCGTCAATGGTTTTGAATAAGCAAGCTAATTATAAATACAGCACGAGAATCAAAATTTAATCAGTATATTGTCAAAAGCAACATGAGTAAATTGCAAATTATTTTATTGTTAGTAACAATAATAGTAAAAATTAATAATGCTGAAACCGAATGTAAACCTTGGACTTGTGCTGCTACGTTATGCTTGAATGTTACTCCTTGTCCTTGTGGTACCATTTTGGCTTCAGGCAGGGGATATTGTGGATGTTGTTTCGAATGCGTTACACCCAGTATGTATTAAATATTTAATTTTGTTAAATGTTTATAAACAATTTTGATTTAGAAATTGGCGACGATTGTTATAAGGATGACAATGGGACTGTGACTTGCGGACCAGATTTACAATGTTGCAAGAATCAGAAATGTGATAAGAATTGTAAAAGAGATTGTCTTGACTAGTAATAAATAATCATATAATTATTATTAAATTTTATACACAAACAATTAGTTTTTTTCTGTTGTTGAATCAGTTTCACAAACATCATTAGTACAAATTGCATTACAACATTTGGTGCCATCTTCGCAAGAAACTGAATCGATTGGAGTAGAAGAGGGTAGTAAGACATAATAAGGACATTGTCCGTTTTTAGCTAAAAAAGAAAATACCTATTGAATATCTTTAATTAACACAAAAATTATACTTACGAATGACGCAATCTTGACAACACCGACAAGGGCCAGAATATCCTAGTTCTAGGCCGTAAGGGCATATGGTAATGATGGGACAATATTCTGGACAAAAACAAAGTATCGGTGATGATGGTGGTATTGTATGTTTTTGTCCTGAGCAAATTGCCACTAAACCAGTGGTTAAAAGAAGTAAAACGTGCATATTGAGAATCAAGCGTAATTGAATGCAAAATAAGGGTTTTAGCTCACGTTGGCTAACTGTAATAATTCTGCTTTATTTTTATAGGTACTTGAAAGGTACTTTCTATTTACAACATGTTTTGTATTTATTGGTTATTTTATCAGTGAAAACTAATTTTACTTAATGTAAGTACATCAAGTTATATACGTAATAGGTACTTTAAAAGGTATTTTTAAAAATAAATTTCTGAAAACTTTGAAGCGTCCTATCTCGTCGTAGCAATTTTTGAAATCTTGACACGCTCATGAATAACTGCTCATGCTTTCGATTATATTTAAGCAAATTGCCTATAATTATAGATAATTGGAAAGAGCATTGAATTCTCTATAAAATCATGTAAAATTGGTTTTTGTATCTTTTGGAATTTTCAAGATATTAAGCTTCAAAGTTGAAATTTACTCGACATTTTATCTAAAACTTGAAGCTCGATTTGCTCAAAAACTGAAATCGCTAGCAGTGTTTTCAGATGTCAAATTTAAAATTATCAGGATTTGAGAACAAAATTATCAGATTCCAAGAAAAATTATCAGAAAAAGTTTCTGTCAACTTTTTTGACTTTTTATCTCTATTTTCATTTTTCGGATTCTAGCTGGGACTCTGGCAATTGTAGCTTTCAATTAGAGCTTCAAAAAAGGTTATGCAAGATTTCGAGCCCAAGGGCTTCGTTTTCAAGATAATCGGCTTTGAAGCTTTTGCAAAATTTGAGACAAAGTTTTAACTTTGAGCCTCAATATCTTCAAAAGTATTTAAGATATAGAATTGAATCTTATTTTATCTTGAAGATTATTTAATTCTGATTCAGAATATATAATTTTACATCATATTTGTTATAATGATAACCGAATAATCAGCAATTTTGTAAAAGAATATCAGATTATTGAAATTTTTTGAGCCCAAAAATTGCAAATATCGTTTTTATTTTTTTAAAAGCCTTAAAACCCTAAAAACAAAGTTGCGTAAATGCTTTTCCACTAATTTTCACCTTCTCTTTTGATTAGTAAAGTCCAAAATTGCAAAATTCAAAAATTCAAAAATTTAAAAATTTGAACTTTTCCAAAGGGGTATGTATGGAAATTGGATTTTCAAATAATTCAAATGCTTGTATTTTGGAAACCAGTGAAGCTATTGGCATGAATCTTTTGCCCAATTGTAACTCTTAATAAGGGCTACAAAAAGGGTTATTTAAGACTCCGAGCCCAAGGACTTCGTTTTCAAGATAATCCGCCTGGAAGTTTTTACAAAATTTGAGGTAAAGTTTCAACTTTGAGCCTTAATATCTTCACAAGTATTTAAGATATAGAATTGAATATTATTTTATCTTGAACATAATTTAATTCTGATTCAGAATATATAATTTTACATTGTATTTCTTACAATAATAACCGAGTAATCAGCATTTTTGTGAAAGAATGTCAGATTAATGAAATTTTTTTGAGCCAAAAAATTACAAAAATCATTTTTATTTTTTAACAAGGCTTTAAAACCCAAAAAGGAAAATTGCGAAAATGCTTTCCTACTAATTTTAACCTCTTCTTTCGATTGGTGAAATCAAAAATTCTAAAAACTGAAATTTAAAAATTCGAACTTTTCTGAAGGGGTATGCATGGAAATTTGATTTTCAAATCTTTCAAAGAGCCATATTGTGGAAACCAGTAAATTTATTGGCATACATATTTTGCCCATTTCTATCTATTAATAAAGGCTACAAAAAAGGTTATTTAAGACTCCGAGCCCAAGGGCTTCGTTTTCAAGATAATCCGCCTGGAAGCTTTTACAAAATTTGAGGTAAAGTTTCAACTTTGAGCCTCAATATCTTCACAACTATTTAAGATATAGAATTGAATCTTATTTTATCTTGAAGATAATTTAATTCTGATTCAGAATATATAATCTTAGATCTTATTTGTTGCAATAATAACCAAGTAATCAGAAATTTTGTGAAAGAATGTCAGATTGTTGAAATTTTTTTGAGCCCAAAAATTGCAAAAATCGTTCTTATTTTTTAACAAGGCTTTAAAACCCAAAAAGGAAAGTTGCGAAAATGCTTTTCTTCTAATTTTAACCTCTTCTTTCGATTGGTGAAGTAAAAAGTTCAAAAAACTGAAATTTAAAAATTCGAACTTTTCTAAAGGGGTATGCACGGAAATTTGATTTTCAAATCTTTCAAAGAGCCATATTTTGAAAACCAGTAAAGTTATTTGCATAAATATTTTGCCCATTTGTAGCTCTTGATAAGGGCTACAAAAAAGGTTATTCAAGACTCCAAGCCCAAGGGCTTCGTTTTCAAGATAATCCGCCTGGAAGCTTTTGCAAAATTTGAGACAAAGTTTTAACTTTGAGCCTCAATATCTTCAAAAGTATTTAAGATATAGAATTGAATCTTATTTTATCTTGAAGATTATTTAATTCTGATTCAGAATATATAATTTTACATCATATTTGTTACAATAATAACCAAGTAATCAGAAATTTTGTGAAAGAATGTCAGATTATTGAAATTTTTTGAGCCCAAAAATAACAAAAATCGTTTTTATTTTTTAACAAGGCTTTAAAACCCAAAAAGGAAAGTTCCGAAAATGCTTTCCTACTAATTTTAACCTCTTCTTTCGATTGGTGAAGTCAAAAATTGCAAAATCCATAAAATTTAAAAATTCGACTTTTTCCAAAGGGGTATTGCATGAAAATTTGAATTCCAAATCTTTCAAAGAGCCATATTTCGGAAACCAGTGAAGTTATTGGCATGAATCTTTTGCCCAATTGTAGCTCTTAATAAGGGCTACAAAAAAGGTTATTCAAGACTCCAAGCCCAAGGGCTTCGTTTTCAAGATAATCCGCCTGGAAGCTTTTGCAAAATTTGAGGTAAAGTTTCAACTTTGAGCCTCAATATCTTCAGAAGTATTTAAGATATAGAATTGAATCTTATTTTATCTTGAAGATAATTTAATTCTGATTCAGAATATATAATTTTACATTATATTTGTTTCAATAATACCCGAGTAATCAGCATTTTTGTGAAAGAATGTCAGATTATTGAAATTTCTTTGAGCCCAAAAATTACAAAAATCGTTTTTATTTTTTAACAAGGCTTTAAAACCCAAAAAAGAAAGTTCCGAAAATGCTTTCCTACTAATTTTAACCTCTTCTTTCGATTGGTGAAGTCAAAAATTGCAAAATCCATAAAATTTAAAAATTCGAATTTTTCCAAAGGGGTATGCATGAAAATTTGAATTCCAAATCTTTCAAAGAGCCATATTTCGGAAACCAGTGAAGATATTGGCATGAATCTTTTGCCCAATTGTAGCTCTTAATAAGGGCTACAAAAAAGGTTATTCAAGACTCCAAGCCCAAGGGCTTCGTTTTCAAGATAATCCGCCTGGAAGCTTTTGCAAAATTTGAGGTAAAGTTTCAACTTTGAGCCTCAATATCTTCAGAAGTATTTAAGATATAGAATTGAATCTTATTTTATCTTGAAGATAATTTAATTCTGATTCAGAATATATAATTTTACATTATATTTGTTTCAATAATACCCGAGTAATCAGCATTTTTGTGAAAGAATGTCAGATTATTGAAATTTCTTTGAGCCCAAAAATTACAAAAATCGTTTTTATTTTTTAACAAGGCTTTAAAACCCAAAAAAGAAAGTTCCGAAAATGCTTTCCTACTAATTTTAACCTCTTCTTTCGATTGGTGAAGTCAAAAATTGCAAAATCCATAAAATTTAAAAATTCGAATTTTTCCAAAGGGGTATGCATGAAAATTTGAATTCCAAATCTTTCAAAGAGCCATATTTCGGAAACCAGTGAAGATATTGGCATGAATCTTTTGCCCAATTGTAGCTCTTAATAAGGGCTACAAAAAAGGTTATTCAAGACTCCAAGCCCAAGGGCTTCGTTTTCAAGATAATCCGCCTGGAAGCTTTTGCAAAATTTGAGGTAAAGTTTCAACTTTGAGCCTCAATATCTTCAGAAGTATTTAAGATATAGAATTGAATCTTATTTTATCTTGAAGATAATTTAATTCTGATTCAGAATATATAATTTTACATTATATTTGTTTCAATAATACCCGAGTAATCAGCATTTTTGTGAAAGAATGTCAGATTATTGAAATTTCTTTGAGCCCAAAAATTACAAAAATCGTTTTTATTTTTTAACAAGGCTTTAAAACCCAAAAAAGAAAGTTCCGAAAATGCTTTCCTACTAATTTTAACCTCTTCTTTCGATTGGTGAAGTCAAAAATTGCAAAATCCATAAAATTTAAAAATTCGAATTTTTCCAAAGGGGTATGCATGAAAATTTGAATTCCAAATCTTTCAAAGAGCCATATTTCGGAAACCAGTGAAGTTATTGGCATGAATCTTTTGCCCAATTGTAGCTCTTAATAAGGGCTACAAAAAAGGTTATTCAAGACTCCAAGCCCAAGGGCTTCGTTTTCAAGATAATCCGCCTGGAAGCTTTTGCAAAATTTGAGGTAAAGTTTCAACTTTGAGCCTCAATATCTTCAGAAGTATTTAAGATATAGAATTGAATCTTATTTTATCTTGAAGATAATTTAATTCTGATTCAGAATATATAATTTTACATTATATTTGTTACAATAATAACCGAGTAATCAGCAATTTTGTTATGAATGTCAGATTATTGAAATTTCTTTGAGCCCAAAAATTACAAAAATCGTTTTTATTTTTTAACAAGGCTTTAAAACCCAAAAAGGAAAGTTCCGAAAATGCTTTCCTACTAATTTTAACCTCTTCTTTCGATTGGTGAAGTCAAAAATTGCAAAATCCATAAAATTTAAAAATTCGAATTTTTCCAAAGGGGTATGCATGAAAATTTGAATTCCAAATCTTTCAAAGAGCCATATTTCGGAAACCAGTGAAGTTATTGGCATGAATCTTTTGCCCAATTGTAGCTCTTAATAAGGGCTACAAAAAAGGTTATTCAAGACTCCAAGCCCAAGGGCTTCGTTTCCAAGATAATCCGCCTGGAAGCTTTTGCAAAATTTGAGGTAAAGTTTCAACTTTGAGCCTGAATATCTTCACAAGTATTTAAGATATAGAATTGAATATTATTTTATCTTGAACTTAATATAATTCTGATTCAGAATATATAATTTTACATTATATTTGTTACAATAATAACCGAGTAATCAGCATTTTTGTGAAAGAATGTCAGATTATTGAAATTTTTTTGAGCCAAAAAATTACAAAAATCGTTTTTATTTTTTTACAAGGCTTTAAAACTCTAAAAACAAACTTGTAAAAATGGTTTTTCACTAATTTTGATCTCCTCTTTTGATTGGTAAAGTCAAAACATTGCAAAATCCAAAAATTTAAAAATTCGAATTTTTCCAAAGGGGTATGCATGGGAATTTGATTTTTAAATAACCAGTAAAGTTATTGGCATGAAACTTAGGCTCAATCTGGGACTAGTGTTTGGTGCTCGCACCAGTACGTCCAAACATTCAAAACCAACAACCACCTTCAATTTTTCAAATTTGAAAAATGTATATTAAAATTGTAGTTTCAATAAATTATGGTAGATTAGCTTGTCATTGCCGATTATTGAATCGTAGTTAAAATTATGGTAGAATTCGATAATTATCGGGTCATTGGCAACACTGATTGCTAGCGATTTCAGCTAAAACCATTTTGAAGTCCTTATCAAAAACTACAATCCCTGAAAATGTTGTCCCAGTACCGCTTTTGGTTACTGCTATATTGCGGTTTGAAGGTTTGAAAATAAAAATCCAAAGGGGGAAAAAAATGCTAAAACTGAAAATTTCTATTTTTGAGTTTTTCTCAATTTTGACTTTTCAAATCGATAGAGCATAGAGAGAAACATCAGTTACATTTGATGATTTTTTAACGAGGAAAAAAATCCAAAAGGAAATCTCATTTTTGGAATTTATTGAAAATTGATGAATAGGTACAGTGCAATTATATGGGTAAAATAATATAAATAATAATTACTGATTATTCTATCCAAAAACCAATAAAACCCCAAAATATTAATATACACCAATAAAACAAGATTAGTTTATATTATACATTAGGTATTTGTCACTGTGGTAGCTGTAGAAGATTCCTCTGTAGTCTCTGAATCAAGTATGCATGCTAAGCCTTCCTTAATGCACCTTCCATTACAACAAAAAGTACCAATTTCGCAAACAACTGTCTCAATCGGACTTACTTCTGGTACTAGGACGTAATAAGGACAGCGGCCACCTTCAGCTAAAATAATATTCAGTATTGTTTGATTTCTTTTGTGTCAAATTTACTTACGAATAATGCAAGATTCACAGCAGTCACAAGCTCCCTTTTTTCCTAGCTCAAGACCATAAGGACAAGCTGGAATAGGTTTACAAAGATTTGGTGGGCAAGCTATTAGGCATTCTACTGGTGGTATACGTAGGTGTTCACTAGTTACCATTAATGTAGCAGTCAGAATAATTAAGGAGAAAATAATATGCATCTGAAATGATTGAAGATATATAAAAGGTTTTATTGGATTACTTACCTACCTTTTGTGCTTGCCTGTAGTAACCTATATTAACTATTAATTTTTATCTTTATAGTAATTATTATTTATACTATTTTCAATGCGTCATTTATTGTTTGTTTTTGAACTATTATAATTTATTAATTTTTTGATAAATTATCATGCATTTCGCTTAATGTAATGAGTAATTTTTAACATTTAAGCATTTATGTTTTTGTAAGCTTGTTATGGTAAATTTAAAGTCTAATTGAGTGATTATTGATTAGGACATAAAAATGTATCTTTATTTTTGATATTTATTCATTTATTTATTTGGAACTTTGTTTAGGGAGTTAAGCTCTGTTTTAAAGACTTCACAAGTCCAGGTTATTGAACTCATTAGAAATTCGGGAAACTCTCTAGTTTATAATCCTTGGTTTGTGCGTCAATCGTTCGTCGGCTGTCATTGTCATTGGTTGTCTCTCTCCGTTATTTTTCTTTTTCTCTCTCATGTAACGAAATTTGCCAAAACGTGACGCGTCTTTCAGATCACTCTACATTCTCGTCCAAAAATATTGAATTCTGATTTCAAAATCTTTAAACCTCGATTGCTCGGTAACCGTTGAGCAAATTGCATTAAAATTTTCAGCATTTGTAGCTCTTATTGAGCTCTAAATGGCCTGTAATTTACAATATGCACAGATTTATAGTTTTTGAGCAAATTGAGTTTGAAGTTTCTGACTAAATTTAGACTAATAGTCAACTTTGAGACTCAATTGCTCAAAAACTATTTGAGCTATCGATCTCAATTTTACATAAATTTATAGATAATTTATTACTCTTTCCAATGATATATAATTTATTTCAATTTATTCGAAATTTAACAAAGATATGGGCAATTTAGGCAGAATTCCATTTAAATTATGAGAAATGTTAAAAAAATTATGCGAAATTATATTGGAATTATGTGAAATTTGATAGAAATTATGCAAAAATATACCATAATTTCTTTTAAAATTTCCAGGTATGACATGGAATTACCTACATTTAATTTCAATAAAATATCTGAGAAATGACGACAAATTGAAAACAAAAAAATCCTAAATCTTAGCAAAATTACATAAAAATTATGCGGAATTCCATAGAAATTATGCGGAATTCCATAAAATTTACGCGGAATTTCATTGAAATTACATAGAATTTCAAATAGGTATACTAAATTCCATCAAAATAATGCAGAATTCAAGCGAAATTAAAAGAGTAATGACGTGGAATTCCAAAGACACAATAATTAATTCTAGAAAAATTACATGGAATTCTATAGGAATTTTGCAAAATTTCATAGAAATTATACGAAAATGTATAGAAATTATACGAATTTTCAGTAAAATTAAATGGAATTCCGTAAAAAATATGCAAAATTTTATTGAGATTATGCTGAATTCCATAGAAAATTTAATTTTGAAAAAATTACATATATTTCCATGGAAATTAGGCAAAATTCTATAAAAATCAGCGAAAATTCAGTGAAATTCAATGGAATTCTGAGAAAATGGCATGAAATTCCAAAAGAATCTTTGAGTTTCAATTAAATTACATAAAAACCCATAGAAATTATGTGGAATTCCATAAAAATTATGCAAAATTCCATAAGAACGAAATCCTCTAGAAACTATATAAGGAATTCCATTGAAATTATGCTGAATACCATGGAAATGATGCCTAATATGAAATTCTCGTAAAATTCCGAAAAGTTTTTGTGAAATTACTCAATACTTTAGCAATATTCCTGTGGAGTAAATGGGAATTTTAGTGGTATTTAAAAAAAAAAAAAATGTGAAATTCCAGAAAATTTCTTTAAAGTTGCTTGGAATTCCTGTAGAATTGAAAAAAAAAACCCTTTTTACGGAATAACTAGAAATTTCATAAAATAATATACTTGAAATTTCATTGAAATTCCGAATAAATCCTGTAAAATTACTCGAAATTCCAAAAAATACTTCTCAGGTAATTTTACTGACACAAAATTACTTAAATTTCTCGTGAAATTATTTGGAATTCTAGCAAAATTTGAAGAAATTCCTGTGAAATAAATCAAAATTCTCGTGAAATTCCAAAAAATTCACAAGAAACTACTTAAAAAATCGTATAAATAATTATGAATTTCCAAAAAAAAAAATCGTGAAATTATTTATTAAATTTCAACAAAATTCCAAAGAATTTTTATGAAATAACCCAGAATTTCAGTGGAATTCCAAAAAAATTTACGTGAAATGACCTGAAATACTCATGAACTATCAAAAAGTAATTTGTGAAATTACATGGAATTCCAAAAAACTCCTGTGAAAATACAGAAATTTTTTTAAAAACTAATTGAATTTTTAGTGGAATTCCGCAGAATTTTTAGGGAATTCTGGTGTGCAAACTCTATGAACATTCTATAATAAGGATTTCAGTGAAATTCTGAAAAATTCTTGTAAAATTACACGGAATTCTCATGAAATATCAGTAAATTCCTATGAACATTTTTGAAACATTCTAAGAACATTCCCGGAACATTCTATAAATATTCTCCGATTAGGTATTCTTCAAAAATTTCCCAAAAAAAGCATTGGAACATTTTATAAACATTTCTAAAATATACATTGCAAATTTTTCAAAAAAAAAAAAAACATGTTGAAACATTTTTGGAACATTTTATAAACATTCGTACAATAGACGAATTAATTCAAAAATTTACCTATTGAATTATTTTTGTCTTGATGGGACATTCTACGAACATTCCATAAACACTCTTGTAAGGATACCCCCTTTGAATTCTAATTTGAAATATTTTAACCTCAATTCCTCAGTAAGCGTTGAGCAAATTGCATTGAAATTTTCAGCATTTGTAACTTTTATCAAGCTCTAAATGATCTGTAATTTACAATATTCTCAAGCTTATAGTTTTTGGGCAAATTGAATTTGAAATTTTTAACAAAATTTAGATTAAAAGTCAACTTTGACGGTGAATTGCTCAGACATTATTTGAGTTATCAAATCTAATTTTGCACGTATTTATAGAGAATTTGATGCTCTTTCCAATGATGCATAATTTATTATAATTTGCTCGAAACTTAACAGAGATATGAGCAATTGCTCATGACCATGTCAAGATTTTTGAGCCAAAAATAGGATTTTTCTTTTTGATTTAGTTTTTGCTTGAAATGGTCATTTAGAGTTGATGTCAAGGTTGTTTTCCAATAATTTTGATCCGCTCTATCGATTGGTAAAGTTAAAATTGAGAAAAATTTAAAAAAAAAAGGAATTTTTCTTAGGGGTACCTCTTTGAATTCTGATTTCAAAATATTCAAACGCTCGGTAATCATTGAGCAAGTTGCATTGAAATTTTCAGCATCCGTAGCTCTCAATAAACTCTAAAAACCCTGTAATTTACAATATTCCCAGGTTTATAGTTTTTGAGCAAATTGAGTTGTTTGAAGTTTTTGACAAAATTTAGTTTAAAAGTCAACTTTGAGGCTCAATTGCAAAAAATCCAAAAGGAAATCTCATTTTTGGAATTTATTGAAAATGGAAATTGATAAATACAGTGCCATTATGGGTACAATAATATCAATAACAATTACTGATTATTCTATCCAAAAACCAATAAAACCCCAAAATATTCATATACACTAATAAAACAAGATTAGTTGATATTATACATTAGATATTTGTCACTGTGGTAATTGTAGAAGATTCCTCTGTAGACTCCGAATTGGAATCAAATAAGCATGAAAAGCCATCCTTAATGCATTCTCCATTACAACAATAAGTACCAATTTCGCAAAAAATTGTCTTAATCGGACTCACTTCTGGTACTAGGACGTAATAAGGACACTGGCCACCTTCAGCTAAAATCATATTCAATAATATTTGATTTATTTTTTGTCAAATAGACTTACGAATTACACAAGATTCACAGCAGTTACAACCTCCCGAATTTCCCAGCTTAAGACCATAAGGACAAGCTGGAATGGGTTTACAAAGATCTGGTTGGCAAACTATTAGGCATTGTATTGGTGGAAAAATTCGGTGTCCACCACTTACCATAAATGTAGCAGTCAAAATAATTAAGGAGAAAATAATATGCATCTGAAAATGATTGAAGATATACATATTATGAATGGTTTTACTGGACTGCTTACCTACCTTTTGTGCCTGCCTATGTTAACTAATTATGTATTATCTTTATATAATACAAATTATTTATACTATTTTCAAGGGTACCTATTTTGTGTCATTTATTGTTTGTTTTTGAACTAATATAATTTATTAATTTTTTGATAAATTATCATGCATTTCGCTTATTGTAATGAGTAATTTTTAACATTTTAGCAAAATTATATAAAAATTATGTAAGTATGCGGAATTAAAGTGAAATTAAAGGAGTAATGACGTGGAATTCCAAAAAAACCGCAATTAATTTTAGAAAAATTACATGGAATTCTATAGGAATTTTGCAAAATTCCATAGAAATTATGCGAAAACTTATAGAAATTATGCGAAAACTTATAGAAATTATGCGAAATTTCAGTAAAATTAAATGGAATCAAATGAAATTCCATAAAAAATATGCAAAATTTTATTGAGACTATGCTGAATTCCATAGAAAATTTAATTTTGAAAAAATTACATATAGATTTCTATAGAAATTATGCAAAATTCTATAAAAATTAGCGAAAATTCAGTGAAATTCAATAGAATTCTGGAAAAATGGCATAGAATTCCAAAAGAATCTTTGAGTTTCAATCAAATTACATAAAAACCCATAGAAATTATGTAGAATTCCATAAAAATTATGCAAAATTCCATAAGAACGAAATCCTGTAGAAACTATTTGAGGAATTCCATTGAAATTATGCTGAATACAATGGAAATGATGCCTAATTTTATACAAAGTATGCAGAATTTCATTGAAAATATGCCAAATCCCATTAAAATTATGCAGCATTCCAGTAAAATCAAATGGAAAACTGGAAAACGACATAGAATTCCAAAAAAAAACGTTGAGTTTTTGTGTGGAATTAAATAAAATTCCAGGGATATGACGTAGAACTCCAAACAAAAATATGTGGAATTCCGGTGAAATTATAAAATTCCAATAAAATTCCATTATTTTCCTGGAGTTTCAACTAATTTCTCCAAAATTTTAAATTATTCTCGTGAAATTGCAAAAAAAAATATGATAATATTTAAAATTCCTGTGAATTTCCAAGGAATTCTTGTGAAATTTCTTGCAATTACAGAAAATTTCCTTAAAATTACATGGATTTTTTGTAGAATTTTTATGAAATTACAAGAAATTTTTGACACCGTCGTTACGGTTGCGCTGAATTTCACCTTATACTTCAAAATTCAGGCAAATTTTCATTAATCAATTAATAAAATAATTATTGAAATTTGAAATAACTAATAAGTAATAAGCTACTAACAACTTACTTGAATATTAAAAATCTTGTGAAATTATTTGGGATTTTAATGGAATTACGTAGAATTCCGATGAAATACCATTAATTATCCTGTAATTCTAGAAAATTCCTGTAGAAATTATTTGAAATTCTCGTGAAATTTTAAATAATTCTTGTGAAATTATTTGGTTCAGTGAAATTCCCGTAAAATTATGGGGGATTTCGAAAAAATTGCAATGAAATTCCATCTATTTTCCGGAAATTCCACGTAATTCTCCCGGAATTCCACGTAATTCTCCCGGAATTCCAAGTTATTCTCGGAAAATTCCAAAATATTCCTGTAAAAATTACTTTCATGAATTTTTAAAAAATTCTTGTGAAATTATTTTAAAATTATATTGGAATTACGTGGGATTCCGATAAAATTATGTGATACTGCGAAAGAATTACGACGAAATTTTCCGAGTATTTGACTCAATGCCTACCGAATTTTAAGTTATTCTCGTGAAATTCCAGAATATTCCCATGAAATTCCAAAATATTAAAAATTACGTGGAATTTTCGCAAAATTTAAAAAAAAAATTCTGTAGAATTACATGGAATCCTTGTGAAATTCCAAAAAAAAAATTCCTTAAAGTTACCTGTAATTTCAGTGGAATTTTGAAGAATTTCTAGGGTATCATTTGGAATTCTCGTAAAATTGGAAAAAAAAAATGGCAAAAATTTCCGTAAATCACATAAAATTCTTGTGAAGTTACTTTAATTTTTTATTAAATTCCCAATAATTCTCGTGAAATTACATGGAATTCCTGTGGAATAACTCAAAATTTTAGTGAAATTCTCAAATAATATGAAATTTTGGTGAAATTCCGAAAAGTTCTTGTGAAATTACTCAATACTTTAGCAATTTTCCTGTGAAATAAATCGGAATTTTAGTGGAATTAAAAAAAAAAAATGTAAAATTTCAGAAAATTTCTTTAAAGTTGCTTGGAATCCCTGTGGGATTGAAAAAAAAAAAAACCTTCCTACGGAATAACTAGAAGTTCCATAAAACTTTCATGAAATAATGTACCTACTTGAAATTTCGACAAAATCGTGTAAAATTACTCGAAATTCCAAAAAATTCTTTTAAAATTTTTCAGGTAATTTTACTGAAATAAAATTACTTGAATTTCGCCTGAAATTATTTGGAATTCTAGCAAAATTTGAAGAAATTCCTGTGAAATAAATCAAAACTCTCGTGAAGTTCCAAAAAATTCACAAGAAACTACCTAAAACATCGTATAAATAATTATGAAATTCCAAAAAAAAAATCGTGAAATAATTTTTTTAATTTCAGCAAAATTCCAAAGAATTTTTATGAAATAATTCAGAATTTCAGTGGAATTCAAAAAAAATTTACGTGAAATGACCTGAAATACTCATGAACTATCAAAAAGTAATTTGTGAAATTACATGGAATTCCAAAAAATTCCTGTGAAAATACAGAAAATTTCTTTGAAACTAATTGAATTTTTAGTGGAATTCTGAAGAATTTTTAGGGAATTTTGGTGTGCAAATTCTATGAACATTCTAGAATTTTTAGAGAATTTTGGTGTGCAAATTCTATGAACATTCTATAATAAGGACTTCAGTGAAATTCTGACAAATTCTTGTAAAATTAGACGAAATTCTCATGGTATATCAAAATATTCCTATGAACATTTCTGAAACATTCTACGAACATTCCCGGAACATTCTGTGAACATTCCCTGAATATACTTCAAAAAATTTCCAAAAAAAAACATGTTGAAGCATTCTTTAAACATTCTTGGAACATTTTATAAACATTTGTAAAATACACATTGTAAATTTTTCAAAAAAAAACATGTTGAAACATTTTTGGAACATTTTATAAACGTTCCTAAAATAGACGAATTATTTCAAAAATATTCCTCTGGACAAAATTATCGCACCACTGCACATAAGCGTCACCATAAGCAGTGGTGCGATAATTTTGTCCAGGAGTATATATTGAAATATTTTTGTCTTGATGGGACATTCTGCGAACATTCCATAAACATTCCTGGAAGGGTACGCTCTTTTAACCTCAATTGCTCGGTAACCGTTGAGCAAATTGCATTGAAATTTTCAGCATTTGTAACTTTTATCAAGCTCTAAATGGTCTGTAATTTACAATATTCTCAAGCTTATAGTTTTTGAGCAAATTGAATTTGAAATTTTTAACAAAATTTAGACTAAAAGTCAACTTTGCTCAGACATTATTTGAGCTAACAAATCTAATATTGCACTTATTTATAGAGAATTTGATGCTCTTTCCAATGATATATAATTCATTATAATTTGCTCGAAAGTTAACAAAGATATGGGCAATTGCTCATGACAATGTTAAGATTTTTGAGCCAAAAATAAGATTTTTCTTTTTGATTTTGTTTTTATTTGAAATGGTCATTTAGAGTTGATGTCAGTGTTGTTTTCCATTAATTTTGATCCGCTCTATCGACTATTAAAGTCAAAATTGAGCAAAATTGAGAAATGAAAAAATCGAATTTTTCTTAAGGACATCCCCTTTGAATTCTGATTTCAAAATATTCATACCTCGATTGCTCGGTAACCGTTGAGCAAGTTGCAATGAAATTTTCAGCATCTGTAGCTCTTAATAAACTCTAAAAACCCTGTAATTTACAATATTCCCAGGTTTATAGTTTTTGAGCAAATTGAGCTTAAAGTTTTTGACAAAATTTGGACTATAAAGCAACTTTGAGGGTCAATTGCGAACTCAAGTTTACACAGCTTTATAGAGAATTCAATGCTCTTTTCAATGATATATAATTTATTGCAATTTGCTCAAAATTTAACAATGATATCTATGGATGGCCAATTGTTCATGACCACGTCAAGATTTGGAAAATTTTTAGAGCCAAAAATAGGATTTTCTTTTTCTTCTTGTTCCTGCTTAAAATGGCCATTTGGAATTGATGTCAGGGTTGTTTCCACTTATTTTGACCCGTTCTATCGATTGGTAGAGTTAAAATTGAGCAACTAAAAAATACAAAAATCGAGTTTTTCTTAAGAATTCTGATTTCAAAATATTCAAACCTCAATTGCTGGGTAACCGTTGAGCAAATTACATTGATTTTTTTGCATTTGTAGATCTTATTAAGCTCTGAATGACTGTGATTTACAAAGTAAATAAGTAAAAACAAAATAGAAAATAATATGCCAGAACAAACTTTA
This sequence comes from Ceutorhynchus assimilis, assembly GCA_917834065.1. NCBI lineage: Eukaryota > Metazoa > Arthropoda > Insecta > Coleoptera > Curculionidae > Ceutorhynchus > Ceutorhynchus assimilis. The sequence goes on from OU892284.1 coordinate 39,234,155, forward strand.
TTTAAAAATCAACGAAACCCCCAAATAACCATTTTCCAAAAAATCTGTTTTCACAGGCCAAGCCAAGCAGCCAAATCCAAATCCAAAAGTGGCTCATGATCATCATCATGAAAATCATCATGATCATCATATCCATGATAATGTGTGCTTGAAGGTTCTTCTGTGGTTGTAGGTGCCGTTGTAGTTGTAATAGCTGCTGCTGTAGTTGCAGTTGCTGCTGCTGTAGTTGCAGTTACTGCTGCTGTAGTTGGAGTTGTTGCTGCTTTAGTTGTAGTTGGTGCTGCTGTAGTTGTAGTTGGTGCTGCTGTAGTTGTAGTTGGTGCTGCTGTAGTTGTCGTTGCTGCTACTGTAGTTGTAGTTGGTGTTGCAGTTGGTATAGTTGCTGCTGCAGTTGTCATAGTTGCTGCTTGAGTTGTTAATTTCGGACACTCTTCCAAGCAGATACCATCGCAACAAACCGAGTCATATATACAATCGACATCTCCAGAATCTGGTCTCTCGTCATAGTAAGGACAACATCCTCCGATAGCTGTAAAATTTCAGCTTTTCAAATACAATAATTTCGATTAGAGAAAGTACTTACGAATGACACAAGACGGACAGCACTGGCAAGCTCTATTAGGTCCGAGTATTGTGTCTGGGGGACACCATATTTCCGGACACTCTCGACAATTTGAAAGGTCGCATTCTGGGCCATGTCCTAAACATACCGCGACAACTGTTAGAACAACTAATAATCCGATGTATAGTTTCTGCATGATTTTTGGTACATAATATTGTCAATATTCCAAATGTTCTCCTATTTATAACAAATATGTCAATTATGATCTATTTATTTCTTGATAAATTATTTGAGGCTAATGCATTTCGATCACGGAAATGATTGCTGAATTCTGTGTTTATTTATTTTTTGTAGCCTTGTTTTAGTAGTTATTATCGACGGTAATTACTTCAAAAAAATCATCTTTGGTCGAAGTAAACTATAAAAATGAGATAAAGTTTAAAAGCTTTTTTCATTTCATGTTTTATTCAATTATTCAAATCAGGAGCTTATAAATTCATCAAATTTTCATTCTACTGTTGTCAGGGGATGAAGTACTTTACCAAAATTTTCATTTTCCAGCTGGGCCTAACCCAAAAAATCAACTACTTAAGTTAGACTTTGTGTGAGTTCATGACTCAATAACTTTAGACTTTGAATTCTGAAATTGTGGTACCTATCAGAGAATCACTATTTTTGTCAACAGTAATGAATGAAACACAATGCAAATTAGGCTTTATTCATCTACTAACAACTTTTGGAAGCTCAACAGTATATCGAAAAAAGTAAATGTTGAAGGAATGAAATGAGCTCAGAATCGGTTTCTCAACAGTCTCTTGAGTTACAAGCTGATTTAAAATCTCCTGACTTGAATTTTCATAATTTTCAGTGAGAAATCATGAGTCTCTAAAATCTTGGCTCAGATGAAATCTTAAATCTTTAGAATATCAGTGTTTTCAGTATTGAGTATTAGGTAATTCGAAGATTCTTGAATCTGAGATTCTAAAATTACTGTTGAATTTGAGATTTTATTTACGACTAATGTATAATGTGCGTATTATATTTGTGATTTTGGCAGTATAATGACATATGTTATTCCTCCAGGGATTAATGACGAGTAGCGGGATTAATGGTCATTATTCCACAAAAGTGTCAGTGTCAAACGTGTAGTGCTTGTGGATTTGTATTGAAAATTATGAGACGGATGAAATTTGTTCATTGAAAACCTCACATAAATTAATTTGTCGTAAATAAAGTAGAGTATACTACTCGCAATAAGGGCTATTATTCCCTCGGAATGTTACTCCCTCGCTCGCCGCTAACGCAGCTCAGTTCGTAATAATCCTCGGGAATAATAGCTATCATTATTGACTCGTGGTATAATCTACTATTAAAATCATGGATTTTATTCACCTTAGGTGTCAGGATTAACTTTGAACCAAGAATTTTGATTCAAAATCCTAAATTTTTCAACAGTTTCAGTTATGAGACCTTTTTGACTTGATTTTTCATGGTTCTCAGACGAAGTCTTGAGCCTTCAGAATGTCTTTGTATTCAGTATCCATTTCCCAATTTTTCCAGCTCAATTTTTGTCCATTTCTGGTTCATAAATTTGTTGAAATAGAGAAAATTCAAAAGCCTGGTATCAGAAAAACAGAAAAAGATATGGATGTCCTGATCATTTGAAATATTGAAAAACCCGCCTCTATATAATGGATATCTTTATTGCCAAATTATACACGATATTCTCATTTTTTTAAAAATAATGTAGGTAATATCTTGTAGGTTTATACATAACAATACTAATATAATTCAATATTATTTCTTAATTCTAAAAAGAGGCAACTAAACAAAAACAAAATATCTATTTATTCAACCACAATTTAAGGAGCAAATTCCATTACAACAATTTGTACCAACTTCGCATTCAACGTCTCCAGAATCTGGTTCGTCACCCGTCCAAGGACATTTTCCTCCTTCAGCTGTAAATCAATTATCTTTCAAATTACAAAATATTTGTTGATAAAAGTTACTTACGAATCACACAAGTTTGACAACACTGGCAGTACATGTAATTTCCAGGTACGGTGCCTTCTGGACAATTCAAACATGGACAGTCCTGACAAGGTACATTGCAGGGACGAACTTGTTCATCTTTGCACATTGCAATAATAATTGAAGCAACTATTATTATAATAATACCCTCTTTCTGCATGTTTATAATAGTAATTTTTGAAAAACTTTCCTATTTATTGTTTTTGTTTTAAATAAAATTTATTAGTTTTTTGATAAAACGGCTAATGGAAATGATTGTCGATACATTATTTTTTTTCCACACTTGTTGTGGAAACTTTAGCGTTAATAATTAACGCCTAATCTAGCTGTTACTATTATTATTATCAGTAACTTTTTCGTTGGATTTTTACCACAGCTATGAAGTGAAGTTCCATATTGAATAGCCTCATTTCCCAACTGTGAATCTAAATATTGACTTAAACAAACAGTTGTAAGTCCAAAGTTTCCATAATGGACTGGCCCTCATAATCAATATTGTACTTAGTTTGCAGAGAAGTTTCATTATAAGTCACAATGATGATGGTTTTTGCCAATAGTATGAAGAACTTTCGATCTGTTAATCATTTTCCAAACTTTCCATCCAGAATTGATTGTAAAATTGTGTAGGTACACTAAACTTCCTTCCTATTTCAAGTTTATCCTCAGTTATTTTTAATAATCCCTGGTTATTTCCCGAATATCCGCTGTTATCTCCGGTTATCCCTATAATAATTATCCCCAGTTATCCCCTAACTATTTGCTGGAATATGGTCCTCTTTTAATATTGATATATTTGTCTAATAGCGATCAAAATACTCTTCTAAGTTTAGTATGCTTTAATTTTTTCAGTTATCCCCTGGTTATCATTTGGTTATCCTTTGGTTATCTCCAGAATTATTTCCGATTATCCTTGGCCCATATGTCTTACACCAAATATCCCCAATGAACTGACCAGTACAAAAAAATTTTATTCCATTTTTCTATGTTGGCTGACTGCAATTTTCCCTTGATTTCTTGGAACATACACATGTAATTTTTGAAGATTTTTCTTTTTCCAAAATCAATTTTCCTCTTTTCACTCTAAAAGTTTCAAAATTTTTCCATTAACAGTCTTTTGAAAAATCATCAAATGCATTTTTCTTAATTTGCTTTTCAAGATTTTCTCATGTTTCATGGAATCAATTTCAAATTTCAGTGTGATGAGCTCCTTTTCTTTCTCTTTTCACTACAAAAGTTTTGAAATTTTCTCATCGAAAATCACCAAAATGTATTTTTCTCAATTTGGTTTTTTAAAGTTGTTTTTCAAGATTCTCTCATGTTGCCATTTTTCATCGAATCATTTTGAAATTTCACTATCATGAACTTCTTTTCTGTCTCTTTTCACTCCGAAACTTTCAAAATTCTCCCAATAACATCTTTTGGAAAAATATGAAAGGGTGCATTTTTCTTAATTTTGTTTTATTAAGTTGCTTTCCAAGATTTTCTCATGTTGCCATTTCTCATCGAATCAATCTAAAATTTCAGTATGATGAGCTCCTTTTCTTCCTCTTTTTACTCCAGAAGTTTCAACCTTTTTCCGTCAACAATCTTTTGAAAAATCACGAAAATTTGAAAATGTGTGTTTTTCTTAATTTGATTTTTTAAAATTGCTTTTCAAGATTTTCTCATGTTGCCATTTTTCATCGAATTAATTCGAAATTTCTGTATGATAAGCTCCTTTCCTTCCTTTCTTCACTCCAAAAGTTTTAATATTTTCCTATCAGCAATTTTTTGAAAAATAATCAGAATAACGTGAAAGGGTGCATTTGTCTTAATTTGCTTTTTTAAAGTTGCTATTCAAGATTTTCTTATGTTGCCATTTTTCATCGAATTAATTTCAGTATGATGAGCTCCTTTTGTTCCTCATTCCACTCTAGAAGTTTCGGAATTTTTCCGTTACCAATCTTTCGAAAAATCATCAAAATATGAAAGGGTGCCCTTAAGGGAAATCTGGTGTACAATTTAGGGGAAATCCATCCGAAGAAATCTAAGGCAATCAGGAAAAACCATAAGGAAGTGAGAAGAAATCATGAGGAAATCAAGGGAAATCTTTAGGAAATCATGGGAAATCTTAAGGAAATTAGAGGAAAACATGAGGAATCTTAAGGAACTCAGGGGTAAATCTTAACGAAATCATAAGAAATCTTAAGGAAATCATAGGAAATCTTAAGGAAATTAGTGAATCTCAAGATCTGACGCATGCGCAGATTTCGAAAATCTTTATAATTTGAGGTTATTTTATCAGGGCAATTCTTGGACAATCTTTCTGTTGATTAGAAGAAATGAGGGGAAATTATGGGAAATCGTCCATGATTTTTCCCAAAACCGCAACTGACTTGCGGTTTACCCCTCATGATAAACCGCGAGGGAAATCTGGTGCAGAAATCAGGGGAAATTGGAAGGAAATTTAAGGCAATCAGAGGAAATCATAAGGAATTTAGTGGAAATCTAGAGAAATCTCAGAAAAAATCTTGAGGAAATTATGGGAAATCTTAAGGAAATCAATCTCTAGATCTAACGCATGCGCAGATTTCAAAAATCTTTATATTTTGAGGTCATGTTATCAGGGGAATTCTTGGACAATCTTACTGGTAATCAGAAGAAATCAGGGAAAATCATCCATGATTTTCCCTAAAATTCCACTCTGGTGTACAAAAACTTTTTTCTCTTCTTCACTTTACTCATCCAGTATAATGAGCTCCTTTTCTTTCTCTTTCCACCCCAGAAGTTTCAAAAATTTCCCAAATAACAATCTTTCGAAAAAACATCCAAATATGAATAAGTGTACAAATAAGGAGTAATCAAGAGAAAACACAAAGAAATCCAAGGCAATCAGGAAAAATCATAAGGGAAACGAGAAGAAATCATGACAAAATCGAGGGGAATCTTAAGGAACTCAGAGAAAATCTTAACGAAATCATATGGAAAATCTTATGTAAGGAAATTAGAGGAAATCATGAGGAAATCAAGAGGAATATGGTCCTCTTTTATTGTTGATATATTTGTCTAATAGCGATCAAATACCTATCCAATATTGCCAAATGTACTCTTTCTTCTAAGTTTAGTATGCTAACATTTTTCCAGTTATCTCCTGGTTATCATTTGGTTTTCCCTAGTTATCCCCAAAATCCCGAAGTATTCCGGTTATCCTTGGCCATGTACATACACCAAATAGCCCCATAGTGAACTGAGCAGTTCAAACATTTTTTACTCCATTTTTCTATGTTCGCTGACTGCAATTTTCCCTTGATTTCTTGGAACATGCACATGTAGTTTTTAAATATTTTTTTTTCAAAATCAATTTTCCTTTTTTTACTCTAAAAGTTTCAAAATTTTTCCAGGGTGCAGTTTTCTTAATTTGGTTTTCAAGATTTTCTCGTGCTGTCATTTTTCATTGAATCAATTTCAAATTTCAATATAATGAGCTCCTTTTCTTCCTCTTTTCACTTCAAAAGTTTTGAAATTTTCCTATCGAAGATCTTTCGAAAAATCATCAAAATGTGGAAGAAATTTGATTTTTTAAAGTTGTTTTTCAAAATTCTCTCATGTTGCCATTTTTTTTCGAATTATTTTGAAATTTCACTATGATGAACCTCTTCTCTTTCTCTTTTCACTCCAAAACTTTCAAAATTCTCTCCTTAACTTGCTTTGGAAAAATTATCAAAATATGGAAGGGTGCATTTTCCTTAATTTTGTTTTATTAAGTTGCTTTTCAAGATTTTCTCATGTTGCCATTTCTCATTGAATCAATTTGAAATTTCAGTATGATGAGCTCCTTCTCTTTCTCTTTTTACTCCAAAAATTTCAACATTTTTTCATCAACAATTTTTCGAAAAATCACCAAAATGTGAAAATGTGTTTTTCTTAATTTACTTTTTTAAAATTGCTTTTCAAGATTTTCTCATGTTGCCATTTTTCATCGAATCAATTCGAAATTGCTGTATGATAAGCTTCTTTCCTTCCCTTCTTCATTCCGAAAGTTTCAAAATTTTCCCATCAGCAATTTTTTGAAAAATAATCAGAATAACGTGAAAGGGTGCATTTGTTTTAATTTGCTTTTTTCAAGTTGCTATTCAAGATTTTCTTATGTTGCTATTTTTCATCGAATTAATTTCAAATTTCAGTATGATGAGCTCCTTTTGTTCCTCTTTCCACTCTAGAAGTTTTGAAATTTTCCCATTAAAAATCATCAAAATATGAAAGGGTGCCCCCAAGGAAAATCTGGTGTACAATTTAGGGGACATCCATCCGAAGAAATTTAAGGCAATCAGGAAAAATCATAAGGAAATGAGAAGAAATTATGAGGAAATCAAGGGGAATCTCTAGGAAATCATGGGAAATCTTAGGGAAATTAAAGGATATCATGGGGAATCTTAAATCTTAACGAAATCATAGGAAATCAGTCAATTTCTAGATCTAACGCATGCGCAGATTTCGAAAATCTTTATAATTTGAGGTTTATGTTGTCAGAAGAATTCTTGGACAATCTTTCTGTTGATTAGAAGAAATGATGGGGAGTTATGGGAAATCATCCATGATTTTTCACAAAACCGCAACTGACTTGCGGTTTACCCCTCGGGATAAACCGCGAGGGAAATCTAGTGCAGAAATTAGGGAAAATTGAAAGGAAATCTAAGGCAATTAGGGAAAATCATAAGGAATTTAGAGGAAATTCAGAGGAATCTCAAAAGACTCAGGTAAAATCTTGAGGAAATTATGGGAAATCTTAAGGAAATCAATCTCTAGATCTAACGCATGCGCAGAGTTCAAGAATCTTTATATTTTGAGGTCATGTTATCAGGGGAATTCTTGGACAATCTTACTACTAATCAGAAGAAATCAGGCAAATCATTTAAATATGAATGGGTGCCTCCATAAGTGTATGTACAAATAAGGGGTAATCAAGAGAAAACACGAAAAAATCCAAGGCAATCAGGAAAAATCATAAGGAAAAGGAGAAGAAATCATGAGGAAATCAAGGGAATCTTAAGGAACTCAGGGGAAATCCTGAAATCGTGGGAAATCTTAGGTAAGGAAATCAAGAGAAAATTTTAAAGAAGCCAAGGGGAAATTACCTACGGGAAATCATCTATGTCTTTTCCTAAGCCCGCAACCTAATGTACAAAAACTGACCTGCGGTTCACCTCTCGGGATAAACCGCAAGGAAAATCTGGTGTATGTACAAATTAGGGAAAATTGAGAGGAAACCTAAGGCAATAAGGGAAAATAATAAGGAAATTAGAGAGAACCATGAGGAAATCAAAGGGAATTTTGAGAAGAAATTATTAGCAAATTGAAGACATAATTTTTCTATTCTCGGCTCTCGTTCTCGTATTTCCTCTCGAGTTTTCTTTGTATTTGATGAAATTTAGAAGCAAGTAAGAATTCAAAAGCCAAAAATAGACAAAAAATGAAACCGAGAAATTGATGAATGGAAAGGAAATTCAAGGCAAATTGAGGAGAAATTATTGACAAAGTGTAGGAATTAAGAAGAAATCATGACGAATCAAGAAAATGGTGTACAAATTAGGAGAAATCCATCCGAAGAAATCTAAGGCAATCAGGAAAAATCATAAGGAAATGAGAAGAAATCATGAGGAAATCAAGGGGAATCTTTAGGAAATCATGAGAAATTTTAAGGAAATTAGAGGAATCTTAAGGAACTCAGGGGTAAATCTTCTCAAAACCATAGGAAATCTTAAGGAAATCAGTCAACCTCTAGATCTAACGCATGCGCAGATCTCCAAAATCTTTATAATTTAAGGTTATTTTATCAGAATTCTTGGACAATGTCTCTGTTAATTAGAAGAAATCATCCATGATTTTTCCCAAAACCGCAACTGACTTGCGGTTTACACCTCGAGATAAGCCGCGAGGGAAACCTGTTGCAAAAATTAGGGAAAATTGGAAAGGAAATCTAAGGCAATTAGGGGAAATCATAAGGAATTTAGAGGAAATCCAGAGAAATCTCAAAAGACTCAGGTAAAATCTTGAGGAAATTATGGGAAATCTTAAGGAAATCAATCTCTAGATCTAACGCATGCGCAGATTTCAAAAATCTTTATAGTTTGAAATCATGTTATCAGGGGAATTCTTGGACAATCTAACTGGTAATCAGAAGAAATCAGGGGAAATTACCTACGGGAAATCATCTATGACTTTTCCTAAGCCCGCAATCGAATGTACAAAAACTGACCTGCGGTTCACCCCTCGGAAATCTGGTGTATGTACAAATTAGGGAAAATTGAGAGGAAATCTAAGGCATTCAGGGAAAATAATAAGGAAATTAGAGAGAACCATGAGGAAGGAAATCAAGGGAAATCTTAAGAAGAAATTATTAGCAAATTGTAGACATAATTTCTCTATTATCGGCTCTCGTTCTCGTATTTCCTCTCGAGTTTTCTTTGTATTTGGTGAAATTTAGAATTAAGTAAGAATTCAAGAGCCAAGAATAGACAAAAATTGAGATCGAGAAATTGATAAATGGAAAGGCAATTCAAGGCAAAATTAGAAGAAATTATTGGCAAAGTGTAGACATAATTTTTTAATTCTCGGCTCTCGTTCTCGTATTTCGTCTCGAGGTATCTTTGTATTTGTAGAAACAAGTAAGACTTCAAGAGCCAAGAATAGACAAAAATTGAGACCGAGAAATTGATAAATGGAAAGGAAATTTTAGGCAAATTGAGAAGAAATTATTGACAAAGTGTAGGAATTTAGAGGAAATGTATAAATTAGGAGAAATTAAAAGAAAATCTAAGGTAATCAGGAGAAATCATAAGGAATTTAGAGGAAATTAAAGAAAATTCCAAGGAATTTGAGATACCTACCTCGCGTTTAAATTGAAATTTCTTGCCAGTTGCTTCAGATTTTCTTCTCCAAAAGCTTCAAATCAAAATATTTAGACAATTTCTGAATACCTACCTATAAAATCCATGATAAGGTACGATTTGTTAAAGCCAGATTGTGATAAACTCGGTGACTTTACTTAAGTATTTAGTTGATACAAGATAGAATTTTCATATATGTGAAATGTCTTATACAATCACAGTGAGTGAAGAAAATTGATTTATTTTTTTCGATGAAAAGGTTACCTAAGCTAAATTGCGCCAACAAATAAATCTTCAATGATAAAACCTTTGACTTGTTTTCAGTAAGTAAAAACACTTTTTTAATACATTGATTATGATAACTTTTGCAAAAAACATTGAAAATGACTACGATAGTGTGAAATGAGTAAACATTTTCTTTAGTAAAAATCCATTAGCCTATTATCAAAAAATCAATAAATTATAATTAAAAATGAAATAGTATAAATAGGAAGATGTTTCCAATAGTTGGCAATTGGTACCTGAACCTACTGAAATCATGCAGAAACTTTACATTTCGTTGTTAGTTGTTCTATCAGCTGTCACTGTGTGTTTCGGAGGACAGCAGTCCGCAGCTGAAGCTAGTGTGTGTGGTCATTGTGACGATTGTGACGACATAGATTGTCCTTGGGGCACAGTAGAAGGATACGCTTATCCTTGCCAATGTTGTCCAAGTTGTGTAATTCGTAAGTAACTTTTTATGTAAAGATATTTTGTAACTAAACATGGTTGGTTTATAGAGGAAGGTGACGATTGTCCTTGGACCGGTCCTGATCCACCCTCTGGAAAAGTTGAATGTGTAGTTGATACAGATTGTTGCAATGGAATTTGCACTGAGGATTGTGACAAGAAGTAACCATCCAAGACACAGGCATGATCGATATACCTACCTCTAGCATTTTAGAAAAAAACACGGTTTTGGTTGTTTTGGGTCTTGGTTTCAATGGGTTGATTTTTGAATAAAGTTGAGCATGTTCAATTTATCACTGGTTTTTTTACTGGTTCTTTTTCCTTTTGCTGACTCCCCTTGATTTCTTAAAATATATGGACACCATAAACTCTTCACATCAAGGCCTATATTAGAATAGAAGCAGAAGTTTTTATTCATTCAAGAGTAAAAACGGAAACTGAAGAAGCAAATTTGGATAAATTACAAGACAAATATACAGGGTGACCCGGTATTTTTTCAGTTTTCTGGCATCAGCAGATCATTTTACGTATGATAGGACCATTTTTGAAAGATTTATAACAAAACCAAAAAACAAATTGCATTTAAAAATTAGGATTTTTCAAAAGTTGTTGGGTTATTTCTCAGCGGATTTCAAAAATGTTGATATCAAAAAATAGGGAAAAAAATCTAGTTTCAAGAAATTGATAGGTCCCGGCATGGTTACATCTGAAAAATATGGAATATCTACTTTGAAAAAACCTCTTTGTTTCATTTTGGTCTAAAATTATGGCGTTCATTAGGAAAAAATCGGAGTTACAGATTTTCCTGATATTAAGAATATCCATCTAAATCAATTTACACCAGTGGCAGCGCCGAATTTTTTTTTCTAAAATTCAATTAAAAATTTTCCAAAAATAGTCCTATCATACTTAAAATGATCTGCTGATGCCAAAAAACTTAAAAAATACCGGGTGTCCTATTTGAAAATCAAAAGTTGTAGCCACTCCCGGTTTAACCGGAACTGACTGGTAACGCAATTTATTTCTAAAAAACTCTAAAAGTTGCCTCGTTTAAGCTTTCCAAATTTCAAATTTTCAACTTATATATTAAAAAAGTTATAGGCTGTTCCCTATTCCTTGTGTCACCCTGTATAGTAGGTAATAATTTAATATTTTTTCCCATTCCCGGCTCTTGAATTTAATTTGTTTTCAGTCGAGTGAATTCAAGAGCCGGGAATAGAACAATATCGAATATTGTTTTGTTTGCCCAAATTCCTTGGAATTTACCTTAATTTCCTCTAAATTCCTTATGATTTCCCCTGATTACCTACCTTAGATTTTCTCTTAATTTCTCCTAATTTGTACACCATTTCCCTCCATTCGTCATGATTTCCTCTAAATTCCTACACTTTGTCAATAATTTCTCCTCAGTTTGCCTTGAATTTCCTTTCCATTTATAAATTTCTTGGTTTCATTTTTTGTTTATTCTTGGCTCTTGAATTCTTACTTGCTTCTAAATTTCACCAAATACAAAGAAAACTTGAAAGGAAATACGAGATTGAGAGCCGATAATAGAAAAATTATGTCTACAATTTGCTAATAATTTCTTCTTAAGATTCCCTTTAATTTCCTCATGGTTCTTTCTAATTTTCTTATTATTTTCCCTGATTGCCTTAGATTTCCTCTCAATTTTTTCTAATTTGTATATACACCAGATTTCCCTTGCGGTTTATCCCGAGAGGTGAACCGCAGGTCAGTTTTTGTACATTAGGTTACGGGCTTAGGGAAAGTCATAGATGATTTCCCGTAGGTAATTTCCCCTGATTTTTCCTGATTACCAGAAAGATTATCCGAGAATTCCCCTGGTAATATAACCTCAAATTATAAGTATTTTTGAAATCTGCGCATGCGTTAGATCTAGAGATTGACTGATTTCCTTAAGGTATCCTACGATTTCGTTAAGATTTACCATGGCTTCTTTAAAATTTCCTCTCGATTTCCTCTAATTTCCTTACCTAAGATTTCCCATATGATTTCGTTAAGATTTCCCCTGAATTCCTTAAGACTCCCCTTGATTTCCTCATGATTTCTTCTCGTTTCCCTTATGATTTTTCCTGATTGCCTTGGATTTCTTTGTGTTTCCTCATGATTACTGCTTATTTGTGCACCCGATTTCGCTTGGAGGCCCCCATTTATATTTAGATGATTTTTCGAAAGATTGTTAATTGGAATATTTGTGAAACTTCTGGAGTGAAAAGAGGGAGAAAATAAGCTCATTATACTGGATGAGTAAAGTAAAGGGAAAATCAAAAATATCAGAAGAAGGAAAAAAAGTTTTTATTTACAACTACATACGTAATGTTGACATTTCTAACTTTTCAAAAGTTTAAAAGTGACACTTTTTTGAATTTTACTTTCCACCCAGGTGGAAAGTGCTCACTTTCCACCCGGGTGGAGAGTAAGTTCTCATTTCCTTAAATGTTTAAGACGAGTCCTGCATGTCAAACGTTTTTTTAAATGAGTCAAAACTTGTCAACAAATTTTTATTATTTTTTTGTTTGTATTTAGTCGAAATTATGAGGGTTGTAATTGTTGTAAATAAAATAGTATACAAACCTCGGTAGGAAGTTTCATTCCTGTCTCGAGATTATAGTTAACTGAGACGCGAAGCGTCTCAGTTAACTAACTAATCTCTCGACAGTAATGAAACTCTTCCCACCTCGGTATGTAATATACTATTGTACACCAGAGTGGAATTTTAGGAAAAATCATGGATGATTTTTCCTGATTTGTTCTGATTACCAGTAAGATTATCCAAGAATTCCCCTGATAACATGACCTCAAAATATAAAGATTTTTGAATCTGCGCATGCGTTACATCTAGAGATTGATTTCCTTAAGATTTCCTATAACTTCCTCAACATTTTACTTGAGTCTTTTGAGATTTCTCTGGATTTCCTCTAAATTCCTTATGATATCCCCTGATTGCCTTAGATTTCCTTCCAATTTCCCCTCATTTCTGGACCAGATTTCCCTCGCGGTTTATCCCGAGGGTTAAACCGCAAGTCAGTTGCGGTTTTGAGAAAAATCATGGATGATTTCCTATAATTTCCTCTCATTTCTTCTTATTAACAGAAAGATTGTCTAAGAATTCCCCTGATAACATAACCTCAAATTATAAAGATTTTCGAAATCTGTGCATGCGTTAGATCTAGAGATTGACTGATTTCCTTAAGATATCCTACGATTTCGTTAAGATTTATCCTGGCTTCTTTAAAATTTCCTCTTGATTTCCTCATGATTTCCTCTAATTTTCTTACCTAAGATTTCCCATGATTTCGTTAAGAGAGTTCCTTAAGATTCTCATTGATTTCCTCATAATTTCTTCTCACTTCTCTTATGATTTTTCCTGATTGCCTTGGATTTCTACGTGTTCTCTCTTGATTACCCCTTATTTGTACACCCATTTATATTTAGATAATTTTTCGAAAGATTGTTAATTGGAAAATTATTGAAACTTCTGGGGTGGAAAGAGTAAAGTAAAAGAAAAATAAAAAATATCAGAAGAAGGGAAAAAAGTTTTTGTACACCAGAGTGGAATTTTAGGGAAAATCATGGATGATTTTTCTGATTTCCTTAAGATTTCCTATGATTTCCTCAAGATTTTACCTGAGTTTTTTGAGATTTCTCTAGATTTCCTCTAAAATCCTTATGATTTCCCCTAATTGCCTTGGTCAATTTCCCCTAATTTCTGCACCAGATTTCCCTCGCAGTTTATTCCGAGAGGTAAACCGCAAGTCAGTTGCGTTTTGGGGAAAATCATGAATGATTTCCCATAATTTCCCCTCATTTCTTCTAATTAACAGAAAAATTGTCTAAGAATTCCCCTGATAGCATAACCTCAAATTATAAAGATTCTCGAAATCTGCGCATGCGCCCACTGAACAAAATAAGATTACAGTAATAATGAGGTAACATTACACTGCAAACGTGTAAGGTTATATTGAAGTTTACTGTAATGTTGACGCAGTATTGCGGCAAGTACTGAAACAACCTTAGGGTAATATTACAAATGCAAGGTTTATAAATGATAACCTTCCAGCAATATTACTGGAATATTAGATCAAAACTTCAGTAAACTTACGAGTGTAAGGTTACAAATTTAAATATACCTTAGGGTTACTTGCAATTTATTAGTAAGTTTACTGCAATAATGCATTTTTATTACAAATATATTGGGTTCGCAACTTTACTGCAATAAAAAAGTAATGTTTGCAACTGTAAATACTATGTACCTATACAGAGAGATTTGAGTTGCGGTGCATAAACTCTTACAGCTTGTTCTAAAAACAAGCTGTTAAAATTTGTGCCTGAAACCCATAATGATATTAGGTAGATATTTTATTATAAATAAAAGTACAAGTTTTTGGAAAACAAAATAAAAAGGTTGGTATATTATGTATATCTATAATAATCACAATAGAAAAATATACTTAGGTGAAAAACAAAACGTAAAAAGTAATATCTCAAAGCAAAATAAATAAAAATTCTAAACAGAAAAAAAAAGCGAAATTTTAGATTGGTTCATACACAGAACGAAGTAGGTACTGGCTGCTACCACAGCTGCTACTTATATTGTCACCTGAAACAAAAACAAAATCAGGGAGTAGTTCTGTATTTTTATTATAATAATTATTCCCCGTCGTAGCCACTTTCTTTCTGGACATTACCTACCAAACGGTTTACGATATTTTTGATCCTAACTAAAATATTATCGTAAAATCATAATAAGTAATATAATAATAATACGTGATTTGTAGGTATGAAAAAAAAGAGGTTACGGTTTAGAAAAAAGGGGCCCCATTCCGCAGTATTTTTGTAAAAAGTATTTATTGACTATGCAAACCTTACTCACCTTATTTGAATCCTCATCCATTGTAATCGCTGTATATTTATTTCATTTCCACAGGTTCTAAAATAAAAACTGAATAATAAAAATAACCAAAAAGCAAAGCACTACCTGAACCGTTCCAATACATAATCCCAACACGAACACCAAAAATTTAGCCGAGATTCGCTTTATCACAGACACAACATTCAACCAGCAGACACAGCACTGAACTCAAACGACAAATAGCGACTTGATGGCGTCGATTTGCTTTCGGTTTAGTTCGTATCCCCGATGTCGTTCCGATCGTTATCAATGGCGGCAAAGCTTCAGCAAGTTTACATTCAATATTAAATTATAACATTGCAAAATAATATCAAGACAACTTTAAGGCATCTTTGCGATGTAACCTTACCTACAAGTTATATTTCCAATTTTGCAGCAAGTTTACATTTGGTAGTTATTATAACATTGCAAAATTTATACCAGTTCAATTTAAATGCATATTTACAATGTTAATTTGCGTACAAGTTATAATTTCTAATATGCGTTAAAATTTCAAGGATATTCCATTTTGTAATTTATCAACGTAATGTTGTATCAAAAATAATTCAATATTACATTGTAATGTTGCGAAACTAAGATCAGAGCATATCAGAGTAATATTGCATTAGGCTTTCGTAACATTGCATGTTCAGTGGGCGTTAGATCTAGATTTCCTTAAGATTTCTTATGGTTTCGTTAAGATTTATCCCTGAATTTCTTAAGATTCCCCATGAGTTCCTCTAATTTCCTTAAGATTTCCTATGATGTCCTAAAGATTCTACTTAATTTCCTAATGATTTCTTCTCATTTCCTTATGATTTTTCTTGATTGCCTCAGATTTCTTCAGATGGATTTCCCCTAAATTGTACACTAGATTTCTCTTGGGGAAACCCTTTCATATTCTGATGATTTTTCGAAAAATTGGTAACGGGAAAATGTTGAAACTTCTAGAGTGGAAAGAGGTATAAAAAGAGCTCATCATACTGAGTTCCTTAACATTCCCCTTGATTTCCTTATGATTTCTTCTCGATTCCCTTATGATATTTCCTGATTGCCTTGGATTTCTTCGTGTTCTCTCGTGATTACCCCTTATTTGTACACTTATGGAGGCACCCATTTATATTTAGATGATTTTTCGAAAGATTGTTATTAGAAAATTTCTGAAACTTCTGGAGTGAAAAGAGGAAGAAAAGGAGCTCATTATACTGGATGAGTAAAGTAAAGGGAAAATAAAAAATAACAGAAGAAGGAAAAAAAGTTTTTGTACACCAGAGTGGAATTTTAGGGAAAATCATGGAAGATTTTTCCTGATTTGTTCTGATTACCAGTAAAATTGTTCAAGAATTCCCCTGATAACATGACCTCAAAATATAAAGATTTTTGAAATCTGCGCATGCGTTACAAAGATTGATTTCCTTAAGGTTTCCTATAATTTCCTAAAGATTTCACCTTTCTTTTGAGGATTTCCTCTAAATTCCTTATGATTTCCCCTAATTGCCTTAGATTTCCTCCCAATTTCCCCCAATTTCTGCACCAGATTTCTCTCGTGGTTTATCCCGAGGGATAAACCGCAAGTCAGTTGTGGTTTTGGGAAAAATCATGGATGATTTCCCATAATTTCCCCTCATTTCTTCTAATTAATAGAAAGATTGTCCGAAAATTCCCCTGATAACATAACCTCAAATTATAAAGATTTTCGAAATCTGTACATGCGTTAGATCTAGAGATTGACTGATTTCCTTAAAATTTCCCATGATTTCGTTAAGATTTACCCCTGGGTTCCTTAAGATTCCCCATGATTACCTCTAATTTCCTTAAGATTTCCTATGATTTCCTAAAGATTCCCCTTAATTTCCTAATGATTTCTTCTCATTTCCTTATGATTTTTCTTGATTACCTTAGATTTCTTCAGATGGATTTCCCCTAAATTGTACACCAGATTTTCCTTGGGGGAACCCTTTCATATTCTGATGATTTTTCGAAAAATTGGTAATGGGAAAATTTTGAAACTTCTAGAGTGGAAAGAGGTATAAAAGGAGCTCATCATACTGAGTTCCTTAACATTCCCCTTGATTTCCTCATGATTTCTTCTCGATCCCCTTATGATTTTTCCTGATTACCTTGAATTTTTTCGTGTTCTCTCTTGATTATCCCTTATTTGTTCACTTATGGAGGCACCCATTTATATTTAGATGATTTTTCGAAAGATTGTTAATTATTATTAATTGTCTGAAACTTCTGGAGTGAAAAGAGGAAGAAAAGGAGCTCATTATACTGGATGAGTAAAGTAAAAGGAAAATAAAAAATATCAAAAGAAGGGAAAAAAAAATTGTACACCAGAGTGGAATTTTAGGGAAAATCATGGATGATTTTTCCTGATTTGTTCTGATTACCAGTAAGATTGTCCAAGAATTCCCCTGATAACATGATCTCAAAATATAAAGATTTTTGAAATTTGCTCATGCGTTACATCTAGAGATTGATTTCCTCAAGATTTCCTATAATTTCCTCAAGATTTTACCTGAGTTTTTTGAGATTCCTCTGGATTTTCTCTAAATTCCTTATGATATTCCGTAATTGCCTTAGATTTCCTTCCAATTTACCCCAGTTTCTGCACCAGATTTTCCCCGCCGGTTATCCCTAGGGGTAAACCGCAAGTCAGTTGCGGTTTTGGGAAAAATCATGGATGATTTCCCATAATTTCCCCTCATTTCTTCTAATTAACAGAAAGATTGTCTGAGAATTCCCCTGATAACATAACCTCAAATTATAAAGATTTTCGAAATCTGTACATGCGTTAGATCTCGAGATTGACTGATTTCCTTAAGATTTCCTATGATTTCGTTAAGATTAACCCTTGAGTTCCTTAAGACTTCCTTGATTTCCTAAAGATTCCCCTTTGATTTCCTCATGATTTCTTCTCATTGCCTTAAATTTCTTCGGGTGGATTTCTCCTAAATTGTACACCAGATTTCCCTTGGGAGCACCCTTTCATATTTTGATGATTTTTCAAAGATTGGTAATGGGAAAATTTAGAAAGAGGAACAAAAGGAGCTCATCATACTGGAATTTGAAATTAATTCGATAAAAAAATGCAACATAAGAAAATCTTGAATAGCAACTTGAAAAAAGCAAATTAAGACAAATGCACCCTTTCACGTTATTCTAATTATTTTTCAAAAAATTGCTGATGGGAAAATTTTAAAACTTTTGGAGTGAAGAAAGGAAGGAAAGGAGCTTATCATACCGAAATTTCGAATTGATTTGATGGAAAATGGCAGCATGAGAAAATCTTGAATAGCAATTTTAAAAAACCACATTAAGAAAAACAGACATTTTTCACATTTTGGTGATTTTTCGAAAGATTGTTGATTGTTGAGAAAAAAATGTTGAAACTTCTGGAGTAAAAAGAGGAAGAGAAGGAGCTCATCATACTTAAATTTCAAATTGATTCGATGAGAAATGGCAACATGAGAAAATCTTGAAAAGCAACTCAATAAAACAAAATTAAGAAAAATGCGCCCTTTCATACTTTGATAATTTTTCCAGAGGATGTTGATGGGAGAATTTTGGAAGTTTTAGAGTGAAAAGAGAAAAATTCATTTTGGAAAAAGAAAAATCTTTCAAAATTACATGTGTATGTTCCAAGGAATCAAAGGAAAATTGCAGTCAGCGAACATAGGAAAATAGAGTAAAAAATGTTTGTACTGGTCAGTTCACTGGGGATATTTGGTGTACATGCGCCAAGGATAATCGGAAATAATTCGAGATTCTGGGGATAACCAAAGGATAACCAAATGATAACCAGGAGATAACTGGAAAAATGAAAGCATACTAAACTTAGAAGAGTATTTGATCGCTATAAGACAAATATATCAACAATAAAAGAGGACCATATTCCAGCAGATAGTTAGGGAATAACTGGGGATAATTATTGTAGGGATAACCGAAGATAACCTAGGTATTTATTTTTTTAGGAGTATAAGTAATACTTATGTGACGCGCATGGAAGTTTGTCACATGAAGAATACTTATACTCTGAATAAAAAACAATATTTTATTTTCAAGCATTCTTAATTTAAATTATGACATTCATAATATTTAGAAAAATCACCTTTATAAGCACCTATACCTGTATGTACAGGTGAACTACCTTTAATCGCTATGAAAAAACATGTGTAATGGCGTATAAATGTTATTATACTCCGGCGGAGTATAACACTTATACGCCACTCAAGCTAAAATTCATTGAAGTGACTCTTATACCTTGTCAAAATGATCACAAAAATTACCGTTATATGACGTTTGAAAATAAACAGACTTCATGATTCCTTGTATACCTTTGGCAGACAACTTAACAAACTTTCAAGTTTCGCTTTCATTTTCAGAACACAATATACAGTTTATATCTGCCATGTTAAGCTTCTTAGGAATTGTCAATACTTAAGAAAATTATACCTAAAAAAAAATGGAATCTAATTATTTCTACACAGTATAGGCTTAGTTAATAATTTTTTTTTACTACTCATCTAAGAAGTAGTCATTATTCAATCTATTTTTGTAGAAAAAAATAGGTGACCAAATTTACTTTGCAAGTTTTTGAATCAAAGTACGAAAAATACCATGTTCAAAATATTTTTCTAGAAACTTCTTTATAGGGGTCAACATAAAATGGTTGAATAGAGGAAAATCGAGCAGGTATATGGAAAGTTTGGAATAGTCGGTAAGCAAAAACAGTGATTAAAATGCTTGAAAACCAGAATTTATTCAAAAATCAACTGATTCAAATCCCAAAAACCCACCACCATTTTTTTTTATAAAGCTAGAAGTATGTCGGTATAATAAATGCATCTGTCGTCAATGATTACTTGTCACAATACCTAGAGCATCTCCAATCACAACACTCTGTACCGTCTTCACATTCAACAGGTCCAGAGGGTGGTTCAGGGCCTTTCCAAGGACACTTGTCTCCTTCGCCTAGAAAATCAACAGCGTTTAATTACAATAATACAATATACACCTAGGTACTAAAGTGGTATACGCTATTTTACGCACTTTACTTCATTTTCCAGAGATTGAATAAAACAAGGGAATAAAAGTGTACCTACTTTTTAATCCCTGTTCCAGTTTACTCTTTAAAAACAAGGATTAAAAGGGTACTCTTAATGCATAAAATATTTTTAAAACAAAACTACTTACTGATTACACAAGATAGACAACATTGGCAAGGATCAGCGTATCCAGGATGTGTGCCCTTAGGACAAATTATAGCCTCACGCGGACATGGTCGACAATCTTCACACCAATCACCATCATGTCCAGAACGCACAGCAACAGCTGATAGAATGACCAGCAAGGAAATATAAACTTTCTGCATGATGGTTTCAGGTTTGAGCACCAATTGTTAACTATTCAGAGCCTCTTTGTATTTATACTATTCGTTTTAGTTATGATTTATTGATTTTTTGATAATTGGTTAATGGATTTTACCAAAGAAAATGTTTAAGTAGGTAATCATTTCCTTGTTCCTTATTCTATTGCATTAGTTTTTTTGCAGGACATCAATAATCAATGCATTAAAACATTATTTTTAAATATTGAAAACAAGTCAAAGCTTTTATCATTAAAGATTTATTGGTTCGGAATTTATATAGGTAAATTTGTTTTCTCTTTGAGCCACCTCTTCCTAGCTTTGACAAAGAAAAATTAGATTTTATTTTTGGACTTTCATCAAAAGATGCCGGTGGGAATCCTGAAAAATATTTCAGAGTATCAGATCAATTTCAAACTTTTAGGATTTATTAACCAGAATGTTTTTATCAAAGAAGGCAAATTTGAAGTCAATCTGAAGCTCAGAAATAAAGTTATGAGGTTTTTTCCAACTCATTGCCAGAAAAAGTTGGAAAATTCACGTTAAATCATGTTTGAAAAATCCTGAAAAATACTTTCGAGTATCAGATCGACTTGAAACTTTCAGGATTCATTAATCATGATCTTTTTATTAAACAAGGTGAATTTGAAGTTAATCTGAAGCTCAAAAATAGAGTTAAGAGGTTTTTTCCAACTTAATACCAGAAAAAGTTGGAAAATTCACGTTAAATCATATTTGAAAAATCCAGAAAAATACTTTCGAGTATCAGATCGACTTGAAACTTTCAGGATTCATTAATCATGATCTTTTTATTAAACAAGGTGAATTTGAAGTCAAACTGAAGCTCAAAAATAGAGTTAAGAGGTTTTTTCCAACTTAATATCTACCAGAAAAAGTTGGAAAATTCACGTTAAATCATTTGTGAAAATTCCTGAAAAATACCTCGGAGAATCAGAACGATTTCAAACTTTTAGAATTTATTAACCAGAATGTTTTTATCAAAGAAGGCAAATTTGAAATCAATGTGAAGCTCAGAAATAAAATTATGAAGTTTTTTCCAACTTATTACCAGAAAAAGTTGGAAAATTCATGTTAAATCACATTTGAAAAATTCTGAAAAATACTTTCGAGTATCAGATCGACTTGAAACTTTCAGGATTCATTAACCACGATTTTTTTATTAAACAAGGTGAATTTGAAGTTAATTTGAAGCTCAAAAATAAAGTTATGAGGTTTTTTTCCAACTTATTTCCAGAAAAAGTTGGAAAATTCACGTTAATTCATCTTTGAAAAATCCTGAAAAATACTTGAAAGTAACGGATCGACTTGAAACTTTCAGTATTTATTAACCAGGATCTTTTCATCAAACAAGGTAAATTTGAAGTCAATCTGAAGCTCAGAAATAAAATGATGAGGTTTTTTCCAACTTATTACCAGAAAAAGTTGGAAAATTCACGTTAAATCATCTTTGAAAAATCCTGAAAAATACTTCGGACTATCAGATCAATTTCAAACTTTTAGGATTTATTCATCAGAATGTTTTTATCAAAGAAGACAAATTTGAAATCAATCTGAATCTCAGAAATAAAATTATGAGGTTTTTTCCAACTTATTACCAGAAAAAGTTGAAAAATTCACGTTAAATCGTCTTTGAAAAATCCTGAAAAATACTTCCGAGTATCCGATCGACTTGAAACTTTCAGGATTCATTGACCACGATGTTTTTATGAAACAAGGTGAATTTGAAGTTAATTTGAAGCTCAAAAATAAAGTTATGAGGTTCTTTTCCAACTTATTACCAGAAAAAGTTGGAAAATTCACGTTAAATCATCTTTGAAAAATCCTGAAAAATACTCGGAAGTATCAGATCGACTTGAAACTTTCAGGATTTATTATCCAGGATCTTTTCATCAAACAAGGCAAATTTGAAGTCAATCTGAAGCTTAGAAATAAAATTAGGACGTTTTTTCCAACTTATTACCAGAAAAATTTGGAAAATTCACATTAAATCATATTTGAAAAATCCTGAAAAATGCTTCCGAGTATCCGATCGACTTGAAACTTTCAGGATTCATTAAACACGATTTTTTTATTAAACAAGGTGAATTTGAAGTCAATCTGAAGCTCAAAAATAGAGTTAAGACGTTTTTTCCAACTTAATACCAGAAAAAGTTGGAAAATTCACGTTAAATCATCTGTGAAAATTCCTGAAAAATACCTCGGAGTATCGATCAGAACGATTTCAAACTTTTAGGATTTATTAACCAGAATGTTTTTATCAAAGAAGATAAATTTGAAGTCAATCTGAAGCTCAGAAATAAAATTATGAGGTTTTTTTCCAACTTATTACCAGAAAAAGTTGGAAAATTCACGTTAAATCATCTTTGAAAAATCCTGAAAAATACTTCGGACTATCAGATCAATTTCAAACTTTCAGGATTTATTCATCAGAATGTTTTTATCAACGAAGACAAATTTGAAATCAATCTGAATCTCAGAAATAAAATTATGAGGTTTTTTCCAACTCATTACCAGAAAAAGTTGAAAAATTCACGTTAAATCGTCTTTGAAAAATCCTGAAAAATACTTCCGAGTATCCGATCGACTTGAAACTTTCAGGATTCATTAAACACGATTTTTTTATTAAACAAGGTGAATTTGAAGTCAATCTGAATCTCAGAAATAAAATTATGAGGTTTTTACCAACTTATTACCAGAAAAAGTTGGAAAATTCACGTTAAATCATCTTTGAAAAATCCTGAAAAATACTTCGGACTATCAGATCAATTTCAAACTTTTAGGATTTATTCATCAGAATGTTTTTATCAAAGAAGACAAATTTGAAGTGAATCTGAAGCTGAGAAATAAATTTATGAGGTTTTTTCCAACTTATTACCAGAAAAAGTTGGAAAATTCACGTTAAATCGTCTTTGAGTATCCGATCGACTTGAAACTCTCAGGATTCAATAACTACGATTTTCATATTAAACAAGGTAAATTTGAAGTTAATTTGAAGCTCAAAAGTGAAGTTATGAGGTTTTTTTCCAACTTATTACCAGAAAAAGTTGGAAAATTCATGTTAAATCATCTTTGAAAAATCCTGAAAAATACTTGGAAGTATCAGATCAACTTGAAACTTTCAGGATTTATTAACCAGGATCTTTTCATCAAACAAAGTAAATTTGATATCAATCTGAAGCTCAGAAATAAAATTATGAGGTTTTTCCAACTTATTACCAGAAAAAGTTGAAAAATTCACATTAAATCACCTTTGAAAAATCCTGAAGAATATTTTGGAGTCTCATATCGATTTCAAACTCTCAGGACTTATTAACCAGGATGTTTTCAATCAAACAAAGCAAATTTGAAGTCAATCTGAAGCTAAGAATTAAAATTAGGAGGTTTTTCCAACTTATTACCAGAAAAAGTTGGAAAATTCTCGTGAAATCACGTTTGAAAAATCCTGAAAAATACTTCAGAGTATCAGATCGATTTCAAACTTTCACGATTTCTTAACTGGGATATTTTCACCAAACAAGGGAAAATTGAAGTCAATCTGAAGCTCAGAAATAAAATTATGAGGTTTTTTCCAACTTAATACCAGAAAAAGTTGGAAAATTCATGTTAAATCACATTTGAAAAATTCTGAAAAATACTTCGCAGTATGATATCGACTTGAAACTTTCAGAATATATTAAACAGGGTCTTTTCATCAAACAAGTTAAATTTAAAGTCAATCTGAAGTTCAGAAATAAAATTATGAGGTTTTTTCCAACTTATTAACAGAAAAAGTTGGAAAATTCACATTAAATCATCTTTGAAAAATCCTGAAAAATACTCCGGAGTACCAGATTAATTTCAAACTTTCAGGATTTATTTACCAACATGTATTTATCAAACAAGGCAAATTTTAAGTCAATCTGAAGCTCAAAAATAAAATTATGAGGTTTTCTCCAACTTATTACCAGAAAAAATGGATAAATTGCACCTTTGAAGAATCCTGAAAAATACTTCGGACTATCAAATCAATTTCAAACTTTCAGGATTTATTCACCAGAATGTTTTCATCGAACAAGGGAAATTTGAAGTCAATTTGAGGCTCAGAAACAAAATTATAATGTTTTTCCCAACTTGATATCAGTTTCATGTTAGGTATATCATCTTTGAAAAATCCTAAAAAATACTTTGAGGAATCAGATCGACTTTAGATTTTCAGGATTCATTAACTAGGATCTTTTCATCAAGCAGAGAAAATTTGAAATCGATCTGAAGCTCAGAAGTAAAATAATGAGGTTTTCTCCAACTTGTTACCAAAAAACTTGTAAAATTCATTCTGAATCACTTTTGAAAAATCCTGAAATATTCTTGGGAGGTCGACTTGAAACTTCTAGAATGTATTAACAAAAATATTTCCATCAAACAAAGCAAATTTGAAGTTAATTTGAAACAATATTATGGGTTTTTTTCCAACTTGATGACCAATGTGTGTCAACCGAGCTTTAAGCTTAAAGTGCGATTCTGGTGTACATATTTTTCAAGGTTTACCCCTCAAGCAAAACAGAATCAAACCTACGTCGCTTTTTCCAACAACTTTCCATGTATACACCCCTTATTCCATTATTTGCTGGATTGTCTGCTTTAGGAGCTCTCGGTGAGGGAGCTGCTGGTACCATAGCTAAATTCACAACCGAATTTCATATAAATGAAAATGTATAAGGTTTGTTCTCAATAAAACAAAATTTGCAATTTGTAAAATCATCTGTTTAATAAATCATCTGAACTTATTTAGCCCACAATCCTTTGGACTAATATGGGTTTTGTCAGCTTTCTTCTAATACCTACATTAATATGCAACTGATTCTATACATTTTACAGCAGAATCTTTAATTTAATTCTGTCTATCTACGGAATGCAGTAGGTATTCATAGAGTTGTTCTCTCACAAAAAAACATCCAGCTCATTCTTTTTTGGAAAAAATTTATCTTGTCTATCTTTACATAATGTGTTTGTGATTGATTGTGTTTTGTTCCCCAACAAAATCCCGTAAAATTTCAATAACAAAACTCATTTGGCTTTAATCCTGAATGCAAATATTAATTGAAATGTTAAATTTATTCTTCCCCATGAGAGCAAACTTTACAAGACTTCAAAAATACAATTCTGAGTTATACGGATCATGTATCAAAGTTGGGACTCAAGCCAGAGAAAATTTGCGGTTTGTCCTAATTGCCTTCTAACGGAAACTAATATTTATGGCTTGTGCCAATAGAACGGAGGCCGAAACTATAGCTGCAGCAGTAATGAAGCACTTCCTTACTCGGTATGTAATAAGCTTAGCTTTGAAGTGTCTAGAACTTTTCAGGCAACTTCCATATAGTGTTCTAAGTGACTCTTATGAATTCTACATACTTGAAATTGTCGGAAAACTACCTTCAAAGTTTCTAGAATGATTTTAAGGTAGGTACGAGAAATCATGAATTTTATGTTTAAAATGAGGCTAGACCGCTACTTTGAAGATTTTGGAGTAACTAAAAAGGAATGTACAGCAACTTCCAATAAATTATTAATAATAAGAGCGAGTTTCTCACATTCTATGTCGTGAAGTTATTCTATAAAAATCGTAATTTTTCAAATTGTCCAGAGTAATAATTTATTCGTAGAGGATTTTCAATTGTCTTAAGCATCTTCCAGAAATACCATGTTCAAAGATTTTTTTTTTGGAAGTCAACATAAAATCGTTGAATAAAGGAAAATGGTCAGTTAAGAGGCAGTAAGAAAAAAACAGTTATTAATGCTTGCAACCAGAATTTATTCAAAAATCAACTAATTTAAAACCCACCACCAATTTTTTATATAAAGCTAGAAGTATGTCGGTATATTAAATGCATCCGTCGTTGCAATGATTACTTGTCACAATCCCTACAGCATTCCCAATCACAACACTCTGTACCCTTTTCACATTCAACAGGTCCAGAGGGTGGTTCAGGGCCTCTCCAAGGACAACTGTCTCCTTCGACTATAAATCAACCATGTTTAATTACAAATTATTTTCCTATCAAAAGTTACTTACGAATTACACAAGATGGACAACATTGACATTCGTGAGCCCATCCAACCACTGTGCCTTCAGGACATCTTATAGGATGACATGGCGGAGCCGTTGGTGGACAAGGATAATCACACAGATCATCTTCAGCAACAGCTGATAGAATGACCAGCAACAAAATACAAACTTTCTGCATGATTTCAGGCTCAGGCACCAATTGCCAACTATTCGAAGAATCTTCGTATTTATACTGGTCATTTCAATTATGATTTATTGGTTTTTTGATAATTGGTTGATGGATTTTACCAAAGAAAATGTTTATGCTCATTTCCTTGTTCCTTGTTTTGCATTATTTTTTTTGCAGAGTTTATCATAATCAATGCATTAAAACTTAGTTACTGAAAACAAGTCAAAGTTTTTATCATTGAGAATTTATTTGTTCGCAATTAAGACAACCTGCAAGCTTAAATTTTCATCAAAATTTAGACAGTTTATTCATTTAATTGTCGAAAAACTACCTCCAGAGTCATCAAAAGAGTCTGAAAAGCAATTTTCAAACAAATTTAAAAATGAGTTTTACATGTATTTCATAGTTGACTCCAAAGTGTAGGTATATTTACGGACTTTCTTTTTTTCAGGCTCTTAAAAGCATCTGAAGTAGGTACCTGTGTATAACATCTTCGATTGTCCAAACACTATAAGTCTAACTTATTTGGAGCGGATTTAAAAACATTTCCCAAAAAATTTGATAATAATATAGTAATATAGGTATAATATATTATAGAATAATTTATTTTGATCTTATTTTCTAAAAGTTTCCAGAATTTCTCTTTGGGTTCTTGTAACTTTCCACAGTAATTTAAGTCTCTCTCTTATGAATTTTACACATTTGAAGTATTTGAAAAACTGCAGTTAAATAATAAAGTTTGTTCTTCTTAGTGGATGAAGTAAATATGTCTTCTTTAAAATTTTATCCATTTATATACGAGTAATATTGGTCAAAACTTGAAATATAATTGATTTAAATGTATTCAAGATTAAAACCAATAATTTGTATTCTCTAACCAACTAAGCCACAACGACCCTACAGATCTTTTAAATTTTTGTTTGGTGTTGTTAGAGGAAGTTGCTTGGTTTTCCGCTCATTGCCAAACTTCTCAATCCTCTAATTACGAAGGCGTAGAAGGGACATTTATTAAATTTTTATTTGCTGGTAGAGATGCATAATTAATTCTGTGTTAACTAACTCGGAATTAATCCCCTCCTATTTAATTCCGTATTAACTAACTCGGAATCAATTTCCTCTTAGTTAATTTCGTGTTAAGTAACTAGGAATTAATCTGCTCTTATTTAATTCCGTGTTAATTAACTCGGAATTAAATGAGACGGAATTAAATGAGAGGAGATTAATTCCCAGTTACCTAACACGAAATTAGATAAGAGCAGATTAATTCCCTGTTACTTAACACGAAATTAACTAAGAGGAAATTGATTCCGAGTTAGTTAATACGGAATTAAATAGGAGGAGATTAATTCCGAGTTAGTTAACACGGAATTAATTGTGCATCACTACCAGCAAATAAAAATTTAATAAATGTCCCTTCTACGCCTTCGTATCTAATAGACCCTGTTAAAAATATTCTTGTATTTTGTTTTGTAAACATATTGAAAAGTGAATCAATCAAATTCCTAAAAATAAAATATAGGTAGGTACCTCTGGTTAGGTATGGGTAGTGACCATCGGTAGTTATTTACTAAAAAATATTTGAATATAAAAAAGAATATATTTGCAAGCTTCCAAGTTAAAGGGAACAAAAATTAGATAAAAGGCAAACCGTAAGATTAATATATTTTTCTACTGACGTTTCATAATATGCCTAAAATCTGTTTCATAATGAATTTCATTACGATACAGATTTTCATTATGAAAGTAACTTACAACTTCCGGCAGTGCTCTCAAGTGAGGGACAAGTGGAACCAATGGATACAGGTGAAATACATTTAAGTTTACACAGTCTTATGGAACTTTACGATAAGCTATATAATAGCGAGATTACAGTCTCTGAAATAAGTTCCTCTACCAAACTGCTAAAGTTGTCTTCTGAATTGCAAGAAAAAAAGAACTCTTTAAAGGTCTAAAGTCGAACACCCAAACTGTGAATCATGTATTTAGATATGGTTGACATTGCCAAGGCATTTATTTAGGCTGAAGGAACAGGAAACTTAAAAATGCATTTGCAAGCTATAGAGCACGTGCTGCCTGTCTTTGCGGCTGCGTGGCACAACAACTATGCATAATGTGCTAGGGTATATCTACAGCAAATAAGATAAGTGGAAAAAATCATGAAGATGTTTATAGTTTGTTGAGTGCTGGTTATTTCACTCTTCGTAGACACACTAGATTGTGGGCTGGAATATGGACAGATATGTTTATTGAAAAAACGTTGATGCGATCAACAAAAACACGCGGAAGGAGCATGGTTGAAAGTCAAAGCTACATATATATTGAGCCACCTTGCATGTTGTGAAGTTATTGCTGCTATGAGCGATCTCACTGACGTCTCCCGTATTAGCAGCATAATATATTGAAATATCCTATGCTAGGACATCTAAAGATATGAAAGACTTTCTTACATAACCTCAATTTTTGCAAGATCACAATCCATTTGATTCAGAATGCGTTCAGCTACGTAATATTTTCAGTGGGTTACTAGACAAAGTAACTGCAGATGATGCTAAGTTAATTGGACTTCAAATCCAATCCAAACTTACTGGAAAAGCTTTTAACTTTGTTACCATGGTTTAAAAGGATCAAGCTGTCACAATGAAGATACTAAGAAAAGGTATTGTTATTGACGGAGGTGTTCAGTATATTGACACAAAACTCCTCATTCAAAGAATGCTGGTGTGTTTATTGTCTCTTAATCCTGATCTGCAAAAATTAAAGCAGAACTTCAATTATGAAATATCTATACTTTCTCTATCGCTTTTTGATCCAGACACTCAGTTATTTAGAAAATGCGACAAATCATTATTGGCAAGAACTTTGGATGACAATCTGAGGGTGTAACCCTTTGAAAAATTCGAAATTTTTATTGTTCATATTTATTGAATTTTCCAATCGATAGAGCCGGTCTAAATTAGTCGAAAAAAACTCTAACATCATTACAAAATCTTGATTTCAACACAGAGAAAAATTTAAAAGAAAATCTCAATTTTTAGGTTTAAATTTTTTTTGAATCCTGACAAGGTTAGGAGCAATTGCCAATACTTCTATTAAATTTTGAGCAAATCAAAATAAATTATATATGGTTGGAGAGAGCATCAAATTCTCTATAAATCAGTGCTAGGTTGAGTTTGATAACTCAAATACTTTTAGAGCAATTGAGCCTCAAAATTGGATTTCAGTTGAAATTTAGTCAAAAACTTCAAACTCGATTTTCTCAAAAACCGTAAATACCAGCGACTTCAACTTCAACTAAGTACCATACCAAAAAATTGATCCGAATTGACAGACAAATCGAGAAAATTGAGTTTGAACATTTTGAGAAAAAAATTCGAAGGTACCTTTTGGAAAAAAATTAAAAAACTCAAAATTTTAATTTTTCAGATTTTTGCAATTTTAACTTTGCCAATCGATAGAGCGAGTTCAAATTAGTCAAAAAAAACTCTAATATCATTACAAAATCTTGATTTCAATACAGAGAAAAATTAAAAAGAAAATCTCAATTTTTAGGTTTAATTCTTTTTGAATCCCATCAAAGTTAGGAGCAATTGCCAATACCTCCATTAAAATTTGCGCAAATCAAAATAAATTACATATGGTTGGAAAGAGCATTAAATTCTCTATAAATCAGTGCTAGATTGAGTTTCATTATTCAAATACTTTTCGCACAATTGAGCCCCAAAGTTGTTTTACTCGAAATTTAGTCAAAAACTTCAAACTGGATTTTCTCAAAAATTGTAAATGCCAGCGACTTTAACTGAGTACTATTTTGAAGCCCTTATTAAGAGCTATAATTTCAAAAAAAAAATGATCCAAAATCTCTGACGGGTTCCGAGAAAATTAAATTTGAAAATTTTGAAATAAAAATCCAAATTCTTTGAAAAAAATTTAAAACGGACTCGTAATTTAAAAAGACCCCGACCCTATGGGCTTGCGAAGTGTTGCTGTCAAACTTACGATTTTTTTCATTAAAATTACGTCTTTTGAAGCTCTATTTTTGCTTAATAATTGTTTTATTCAATTTGCATTATTTTCAACGGCATTAATGTGCACTGAGTGTATTCGTGTCTTTTTTTACTAGTTTGTATAAAGAAAAGATAGATGGTTTTAGCAAAGGATTTGTTGAAATACACAAAATTATTAGGTTTTGGAAGTAAAATTTAAAACGTAGCAACCCTAGTCGAAAAATGTAGTAACTCTAACGCAATTTAACGTTTCAAAGTAGGCCCTGTAGTTTTTGAGAGTTAATTTAAAATGGCTGGGTTGTTTCCAAGACCTACTTGATTTGATAAATTTTTTGCTTACAGTTATCTGTATTACCGACATCGATTAAAACCTGGGCTGGGATCACGACATTCACGACAAGTAGAATTCCACTAGAATTCTACTTTCATGACGTCAGGTTGCCTAGCAATAGTGATCATCGCCTGTAGTATACGCGATAAATAGGTCGCGGGTGACGTCATGAAAATAGAATTCTACTTGTCATGATCCCAGTCCAGGATTGCTTTAAGGTTCACTTAGTTTTTGATAAGTAGTAATCTTATCGCTTGTCATAAATGATATTTGACATTTTGCCCAACAGTGTTGATAATTTGAAATTTGCAAGGCCTACTTGGGCTTTTTTTTGTATAAATTCAAGCCTCAATGATTGACATAATATTTGTTATAAGTTGTAGTTAGCAACACTGTTTGACAAGGGACAAAGTAGGCATAGCAAAATTTTAAAATTTAAATATTGCGCCCTGTAATACCGACATTGCAATACATACATGTTTCCAAAGCCTACTTGGTTTGATATAAGCCCGTAAGGCGAGAATTTTCCTGGAAAATCAACTTTCAAGATTTCTGGTGATTTTTTTCTTAAATCTGGTGATTTTTCATTCCGATTTCTGGTGAATTTAATTTTTTTGACCTGGCAACAGTGAAGTACACCTTCTTTACCAAAAAAACGTTGGAGAATCGATTATTGGGGTAGTATACAAGTGATTTTTAACTACTACGTGGTGATATACTCGACGTATCATATTATTTAGTGTAATCAGTTGCTTTGTAAAAACCGCAATAGCCTGGAATTCTTTTTCTTAAATTTCCTTTTAGCCCCGCCCCTACGTGAAAATAAAAGTTCGTGACGTAGTTAGTTTTTCCAATCTGACAACGCACCACGGTTTTGAGAACGCGCAATTTGCACTGACATTGACCGTCAAGGACAAAACGTCAAATTTACTACATCAAACAACGTAAACAAGTTACTGTGACAATGTCACATGTCACACGATTCGCACGACACCACACGTCGTTGAACTGTTGAAGTCAGCTGTCATTTCGAGCAGCGTTGCCAGATGATCAGCGGCTTGAATACTATTGGTCGCCGCTGTGGCGCTAAATTCAAATTACAGTCTGTTTTTCTCTGACTAATTCTATAGAC
The DNA here is from genome assembly GCA_917834065.1 of Ceutorhynchus assimilis. Lineage (NCBI taxonomy): Eukaryota > Metazoa > Arthropoda > Insecta > Coleoptera > Curculionidae > Ceutorhynchus > Ceutorhynchus assimilis. The sequence continues at coordinate 39,266,329 of OU892284.1, forward strand.
ACTATGCTGGAAAATAATTTAGTATCCCACTATTCCATCACCATTTAGCCTATAGAATAATGTCTAGCAGTTTTTTTACTGATTTTTATACATAGTATACTACCCCGTTGGAGGCGCCCCCTAGTAGTGATATCAAAACAAAACCGTGAATGAATTTGTATTTCTCGCCCTAACAAACCACCCGATACGTAATTTCGCATCGCTGTGTCGTTTTATTGAGGAATAATTGACAAAAATCGAAAATAAAAGTAAAACTTTGACACCCTGTATCTTGAAAACTAAACACTTGGCTGCATATGTTCCTATCTCAATTTTCATGAAAATGGGAGGTCAAGCGTTGTCGGTCGAATATCTGGACACCCTGTATATACCAGTCATATTGCTAACCAATATAAAGTTGTGACAGTTGTATTTCATGGCTATACCACCTCCAGTACAAAGGATGTTGAGCATCAGATACGCAAAAAACAATCCTTGGTAACAGTGAAATTTACTAAGAGTTCTCCTCCACTTCTAATCGGCAAAGCACCTTTTCTTTCTAATAATGAAAATGAACAGTGCTTCATTACCATGCTTGGGAAACAGTTAGAAGCCAATGGTCACATTGTGATTCATGCTACAGATGATGCTGACACACTTATTGTCAGAACAGCACTGACCTTGGCAGAAGAAAAACACGTAACAGTTGTTGCTGACGACACCGATATTCTGGTACTTTTAATTTACTATAATATTTAGTTGCAAAATCATTTTCTTTTCCCATGCTTTAACCAGATGCGATACCACAAGCTCCTTATTTGGGAAAAGTAAATCGGCCAGCATATCGACATTTTTGGAAATGTGAAGAATTTAGCATTTGCGCTACTTTGTTTGGATCAGAAAATACAAACAGAAAAGAACTCACAGACATTTGGCACCAAAGCGTTGTACGGTGGAAATCCAAACACAGAGACTTTAAATCTACTACGATATAATATCTACTTGGAAAAAATCACAACTTCCAAGAGTGAATTCAATATTGCAAGATTGCTATCAACTATGAAGATGCTGCTGTTCAGCACCTTCTTCCTGTACATTTACAATGTCTTTGTTGGAAAACCATGAACTCCTAATATTGCCAACCCCGAAGAGTGGGGTTGGAAAAAAGTAGGAGACCAGCTACAGCCCATAATGTGTGGAAAGAGCCCTGACGGTATGGTGTGGAATGTACTGAGATATGCTGCAACTGTTCTGGTAGCGATTGTACAGAACAAACCTAGGCAATACAATTTCGAAAGGTCGACTTAAAATGACTGGATTTACACCGGCATTTTTTGATGAATATCCAAAAATAAAATCTCATCTCATTTCAAATTTTTCTATATGAATTGCGAACCAATAAATCTTCAATGATAAAAGCTTTGACTTGTTTTCAATATTTAAAAATAATGTTTTAATGCATTGATTATTGATAACCTGCAAAAAAATTGAAAAATAATGCAATAGAATAAGGAACAAGGAAAATGAGTACCTATACATAAACATTTTCTTTGGTAAAATCCATCAACCCACTATCAAAAAATCAATAAATTATAACTAATAGTATAAAAATACAAATATGCTTCGAATAGTTGGCAATTAATGTCCGCACCTGAAATCATGCAGAAAGTGTACACTTTGTTGCTGGTCATTCTATCAGCTGTTTCTGTGTGTTCTGGACACGATGATGATTGGTGTGATGAATGTCCACCATGTCCGGGTGAAGATATACATTGTCCTTGGGGCACACATGTTGGCAAGGCTGATTATTGCCAATGTTGTCCATCTTGCGTAATCAGTAAGTAGTTTTGTTTAAAAATTATTTTGTAATTGAACACGGATAATTAATAGGCGAAGGAGACGCTTGTCCTGCGACAGGCACTCCACCACCCACTGGAACTGTTGAATGTGAAGCCGGTACAGAGTGTTGCGATGGATGGTGCTCTAAGGATTGTGATTGTTATAAATAACTACCCAGATATATCTATACATATTTCAAGAATTATAAAAAAATTGGTTTTGGGTTTTTGGTTGATTTTTGAATAAATTCTGGCATTTTATTATTGTCTTTTAACTGACCATTCCAAAATTTTCAAACTCCATTTTGCTTTATTAGTATTAGTATTTGTGAACAATTTTGATTCAAAGAAATCGTAACATTTTCAATAAAGTTCTTCATCTCTTAAATAATTTCTTGAGTACTTGATTAGCAATTCTGGACACTTCAAAGCTAAGAATGATAATAGGTCCAAATTTGACTCTCATTGGTTCTTGATAAGATTTCCTGTTGAACAAATTAAGAGCTGACAGAAATCAAAATTCAGCTCTTGATTGGTTCACAATAAAATTGTCCAGCAACCAATCAAGAGTTTGTAATAGTCCAAACTTCTATTATATTAATGTCTCTTGATTCGTTGGCAAACTCACAACAATAATCATAAGAATTTTGAGACCTTAAGAAAATTTAAAGAATTGACCTCTGATTTTGAGACTTATTTGAAGGTTCCAGAAGCTTCTGTCAAGGCTCATGACTCACTCCTCACATGATGATAACCTGTAAAAAAAATTGAAAATTACTTACAAGGAAATAAGTAGGTATAAACAATTTCTTTTTGTAAAATCCATCAAACAATCAATAAATTATAATTTAAATAAATAGTAGGTATAAATAGAAAAACACTTTTTCCTACGAGCGTGCGCAAAGTAGTACTTTTCCGCACGCATTTCCGGGCTCAAAGTTACACTTTTCCGCACTCAGTGCGGATACAGGCCTTATCCGCACTGAGTGCCGAAAAGTAATTATAATTGTCAAGCAACAATAAGTGCACCTGTCGACTTTGACACATGATGACAAATTTTTCCTCTGGTCCTATATCAGCCAACATCTATACAAACACCAAATATAAATTAACTTCGACACATTGTCAGATTTGTTCTCTACTTATATGCAAAAATCTACAAACTTTCTCATCAAATTTAAACGCTTTAAGATGAGCAGCTCTGACGAGGATTTTCTGTTATTTTTTTTTGTTATGTAATTTTTTGATAAATGCATAGGTTCCCTTCAAGTTAATTAAAAATAATTAAACAAATTATCGTTTTTTGTTTTTAATTTTTGTTATTACCTACTTGATATGAAGCTCGTAGGAAGAATTTTGTTCCTAACACGTGCGCAAAGTGTCTTTTCCGCACGCAAACACGTATCCGAACTCCGCTTCGCGTCGTTCGTATTACTGTGTTTGCGTGCGGAAAAGTAACACTTTGCGCACTTGTTAGGAAAATAACTATTTCCTACGAGCGTGCGCAAAGTAGTACTTTTCCGCACGCATTTCAGTACTCAAAGTTACACTTTTCCGCACTCAGTGCGGATACAGGCCTTATCCGCACTGAGTGCCGAAAAGTAAAAATAATTGTCAAGCAACAATAAGTGTACCTGTCGACTTTGACATATGATGACAAGTTTTTCTCTGTTTCTTTATCAGCCTACATCTATACGAACACCGAATATAATTAACTTTGACATATTGTTAGATTTGTTCTCTATTTATATGCAAGAATCTACAAACTTTCTCATCAAATTTAAACGCTTTAAGATGAACAGCTCTGACAAGGATTTTTTAATTTATTTTTCCTACGAGCGTGCGCAAAGTAGTACTTTTCCGCACGCATTTCGGTACTCAAAGTTACACTTTTCCGGAAAATAACTATAAAAATACTTGACAATTGGTTTTTGAATTTGAAATCATGCAGAAAGTTTACATTAAGTATATCCTTGTTGGTTGCTTTTGTGCGTTCTGGAAAAGAGGAAAATTGTCCTAGTTGTCGGCCTTGTTCGGATATAATTTGTCCTTCGGGCACAGTTGTCGGATACGCTAATCCTTGCCAATGTTGTCCATCTTGTGTACTTCGTAAGTGAGTTTTGTTTTGAAAATATTTTGTAACTAAACATGGTTGGTTTATAGGGGAAGGTGACGATTGTCCTTGGACAGGCCCTGATCCACCCTCTGGAGAAATTGAGTGTGTAGTTGATACAGATTGTTGTGATGGAGTTTGTTCTAGGAATGGTTAACAAGTAACTATCCAAGCAGATGCATAACAATAATAGTGGGTATACATACTTAAACTAACTTAAAAAAAATAATTGTTGTGGCTGTTTGGGGTTTTGATCAGTTGCTTTTTGAATAAAGTTTGGCTTTAGCAAAAACTGTTGTTTTTTTTTTTTGAATGGGGCATCTTCCACTTACAAGCTTTTCAAATTTCACACTCAAAGATTATTATATTATTTTGAGCGCCTTTAAAAGTAAGGTATTGGAAAAAGGTTTCAATTTCAAAAATCAAAGCATTTGTGACTAATCTAACAACATCGAATAGTTGTTTGTATCGCCCCTCCACAAGGGATATTTTCCCATCCACCACTCAAACAGCACAACCAGAAACTTCAATAGAAATTTAACTGAACATCGATATCCAGAAATTATTGAAAGCCGATACCTTTCTTCTCAAGAATGACCAGCCAATAGGAATTAAACAAAATAATTGACCTACATTGGGATGTGAAAAAAGTACGCGTTTTTAAGTGCTTTCAACAATTAACATTCCAAAGGAACCGAATTCTTAGAAGGATCAATAAATCATGCACGAGCCTATATGATGACACCCACTTAATAAACCACTTAGCGACGCCCTTGATAATTAATTAAAAGGGGACCAAATAGGTACACTAGTTGATAGGATGATTCAACCACGAAAAATTGAGGTCAGAAAAAACAAAAAAAATTCAAAACAATGGAGGGACCAATGATATAAAAAGGCAACTTTGGCAGGAGAAAATCAGTGTTCGAGAAAGAGCGAGTAAACCGACAGAACTACGGCGTGAAGAACCAGTGTCGGTTGAGTAATTAAGAAACAAGTAGTAATCGAGAATCGAGAAACCTGTGTCCAGAAAGTCAGAACTACGGCGTGAAAGAGTTGTCGAATTAACCGAGAGAAGAAGTACAACGTGAAATACCAGCGCGAAAATATTCGAGTTTTATTAAATGTTCATAAGTAAAGTAAAAGAAGATAGTTTTGATTTTGACTTTTAAGTCAGTTGGCTGTTGTTGTTATGACATGTTTTGTGAGATGAGGAATGAAGTGAAAATAAAAGTAGAACTGAAGAGGTTATGGGCCCAGGCAGCCCAGGATATCGGAAAAAAGTAAAATCTGCCTGGAAGTAAAAAAACCAGTAAAAATATCGAGGTGTGCTCATCAATGGTGTTCAAAATGGTTGAAGAATATCAACAAATTGATAAGTTAATAAACGAGGAATCATTTCAAATATGGAATTTTTAGTTAATAGTAATGTTGAAAGCAAACTCTTTGTATGAAATCGTAAGTAAAGAAAGTCTTTTCTCAGACATGAAAAGTGAGGAGGAAAGAAATGCGTGAAAAAAGAAAGATGCGAAAGCACAAAAACTGATAGTTAATGTCTGTGGACAAGAAATATATCATGCACATTATCAACTTTACAAGTTCCAGTGAAATGTATGACAAACTTAAAAATATCTTTAAAAAAGTGACACAAACAAGATCAAGTATGTAATTTATTACAGCAGTTTTATAACTTTAGTTATGAAAAAGGGTGTGATATGTCAATCAACATAAGTGAAATTGAGAATTTAGCTCATAGATTGAAGACTCATGGTAATAAGTAAAATTCTCTCAACTTTGCCTGAGCACTACAAACATTTCATCACTGCTTGGGAATCCACCGCTGTAACTGAACGAACATTGACAAAACTTGGTAACACGACTTTTGTCAGAAGAAAGTTGTCAAAAAGAAAAAAAAAGTGAAGGAGCTGTAGCATTTAGAAGCACAGAAAAATTTTGCTTCAAGTGCAAAAGTAAAAATCATATTGTCAAGTATTGTAAGAAGGAATCTGAAAGTGGAAAATGTTTTAAGTGTGGAAAATCAGAGCATTATGCTAAAAATTGTTTCTCGGGATCAAGGGCAGTGCAGTGTAATATTTGCAAAAAGAAAAACCACGAAGAAAAAGATTGTTAGTTTAGAAAAAACAGGCAAGGATAAGGACGAGGGCGAGACGAAGAAAGAAAACTAGCTTTGTTGACAGAAGACAATAAAGAAATAGTATATTACCTACATACCGAGGTGGAAAGTGTTTCATTACAGTCGAAAGATTTTGGTTAGACCGAGGCGCAGCCGAGGTCTAACTAAAATCTCAAGACAGTGATAAAACTTTTCACCGAGGTATGTATACTATTTTATTTACAATCATACATGTAATGTTGACTTTACTGACTTTTAAAAAGTTCGAAAATGTCACTTTATTGACTTTTACTCTCGACAGTAATGAAACACTTTCCACCTCGGTATGTAATATACTATTATTTACAACCCACATACGTAATGTTGACATTTCTAACTTTCCAAAAGTTGGAAAGTGACACTTTTTTGAATTTTACTTTCCTCCCGGGTGGAAAGTGGTCCCGGGTGGAAAGTAAGCTCTCATTTCCTGAAATGTTAAACCGACTGTTAAACACAAGTCCTGCATGTCAAACTTTTTTTTAAATAAGTCAGAACTTGTCAACAAAATTTTTTAATTTTTATTTAGCATTTGTGATGGTTGTAATTGTTGTAAATAAAATAGTACACAAACCTTGGTAGGAAGTTTCATTCCTATCTCGAAATTGTAATACTAATCTCTCAACAGTAATGAAACATTTCCCACCTCGGTATGTAATGTACTATTTCTGTTACCGGCTCGCGTCAAAGGTTTTCTACATTAAGAGCCGGGGATATTAAAATATTGATCACCCCGTATTTTTATACAGTGGCTTATTTTTGTTGAATCAAATTATAGTGGGGAAAATTGGTTTCTATTACCGGCTCTCGTGTAAGATTTTCTACATTAAGATCCGGGGATACTAAAATATTGGTCACCCTGTATCTTTACACAGTGGCAGACTTGTTTTCGATTAGCAGCTTTCGTGGAAGATTTCCTACAAGAGCCGGGAATAATAAAATATTTATCACTCTGTATCTTTATACAGTGGCTTATTTTTGGTGAATCAAATTACAGTGGGTAAAATTGTTTTCTATCACCGGCTCTCGTGAAAGATTTCCTACATTAGGATCCGGGGATATTAAAATATTGATCAACCCGTATCTTTACACAGTGGTAGACTTGTTTTCGATTATCAGCTTTCGTGGAAGATTTCCTACAAGAGCCAGAAATCATAAAATATTGATCACTCTGTATCTTTATACAGTGGCTTATTTTTGTTGAATCAAATTATAGTGGATAAAATTGTTTTCTATTACCGACTCTCGTGAAATATTTCCTACATTAAGATCCAGGGATATTAAAATATGGATCACTCCGTATCGTTAAATAGTGGTGGACTTGTTTTCAATTACCAACTTTCGTGGAAAATTTCCTACAAGAGCCAGAAATCATAAAATATTGATCACCCCGTATTTTTATACAGTGGCTTATTTTTGTTGAATCAAATTATAGTGGGGAAAATTGGTTTCTATTACCGGCTCTCGTGTAAGATTTTCTACATTAAGATCCGGGGATACTAAAATATTGATCACCCTGTATCTTTACACAGTGGCGGACTTGTTTTCGATTAGCAGCTTTCGTGGAAGATTTCCTACAAGAGCCGGGAATAATAAAATATTTATCACTCTGTATCTTTATACAGTGGCTTATTTTTGGTGAATCAAATTACAGTGGGTAAAATTGTTTTCTATCACCGGCTCTCGTGAAAGATTTGCTACATTAGGATCCAGGGATATTAAAATATGGATCACTCCGTATCTTTAAATAGTGGTGGACTTGTTTTCAATTACCAACTTTCGTGGAAAATTTCCTACAAGATCCAGGAATAATAAAATATTGATCACTCTGTATCTTTATACAGTGGTTTATTTTTGTTGAATCAAATTATAGTGGGGAAAATTGGTTTCTATTACCGGCTCTCGTGTAAGATTTTCTACATTAAGATCCGGGGATACTAAAATATTGATCACCCTGTATCTTTACACAGTGGCGGACTTGTTTTCGATTAGCAGCTTTCGTGGAAGATTTCCTACAAGAGCCGGGAATAATAAAATATTTATCACTCTGTATCTTTATACAGTGGCTTATTTTTGGTGAATCAAATTACAGTGGGTAAAATTGTTTTCTATCACCGGCTCTCGTGAAAGATTTGCTACATTAGGATCCAGGGATATTAAAATATGGATCACTCCGTATCTTTAAATAGTGGTGGACTTGTTTTCAATTACCAACTTTCGTGGAAAATTTCCTACAAGATCCAGGAATAATAAAATATTGATCACTCTGTATCTTTATACAGTGGTTTATTTTTGTTGAATCAAATTACAGTGGGTAAAATTGTTTTCTATCACCGGCTCTCGTGGAAGATTTCCTACATTAAGATCCGGAGATATTGAAATATTGATCACCCCGTATCTTTACACAGTGGTGGACTTGTTTTCGATTACTAGCTTCCGTGGAAAATTTCCTACAAGATCCGGGAATAATGAAATATTGATCACAAATTACAGTGGGTAAAATTGTTTTTTATCACCGGCTGACGTGAAAGATTTCCTACCTTAAGATCCGGGGATATTAAAATATTGATCACCCTGTATCTCTACACAGTGGTGGACTTGTTTTCAATTACCAGCTTTCGGGGAAGATTTTCTACAAGATCCGAAAATAATAAAATATTGATCACTCTGTATCTTCATACAGTGGCTTATTTTTGTTGAATCAAATTACAGTGGGTAGAATTGTTCACTATTGCCGGCTCTCGTGAAAGATTTTCTACAATAAGAGCTAGGGATAATGAAATATTGATCACCCTGTATCTATATACCTTATTTAAAGTTTTTCAATGTATTTGAGTAACCAGTAAATTAATACTTATGTTAATTTATGTTTATGAACAAAAAATAAATTTTATGTGTTAATAAATTATTTGGTTGAAGTAGAATGCATTTATCAAAAACTATAAATAAGCTAACGCCTTGGAAGTCACAATAAGTACTTGAAAAGATGCAGAAAGTGTTATTTGTTGTGATAACAACCCTTGCAGTTTGCTTCTGTTGGGAAGTAGAAAGTGAAAAGACAACTCGTCCTCCGATAATATGCCTTATAGCTTGTCCAGAAAAGTGTCTACCCATAACTTGTCCTGAAGGAACCAAACTCGGATACTATTCTGCCATTTGCCAATGTTGTCCGACTTGTGTAATTCGTAAGTAACTTTTAACATTGAAGTTTTTGTAATGAAACATTGCTTGATTTAAACAGCTGAAGGAGGAGATTGTCCTTGGATGGGCGAAGAACCAGATTCTGGAAATGTTGAATGTGAAGTTTACACAGAATGTTGCGAGGGAGTTTGCTCTAGGGGGGATTGTGTGACTGAGTCTACTTCAGAGTCTACTGAGGCTACTGAGTCTTCAACCACAGATTCATCAACGACGACAGATTCAGAATAAATTAGTAGATTTTTTTAATAAAGCCTGCTTTACTATGTAGCTGTTTTTTTCCCTATTAGATTTATTACTTACTTGCATTTCAGACTTAGAGCTGGAAATTAAGATAACCACAAAATCTAACAAAAATAGGTTTTAGTGTTAGAATTAGGAATTAAAAAGGTCTAGTTTGTGATTCTATGGGATAGAAGTTTGGAGCTGGAAAAACTAAAATGAAGGACAAAGTTGACTTTCAATACCCCAGAAGTTGAGGTACACGTACTTAATTACTTTACTTTATCATATAATTCCTAAGTTTTTTTCAAGTCGCAATAAGGTGAAATTTAGCTTAAATGTAACGTATAATATCATGCTTCACATTGATTACATAAATCGTATTATGTAACAATCATCTGACATTGCTATCCACAAAATCGCTCATAACTCAAATTTCAATAAACACTTACAAACTTCAAATTCACATGGTATTTGCATAAACTTGACATGAGGCTGATTCAAATTTAAAAAAAATCTCAAATGTATATAAACTTTACGCAAATGTTACAGATGTGTTCAATGTGTTAGACTGAAATTTTTCCTGTGGATAGAGAAAGTAAAAAGTTAAGATTATGTGAAGCAAATAACAAAATTTCACCAAAACAAGTCTTTATTCAAGAATCAACAAACCCCAAATAACAACCTCAACCGTTTTTAAGCTAGATACATTATTCTGCATCTGTCGTTGTAGATGATTCGGTCGTAGTGTCAGTTTCGCACTCTTCCCTCGAGCAAACGTCATTACAACAATTTGTATCAACTTCGCATTCAACTTCTCCTGAGTCTGGCTCCTCGCCCATCCATGGACATTTTCCTCCTTCGCCTATAAAACAACCAAAATTTATAATTGCAATTTTGTTTATAATGAAAGTTACTTACGAATTACACAAGATGGACAACACTGGCAAGGAAAAGCGTATCCTTCTTCTGTGCCTTCAGGACATTCTATGGATGGAGTACATGGTTTACAATCCTCTTCTTTACATATACTGGCTTCTGCTTTGGAAACCTGTCCTCCAGAACACACAGCAACGGTTGTTAGAACAACAAGCAACAGAAAGTGAACTTTCTGCATGATTTCAGGCACTAGTTACCATTTGCGATATTTTTTTTCCTATTTATATAATTTTTTTGCAATTATACCTAATTTTTTAATTTTTCGATTATGGCTAATGCATTATTGCATTACGTAGGAAAGTGTTTATCTACTTGATTTCTCTTATCACATATATTATTCACTTATTTTTTTGCAGTTTACTCAATACATTAAAAAATTATTGCCCTTTATCAGTTGAAGCTTCACTTATTTATTCATGTAATGACAATTTAAAAGAATAGTTTCCATTTGAAATAATAAATTACCTACCTACGCCACTCGTATTTTCCTGTTTCTGACTACCCCCTCAAATTTTCCATGTTAGTTTGAATTCAATCCTATGTACAGTTTTTGAATAATCATACAGATTCCTATGTACAGGGTGTCTGCAGCAATATATATTCTGCCTCAGTGGTTGAAAGAGAAACTATAGGCTGCCTCCTTGTACACCAGCTGATTAAACCTCCACAAAACATTATTACATACCCTATGGTACTTTTGCGAGTTGAAATAGGTATCTCCTGCAAAATCCGAGTCACTATAAGTAATCAATCTGTCTTCACTGCTTTCTTTTCTATAACAAATTCCTTCTTGCTGTGTCGATGATAGATAATTTATTTAATAATAAATTATTTTCTTTAGGTAGATTTGTCACATCTTGGTCTGTAGGATTTTCCATTCTCCTGCTGCAATAGTTTACTAAAAATGACAAATCTGGTCTGGTTTTATCAGTTTAATACAGTAAACTGCCAATTGAACTTCGTTGACCAATCAGAAACAACTACTCCGAGGGCAAATACCCCTACCGGCGTTGAACTACACTGATTGGTCTGAGCTTTCGTTGGCAATAGAAATTGTTAGAAATATTTTTACAGGTCTTCGTCTGTTTGAGTCCAATATGATTCTCTTCCTTGTTTATCTCTATACCCAAAAATGATGTAGCATTTTTAGTGATTGTAAACTCAAATTCTTCTTCTAGATTTTCCAATAATTTTTCTGTTTCTTTCTCATCACTTCTTACCAAAATACCATCATCTACATTTAAGGCCAAAAATAAAGTATTTGACTCATTTTTGAATAAACATTGTTCACTTTTTAGAGATATTAAACCACTGTCTCTCAAAAAAGTACTAAACTTTTCATTCCATCGCAATGATACTTGTTTTAATCCATAGAGTGCCTGGTTCAGTAAGCAAATTTTTATTTTCTTACTCCTCGTAAAAATCTGGTACTTCCATGAAAATCTCCTCTTCAAGATTGCCATATAAAAATGCCGTTTTTATGTCAGATTTTGAGATCTTCAATTCATTTTTCAGTGATAAAGCCAAAAGTATTCTTATAGAACTCATGTTGCGTACAGGACTAAATGTGTCCTTGTAGTCAATTCCATATTGTTGCTGGAAACCTCTCACTACATGCCTTGCTTTGTACTTTCCATCATCCTTAATTCGAAATACCCATTTGCTTGTTAGTAATTTTCTGTTTTCTGTTTCGTTTCTGTCTACTAATGTCCAAGTGTGGTTCTTTTGTAATGATTTCTTTTCTTCTTCAATTGCTTCCTTCCATTTGTCTTTATCTGTACTATTTAGAATTTCTTCATAACTTATCATTACATATTCTCCATAATCAGCGTCATAGTCAAGATTGTAGTCTAATAATTTCTTTGGCGTTTTTATTTTTACTTCTACTTCTGGTTTGTTTTTCTTTATTTTGTCTTTCTTCTGTTTGTTCTTCTTGGTCTTCTCCCAATGGTAAAACTGTCTCGTTTTCTTCTTCTTCTGCTGGCTATTCTGAGGAATCTTCTATTACAATTTCTTGTTCTTCTTTTTCTATAGATTCTATCCTTACTTTTTGTTCTTCGATTTTCTCCTTTGGATCTTGAAAAATCACATCCCTGTATATTTTAATATTTCCTGTTTTTTCGTCCCATAAACGATAACCGCAATAAACGCATAAACTACAAATGTGAATTTTTGACTCTTGCACCAACCTTTTTAATGTGTTCCAAGATTTTAGTATAAGCTGTGGCTCGAAACACTTGCAAATTTTATAGATCTGGTTTTCTGCTTGTCCATTTTTCTAGTGATGCCGGGAGACTCGAGACTAGTCTCGTCTCGTCTCGACTTTTCGAGACGAAACTGGCTTTTGGTCTCGTCTCGTGAAGTCTCGACGAGACGAGACCAGACTTGGCGAGAGTCTCGTGTAGTCTCGAGTCTCGAGATTACACTTAAAATTTTTCTTTCATAGCTTTATTATTGGACTATTCTAGGTTATTTGAATATGAAATCAGTAAATTAAATATCAGAGTTACTCTTTACTGTGAATTTTCAGTAATTGCTTTTTCACTGTGGCAGTTTGGACCGAAAAATAGCGTAAAAACTCTCCACTTAGTAGAGGACCCTTTGAGAAACCCTAGAAAAGTTATTAAATTGAAAAAATCCGTCTCCAGCATTATTCTTGGTAATATGAAGAGATAGATGTGAAAATTCACCTTCGAATTCTTCATCAGGTAGTTACATAGGTATTTAATTTAATTCTCTGACATATTGTCAATGGGATATTTTCTGTGTTGCCAATTGTAATAAATATTAAAATGCAAATTACTTTCTTAAGAATGCCACTAGATTTTTTAAAGTATTTTTCTGGGGTTCCTTGTAGGGTCCTCCACCACGTAGAGAAGAGTTTTTACGCTATTTTTTGGACACCCTGTATAACTCGAGACCAGACGAGACCACTCGAGACGAGACGAGACTTTGGTACTCGAGACCGAGGCTAAATCACGGTCTCGTCTCGAGATGTCTATATATGCTATAGTAGTTTCTGGTTCGAATTAATTTACGAAACTGAATCTTTCCAGTTCGAAACTTCTATCCCCCAGAGACAAAATTTTTACATAAAATTCAGTCTTTTGAGCTTTTTCCATTCAGATTTTGTGAGTTCGAAATCTCATGAAGTTGGGCTAATAATTTTTATATTCTAGTTAAGAGTCCAATATTTTCATAAACTGAATCTCTCTAGTATTTTTTTAATTTCTAGTTCTGACACTTAATCCTATTTCTGTTGTGGTTATTTTAGTTTTCAGCTTTGAGCCTAAGATGCAAGTAGTAAATTTAAGGGGGAAAACAAACAACAACATTTATACTTAAGCAGACTTTATTAAAAAATCAACTAATTTTTTCTGAATCTGTCGTCGTTGATGAATCTGTGGTTGAAGACTCAGTAGCCTCAGTAGACTCTGAAGTAGACTCAGTTACACAATTCCCCCCAGAGCAAACTCCTTCGCAACATTCTGTGTAAACTTCACATCGGACATTTCCAGAGGGTGGTTCAGGGCCTGTCCAAGGACAATGGTCTCCTTCGGCTGTAAATCAACCGTATTAAAATACAAAATATTTTTAAAAAAAAGTTACTTACGAATTACACAAGTAGGACAACACTGGCAAAAGGCAGAATATCCAGCTTTGGTGCCTTCAGGACAAGTTATAGGCGGACATTTTGGACAAACTATAAGGCATGTAAATGGAGGACGACTAGGAAGAATTGCCTTTTCAAGTTCTTCCTCCCAACAGAAACACCCTGCAAGGGCTGTTAGCGCAACAAACAACACTTTTTGCATGTTTCCAGACACTAATTGTGACTTCCAAAGGCGTTACCTTTATAATTTTTGATAAACCGCACTAATGTACCTAACAATTAGCACGTAACATTTATTTTTTTGTCCATATAAACATAAATTAACATATATTGATTTAGTGGTTACTCAAATACATTAAAAAAATTATCTTTAGCTACTACCAAATATGGTGTAACCTTCAAAAGCTTATATACAGTCACGCACGATGATTGATAGTGGGCTACATTTGGCTTGCAGATTCAATTTTACTGTAGCAAAGTGAAATGTATTAATGCAACCAGTTGTCCAGATGGAGAAATTTTGGTTGATTCGACCAATGGATTTTGTGAACCTTGCTGCAAACCTGATGAGAAGTCTATAGTAGTCAGTAGAAAGCGAGAGGTGGTTAACTCCTTAAAATATGTACACAGATTTCAAATCTTTATTGATTTTGTAGGATTTTGAGGATTTTGAAAATCTTCACATGATTTTACAGGTTTTTAAAAGATTTAAGGTGATTTTGGAGCATTTTAAGGAAGTTAGAAGGGAGATGTTAACGGATTTTTGGTGAACATAATTAAATCTTTATTGATTTTGTAGGACTTTGAGGATTTTGAAAATCTTCACGTGATTTTACAGGATTTTAAAAGATTTTAGATTTATGAGATTTTAGGTGATTTTGGATCATTTTAGGAAATTTAGAAAGGGTTTTTATGGCGTTTTTACCAACTAATTTAAGGAAGCCTTAACGATAAGTATTTTTTTAACTGACATTTCACCATAGAAGACTGTCATTTTAAGGAATACTTATTGTTGAAGCTCCCCTAAAATAGTAGGTGAAAACGGCCATTGGAGATCCTAAAGGATTTTTTGAAATTTTGGGAAATTTTGTGTGATTTTGTGAAATTTTATGCGATTTCAAGTGATTTTTAAGGGATTTTGTGAGGTTACAAGTTTTTCTGGACTTGTACACAGATTTTGACCAATCAACCGCTCCGAAGTTTAGTTAACTCTATAAAATAATAAACTCATATTTGAAATCTTAATTTATTTTGTAGGATTTTGGGAACTTTCAAAATCTTTACACGATTTTACAAGAGTTCAGAAGATTTTAGATTTTTGGGTGATTCTGAAGCATTTTAGGGGTTTTTGAAAAGTTTTTAAAGATTCTTAATTCGAATGACAAATTTGAATGGAAAAACGGAAATTCTTAAACATTTTACTATAAGATTTCATAATACTTTTCCGAATTTCACCATATGATTCTATGGAATTCCACCATAAATGGAATTCTTGAACAAAAATTCCTCGGAATTACATTACTTATGAGATTTCATGAAATTCTTCGGAATTCCACTAAAATTTTAAGTTATTCCATGGGAATTCTGCGAAAATTTTTGTTAATTCCATAGAAATTCCTTAAAATTTCACTAGAAGATTTTATGGAATTCCTCGAAATTCAATTCAATTGGCAAATTTGAATATCAAAAAAAAGAAAGTCCTAGAAATTTTACCATAAGATTTCATAATACTTTTCCGAATTTCACCATAAGATTCCATGGAATTCCACCCACTAAAATTTTATGTAATTCGACAGAAATTACTCAGAATTTCACTAAAATTTAATTCAATTCTTCGTAATTCCGCCGAAATTTCTCATGGTTCCATGGAAATTTCACGGAAATTCTGTTTAATTCCAAGGGAATTCTTCGGATTCGATGTAATTTCACTGGAATTCCACAATAAGATTTCAAGGAATTCCATGTAGGTATGTAATTCGACGAGAATTCCTTGGAATTTTACTCGACCTTTCATCGCAATTTTATCTAAGTCGACACAAAGTGAAATTATATATAATTTGATGGTAATTCTGCAAATATTTCATATATTTTTATTTATTTTTTTCGAAATACCACTGAAATTCTCCAAAATTTTAAAGAGATTTCAAATTCCATAATTTTATTAGAACTTTATCTACTGAAATTCCTGAAAACTTCACCACTGAAATATCCTGGAATTCCACAAAATTTTCATAAAATTTTTCGGAATTTCACTGACATGCCTCCGAAATATATTGAAATTTCATATCATTATATGGAAATTTTTCCAAATTTCACCGAAATTCCAAGCTTTTAGCCGGAAATTCCCGAGGAAATTCCACTTGTGAAATTTTCTCTAATTTTAATAAAATTCAGTAATTTGATAGGAATTTTTCGGAATTTCAATTTCACTAAAATGCCATGTTTTCAACTGGGAATTCCTTGAAATAAAAATTAAACTTCATGTAATTACATTAGGATTTTTCGTAATTTCACTGAAATTCCCTATGAAACGATAAGAGTTGTTCAAAATTCCACTTAAATTTCACGTAATTCCCTGACAATTCCATGCAATTACATCGGGGCTCCATATAATTCGACGAAAATTCCTCGGAATTCATGTAATTTTTTGAAACTTTTTTAAAATTCTTTATGTAATTTAAAACGAGCACTGAAATATCATGTTGGGAATTTCGATGTAATTCCATGTAATTGTTTAGAATTCCTCCATGTAACTCATTCAGGATTTCATGTAATTCGATCGAAATTCCACTGAAATTTCATGTAATTTCTCGAAATTTCATGTAATTCGAGAGGAACTAAAATTTAATGTGAATTCTAAGGAAACTGCGCAAAAATTTCACACCATAAAATTGAATGGAATTTTTGGAACTTTTTTTCTTCGGAATTACAATATAAGATTTCATGAAATTCTTCGAAATTCCTCGAAATTCCATTCAAGTGATAAATTTGAATGGATTGAAAAACGCAAATTCCTAGAAATTTTACTATAAGATTTCATAATACTTTTCCAAATTTCATCATAAAATTCTATGGAATTCCACCATAAAATTTAATGGAATTCTTGAACAAAAACTCCTCGGACATCCACTAAAATTTCAATTTCAAAATTCCATAATTCCATCACTTTACTGAAATTCCCCAAAATTTCACCACTGAAATATCCTGGAATTCCACAAAATTTTCATAAAATTCTTCGGAATTTCATTGACATTTCATGTAATTTCTTAAAAATTCCTCGGAATGCGAGTATTTTAAAATTCCACGTTCATAGTCGAAAGTCCAATGAAACTTCGAGGAATTTTTCAAAATTTCATTTATTTTCATAAGAATTTTTCGAAATTTTACTGAAATTCTCTTTCAATAGCCAGGAATTTCTGGGAATATTAATGAAACTTCGAGAAATTTCTTCAAAATTCACCGGAATATATTGAAATTTCATGTCATTACATGGGAATTTTTTTGGAATATCACCGAAATTCAATGTTTTTAGCCGGAAATTCCTCGGCATTCCACTTATGGAATTTTATTGAAATTCAGTAATAACTGAAATTTCATGTTGGGGGATTTCGGTGTAATTTCATATAGGTAATTGTTTAGAATTCCTCCATGCAATTCATTTAGGATTTCGTGTAATTTGATCGGAATTTCACTGAAATATCATGTAATTCGAGAGGCACTAAAATTTAACGTGAATTTTATGGAAACTCCGCAAAAATTTCACATGTAATTCTTTTTTCAGAATAACATAATTCTACCGAAATTCCTCGGAATTCCACTAAACATGGAATTCTAAGAAACTTTAACAGATTTTTGAGGATTCCAAGGAAATATTTTTTTAGGAATGTTAATGATTTTATGATATTTTGCAGCATTTTTTTGGTTTTAAATGAAATTTTGTTACATTTTGCAGGATTTTATGCAATTTCAAGAGGTTTTGTTAAATTTTCAAGGATTTCAAAGATTTTTAGGGATTTTGAGTAAATCTTATTAGATATTTTGGGATTTTGACTAATTTGTACACGGATTTTGACCAGTTAACCACCTCTCGGTAGAAAGTAACATAGTTCCAGATAACTATCGTATTTATATGGGAAGGAGATATCGTTCATAATGTTACCTTTCAGGAAAATCAGAAATGCTGCCCGTTGCTTGGAGGTTGTATTGATAAAAATGAATTGTGTGTAATTTTTCAATATAAATCTTGAAGGAATTGGGGAATTAATTACAAGGAAGCATCACGGAGGTTTCTGAACCTGAAGATGAACCCTTGACTAGAGCCGACTATCTTTGCTGAACTTGTTTGTTGGATAGACGTAGCTTAAAAGTCGAAGATCGACAAGTATCGACTCTCTCAACTATAGTTTTCACCATTGACTCAGGCAGAAATATCACTATATGTGGTTTATCGGATTGTAAAAATCATAGCTCCGTTATCCTGGACTATTTTTCTATAAAATTTGAGTATGTTGAAGCTGAAAGCTTCCTTGATAAACGGAAAAATATCTGGTTCCTCCAGGTTTCCCAGATTACCAGAAAAAAAAATCAAAAATTAGACCATTAACTCTAAGGCAGAAATATCACTAAGTGTGTTCTATCGAATTGTAAAAATCATAGCTTCGTTATTTTGAGCTATTTTTTCATAAAATTTCAGTATGTTGAAGCTGAAAGCTTCTTTATTGAATAAAAAAATACCTGCTTTCTCCAAGTTTTCCAGATTTCCAGAAAAAAAATCAGAAATTAGACCATTAACTCTAAGGTAGTAATATCACTCAGTGTGTTTATCGGATTGTAAAAATCATAGCTTCGTTATGTTGGGTTATTTTCCCATAAAATTTCAGTATGTTGAAGCTTAAAGCTTCCTTAATAAATAAAAAAATATCTGGTTCCTCCAGGTTTCCCAGATTCCCAGAAAAAAAAATCAAAAATTACACTATTGACTCTAAGGCAGATATATCACTAAGTGTGTTTATCGGATTGTAAAAATCATAGAACCGTTATGCTGGGTTATTTTCGCATAAAATTTTAGTATGTTGAAGCTGGAAGCTTTTTTATTGAATAAAAAAATATTTGGTTCCTCCAGGTTTCCCAGATTTTCAGAAAAAAAATCAAAAATTAGACCATTGACTCAGGCAGAAATATCATTAAGTGTGTTTATCGGATTGTAAAAATTATAGCGCTATCATCCTGGGCTTTTTCTACATAAAATGTTAGTATGTTGAAGCTGAAAGACTCTTCAATAAATAAAAAAATATTTGGTTCCTCAAGGTTTCCCAGATTTCCATAAAAAAAATCAAATATGTAGACTATTGACTCTAAGGCAGAAATGTCACTAAGTGTGTTTATCGGATTAAAAAAATCATAGCGCCGTTATGTTAAGTTATTTTTCCGTAGAATTTTAGTATGTTGAAGCTAAAAGCTTCCTCTATAAATAAAAAAATATCTGGTTCCCCTAGGTTTCCCTTATTACCAGAAAAAAAATTTAAAATTAGACCATTGACTCTAAGGTAGAAATATTACTAAGTGTGTTTATCAGATTGTAAAAATCATAGCTCTGTTATGGTAGGCTATTTTTCCATTAAATTTGAGCATGTTGAATCTGAAAGTTTCTTTGTTGAATAAAAAATATCTGCTTTCTCCAGGTTTCCCGGATTTTTAGAAAAAAAAAAATCAAAAATTAGACTTTGAGGTAGAAATATCACTAAGTGTGTTTATAATCGAATTATAAAAATCATAGCTCCATTATTCTGGGCTATTTTTCCATAAAATTTCAGTATGTTCAAGCTGAAGACTTCATTAATAAATAAAAAAATATCTGGTTCCCCCATTTTCCCTAGATTACCAGAAAAAAAATCAAAGATTCGACCATTGCAATAATGAACTAGACAAAATCTTTAAACTGCTCATATTATAAAAATCCTAAAGCTAGTGGTATATTTCTATGGCCCCCTTCAGACAAAATGTCTGGCTACGCCACTGTATAGTTTTTTGACCAAAAACTATCACTTATAAACTTACATTTTTGTTTCAGGGTTTCATGGTGGCCCTCTTCTACTGTTTCCTGAACACCGAAGTGCAAAACACATTAAAACACCACTTCGAAAACTGGAAAACCAAAAAATCTCTGGGACCCAGCCGCCTGAGATCGAGCAGCCGGAGTAAAGATTGGTCGCCCAGATCCAGAACCGAGAGCCTAAGGTATGTATCCATAGAAATGACTCCAAAAAAAATTTCCTTAGATAGAATAAATCATCATCGTAGCTTTAATATTAGTGAAGCTTTTAGCATGTTGGTGAAGAATTTCATTTTCATCATAGTTATTTTGGATCAGACGCTAAATATTCTAATTTATGCATGTTGTTGCATGTTCGATGTGCCGCGCACGCGCAGAATCACCGAGTGGACCTTGGTGGGCGCCGAAGATTTGGAAGACTACGAAGCCAAGCGCCTGTCTCAACCTGCTATTGCTACCAAAGAATCTTTGTTATCCGTCAACCAATCGCAGCGCAAATTCGAGTCTTCTGTGGCGTCGGTGCATCACTACAAATACGCTAATAGTGATTATCTGAATCCGCCCAAAGAGTCGTTGCTGAGCCAGAGGAAAGAGTCGTTGGTGAATCAGCCGCTTTTGGAGCTCAGCGAAGAATCGCCTACCGAAGTCGACTCGGTAAATAATTTTCCGGTGAATGGTGCAAGGGTATCGCAAAATCCTACGGAAATCACCGTGATTGTTAATCACAAAGGAGAATCGGTTATTTTGCCGAGAAACCGGAGCAACGTATCGCCGAAAGCTTGAATCGCTATACTGTAGAGGCAAAAAGAGCTTTTAGTTGAAATGATTTGCATGGCCATGAGGTAATTTTTTTAGTTTATAGAGGCTTTTAGAGTGGCATTCAATGAATGAAATTTATACTTAAATTACCGAACCAAACTCAATTAATCGAAACAGTCACTTCAGCATCGTTCTTTTCTTACTGTTTCAATACTAGTGTCTTTTTACTGACCAGTGTAAGGCTTTTATACATCATTGATGAGGTGCTATTGATTTCCTACCAATATTATTATATTGTCATGTCAATCCAAACTTTTCCATAGATTCTTCGAACAGGGTCGGCAAAAACATAACATAAAGATAATTTTTTCATATATTTTCAACCCCCAAATTGCAAAACCGCAACGATTTTGAAAAAAAAAAGTGGAAACAATGTTGAAAGAATTAGGGATTTTCCTTGGAAAATGGTGTAGGGTGTTTTCAAAAAGCCCTTTAATAAAAATTACTATTTATTACGAGAAAACACTTAATTCTAACATTTAATTGTGAAGGGATAGTTTCAGAAGCTTTACTTGAGGTTGCCGATCATCGTTTTTTGTGTGTATTCTGGGAAGTATTAATGGTTCTTCTTAGATTATGGTTTTCTCATTCAAGAAGTTTTCACTGGAAGTTGTGAATTCGCTTCCTGGTGGTAAACTGATTAAGAATACCTACTCCTTTGAAGACCATTATCTTGGTTGTTCGGCAACGAGTTGATACTTTCGTAGGCCTAGGGACTATGGATATATAATGAGCATCGGATAGATCTTGTATTAACTTGGTGTTGATTGACACAGGTATTTACCAGCAAGTTGATTCGCTGTTGCTTAGTTATTGAAGTATTTGGCTTATACAATCCTGGCTGTTATCTTGTAAGAATCCTTCGTGACATAGGTATTAGGAATCAATTTTACGGCATGGAACATCCATGTATTGAAATAAATTTTCGCTCAGAGCCAAATAGGGAGCAGGAGGAATTATGGTGGCATGATTCGTAGTGGGTATTGAGAAAAGATGGAAATATGTGAAAATTCTGATGACAGAATGGTAAAATGCAGAATGAAGACCATGGTGTGGTTTGAGAAGTATCCATCATCAGAAACTGTAAACTTTGATCAAAATTTTGCAGGCTTTTAAAGTATGGGCGACTCAGTCCATTTTCTATTGCTGTTTTAATAGATTCGTATTGTTCTTCCAGAAATTGAAGTTCCTTAATTACTGAGAAGAGTATTCAGGTCCTGGATCAGGAGGCTCTGAGCGAGGGCTCAGGAATATCTGTAAGGAATTTTTAGAGTTATTTCCTGGAAGATTTTTAATATTCTCTTTATGTATTGTCGTGTTTTGAGTGTCAATGGTCACAATATTGTCAGTGTTAACTGTTTTTGGAGAGAATTTTGGAAGTAGTTTGTTCCGCTTTACAGTTTTCCTGGTGTAGATCTTCGTACTAGGTTTGTAGGTGAGGGGGGTTTGCCTGATTATTTTCCTTTTTCCTGTGTACTTTTTTTGGATTTTTTATGCGTTGCTGGGTATAAATATTTGTAATTTGTTCTTTAAAGCTCAAGGATTTTTTATTTCCTCGAAGTATCCTCAGGTGTTCGATAATGATAAAGTGGAATCTTTCTATTATCTCGTTGGATTGTGGGTTATTAGGGGTACCTATATAGTATAATGAATGAATGGATATTTTATGTGTATCTGCAAATTCCTGTATAAGTCCATTCTTAAATTCTGTTCCACTATCGGTGAGTATTATGTGTGGTATTCCAGGATGAATTATGAAGATTAGGAGGGCATTAAGAACATTGACTGAATTTGATCTCTCTATGGGGTAGATTTGACAATATCTTGAGAAGGAATCAATAATTGTTAAAAACTTTTGTCCTACGGCTTGAAAGGTATCTAGATGAACAATTCCACAAGTCTAGTTGGTGTTGGAGTAATCATGAATTTATGTTAGGCTAGATTCCTATCGTATTTGTTTCACTGACAGGTGTCGCAAACATTTATGATATTTCAATATCTCGTTTGAGGTTAGACCAGTAATATTTCCTTCGGATTTGCGCTTCGGTTTCGTTAATTCCTCGATGATTTGTGTTTTCTTGATGGAAGGCCTGGATTATTTCACTTTGTCTTTCTTTGCTATTGACGTCTTCTAGGAGAAAGTTGCATTTGATGCAGAATTTTTAAAAAAGTTTCTTTTCTGTCGAATTGGCTCAAAATAGGGAATCAGGTAGAGAGAATTTGAATTAGATTACAAGTGTTCATGGGTACAGAGTCTGGCTATGGCTAGATTCCGAGATATTTGAGTTCAAAGTGACCAATATAACATTTTTAATATTATGACACATTTTGATGAAGTAATAATTGGTGGGTTTAGCACTCAGAGGTTTAGCATATATGAAAATAGGATGACAAGAAATATACAGTTTGCATAATAGCTTTAAAACAGTGATTAACTACACTTCATAACTAATGCCAAGTAAGCGAAATATGATAAATGCAACTTGCGTGCGCAATTACTCAGAGCTCTAGATTTCGGTGTTTATTTTGGCGGATACCGTATGAAAAAACTTATTAACATTCCCTAACAACATATCTTTTGTTCGTGTATAATGGCGCTCAGCAAAAGAATACCGTGTTATGTCGGCGACAATCTTTAGATACCACGCATAACAGCGTTATTTGCTTGCGATGATAAGGCTCTTCTACGGGATATTGCAGTAACAAGACGCGATGAAAATCGTAGACCACCAGCTGAGCTTACCCCAGATTCTAGGGTATGCAATAATTGTGTATCTTCTGGTACCAAACCTTGTCTTATCCTTATATATTATAATCGGCACAATGATATCCACCGATTATCATTAGACTGTAGGATTGATATTTGTGTTGAAAAATAACACATATGCCCCAAGAAAATATGTGTGTTTAGTCCAGAGCAATTAGGGGTCAGGGGTAAACAAATTAGCTTAAAGCTGCCACCACTATTATTCGATAGCTTTTAGGTTCCCTATAAGCATACTAAAAGTCCCTATTGCTGTGCTTGGTGGAACATCCTCAAATCTGGTCTGCCATCTTGATTTTTCACACTTTTTCCTAGTTTTCTTTGATATCTTGGAAAAAAATAGGAATTTGAAAAAAGTTCAAGAGAACTAAATATATTGACACATTCCTATAGTGCCTTCAAAAATTTCAGATTAGCTCAAATGTTCGATACCTAAGAAAAGTTCTTGGTTCCAGGATATAACTCTTCGAAGACTAGCCCGCGACCTTGCATTTTTGGTATTGAAATTTTTTGAACACAAAACTTGAAAACGATATAAATTACGAAAAAGTCAAGAGAAACAAAAAACTGTAAAATTACAGCAATTTTTATACTTCAAAATCTGAATCACCCATTCGTTTCGTCAAGATATTACTAATAATATTTTGACAGGAGATTCCATTACATTGACCACTCAAATTTGATCAAAAGATGTTCCATTTTTTGCAAGTACAAGATTTTTCGCACCAATTGCACCCACCCTTACAGTTGCAATAGATCATCTTCGGGAACAACAGGAGAATCCATTATTTTAGGTCTAATATCAATATTTTATTATTCCCGGTTTTTGTAGGAAATCTTTCACGAAAACTGGTAATCGAAAACAATTCAACCACTGTATAGAGATAAGAGGTAATCAATATTTTATTATCCCCGGCTCTCGATGTAGAAAACGTTTCACGAGAGCCGGTAATAGAAAAGAATTTTACCCACTGTAATTTGACTCAACAAAAATGAGCTACTGTATGAAGATACACAGTGATCAATATTTCATTCTTCCCGGCTCTTGTAGGAAATCTTCCACGATAGCTGGTAACCAAAAACAATACGACTGTGTGAAAATACAGAGTGATCAATATTTAATTATCCCCGGCTGTTAATGTATATAGAAAATCTTTCACAAGAGCAGGTAATAGGAAACAATTTCACCCATTATTGTAATTGGACTCAACAAAAATAATCCACAATCCACTGTAAAAAGATACAGAGTGATCAATATTTTATTATTCCTGGCTCTTGTAGGAAATCTTCCATGAAAGCTGGTGATCGAAAACAAATCCACCACTGTGTAGAGACACGGGGTAATCAATATTTTATTAACCCCGGCTCTTAATGTGGAAATCTTTCACGAGAGCCGGTGATAGAAAACAATTTTACCCACTGTACATTGACTCAACAAAAATAAGCCACTGTATAAAGATACAGAGTGACCAATATTTTATTATCCCCAGCTCTCACTTAATGTAGAAAATTTTTGACGAGAGCCGGTAATAGAAAACAATTTCACCCACTGTAATTTGATTCAACAAAAATAAGCCACTGTATAAAGATACAGATTGACCAATATTTTATTATCCCCATCCCCAGCTCTCACTTAATGTAGAAATTTTTTGACGAGAGCCGGTAATAGAAAACAGTTTTACCCACTGTAATTTGACTCAACAAAAATAAGCCACTGTATAAAGATACAGGGTGATCAATATTTTATTATTCCCGGCTCTTGTAGCAAATCTTTCAAAAAAGCTGCTAATCAAAAACAATGTACCACTGTGTAAAGATACACAGTGATCAATATTTGATTATCCCTGGCTCTTAATGTAGAAAAACTTCCACGAGACTCGGTAATAGAAAACAATTTTACCGACTGTAATTTGACTCAACAAAAAAAATAAAATAAGCCACTGTATAAAGATACAAAATGATCGATATTTCATTATTTCCGGCTCTTGTAGGAAATTTCCACGAAAGCTGGTAATTGAAAATATTTCCACCGCTGTGTAAAGATACGGGGTGATCAATATTTTATTATCTCCGTCTCCTAATAATATAGAAAGTCTGTCATGAAATCCAGTAATAGGAAACAATTTTACCCATTGTAATTTGACTCAACAAAAATAAGCCACTATATAAAGATACAGAGTGATTAATATTTTATTATTCCCGGCTCTTGTAGGGGCCGGGGGGAGAGGGGCAAGTAGTCCCCTATGTCAAATTTGTCATGCCCTATCACAAATTTGACTCTAGCTACACGGCCCTCTGATAGTATGGTATATTGTCAAGCCGTGCAAAAGTATGTAGGTAGCTGGACGATAAACGATACTATCGAATCGTGGATTCGGAATCCGGGCCCTGTATATATTTCTTGGCAACCTATTTTTATACATGGTAAATCAATTACTACGTCAAATCAGAGTCAAAATGTCATAATATTATTATTTGTAAATGATCATATATTGACTTTGACCCCAAATATCTCGGAATCTAGCCATAGCTGGACTTTGTGCCCCTGAACATTTTAATCTAAATCAAATTCCCTGCCTGTTACCTTATTTTAAGCCAATTCGACTTCGACAGAAAGACCCTTCCCATGAGGTTTGTGCGGGGTCCTTTTTGCAAGTTCTAATACAGTTCAAAAATTTTGGTGTCAGTTCTATTTTAGCGTCCTTTTCGAAGCAGGAAGTTAGAGGTTTAGGTTTAGTAATCTTAGCGAAGTCTTTGATAAAGTTCCTATAATATCCTAGTAGGCCTAGAAATCCTCGGATTTCCTTCGTGGTATTCTTTATTTACGGTATTAGATAGTCAAGTATGGTTTTAATTTCAGCCGGATTTGGTCTTATTCCTTTTGGTGTAACAATATGTCCAAGAAAGGCAACTTCCTTTTTTTAGGAACCCGCATTTGTCCATTTGAATTTTGAATCCAGTTTCTCTAAGACGTTGAAAGATAAAGCTCTTAAAGCGATGTGCTGAACACAATGATATCGTCCATATACACTAAGTAATTTTCTCTTTGGAGGCCTTTCAAAACATTATCCATTACCCTCTGGAATGTAGCTGGAGCGGTTTTTAGGCCAAACGGCATCCGGACATACTCGCAATGGCCATTTTCGACATTGAAAGTAGTTTTGCATATATCCTCCTTAGCCATTTCGATTTGGTAAAAACCACTTACCAGAGCCAAGGTCGTGAAGTACTGGCATCTACCAAGTTTGTCCCAGATATCTGTTATGGTATTTATTGTCGATAGTTTTCTCGTTTATTTTCCTATAGTCCACTACTATCCGCCATTTTTATTTTTCCGGAGGTGTCTGGTTTTTTTTTTTTAACTATCCATATCTGAGAAAACCAAGGTGACTGGCTTCTACTGATAATTCCTTGATCCAACATAGAAAATATCTGGTTTTTCACTTCCTCTTTATGGATATGTGGATATCTCTATGACTTGGTGTACAAGGTGGCCCAAATTCGAGCCTCATCATTGGCATATGGGAAACCGTAAGAGATACAGGGTCGGTTAAGTTATAGCAAAGTTGCGCAATTTTATGATCAATAGGAAGCCGTTTTGAAATTGGAAAGATTCCGAATACTTCCGGAGATATTCGGAAAAAAACGAAATTTTGTAAAATCGTTTTTATTTTTTCCTGGGCTTATTTGAAGAGCAATTTTAAAATAAATGTCACTTCATTATTGTCACTTTTTTCCCTTTAGAAGATGGTGCTACTAAATTTAAAATTCGACGTTTCGTCTTCAGGCGGCCATCATCAACTTACTTTTTTTAAATACGGACCTGGATTTTTTATTTACGATTTTGTCATCTTTGGGTATCCTAAAACCGATAATGTTTAAAATTTTTCAATAACACAGTAAAAAAAGCAGGTCCGTATTTAAAAAAAATAAATTGTTGATGATTCCAGAGGAACGAAACGTTGGATTTTAAATTTAATACCGCCATCTTGTAGAGAAGAAAAAGTGACAATGAGAATGTGAAATTAGTTTTTCAAAATCTTTTTAAATGAAATCAGGAAAAAATTTGAAAAATACGAGAAGTTCATGTTTTTTTCGAATAGTTTTGATTTTTTCCTGATTTTATTTAATAGTACATTAAAATACAAGTTTCATAAGACGTGATTTTATCGCACGAGCCCTATATTAGAAAACGAGCCAGAGGCGAGTTTTCTAAAGGGCGAGTGCGATAAAATGTCTTATGAAACGAATATTTTATACTATTTTTTCTATTTTGTTATTGTTTAATTAAAAAAAAAAACAAATTTTCCTTGGAAATTTTATTCTCATATTTCCTGATTTCATGTTTAGGTTGGTAACACTACACGCCAAATATAGAAATCTTCTTTTTTATTTTTATTTTTACCAATAATAAAATCGCAAATGACAGTTCGATGGCCATCAGTCAGCCAGTGTTTCCAACTTCCGATAAGTAAAAAAGGAGTGTCACAAAGAGCTTCTTTTCGAAACTACTTTCAGTGTCGAAAAGACTTCGATATGAAACCAAAATAGAAAATAGTACATTAAAATACAAGTTTCATAAGACGTCATTTTATCGCACGAGCCCTATATTAGAAAACGAGCCGGAGGCGAGTTTTCTAAAGGGCGAGTGCGATAAAATGTCTTATGAAACGAATATTTTATACTATTTTTTCTATTTTGGTATTGTTTAGTAAAAAAAAACAATTTTTCTTGGAAATTTTATTCTCATATTTCCTGATTTCATAGTTTAGGTTGGTAACACTACATGCCAAATATAGAAATCTTCTATTATAAAATAGTGAATGACAGTTTGATGGCCATCAGTCAGTCAGTGTCACCAACCTCCGATAAGTAAAAAAGGAGTGTCACAAAGAGCTTCTTTTCGAAACTACTTTTAGTGTCGAAAAGACTTCGATATGACACCAAAATAGAAAAAAATATTTTGAAAAACTAATTTCACATTCCCATTGTCACTATTTCTTTTCTACAAGATGGCGGTATTAAATTTAAAATTCAACGTTTCGTTTCTCTGGAATCATCATCAATTTATTTTTTTTAAATACGGACCTGCTTTTTTTATTGTGTTATTGAAAAATTATAAATATTATCGGTTTTAGGATACCCAAAGATGACAAAATCGCAGATAAAAAATCCAGGTCCGTATTTAAAAAAAGTAAGTTGATGATGGCCGCCTGAAGACGAAACGTCGAATTTTAAATTTAGTAGCACCATCTTCTAGAGGGGAAAAAGTGACAATGATGAAGTGATATTTATTTTAAAATTGCTCTTCAAATAAGCCCAGGAAAAAATAAAAACGATTTTACAGAATTTCGGTTTTTTCCGAATATCTCCGGAAGTATTCGGAATCTTTCCAATTTCAAAACCGCATTCTATTGGTCATAAAATTGTGCAAATTTGCCATAATTTAACCGACTCCGTATCTCTTACGGTTTCCCATATCCTAATGACGAGGCTCGAATTTGGGCCACCCTGTACATTGGAATCTCATCTTTTTTTTTTATGGTTTATATAAAGGTCAAGGACATGTCTGGCAAATGAAAAATGTCTGCATACTTCCTACATAAATTTTGTATTGTCCTTTCTTTATCTGAATTTAGGTGATTAGTTCTGATTTTAGGAATGTTGCCATGCGCTGACAGAAAATTTTTGAAAAATTAAATACGTGATGTAGATATGAAACTGATCAAGGTCCAACTGCGTGCTAAGGACTACCTGAAGTTTTTCATCGGTTGTCTCGACAATGATGCATATCAATACTAAAATCACTAAAAACGAGGATCCTTAAGGACTCTTCCACTATCCTACCGACTGCGCCAATAATTAAGGGTTTTCCCTGAAAAAGGGTGTTTCTAAAAAGCCCTCTAATAAAAATTGACACAAGAAACCCAACGCCCACTAGATTTTTTTCAATATTGATATTGGGGTTTTTGTGTCAGAAACAAAAACCCACTGGGTTTTTGTGTATAGTGTATGCCAACCCTGTTTTCGAACAAATATAAAGTTTCGATTAACTCAGTTACGATGAGTAATTGTGTAATATGAACCATTCTGATTTTATAAGTTGACTTTTTGCAGACTTTATAGCCAACCGACCTTCTACCACAAACGGGAATCTTGCGGTTCGGAGGCTACGACCACCACCCTAGTGACTGTCAATGGTGGGCCCCCAGGGCGCAGTCCCTATTTACAACCACCCAGACAGAGCTACGGAGGCAACGTTTAAAAACCCAATTTTTTCTCTTTTATTTCAATTACTTAGAAGATGTTTTTCTCAGGTTATTATACATAATATTGTGCCTTTTTCAAAATAGAAATTGTAAACGCAAAGTTTTTTTTGTTTTAGATTATACCAAAGATTTTATTTTAACAAATAAAAACCCCATTAAGTAATGATAAAATACATAATACTTCAATGTTTCAGATTTAATGTACCTATGTGCGCCTCTGTCCAAATTGTAATTAGTAGCTGTAAAAATTTTAATTGTAATTTAAGACTGCTTTAGTTAAGTTTGTAGCTTTGTTGCAATCTACAAGAAAATAGTGCACAATTTTCTTGCGGCTTGGAACAAAGCCTTTTTGGCATTTCATATAGTTCACTCCTCTTGTACTTATACATAATTAATTTCCATTATACCCTGACTGTGAGCTGAATGTTTCAATCAATGTCTAATTATATTTAATAAAAATCTTCCTTTTTTTTTATTGTACAAATTATAATATACATGAACATACATTTTATTATACTTATTCTAAGACTTTTTTTAAAAATACATTTACTTATATATTTAATGTTTAAAAAAAAAAAAAATGTGCGTTTTATTTATAATTGACATCTTTATATACAAACAAATAATATACAATTATTGTTACAAAACAGAAAAATGATTGCCACCTCTTTGCTGCGTAGCCAAATTCAACAGTTGCACAAAATACCTCATATTTTGCAAATAAATATAAAAATTCATCACGGCACCTTCCTGTTTAGTGTTATCCTCAATATCAGGTGTGTTCAGTGGACTTATACTGATACCTGAATGTACTGAAACATCTTCGGGAGGATTCAATAACCCTACAGTACTCCTAACATAATCAGCAACTCTAGCTCTCATTTCAGGATCCATATTAATCGCTAATTCATCTTCAACCTTTTCTAAATCTTTCTGATTCAATTTAGCAGGCAAATGTTTTAAAGTTAAAATGGTAGGATCTGCGTTTTGAAGTACACTCAGTTCAGTTAACGGAACAACTTTAACAATTTCATCATTCTCTAGATTAACAACCACAAAACTATCAACAGTCAAAATAAGAGCTACTGCAGCAAATATTGCATTGTGGCTTATGCTAGTGGCTTCAGTCACAAACAAAATTTGACTGTTTAAAATTTCACCCAATTTCCAAGGGTATTTTAAATTGGAATTGTTGCTGTGCTCAATTTTGATTGTTTGTGGTAAACTGCGTGGATCGGGCAAAGAATTCCAACCTGCTCCTTGTAACAAACCTTGACCAGTCATTGCAACAAACTCTGCAGCCCCACTTAAGGGTTTTGTGAACACTCCCACTATACCTAGTCCAACTCCTGCAGCCAGAGAACGAGGCGAAGCCCCTGAAGACATCATCGATTGTAGGGGATGATGGGCGATGCCTCCTACAGCTCCTAGAAGGCTTATACCAAAAGCAGTCATACCCTATGAATTGGCTGATATAGTCAAGTAATTTTAAGGTGGATATGTTATTACCTGCATAAATCCTTGTGCAACTCCTTGAGGTCGTTGCCGCCGTTGTTCTTCAGTACGTCTCTGATGTTCTTCATCTAAAGTCAATCTATCCAAATTCCTAGCAACACTGGAAGCCAGTTTTGTGACTGATTGCAATGTACCAGCGGTGACGTGTTTCATTAAAGATGCTGATCCAGTTGTAATGCCTATTTTTATGCAAAAAATGTTATTTGAGGATTGGTTAGGGTTTATATTTACCTTTGAGGAATGCCATAGGTCCATGCACGAATCCTCTATAGGGTAAACTGACAAAGTCTCTGAGGCCTGTGCCCATGGCTCTGGCTAGTCCGCCAGGACTGCCGAGGAGTTCTAGGGAGCTTACTACCCAGCCTGCACCGAAGATGGCTCCGGAAAGATAGTGCATGGTTAAGGAGTGGCCCAATCTGTACTCAGAAAATTATTATTTTTAGCTCAGAAATATGACTATGAGACTTCTTTGAGATTTAAATTTAGTAACTTACAAAAAAATGGAGCATTAATTGACAGGGACTTAAAATGCAATGGGAGAGTTTTAGGTTTGTGGAAAGATTACAGAAAATAGTAGGATTTTCCAGAATATCTCATATTGTTAATTTTCATTGGATTAATTTGTAATTATAGCTCAATGAACTCCTAATCTTCCTCTTTCCACCCGAAAAGTTTCAAAACTCTCCCCTCGATAGTTTCTCAAAAAACTTATAATCATAAGAAAGTGTTTTTTTCTCTACATTAGCTTTACAAAGCTGTTTTTTGAGAATTTGTCATACTGATGATTTCCACTGGATTGAAATTATGGCTTAATGAAATCCTAATCTTCCTCTTGCCACCCCGACAGTTTGAAAACTTTACTCTGGATAATTTTTCAGAAAATCATCGTAATGTAAAAAGGTTCTTTTTTACTAAATTGGTTTCAAAAAGCTGATTTTCGAGAATTTCTCATAATTATAATTTTCAATGGATCAGCTTGAAATTCTAGCTCAATAAGCTCCTAACCTTCCTCTTAGCACCCCAGAAGTTTTAAAACTTTCTCCTGAATGATTCCTCAGAAAACCATTGTAATGTGAGAAAGTGCATTTTCTTGTAAATTGGCTTTACAAAGCTGATTTTCGAGAATTTTTCATAATTGTGATTTTCACTGGATCAACTTGAAATTTTAGCTGAATAAGCTCCTAACCTTCCTCTTAGCACTCCAGAAGTTTTGAAACTTTCTCCTGAATGGTTCCACAGAAAACCATTATAATGGGAAAAAGTGCATTTTCTTGTAAAATGGCTTTACAAAGCTGATTTTCGAGAATTTCTTATAATTGTGATTTTCACTGGATCAACTTGAAATTCTGGTTCAATAAACTCCTAACCTTCCTCTTAGCACCATAGAAATTTTGAAACTTTCTCCTGACTGGTTTCCCAGAAAACCATTGTAATGTGAGAAAGTGCATTTTCTTGTAAATTGACTATACAAAGCTGATTTTCAAGAATTTCTCATAATGGTGATTTTCACTGGATCAACTTGAAATTCTAGCTCAATAAGCTCCTAACCTTCCTCTTAACATCCCAGAAGTTTTGAAACTTTCTCCTAAATGGTTCCTCAGAAAACCATTGTAATGTGAGAAAGTGCATTTTCTTGTAAATTGGCTTTACAAAGCTGATTTTCACTAGATCAACTTGAAATTCTAGCTCAATAAGCTCCTAACCTTCCTCTGAACACCTCAGAAGTTTTGAAACTTTCTCCTGAATGGTTCCTCAGAAAACCATTGTAATATGAAAAAGTGCATTTTCTTGTAAATTGACTATACAAAGCTGATTTTCAAAAATTTCTCATAATGGTGATTTTCACTGGATCAACTTCAAATTCTAGCTCAACAAGCTACTAACCTTCCTCTTTGCACCCCAGAAGTTTTGAAACTTTCTCTTGAATACTTTCTCAAAAAACTATAGTAATGTGGGAAAGTGCATTTTCTTGTGAATTGGATTTACAAAGCTGATTTTTGAGAATTTCTCATAATAGTGATTGTCACTGAATCAACTTGAAATTCTAACTCAATAAGCTCCTAACCTTCCTCTTAGCACCCCAGAAGTTTTGAAACTTTCTCCTGACTGGTTTCCCATAAAACCATTGTAATGTGAAAAAGTGAATTTTCTTGTAATTGGCTTTACAAAGCTGATCTTCAAGAATTTCTCATAATAGTGATTATTGTCACTGGATTAACTTGAAATTGTAGCTCAATGAGCTCCTAACCTTCCTCTTAGCACCCTAGAAGTTTTGAAACTTTATCCTGAATGGTTCCTCAGAAAACCATTGTAATGTGAGAAAGTGCATTTGCTTGTAAATTGTCTTTACAAAGCTGATTTTTGAGAATTTCTCATAATGGTGATTTCCACTGGTTCAACTTGAAATTCTAGTTCAATAAACTCCTAACCTTCCTCTTAGCACCCCAGAAGTTTTGAAACTTTCTCCTGAATAGTTCTTCAAAGAACCATTGTAATGTGAGAAAGTGCATTTTCTTGTAAATTGGCTTTACAAAGCTGATTTTCACTAGATCAACTTGAAATTCTAGCTCAATAAGCTCCTAACCTTCCTCTTAACACCTCAGAAGTTTTGAAACTTTCTCCTGAATGGTTCCTCAGAAAACCATTGTAATATGAAAAAGTGCATTTTCTTGTAAATTGACTATACAGAGCTGATTTTCAAGAATTTCTCATAATGGTGATTTTCACTGGATCAACTTGAAATTCTAGCTCAATAAGCTCCTAACCTTCCTCTTAACATCCCAGAAGTTTTGAAACTTTCTCCTAAATGGTTCCTCAGAAAACCATTGTAATGTGAGAAAGTGCATTTTCTTGTAAATTGGCTTTACAAAGCTGATTTTCGAGAATTTCTCATAATGGTCATTGTCACTAAATCAACTTGAAATTTTAGTTCAATAAGCTCCTAACCTTCATCTTAGCATCCCAGAAGTTTTGAAACTTTCTCCTAAATGGTTCCTCAGAAAACCATTGTAATGTGAGAAAGTGCATTTTCTTGTAAATTGGCTTTACAAAGCTGATTTTCGAGAATTTCTCATAATGGTCATTGTCACTAAATCAACTTGAAATTTTAGTTCAATAAGCTCCTAACCTTCATCTTAGCATCCCAGAAGTTTTGAAACTTTCTCCTAAATGGTTCCTCAGAAAACCATTGTAATGTGAGAAAGTGCATTTTCTTGTAAATTGGCTTTACAAAGCTGATTTTCGAGAATTTCTCATAATGGTCATTGTCACTAAATCAACTTGAAATTTTAGTTCAATAAGCTCCTAACCTTCATCTTAGCATCCCAGAAGTTTTGAAACTTTCTCCTAAATGGTTCCTCAGAAAACCATTGTAATGTGAGAAAGTGCATTTTCTTGTAAATTGGCTTTACAAAGCTGATTTTCGAGAATTTCTCATAATGGTCATTGTCACTAAATCAACTTGAAATTTTAGTTCAATAAGCTCCTAACCTTCATCTTAGCATCCCAGAAGTTTTGAAACTTTCTCCTGAATGGTTCCTCAGAAAACCATTGTAATGTGAGAAAGTGCATTTTCTTGTAAATTGGCTTTACAAAGCTGATTTTCGAGAATTTCTCATAATGGTCATTGTCACTAAATCAACTTGAAATTTTAGCTCAATAAGCTCCTAACCTTCATCTTAGCACCCCAGAAATTTTGAAACTTTCTCCTAAATGGTTCCTCAGAAAACCATTGTAATGTGAGAAAGTGCATTTTCTTGTAATTGGCTTTACAAAGCTGACATTCGAGAATTTCTCATAATGGTGATTGTCACTGGATCAACTTGAAATTCTAGCTCAATAAGCTCCTAACCTTCCTCTTAGCACCCCAGAAGTTTTGAAATTTTGTCCTGAATGGTTCCTCAGAAAACCATTGTAATGTGAGAAAGTGCATTTTAATGTAAATTGGCTTTACTAAGCTGATTTTCGAGAATTTCTCATAATGGTGATTGTCACTGGATCAACTTGAAATTCTAGCTCAATAAGCTCCTAACCTTCCTCTTAGCACCCCAGAAGTTTTGAAACTTTCTCTTGAATACTTTCTCAGAAAACTATTGTAATGTGAAAAAGTGCATTTTCTTGTAAATTGGTTTTACAAAACTGACTTTCAAGAATTTCTCATAATTGTGATTTTTACTGGATCAACTTGAAATTTTAGCTCAATAAGCTCCTAACCTTCCTCTTAGCACCCCACAAGTTTTGAAACTTTCTTTTGACTGGTTTCCCAGAAAACCATTGTAATGTGAGAAAGTGCAGTTTCTTGTAAATTGGCTTTACAAAGTTCATTTTCGAGAATTTCTCAGAATGATGATTTCACTGGATCAACTTGAAATTTTAGCTCAATAAGCTCCTAACCTTCCTCTTAGCACCCCAAAGGTTTTGAAACTTTCTCTTGAATACTTTCTCAGAAAACCATTGTAATGTGAGAAAGTGCATTTTCTCACATTTCGAAAATTTTTGGAAAAACCAGTGAGGACAAAATTTTGAAACTTTCAAAATAAATAGAGGAATGCTAGGAGTTCATCATACTAAACTTTCAAATTGATTCAGTAGAAAACGACAACATATATAAGAAATTCCAATATCTAAAACTAATAAAAATGCACCCTCTCACATTTTGAGGGTTTCTGGAAAAACCACTGAGAGGAAAATTTTGAAACTTCTAGAATGAAAAAAGAAAGACCACAAGTTCATCGTATTAAAATTTCAAATCGATCCAGTGGAAAACGACAACATAAGAAATTCCAGAATATCATTCTTAATTATAAAACTGAAAAATATGCACCCTATTACATATTGAAGATTTCTGGAAAAACCAGACAGAGGAAAATTTTGAAACTTTGAGGATTAAAACGGAAAGGCAAGAAGTTCATTATACTAAAATTTCAAATTGATCCAGATGTAGAAAACGACAACATATAAGAAATTCTCAAATCAATCTATAAGAAACATGCACCCTCTAATATTTCGAGGATTTCTAGAAAAGCCCAGTGAAAGGAAAATTTTGAAATTTTCATTATACTAAAATTTCAAATTAATCCAGTGGAAAACGATAATATAAGAAATTCCAGGGTTTCTCAGAAAACCATTGTAATGTAACAAGGTGCCTATTTTTCTAAATTTGCTTTACAAGGCTGATTTTCAAGAATTTCTCATATTGGCGATATTGAAATAATCACTTACCTATATGATGTAGTAAACAGCCTTCTACGTTCAAACTGACTAAACTGCAAAGGACTCTGATCCAACGCAATATACATTTTCATTGAACTATGGACAGACAATAGCATAGATAGAGGACTGACAACAAAAGTCCTCATTGTCAGTGGACGAGCTAAAAGTGCACACTGCCAGGACACCAATTCTGGAACATTCACCGATATTGAATTTGAGCCTAAAAGAAACAATTATTGATTACAATGAAGTTACAAACAAAACAATTTTACTTATTTTGGTAATATGCCTATGCACTGGCCAAATAACTAAAGTAACAATATTCAAATCTTTCATGTAGTGCATCAGTTTTGTAACAAATCTGTCTTCGATGAAGCAGGCAATAGGATTAAGTGATAGTTTCATGGTTTTAATGCCTGTATAAGTCTGACTTTCATTGGCCCAACTTTCCAACACAAAATCCACAACAACCAAGGAATTTTCTTGGAAATTTTCTAAAAGAGCCTCCATTGGAATGTTTAAAATGTTAATTTTCTTCAAAGGTTTTTTGTCTTGGCCCACAAGCACAACAGGGAAATCATATGAGGCCCTTGTATGTAGCTGATTATCAAACTGGATGTCTGACATAGACAATTTCACTTTTAAATGCTCATTTTGTTGAGCTACAATAATTATATCGTCACAAGTTAAATTGGCAATTTCCCATCGTTCTTCGTTTTCTTCTACGTCAGATATTAATGTTATACCAAAACTTTTAATGAAAATATTGAACTAAAATTACAAAAAGTTATTTTCCTGGAACATAAACAACATAGTTTACCTTTATATTAGCCCAAGTGTCTTTTAAAGGCAAAGTGCTCACTAGCAAATTACTTCTCCAAGAAGTTTTAATCAAAGTCCTATCAGAATATTGGCTTTTGGTATATTCAAAGTTTGTAGGAAATTGCTCTGCAACTGTGGGCAATTTTTGGAAACTAGATGGACTTAAGTTTATTTGCTAGAAATTCATATTTAGTAAGACATATAAAATTTTCATAATAATAATAATTACTTCAATTTCTTCATTTTGATTGATAATCAAAGTTTTCTCAGTGCAATCTCGCATTGATAAACGCACCCTAATGTCTCTGGCACTAATTTCAACTTGCCCCACACTTTCTATAGTCAAAAATGTTATACAAGCTGTATTGACAATAGTCAATTTAACATCTCCATAATATGGGACACGTATAAAAAGATCATTATTGTTGACTATACTAATGCCAGTTGACCATTCCAATTGACTTTCATAAGCCAATGATAGTTTTTCAGCAAAATAAACTTGAGGTAGCTCGGGGAATTTTTGCGATATTGCTGGCATGTTATAGTAGGTGCCTGATAAGGATGGTAGAATACAGTTCCATCTAAAAAAAAACATCATACAATTTATGTTGTATTGTAAAAGAAAAAACTCTTACTTGAAATGTTCAGATTCAGCAACCACTGAAGTTTCATCAGGCAAGGTCTGGCCACAATAAAAAAGCACATTGGTTTTGTTTTCGATGAAAATTTGAGGCCTAGGGTCATTGTGTAGAGCCAAAAATACTTGGCCTTTGATTTCTTGGGCTGTTAAAACTACAGGCATCTATATATTTGAAAAAATATATTATTATTCTTTTGAATTTATACTCAAATAAATCCTTACAGATGTTTGATTGTTTTGCACTGCAAAAGCTTTACGGAGTAAAGGTTTGTCCACTCTTATCGGACAAGACCACCCTGCAGCAGGATTTACAGAAAACGATATATAAAGTACATAGTCTGCATTGGAAGATTCTGAATCGTTCTTTAGCATAAACCATTGCATTATTGGAATACCTGAATGACTACAAAAGAAATTATAAGTGATAATTATTATTATTATAAACCAGTTACCTTTTCTTTGAATGAGGTGCAACAGTAAAACAATGCTTATCAATCTCCTCAGGCCAATCAAAAATATTCTTATTATTATCAGCAATTGCAAAACAAATAACATGCACCTGGGTTGATAAATGATTGGACAGTATGTGTGTTGAAGACAAGCGCAATAGCCGAATTTCATTGGCTATAGTACTAGTGACCGAAATCATACACAAATGGGAATCACATTTTACACAAGTCTTGATGGTACCTTCCAAAGGAATATTGCCAGTTATTTTTGGCATGTAAAAACTTTGAGCCCAATCACTTTTGGCCAGTTGTAAAGGGCCAGAAAAGAACCAATTGGTACCTGTGCAAACTCCTAAATGGAAATTTTCTTCCAACCTATTAAAACTTAGTAGTAATCAAAAATAGTTGTTGATTGCAAAACTTACTTAGGTGGCGCAATAATTCCATGATGTTGTATTCTGCATAGTTCAATGCCATTAAGTAATACAGAAACTGGGGTGCCTAGGGTGTTTACCATTAGACACCATGGCAGTAGCTCTACTAGTAAGGCACAGGAATATGGACAAGCATTTTGGTATCTAGAATGTTTTTAGTTATTATAAAATTACAAAAATCATCCATAATGCCTTACCTAACTTGTACATGAGTCAATGGTTGACTATCGTCCATAATCCACTCAATATCATCAAATTCCTCTTCAAAGTATGGCCATTTTGATTCAAAGCAATGATTCAAAGAAGCTAGGATAGTTTCAATTTCATCGTTGGAGGATTTCTTGAAAAATTCCCTCTGATCCACTAAGGTGTAGTTTAAAGGCACATAAGGATTATTTGCATTGGAAAGAGCTATAAATGATAATTGTTAATTTGAATTTTTATAGGTAGATACCCATATTTACCTTCTTCTAATTGGAAAGTGATTTGATGAGAATGGTCAATAGTACCAGGACAGTATAATTGCTGTAATTCTCCTTTTCCATTAACTACAGAGTCTAAATGCACTCTTAAAGTAGGCGTTTCTATGTGAACCTATAATTATTAGTATATTATACACTGAATTAAATTATGTAAACCAAATATCCTGGCTAGCTCCAGTAATAATTCAAGCAAAACTCATCATTCAAAATATATGGCAGTAACGTTGTCACATTCGCAAGATGGTATAAGTTCCAAAAGAAATATAAAGGATTCCGAAAAGATCGAAATTTCCAAATGGATGCACTATACAAATTCGAGTGTAGAGTTCCATGGATTCTGCGATGCATTTGAAAAAGCATACGGTGCAGTCATTTACAACTACTGAAGAAGCCCAAATTGTCACGCTCCTACAAGCTTAGTCCAAAGTCGCCCCAGCAAGAACAACTTTACCTCGGCTAGAACTATGCGTTGCCAATCATAGAGAAAATCAAGTCATCCTTACAGTTTCAAAATACTCAGACCTTTGCCTGGACCGACTCCATGATTACTTTAGGATGGATCAGGGAAGATCTGACAAAATGGCAGATTTTCGTTGTAAATACAGGATGTGAAATACACAGAAACGCACCTCAGGTATCATGGAATCACATCAAATCACATCAAAACATTGAGTAGATATCGTATCACGAAGATTGGACCCTAACAAACTAGAATCAGCTGAACTGTGGTGGATAAGCTCGCAATGGTTAAACCGATCTAGCAGTCTCAATTACAGAAGTTACATTTACGTACTTTCAGCGAATCGCTGGAAGTTAAGAGGGTGGATATCCTCGAATCTCGCAAGCCCGGTACTGAGAGGAGCCAATGGGCTTCTAAAGTGGTACCCAGAGGGTGGTTCCTTTCACTTATTTAAGCAGATGTAGAGGCCACATAACTTCAGTTATCCCCAATTCACCACTAGATTTTACCACGAGTAATCGCCGGAAAATTAAGTTGTAAAGTCTCAACGAGTTCTCGGTCCGTTCCTCATCCGCTCACTCTGCCGCCCGCGGTGTTTTAGTGAAAGCTCTTCAAAGAGATGATAGTTTTTTTTTTTTTAATTTCAATTTTCAATAAAGTCTCAAATTTTGTACTAAATTTTCTGGTTTTAAAATTCCCATTAAAACACTGGTGGTAGCGTAAAAAAATCTTACGTGCCGGTTTGTCCGATTAGTGCTAATTAGAGTGTTTCCAGCTTTAGCAGAAAAGTGGTAAGTGGTACTTATTTTGAGTCTCTATTAACACCTTTCAATAACCACTCCAAGAAGAGAACAAAGAAGACTTCGTTCAGATTGCCTCCGGTTCAGAAAACTGTTATTTACTGCTTTAGATCAAATTACTTTTCAGCATAATTTACCACAGTGTGACAGAATTATTCACGCTACCAAAATACATAACATCTCAATTTTGTCACAAAAGTCC
Organism: Ceutorhynchus assimilis; assembly: GCA_917834065.1. Taxonomy (NCBI): domain Eukaryota; kingdom Metazoa; phylum Arthropoda; class Insecta; order Coleoptera; family Curculionidae; genus Ceutorhynchus; species Ceutorhynchus assimilis. The sequence goes on from OU892284.1 coordinate 39,307,320, forward strand.
CCACCGGTATCTTGTTTGCATTTCAAGATATTCAAGGTCAAATTTCACAGAAATGAGTTTTTCCTAAATAGGTGTATTTTGTTTTCGGTATGTCCTAGTCCTACGACTCTTTTGGCTGTGAAAGGAGAAAAATATTGGAAAATTCTCAGAGGGTAGTACCCGTTTCCACACCACCCCAGCGGTAAGATGCAAGGCGCGTTCTATTTTACATGGTTTTCCTTGTAGGCCTAATTCATTATTTCCCTTGTCGTGACTTTAGCTGTAGTGTAGGTGGAGAATGAGGATGTGCTATTGCTATCCTCATTCTTGTATTCTGTCCCCTCTTACTCGTCTCCGTTCTCTCTCATCTTCTAATTCTCGTTCTTTTCTTTGTCCCCAGCTCCAGATTCTCGTCGTATTCTCTAACATTTTCTTTTCCTTCTGCTATATTTTCCAACCCTCAGTCCATCCCTATTATTCAGGATTCAAATCCTTCCCAAGACAATTCTGTACCTGATAATACACTCGACTTAAATGTTGGCATGCTGCTGCGGCCGGTGGAAGGTGAAAGTGACGCTAATTCGTGAGTGAGATAGTGCTATGGTAAAGTAAAAATCAAATGAGAAGAAGCCATTGACGTCATCGATGACAAAGAAGACAGATTTCCTTTTCTCTGGGTCCCTTCCATTTAAAGTGAGACAAACGATAACGCGTGTGGCTTCTTCTCGTTTGATTTTTACTATATTGTGAAGCCATAGCACTACCCTATTTTTCTTTGAAGTTGTGTGAGCTGGAATAAACATGTTTCAAAGAAGCAAATGATGGTTATAAAAACATTCAGAAAAATGAAAAAGTGCATGGCTCCTTGGCACATTGGCACTATTTTAGCACCCTCTACTCATTGGTTGTACAAAAAAGACCTTTTTTTTAGAGAATTTTCCGCTTTTAATTTCTTGTAACTACACAAAAAGTTATACACCTGACGAAAAGGAAAGTTATTAAGAAAATAAGATTTCCTTTACTTTTAACCTTGAATATCTAGAAACCCAAGGGCGATATTGATGGGGACTTTTAAGACATTATTTCTTGACGTAAAATAAAGGTGTAGACAAAATTTAGACTCACTCGGATTTTTTCAGCAGATTCTGCTTGTTGCGATCTAATACAACTGGACCTCTTAACTCCCTATCTTCAGACTTGGAAAATCACCCTCAACACCCCCAAAACAGAACTTCTTACGCTTACCAGGAAGCGTACAAACATTATCATGAACCCCCCTCTGACGATTAACAACGTCATAATTGAACCCAAAACCACTGCCAAGTACCTGGGGAATAGTTCTTGACAAGACCCTCAAGGGCCACCCCCAGGTAGCACATACCCTCAGAAAGGCACAGATCACCGAACGTCTTCTGTCTCCCATCATGAAGACCAATTCTTTTCTGAGCCCTAAAAATGAAATCAGCATCTACAAGACCATAATACGTCCAACTTCACGGAGCACCTGTTTGGAGCTTCATATCCAACACCGAGAAGAAAAAGCTCCAAGTATTCCAAAATGAAATTCTAAAAAACGCGTTTTCCTTGCCAATGGACACCCGAACAGCTGAAGTACATCGACTTGCTGGTATAAACACCATCCTCGAATACTTCAATGAAGTCTCAATCAAATTCTTCAGTCGTTCCGCACACGGACCCACCCTGACCAGGAACCTTGCCACCCTCAAGTTTGACCCACACAACCCCGTTAAACACCGACTCATACACCATAGGTTGCCACCGTAAACCGGCGAGCGGAATGTAATTAAATTAGAAAATGTTAACTAGGCTAGTTCACTAGGAACGGCAACTTAATTGAAGCTCTGGGTTACCACCCATGGACATGCCCACATAATTAAATTACAAACGCTCTGCTTGCCGGAGACAGCGCAAACTTTAAATACAGAATATACCAAAGAAACGTGAAGAAGGGTATTTTTCAATTGCCTCTTCATGAATATCTTAGCAACTATGGAATGACAACTGGACACTATAAAACTAAAATACGACATAAAGTCAAAACTGTGCATTGACCTAGTAGGAGCACCATTGCGTGCTCCAGAAAAGAGTCATGCCGAATTGATCGCCAATACTACCCCTATTATATTTCTCTCTAAGTTTGGGCCACAACATCGGCCGTGCCCTTTTGGGGCACATAATTTAGGATTATGACTGTAGTAGGCTAAGGTAGTTTAAGTTTACATGTAAAACATTGAAAATAAAGACTAAATGCATTGCAATGCCTAATATAACTGGAGTTACATAGGCTATATAGCAGTTTCCGTCTGCCTATTCACCAAAGCAATTCCCCTTGAAGTTGTCAGTGACAAGACGTCTGAAGCATTCCTAGTGGTATTCCGAAGATTTGTCGCTAGAAGAGGCCAATGCGTAAATGTTTACAGCGATAATGGAACGACATTTGTAGGAGCATCAAAACAATTTGAAAACGCATCGTAATAATCGACACATTGACATTACATAACGCAAGAATAAATATGGGTACCCAGTGTGGCACTTTATCCCCCCAGCCGCACCACATTTTGGAAGAATATGGGAAGAGCCAGGGTCAAATCAATGAAATACCATATGAAGCGAATCATTGTGTGCAGCCTCACATAATATGAGGAACTCACAACTTTAACATGCCAAATCGAAGCTTGTTTAAACTCGAGGCCACTTTGTCCGTTGACAGAAGATACAGACGACATCAGTGTGTTAACGCCTGGCCACTTCCTAATAGGAAGAGAGTTGTTAGCACCACCAATGCGGCTATTCTTGAAATCTCATTGAGAGAGTATTCCCCGATATTTGAGTAAAAGTGAATGTGTCTCCCCAAAAATGATAAATATCTTATTCTTGAATTTCTCACCCAAAAAGCCGTGAGACAAAATGACGTTGAATATCCACAAATAAGTTGATTGTCATTGAAATCTGTGTTTTGATTGGTCAAAATTTCTCACCCGAAATTTGACAATGGTGTGTTCTATTTTCATTTCACTTTCAGGCTCTCCGGGCTCTCCTCAAATTTAAGAATACTGTTCTCATGCAAATGGACGAGAAACAAAGGGAGAACTCACTCTGGGTTACTCCCCGGCGAGTACTTCTTCTTACCCGTTCCAAGAATAGCCGCACAGAGCTCCACCATACAGAGATCAGCAGCTAATCCCAAAGATGGCGAGTCATCCAAAAAAATTAAGAAAAACCCCTAGCATACTTGGTGTACAGAATACCTTGCATGACTACAACAGACATACAAATGGAAAAGTCAAAGTGAAAACTTTCGAGTAGGCACTATGGTCCTACTAAAAGATGAAAACGTGAATCCAAATCAATGGCCGCTGGCACGAATCGCTGAAATTGTATGGTGCAGTTTGAGTAGTTACAAAAAAGAAAACAGGAGAGGCACCATGACGAAAAGACCAATTCATAAACTAATTCCACTTGCGACCAGTAGCGGCTCGTCAGAGGAGGCAGGGGAGGCTAAGCCTCCCCCAAAAAATTGAAAATTTAATCTCAGTTTTTTATTCCTCATTCCTAATTAAAATAATAATTTACAAATTACACTTTCCAAATTTCGATATTTCAATGTAATTCAGAAAAATCTGACATTATTTCAATCAATCCCGTGCCTCTACGAAAAAAATTTGTGAATTTTGGATACTCTCAGTAATACGAGCCCGAATAGAACTCCGGCCCGAAAGGCCGGAGTTAAACGCGAGCCCGAAGGGCCGGAGTTAAACGCGAGCCCGAAGGGCCGGAGTTAAACGCGAGCCCGAAGGGCCGGAGTTAAACGCGAGCCCGAAGGGCCGGAGTTAAACGCGAGCCCGAAGGGCCGGAGTTAAACGCGAGCCCGAAGGGCCGGAGTTAAACGCGAGCCCGAAGGGCCGGAGTTAAACGCGAGCCCGAAGGGCCGGAGTTAAACGCGAGCCCGAAGGACGAAAGTTATACGCGAGCTTAAAGGGCCGGAGTTATATACGCGAGCCCGAAGCCCGGAGTTATTTTAATCACGAGGCCCCCCAGTCTATAATTCTATTGGTCAGCGGATAATTTGGAGCCAATCAAAAATCGGAAATATTCAAAATAAAATCATTAACATGCCTGAAAAATATTTTCTTTAAAATTCCCAAATATTTTTTGGAATTCCCATAAATCTGTTAAAGTCTTAGAATTTTATAATTTAGTGGAATTTCCAGGAATTTCGGTAGAATAATTATGTTATTCTGAAAAAGGAATTAGATGTGAAATTTTTGCGGAGTTTCCATAGAATTCACATTAAATTTTAATTCATCTCGAATTATTTGAAATTTCAGTGAAATTCCGATCGAATTATACGAAATCCTAAATGAATTACATGGAGGAATTTTAAACAATTATATGAAATCACACCGAAATACCCAACATGAAATTTCAGTTCTTACTGAATTTTAGTAATGCCGAAGAGTTTCCAGCTAAAAACATGGAATTTCGGTGATATTCCGAAAAATTCCCATGTAATGACATGAAATTTCAATATATTTCGATGAATTTTTAAGAAATTACTTGAAACTTCATTAATATTCCCAAAAATTCCTGGCAATTAAAAGAGAATTTCAGTGTAATTCCGAAAAATTCTTATGATAATAAATTAAATTTTGAAAAATTCCTTGAAGTTTCATTGGACTTTCGAGAAATTTTCGGCTATAAACGTGGATATTCTCATAAAATTTTAGTAAATTCCGAAAAATTTTCAAGAAATTACATGAAATGTCAATGAAATTCCGAAGAATTTTATGAAAATTTTGTGGAATTCCAGGATTTCAGTGGTAAAATTTTGAAGAATTTTAGTAAAATTAAAAAAAAAATATGGAATTTTGAAATTGAAATCTTAGTGGAATTCCGAGGAATTTCATGAAATCCTATACTGTAATTCCGAAAAAAAATTGTCCAAGAATTCCATAAAATCTTTGAAATGTTAAAGTATTTCTAAGGAATTACTTAAAATTTTCGCGGAATTCCCATGGAATAACTTAAAATTTTAGTGAAATTCCAAAGAATTTTGATGAAATCTTCGAGGGGTTAATCACTCCCCGAAATCGTGTCACAAATTTGTCCGAAATCCACGAAATCACTTCGAAATCCCTCCGGAATCTTTCAGAAATCTTTCCGTAAACCCAAAAATCCCTCGTCATTGGCTCAAAATTCATAAATCGGCCAACGCGGCCGTTTTTCAGTTTATACTAATACACTCTTGAATATACTTATAAAATAAGTAACAGTCTGAAATCAAATTAAAATCTTTGCGAAATCACCTGAAATTCTCCGAAATTTCCCGAAATCCTTCGAATTTACCCGAAATAAGCCTATGACTTTTCTCTTTACATGCAAAAGGTTTCAAAATTTTCTCTTAATTAGTTTTCCCTCGAGTTTTCCAGGAAAACTCTGAATTGCGTGAGACTGTATTAACAATTATTTCAGCTTTTGTAAGTTGATTTCCAAGATTGCTTATGTTGCTATTTCCCAATGGAAAAATTTGAAACTATGGGAAAATGAGTCTCTAACTTTCTTCACATGCAAAAAGTTTCAAATTTTTCCGTTCACTAGTTTTCCAAGAAAATGTTGAAATGTGTGAGACTGTATTTTCAAATAATTCAGTTATTGTAGGTTAATTTCCATGTTGTTATTTTTCACTAGAAAAATTTGAAATTTTGGGAAAATCAGCGTTTAACCTTTCTCCTCACATGCAAAAAGTTTCAAATTTTTGCTTTTACTAGTTTTCGAGGAAAAATTTGAATTGTGTGAGACTGTATTTTCAATTAATTCAGTTTTTGTAGGTTGATTTCCAAGATTCTTTATGTTGTTATTTTCCAATGGAAAAATTTGAAATTTTGAGAAAATAAGCTTCAAATCTTCTTCTTTATATGCAAAAAGTTTCAACTTTTTCCTCAATTAGTTTTCCAGGAAAACTTTGAAAGTGTGAGACTGTATTTTTCAAGAGGCAAACCACCTCGGAATTCTTTGTTAGAAACTTGGGGAATTTATAGGAAATTTGGAAGAATTTATGGAGAATTTGGAGGATTGTGTTCGATGTTGGACAAATTCCAAGGAATAGTGTAGAATTACACCTACATGGAATTTCTTGAAATCTTATTGTGGAATTCCAGTGAAATTATATCGAAACCGAAAAATTCCCTCGGAATTAAACAGAATTTTCCGTGAAATTTCCATGGAACCACGAAAAATTCCGAAAACTTGAATTAAATTTTAGTGAAATTTTGAGTAATTTCTGTCGAAATTTCCATAAAATCTTTTACTGTAATTCCGAGGAATTTTTGTACAAGAATTCCATTGAATTTTATTGTGGAATTCGGAAAAGTATTATGAAATCTTATGATAAAATTTCTAGGACTTTCTGTTTTTCTATTCAAATTTGTCATTTGATTGGAATTTCAAGGATTTCCATAAAATCTTCTAGTGAAATTCTGAGGAACTGAATCACGTGATAATATGGTGTAATTTGATTGGTAAAATATCCAACATGGAGAATATTTAACCAATAAAACCCAACCATTTTATCACGTGATTACGCCAGAAATGTCAACTTACGCTCATGAGAATTCACCCTTAAATTAGTTGGTAAAAACACCATAAAACCCGTTTCTAAATTTCCTAAAATGATCCAAAATCACCTAAAATCTCATAAATCTAAAATCTTTTAGAATCACGTGAAGTTTTTTCGAAATCCTCAAAATCCTACAAAATCAATGCCTGAAGATTCAATTGTACAAATTTTCTGGAGTTAACTAAACTTTGAGCGGTTAATTGATGAAAATTTGTATAAAGTTGGTCAAAATTCCAGAAAAGCTCGTAAGATCTACTTAAAATCAAAAAAAATCCGGCAAAATCCTATAAAATTCCTTTATATGGTTTTCATGGTTTTTATTGAATTTGAGATAAATTATTGAGGGCATGAGCAACCCAAAACAAATGTTGTCTGCTGCGCAGTGGTTACTTTACCGTAATTCGTGATTTTTTTAGCCTCCTCACTTGAAATAGTCACGAGCCGTCACTGCTTGCGACAGAAAAAGATGAGAGCCTCACAGCTTCAAAAATTACAAACTACTCAGCAACAAGTGTCCTAGGCCAATAACTAGGAACACTAGAACCCAGACATCATCCAAATCGCAGTTACTACATCTCCTACTAGCCTTCCTTATGCTTATTTCCACTACCACGGCAGAAACCAGATTCACAATTAACTACCGTCAACATGGAATATACGTAGAGCATATGGAAATAGTACGCTCAAAAAATAAAAGCCAAGCAGATAATATGGCAATATCGAATGTTGTTCGTCAATAACAGGTCAATATAAATTACGAATGAAGTAAAATATATAATATAATAAAACAATATGCATCCTCACACTGTATTAATAATTATATCAAATATCACTCAACCCCAAGCAAAATTTTTTCTTACCTTTGCGCTCATAGGAAGATTAGATTTGACCATAAACAACGGCCAAAGCATGGCAAGAATTCGTCTTGACTTAACAAAATCTTGTATAAAAATCCTGCACCATATTGAAAGAAATTGTCCTCGTTCCTGTAAAGGCACTTTGACAAGCCAAGGTTGAGATCCTACAAATAAAAATAAATAAATAACACACACAAATAAAACCTTATACAAACCTGTAACATGTTCTCTTAAAGGTATATCACCAGTCCAAGCGGAATCCAACCCAAAAAACCTCAACCGTAAAAAATATTGTTTCTTGTCGCTTATAAATACACTGGGGGCAGCAGTTCTACTTCCAACAACGTGATTTTGAGCATTCCTGAACTCTTGCTCTTTGTTTTCACTAACTGCTTCAATAACCTTCATTTCAAAATGCTCAGAAAGCATATTGCACACAATCAATTGCCCAAAAAATGTAATTTGCTTCTGAGTCTTTGAAATATTTTTGATTGTAACAAAAAGGGTGAATTTTTTGTTTGCTTTGAAATGAATCATGCGAGTGCCTTCTTTGTATATTGGAAACGGTGTTGACCAATTCCAGTTGTTTTCCTCTAATGAAACTCTTAATAATTGTTTTTTCCTTTGTGATTTCCAAGAGTATAAATGGAAAGCCCTAGAAGCAACCAAAACGTTTTCTTCAGTACTGCACTGTCCAAATCTAATAGAGACATTAGTGTCGTTGCAAATAACATATCTGGTCACCATAATAAAATCTTGGTCGTTGTTTTGGGTCCACATTTGTGCACTTATTGCTAAAGTGTGAGCAATGCTTGGGCCAAATTTTACTTGGATTGGTTTTGAAATGAAGTTGCTTTGAAGGCCTTTGGACAGGCATAGTTCTAACTTTGAAGTGAATGGTTCTAAAATTCAATAATTAATAAGTGAATTAACATCATGAATCATTTACCAATAAAACTTTGTTCAGTCAAATAGCCATAATCCAATACAGTAGAATGAACCGAACTACTCAATTCGGTTATTAGTTCTTCAAAGCTCCAAATAGATAAATAGGCGCTTAGATTATCCAAGGTTAGAGTTAAAAATTTTTGGGATTCAGGAAAAGTTAAGTCAGAATAATATTTTCTGAGACAATTAGGAAGTATTACTCGAGTATTTTTTGAAAAATAATTATAAAGGGCTAATTCTATTTTTGTTACGTATAAGGCAACATTTAGGTTGGGTATGAGGTTTTTATTAAAATAAGAATCTATACGCATACAAGCTGCTAGAGCCCTTGGCGAAATTCCTCCTTTATTTAAAATAGGTTCTTCAGATGTATCATCAATGGTTGTAATTACAACCTAAAAGTAATCAGTTACTTAATAAATATTGGTTTGCCAACAATAATTATTATTTTACCCTCCAAGTGCTAGCAACAACAGTTTTAGGACAACCTTCGGGTAAAGTTAAATGGCAAATTTCGCTTTCGGACAAGCAAAATTGGGTGTAGGGTAAGTAGCAGTTTCTACACTCGGACCAGTATTCCAAATGGCAAAGGACTGAAATGTTTTCTTGGACGGTAAGGGCCATTTTGTAAGGGACAGGGAAAACGCGTACTTTTGTTAAGGCTCTGGGTTGGGGATATTTCCAGGCCATCGCAGATATTTTTTTTGTCCAAAACATTACCTGGAACATTTATTAATTGGATTAGGAAATATATGCATCTTTTCATGTTTTAGTAGGTATATTTTTGGAAAACTACTAAAGGGAAAATCATGAAACTTTCAGGATAAAAAGAGAAAAATTAGGAGCTTATTACACCAAAATTTCCATGTTTTTCACTGAAAAACAATACCATAGGAAATTAATGAAAATCTACTTGCAAAATCTAAATTAAGCAAAAATGCAATCTCTTACATTTCAATATTTTTCTGAAAAACTACTAAAGGGAAAATCATGAAACTTTCAGGATAAAAAGAGAAAAATTAGGAGCTCATTACACCAAAATTTCCTTATTTATCAGTGGAAAACAACACTATAGGAAATTAATGAAAATCAACAAGCAAAATCTAAATTAGGCAAAAATGCAATCTCTTACATCTCAATATCTTTCTGGAAAATTACTGAAGAAAAAATTATGAAAGTTTTAGGATAAAAAGAGAAAAGTTAGGAGCTCATTATACTAAAATTTTAATGTTTTTCAGTGGAAAACAACACCATGACAAATTAATGAAAATCAACTTGCAAAATCTAAATTAAGCAAAAATGTAATCTCTTACAATTTAATATTTTTCTTGAAAACTACTACTGAAGGAAAACTTATGAAACTTTTAGGATAAAAAGAGAAAAATTAGGAAATTACTACTACACCTGGTATGGTAAGGGCATCTCATCAGCATTATCCGTATTAGAATCAACAAACTGAAAAGCTCCTGCCCTCAAATCGTCTTTATAATGCTGATCCTTGTCGGTTATTTTCGGTTGAGCCTCAACCTCCGACTTCTCGTTGCCCTCTTTACTTGGCAACATTGCCAAAAACTCCTTCAACTCTTTCAAAACCATCTCCAGACATTTGATTTGCTCTGAAGTAACATCGATAAGGATACAGTCGCTTTCTGCAGTAATTTGAACCTAAACAAAAAACATTGAATATATGTATAAGTATCAATGATAATTAATTACTTGTGGTTCACTATCAAAATCCTGCCAAGATTCCCAAAAAACATTTACATCAAAAGTAATAGTCCAAGGATTAAGCAGCAACTTCCTAAATTCATTGTGTAATACAGTCAAAGTCAAACAATCAAATGTTGTAATAATTCCAATTTTTTCTGGCCTAGTAGCTATTAGTAATTGACTGCGCAACTGGCGCATCCCCACATGAAGTTCTGGGCCATTCTCCGAAGAAATAGCCAAAATAAGTTGATCAGATTTAAATGATATTTGACTAGTAGTTCCTAATAAGTCTCTTATTCGCTGGAACTTACTAAAAGTATCACTAGCCCGTACTGAACGCCCTTGCAAAGCATTTTCTTTGCTTTTAGCATTATTGGTAGCCTCAAGTAACAAGAAAAAACTCTCAGAACCTCCACCACTCTTAAAAATATCCACAACCTTATCCTTAATAGTCAACAAGTGACTCCACTTGGAGTTTTGACAAAATAGTTTTGTGGGTTTCAAAATTTCCAGCTCAATTTTTGAATTTTTGCCTACGCCCTTTATTAGACGAAATGTGAAAAAGGCGGGCAAAATACCATTACTTGTATTTGGTGTGCCTGTTTTGGTTTCCAATAGGTTGACAGGAAAATCTGTTTCGGTAGGCAAATGGTTGATTGGGGCATATTCTGGATTGCTTAGTTTTAAGTTGATGTCAAAGCATGAAAGCTGAAATTGTTTGTAAATACAAAAACTAAATATTCAAACTTTGACTTACCTGTATTTTGCCACTCAATTGTTGTTTAGAATAAAACGCATTTGGTTGTGTGAAGCTTAAATAAAGCAATGGAATGTATTTTTTGTAGGAATCTGATCTGTCGTCTGTACTTTCTTCTGAAGCTTCGTATCCTTGATCTTCATCAGTCTACAATATTTTCATTAACTTTGCAAGATTAACAATAAATCATTTTACCTTATTTTTAAAATGCTTCTTCTTTTTTCCTTTATACCTTGCACTAGCATTTTGTTCGTCCTCAACACTGTACAATGTCAAGCCAATTTTGCCAGCAGTCAAAACCACTTCAATTGGTACAGAAGAATAAATATAAGGCACAGTATTGGGGGGTCTTGGAAAAATCACTTGCTTATCACTGTTTGGATTCTGATGTGTTTTTGAAGATTGTACACTTTTGAAGTCAGATGTTTCAATTCCAGAGTCTCTAACGTCAATGTCTGAGTCTTTTTCATAGGCAGTTAAATCAAAGTGAGAATAAGGGAATTTGATTTTAATTTTTTTCAAAGTACCATCCTCCCTTATTAGAGGAGTGACTAGTAAGACAAATTCAGTTAGAATGGCGGATAGTAGCTTGATTTGTTGCAAAGAAAAATTAATTAAAATATCAGAAACTAAATTGATTTCCATTGAGTGGCCACATATTGTAACGTTGCCTTTGTAAACCATCGAAGGTGCTGCCACTATGGTTATATCAAATCTGAAATATTAAAATTAAAATTGATTCTCTTCAAGAAAAAAACAAAAAATACTTTTCTAAAATGCACTTCAAGTTTAGAGAAGGGGTCATATTAGGTTGACCTTGCTCAGAAATGTTCCACTCTAAAGCAGGATTTTCACTCATGCCTCTTAAACTTGACAAACGATCAATGGATGGCGATAGAATTGTACTAATATCAGCCCAAGTGCCAGTGCAAACAGATATTCCTACTATATCAAGCTGATATTGTCTATCTTCAACTTCACTACCTAAAAATATACAGTTTAGACCAAAAGATTTTGCTATTCTGATAATATATTACCTGGTATATTTAAAATCCTAGCGTGTGCTGCTTGATCATAGATGTCTGATCTTATAGGAGTTCTGCAGATTGGGTTAACTGCTTGAGGGTTCAAGGAGATTTTTTGTAATTGGAAAACTAAGACGTCATGGAAGGTGCCGCAGCCTAAAAGCTCTCTTGAAGGCATAATCACTCTAATGTCTTGACAATCTAAATAGGCCAGTGGTAGGGATTGGTTGTTGGTTGTCGATAGGAAACTGTTTGATGTGTCGTTTTTGGGTGGTTCATTGGTACTTGCAGGGATGGTTAGTAGAGGAATCTTTGAAAAAATATGCCTTAGTAAAATTTGTTTTATAAAGGCTTTGTTTTTCTTACCAAAATCAAATAGAAGCTTTTCAATGTGTACAATGAGATTACGAAATCCAAAGGCTGTATGTTGACGACTATTTCAGTAATGTATCTGGATTTTGAGAGGAGCTGGGGGTTGGGTTCAGATTTTTTATCTGCAATAAATTGTACAAAAGTTTGTTTGGGAATTTTGAAAACTTTGAAAAGTTGAAAGGAGTTTATCATTTTAGTACTTAGTTAGATTTTTGTAAACTTTAAAAAATCATAACTTTTTTTCTAGAGATTTTCAGCGATTTTTATCCCAGTAGAGGACTACAATCCTTGAAAATTTCAGCTCATTTGCACTTATAGTTCCTGAGATACAATCATTTTTCTGAGTGCCTGACCTACCTTATGATTTAGATTTTGGAAAACTTTGGAAGGTCATAACTTTTTTTCTATTATAGCTGAATCTTTCACTGAATGTAATCACTTTCAAAGGACTACAATCCCTGAAAAAATCAGCTCATTTGCACTTATAGTTTCTGAGATAAAATCGTGTTAAGCAATTTGGGGTGATTTATCAATTTTTCAATATTTCTGAGTGCCTGTTTTCATAGATTTCGGCTTCAAATCTGAGAATAATTTAGTCTATGGAGTTTGGGGTATGTCGATTGACCATTAGGATACAAAATCTCGGCAAAAAAAATTTTCAAATTTCATCATTTTAGTAAGAAGGTACCTACCTTATGATTTAGATTTTGGAAAACTTTGGAAGGTCATAACTTTTTTTCTATTATAGATAGAAAGCTGAATCTTTCACTGAATGTCATCATTTTCAAGGGACTACAATCCCTGAAAAAATCAGCTCATTTGCACGTATAGTTTCTGAGATAAAATCGTGTTAAGCAATTTGGGGTGATTTATCAATTTTTCAATATTTCTGAGTGCCTTTTTTCATAGATTTCGGCTTCAAATCTGAGAATAATTTAGTTTATGGAGTTTGGGGTATGTCGATTGACCATTAGGATACAAAATCTCGGCAAAAAAAATTTTGAAATTTCATCATTTTAGTAAGAAGGTACCTACCTTATGATTTAGATTTTGGAAAACTTTGGAAGGTCATAACTTTTTTTCTATTATAGATAGAAAGCTGAATCTTTCACTGAATGTAATCATTTTCAAAGAACTACAATCCCTGAAAAAATCAGCTCATTTGCACTTATAGTTTCTGAGATAAAATCGTGTTAAGCAATTTGGGGTGATTTATCAATTTTTCAATATTTCTGAGTGCCTTTTTTCATAGATTTCGGCTTCAAATCTGAGAATAATTTAGTTTATGGAGTTTGGGGTATGTCGATTGACCATTAGGATACAAAATCTCGGCAAAAAAAAATTTGAAATTTCATCATTTTAGTAAGAAGGTACCTACCTTATGATTTAGATTTTGGAAAATTTTGGAAGGTCATAACTTTTTTTCTATTATAGATAGAAAGCTGAATCGTTCACTGAATGTCATCATTTTCAAAGAACTACAATCCCTGAAAAAATCAGCTCATTTGCACTTATAGTTTCTGAGATAAAATCGTGTTAAGCAATTTGGGGAGATTTATCAATTTTTCAATATTTCTGAGTGCCTTTTTTCATAGATTTCGGCTTCAAATCTGAGAATAATTTAGTTTATGGAGTTTGGGGTATGTCGATTGACCATTAGGATACAAAATCTCGGCAAAAAAAATTTTGAAATTTCATCATTTTAGTAAGAAGGTACCTACCTTATGATTTAGATTTTGGAAAACTTTGGAAGGTCATAACTTTTTTTCTATTATAGATAGAAAGCTGAATCTTTCACTGAATGTCATCATTTTCAAAGGACTACAATCCCTGAAAAAATCAGCTCATTTGCACTTATAGTTTCTGAGATAAAATCGTGTTAAGCAATTTGGGGTGATTTATCAATTTTTCAATATTTCTGAGTGCCTTTTTTCATAGATTTCGGCTTCAAATCTGAGAATAATTTAGTTTATGGAGTTTGGGGTATGTCGATTGACCATTAGGATGCAAAATCTCGGCAAAAAAAATTTTGAAATTTCATCATTTTAGTAAGAAGGTACCTACCTTATGATTTAGATTTTGGAAAACTTTGGAAGGTCATAACTTTTTTTCTATTATAGATAGAAAGCTGAATCTTTCACTGAATGTAATCATTTTCAAAGAACTACAATCCCTGAAAAAATCAGCTCATTTGCACTTATAGTTTCTGAGATAAAATCGTGTTAAGCAATTTGGGGAGATTTATCAATTTTTCAATATTTCTGAGTGCCTTTTTTCATAGATTTCGGCTTCAAATCTGAGAATAATTTAGTTTATGGAGTTTGGGGTATGTCGATTGACCATTAGGATACAAAATCTCGGCAAAAAAAAATTTGAAATTTCATCATTTTAGTAAGAAGGTACCTACCTTATGATTTAGATTTTGGAAAACTTTGGAAGGTCATAACTTTTTTTCTATTATAGATAGAAAGCTGAATCTTTCACTGAATGTAATCATTTTCAAAGAACTACAATCCCTGAAAAAATCAGCTCATTTGCACTTATAGTTTCTGAGATAAAATCGTGTTAAGCAATTTGGGGAGATTTATCAATTTTTCAATATTTCTGAGTGCCTTTTTTCATAGATTTCGGCTTCAAATCTGAGAATAATTTAGTTTATGGAGTTTGGGGTATGTCGATTGACCATTAGGATACAAAATCTCGGCAAAAAAAAATTTGAAATTTCATCATTTTAGTAAGAAGGTACCTACCTTATGATTTAGATTTTGGAAAACTTTGGAAGGTCATAACTTTTTTTCTATTATAGATAGAAAGCTGAATCTTTCACTGAATGTAATCATTTTCAAAGAACTACAATCCCTGAAAAAATCAGCTCATTTGCACTTATAGTTTCTGAGATAAAATCGTGTTAAGCAATTTGGGGAGATTTATCAATTTTTCAATATTTCTGAGTGCCTTTTTTCATAGATTTCGGCTTCAAATCTGAGAATAATTTAGTTTATGGAGTTTGGGGTATGTCGATTGACCATTAGGATACAAAATCTCGGCAAAAAAAAATTTGAAATTTCATCATTTTAGTAAGAAGGTACCTACCTTATGATTTAGATTTTGGAAAACTTTGGAAGGTCATAACTTTTTTTCTATTATAGATAGAAAGCTGAATCTTTCACTGAATGTAATCATTTTCAAAGAACTACAATCCCTGAAAAAATCAGCTCATTTGCACTTATAGTTTCTGAGATAAAATCGTGTTAAGCAATTTGGGGAGATTTATCAATTTTTCAATATTTCTGAGTGCCTTTTTTCATAGATTTCGGCTTCAAATCTGAGAATAATTTAGTTTATGGAGTTTGGGGTATGTCGATTGACCATTAGGATACAAAATCTCGGCAAAAAAAAATTTGAAATTTCATCATTTTAGTAAGAAGGTACCTACCTTATGATTTAGATTTTGGAAAACTTTGGAAGGTCATAACTTTTTTTCTATTATAGATAGAAAGCTGAATCTTTCACTGAATGTCATCATTTTCAAAGGACTACAATCCCTGAAAAAATCAGCTCATTTGCACTTATAGTTTCTGAGATAAAATCGTGTTAAGCAATTTGGGGTGATTTATCAATTTTTCAATATTTCTGAGTGCCTTTTTTCATAGATTTCGGCTTCAAATCTGAGAATAATTTAGTTTATGGAGTTTGGGGTATGTCGATTGACCATTAGGATACAAAATCTCGGCAAAAAAAAATTTGAAATTTCATCATTTTAGTAAGAAGGTACCTACCTTATGATTTAGATTTTGGAAAACTTTGGAAGGTCATAACTTTTTTTCTATTATAGATAGAAAGCTGAATCTTTCACTGAATGTCATCATTTTCAAAGGACTACAATCCCTGAAAAAATCAGCTCATTTGCACTTATAGTTTCTGAGATAAAATCGTGTTAAGCAATTTGGGGTGATTTATCAATTTTTCAATATTTCTGAGTGCCTTTTTTCATAGATTTCGGCTTCAAATCTGAGAATAATTTAGTTTATGGAGTTTGGGGTATGTCGATTGACCATTAGGATACAAAATCTCGGCAAAAAAAAATTTGAAATTTCATCATTTTAGTAAGAAGGTACCTACCTTATGATTTAGATTTTGGAAAACTTTGGAAGGTCATAACTTTTTTTCTATTATAGATAGAAAGCTGAATCTTTCACTGAATGTCATCATTTTCAAAGGACTACAATCCCTGAAAAAATCAGCTCATTTGCACTTATAGTTTCTGAGATAAAATCGTGTTAAGCAATTTGGGGTGATTTATCAATTTTTCAATATTTCTGAGTGCCTTTTTTCATAGATTTCGGCTTCAAATCTGAGAATAATTTAGTTTATGGAGTTTGGGGTATGTCGATTGACCATTAGGATACAAAATCTCGGCAAAAAAAAATTTGAAATTTCATCATTTTAGTAAGAAGGTACCTACCTTATGATTTAGATTTTGGAAAACTTTGGAAGGTCATAACTTTTTTTCTATTATAGATAGAAAGCTGAATCTTTCACTGAATGTCATCATTTTCAAAGGACTACAATCCCTGAAAAAATCAGCTCATTTGCACTTATAGTTTCTGAGATAAAATCGTGTTAAGCAATTTGGGGTGATTTATCAATTTTTCAATATTTCTGAGTGCCTTTTTTCATAGATTTCGGCTTCAAATCTGAGAATAATTTAGTTTATGGAGTTTGGGGTATGTCGATTGACCATTAGGATACAAAATCTCGGCAAAAAAAAATTTGAAATTTCATCATTTTAGTAAGAAGGTACCTACCTTATGATTTAGATTTTGGAAAACTTTGGAAGGTCATAACTTTTTTTCTATTATAGATAGAAAGCTGAATCTTTCACTGAATGTCATCATTTTCAAAGGACTACAATCCCTGAAAAAATCAGCTCATTTGCACTTATAGTTTCTGAGATAAAATCGTGTTAAGCAATTTGGGGTGATTTATCAATTTTTCAATATTTCTGAGTGCCTTTTTTCATAGATTTCGGCTTCAAATCTGAGAATAATTTAGTTTATGGAGTTTGGGGTATGTCGATTGACCATTAGGATACAAAATCTCGGCAAAAAAAAATTTGAAATTTCATCATTTTAGTAAGAAGGTACCTACCTTATGATTTAGATTTTGGAAAACTTTGGAAGGTCATAACTTTTTTTCTATTATAGATAGAAAGCTGAATCTTTCACTGAATGTAATCATTTTCAAAGAACTACAATCCCTGAAAAAATCAGCTCATTTGCACTTATAGTTTCTGAGATAAAATCGTGTTAAGCAATTTGGGGAGATTTATCAATTTTTCAATATTTCTGAGTGCCTTTTTTCATAGATTTCGGCTTCAAATCTGAGAATAATTTAGTTTATGGAGTTTGGGGTATGTCGATTGACCATTAGGATACAAAATCTCGGCAAAAAAAAATTTGAAATTTCATCATTTTAGTAAGAAGGTACCTACCTTATGATTTAGATTTTGGAAAACTTTGGAAGGTCATAACTTTTTTTCTATTATAGATAGAAAGCTGAATCGTTCACTGAATGTTATCATTTTCAAAGAACTACAATCCCTGAAAAAATCAGCTCATTTGCACTTATAGTTTCTGAGATAAAATCGTGTTAAGCAATTTGGGGAGATTTATCAATTTTTCAATATTTCTGAGTGCCTTTTTTCATAGATTTCGGCTTCAAATCTGAGAATAATTTAGTTTATGGAGTTTGGGGTATGTCGATTGACCATTAGGATACAAAATCTCGGCAAAAAAAATTTTGAAATTTCATCATTTTAGTAAGAAGGTACCTACCTTATGATTTAGATTTTGGAAAACTTTGGAAGGTCATAACTTTTTTTCTATTATAGATAGAAAGCTGAATCTTTCACTGAATGTCATCATTTTCAAAGGACTACAATCCCTGAAAAAATCAGCTCATTTGCACTTATAGTTTCTGAGATAAAATCGTGTTAAGCAATTTGGGGTGATTTATCAATTTTTCAATATTTCTGAGTGCCTTTTTTCATAGATTTCGGCTTCAAATCTGAGAATAATTTAGTTTATGGAGTTTGGGGTATGTCGATTGACCATTAGGATACAAAATCTCGGCAAAAAAAAATTTGAAATTTCATCATTTTAGTAAGAAGGTACCTACCTTATGATTTAGATTTTGGAAAACTTTGGAAGGTCATAACTTTTTTTCTATTATAGATAGAAAGCTGAATCGTTCACTGAATGTTATCATTTTCAAAGAACTACAATCCCTGAAAAAATCAGCTCATTTGCACTTATAGTTTCTGAGATAAAATCGTGTTAAGCAATTTGGGGAGATTTATCAATTTTTCAATATTTCTGAGTGCCTTTTTTCATAGATTTCGGCTTCAAATCTGAGAATAATTTAGTTTATGGAGTTTGGGGTATGTCGATTGACCATTAGGATACAAAATCTCGGCAAAAAAAATTTTGAAATTTCATCATTTTAGTAAGAAGGTACCTACCTTATGATTTAGATTTTGGAAAACTTTGGAAGGTCATAACTTTTTTTCTATTATAGATAGAAAGCTGAATCTTTCACTGAATGTCATCATTTTCAAAGGACTACAATCCCTGAAAAAATCAGCTCATTTGCACTTATAGTTTCTGAGATAAAATCGTGTTAAGCAATTTGGGGTGATTTATCAATTTTTCAATATTTCTGAGTGCCTTTTTTCATAGATTTCGGCTTCAAATCTGAGAATAATTTAGTTTATGGAGTTTGGGGTATGTCGATTGACCATTAGGATACAAAATCTCGGCAAAAAAAAATTTGAAATTTCATCATTTTAGTAAGAAGGTACCTACCTTATGATTTAGATTTTGGAAAACTTTGGAAGGTCATAACTTTTTTTCTATTATAGATAGAAAGCTGAATCGTTCACTGAATGTTATCATTTTCAAAGAACTACAATCCCTGAAAAAATCAGCTCATTTGCACTTATAGTTTCTGAGATAAAATCGTGTTAAGCAATTTGGGGAGATTTATCAATTTTTCAATATTTCTGAGTGCCTTTTTTCATAGATTTCGGCTTCAAATCTGAGAATAATTTAGTTTATGGAGTTTGGGGTATGTCGATTGACCATTAGGATACAAAATCTCGGCAAAAAAAATTTTGAAATTTCATCATTTTAGTAAGAAGGTACCTACCTTATGATTTAGATTTTGGAAAACTTTGGAAGGTCATAACTTTTTTTCTATTATAGATAGAAAGCTGAATCTTTCACTGAATGTCATCATTTTCAAAGGACTACAATCCCTGAAAAAATCAGCTCATTTGCACTTATAGTTTCTGAGATAAAATCGTGTTAAGCAATTTGGGGTGATTTATCAATTTTTCAATATTTCTGAGTGCCTTTTTTCATAGATTTCGGCTTCAAATCTGAGAATAATTTAGTTTATGGAGTTTGGGGTATGTCGATTGACCATTAGGATACAAAATCTCGGCAAAAAAAAATTTGAAATTTCATCATTTTAGTAAGAAGGTACCTACCTTATGATTTAGATTTTGGAAAACTTTGGAAGGTCATAACTTTTTTTCTATTATAGATAGAAAGCTGAATCGTTCACTGAATGTTATCATTTTCAAAGAACTACAATCCCTGAAAAAATCAGCTCATTTGCACTTATAGTTTCTGAGATAAAATCGTGTTAAGCAATTTGGGGAGATTTATCAATTTTTCAATATTTCTGAGTGCCTTTTTTCATAGATTTCGGCTTCAAATCTGAGAATAATTTAGTTTATGGAGTTTGGGGTATGTCGATTGACCATTAGGATACAAAATCTCGGCAAAAAAAATTTTGAAATTTCATCATTTTAGTAAGAAGGTACCTACCTTATGATTTAGATTTTGGAAAACTTTGGAAGGTCATAACTTTTTTTCTATTATAGATAGAAAGCTGAATCTTTCACTGAATGTCATCATTTTCAAAGGACTACAATCCCTGAAAAAATCAGCTCATTTGCACTTATAGTTTCTGAGATAAAATCGTGTTAAGCAATTTGGGGTGATTTATCAATTTTTCAATATTTCTGAGTGCCTTTTTTCATAGATTTCGGCTTCAAATCTGAGAATAATTTAGTTTATGGAGTTTGGGGTATGTCGATTGACCATTAGGATACAAAATCTCGGCAAAAAAAAATTTGAAATTTCATCATTTTAGTAAGAAGGTACCTACCTTATGATTTAGATTTTGGAAAACTTTGGAAGGTCATAACTTTTTTTCTATTATAGATAGAAAGCTGAATCTTTCACTGAATGTCATCATTTTCAAAGGACTACAATCCCTGAAAAAATCAGCTCATTTGCACTTATAGTTTCTGAGATAAAATCGTGTTAAGCAATTTGGGGTGATTTATCAATTTTTCAATATTTCTGAGTGCCTTTTTTCATAGATTTCGGCTTCAAATCTGAGAATAATTTAGTTTATGGAGTTTGGGGTATGTCGATTGACCATTAGGATACAAAATCTCGGCAAAAAAAAATTTGAAATTTCATCATTTTAGTAAGAAGGTACCTACCTTATGATTTAGATTTTGGAAAACTTTGGAAGGTCATAACTTTTTTTCTATTATAGATAGAAAGCTGAATCTTTCACTGAATGTCATCATTTTCAAAGGACTACAATCCCTGAAAAAATCAGCTCATTTGCACTTATAGTTTCTGAGATAAAATCGTGTTAAGCAATTTGGGGTGATTTATCAATTTTTCAATATTTCTGAGTGCCTTTTTTCATAGATTTCGGCTTCAAATCTGAGAATAATTTAGTTTATGGAGTTTGGGGTATGTCGATTGACCATTAGGATGCAAAATCTCGGCAAAAAAAATTTTGAAATTTCATCATTTTAGTAAGAAGGTACCTACCTTATGATTTAGATTTTGGAAAACTTTGGAAGGTCATAACTTTTTTTCTATTATAGATAGAAAGCTGAATCGTTCACTGAATGTCATCATTTTTAAAGGACTACAATCCCTGAAAAAATCAGCTCATTTGCACTTATAGTTTCTGAGATAAAATCGTGTTAAGCAATTTGGGGTGATTTATCAATTTTTCAATATTTCTGAGTGCCTTTTTTCATAGATTTCGGCTTCAAATCTGAGAATAATTTAGTTTATGGAGTTTGGGGTATGTCGATTGACCATTAGGATACAAAATCTCGGCAAAAAAAAATTTGAAATTTCATCATTTTAGTAAGAAGGTACCTACCTTATGATTTAGATTTTGGAAAACTTTGGAAGGTCATAACTTTTTTTCTATTATAGATAGAAAGCTGAATCTTTCACTGAATGTCATCATTTTCAAAGGACTACAATCCCTGAAAAAATCAGCTCATTTGCACTTATAGTTTCTGAGATAAAATCGTGTTAAGCAATTTGGGGTGATTTATCAATTTTTCAATATTTCTGAGTGCCTTTTTTCATAGATTTCGGCTTCAAATCTGAGAATAATTTAGTTTATGGAGTTTGGGGTATGTCGATTGACCATTAGGATACAAAATCTCGGCAAAAAAAAATTTGAAATTTCATCATTTTAGTAAGAAGGTACCTACCTTATGATTTAGATTTTGGAAAACTTTGGAAGGTCATAACTTTTTTTCTATTATAGATAGAAAGCTGAATCTTTCACTGAATGTCATCATTTTCAAAGGACTACAATCCCTGAAAAAATCAGCTCATTTGCACTTATAGTTTCTGAGATAAAATCGTGTTAAGCAATTTGGGGTGATTTATCAATTTTTCAATATTTCTGAGTGCCTTTTTTCATAGATTTCGGCTTCAAATCTGAGAATAATTTAGTTTATGGAGTTTGGGGTATGTCGATTGACCATTAGGATACAAAATCTCGGCAAAAAAAAATTTGAAATTTCATCATTTTAGTAAGAAGGTACCTACCTTATGATTTAGATTTTGGAAAACTTTGGAAGGTCATAACTTTTTTTCTATTATAGATAGAAAGCTGAATCTTTCACTGAATGTCATCATTTTCAAAGGACTACAATCCCTGAAAAAATCAGCTCATTTGCACTTATAGTTTCTGAGATAAAATCGTGTTAAGCAATTTGGGGTGATTTATCAATTTTTCAATATTTCTGAGTGCCTTTTTTCATAGATTTCGGCTTCAAATCTGAGAATAATTTAGTTTATGGAGTTTGGGGTATGTCGATTGACCATTAGGATACAAAATCTCGGCAAAAAAAAATTTGAAATTTCATCATTTTAGTAAGAAGGTACCTACCTTATGATTTAGATTTTGGAAAACTTTGGAAGGTCATAACTTTTTTTCTATTATAGATAGAAAGCTGAATCGTTCACTGAATGTTATCATTTTCAAAGAACTACAATCCCTGAAAAAATCAGCTCATTTGCACTTATAGTTTCTGAGATAAAATCGTGTTAAGCAATTTGGGGAGATTTATCAATTTTTCAATATTTCTGAGTGCCTTTTTTCATAGATTTCGGCTTCAAATCTGAGAATAATTTAGTTTATGGAGTTTGGGGTATGTCGATTGACCATTAGGATACAAAATCTCGGCAAAAAAAAATTTTGAAATTTCATCATTTTAGTAAGAAGGTACCTACCTTATGATTTAGATTTTGGAAAACTTTGGAAGGTCATAACTTTTTTTCTATTATAGATAGAAAGCTGAATCTTTCACTGAATGTCATCATTTTCAAAGGACTACAATCCCTGAAAAAATCAGCTCATTTGCACTTATAGTTTCTGAGATAAAATCGTGTTAAGCAATTTGGGGTGATTTATCAATTTTTCAATATTTCTGAGTGCCTTTTTTCATAGATTTCGGCTTCAAATCTGAGAATAATTTAGTTTATGGAGTTTGGGGTATGTCGATTGACCATTAGGATACAAAATCTCGGCAAAAAAAAATTTGAAATTTCATCATTTTAGTAAGAAGGTACCTACCTTATGATTTAGATTTTGGAAAACTTTGGAAGGTCATAACTTTTTTTCTATTATAGATAGAAAGCTGAATCGTTCACTGAATGTTATCATTTTCAAAGAACTACAATCCCTGAAAAAATCAGCTCATTTGCACTTATAGTTTCTGAGATAAAATCGTGTTAAGCAATTTGGGGAGATTTATCAATTTTTCAATATTTCTGAGTGCCTTTTTTCATAGATTTCGGCTTCAAATCTGAGAATAATTTAGTTTATGGAGTTTGGGGTATGTCGATTGACCATTAGGATACAAAATCTCGGCAAAAAAAATTTTGAAATTTCATCATTTTAGTAAGAAGGTACCTACCTTATGATTTAGATTTTGGAAAACTTTGGAAGGTCATAACTTTTTTTCTATTATAGATAGAAAGCTGAATCTTTCACTGAATGTCATCATTTTCAAAGGACTACAATCCCTGAAAAAATCAGCTCATTTGCACTTATAGTTTCTGAGATAAAATCGTGTTAAGCAATTTGGGGTGATTTATCAATTTTTCAATATTTCTGAGTGCCTTTTTTCATAGATTTCGGCTTCAAATCTGAGAATAATTTAGTTTATGGAGTTTGGGGTATGTCGATTGACCATTAGGATACAAAATCTCGGCAAAAAAAAATTTGAAATTTCATCATTTTAGTAAGAAGGTACCTACCTTATGATTTAGATTTTGGAAAACTTTGGAAGGTCATAACTTTTTTTCTATTATAGATAGAAAGCTGAATCTTTCACTGAATGTCATCATTTTCAAAGGACTACAATCCCTGAAAAAATCAGCTCATTTGCACTTATAGTTTCTGAGATAAAATCGTGTTAAGCAATTTGGGGTGATTTATCAATTTTTCAATATTTCTGAGTGCCTTTTTTCATAGATTTCGGCTTCAAATCTGAGAATAATTTAGTTTATGGAGTTTGGGGTATGTCGATTGACCATTAGGATGCAAAATCTCGGCAAAAAAAATTTTGAAATTTCATCATTTTAGTAAGAAGGTACCTACCTTATGATTTAGATTTTGGAAAACTTTGGAAGGTCATAACTTTTTTTCTATTATAGATAGAAAGCTGAATCGTTCACTGAATGTCATCATTTTTAAAGGACTACAATCCCTGAAAAAATCAGCTCATTTGCACTTATAGTTTCTGAGATAAAATCGTGTTAAGCAATTTGGGGTGATTTATCAATTTTTCAATATTTCTGAGTGCCTTTTTTCATAGATTTCGGCTTCAAATCTGAGAATAATTTAGTTTATGGAGTTTGGGGTATGTCGATTGACCATTAGGATACAAAATCTCGGCAAAAAAAAATTTGAAATTTCATCATTTTAGTAAGAAGGTACCTACCTTATGATTTAGATTTTGGAAAACTTTGGAAGGTCATAACTTTTTTTCTATTATAGATAGAAAGCTGAATCTTTCACTGAATGTCATCATTTTCAAAGGACTACAATCCCTGAAAAAATCAGCTCATTTGCACTTATAGTTTCTGAGATAAAATCGTGTTAAGCAATTTGGGGTGATTTATCAATTTTTCAATATTTCTGAGTGCCTTTTTTCATAGATTTCGGCTTCAAATCTGAGAATAATTTAGTTTATGGAGTTTGGGGGTATGTCGATTGACCATTAGGATACAAAATCTCGGCAAAAAAAAAATTTGAAATTTCATCATTTTAGTAAGAAGGTACCTACCTTATGATTTAGATTTTGGAAAACTTTGGAAGGTCATAACTTTTTTTCTATTATAGATAGAAAGCTGAATCTTTCACTGAATGTCATCATTTTCAAAGGACTACAATCCCTGAAAAAATCAGCTCATTTGCACTTATAGTTTCTGAGATAAAATCGTGTTAAGCAATTTGGGGTGATTTATCAATTTTTCAATATTTCTGAGTGCCTTTTTTCATAGATTTCGGCTTCAAATCTGAGAATAATTTAGTTTATGGAGTTTGGGGTATGTCGATTGACCATTAGGATACAAAATCTCGGCAAAAAAAAATTTGAAATTTCATCATTTTAGTAAAGGTACCTACCTTATGATTTAGATTTTGGAAAACTTTGGAAGGTCATAACTTTTTTTCTATTATAGATAGAAAGCTGAATCTTTCACTGAATGTAATCATTTTCAAAGAACTACAATCCCTGAAAAAATCAGCTCATTTGCACTTATAGTTTCTGAGATAAAATCGTGTTAAGCAATTTGGGGAGATTTATCTATTTTTCAATATTTCTGAGTGCCTTTTTTCATAGATTTCGGCTTCAAATCTGAGAATAATTTAGTTTATGGAGTTTGGGGTATGTCGATTGACCATTAGGATACAAAATCTCGGCAAAAAAAAAATTTGAAATTTCATCATTTTAGTAAGAAGGTACCTACCTTATGATTTAGATTTTGGAAAACTTTGGAAGGTCATAACTTTTTTTCTATTATAGATAGAAAGCTGAATCTTTCACTGAATGTCATCATTTTCAAAGGACTACAATCCCTGAAAAAATCAGCTCATTTGCACTTATAGTTTCTGAGATAAAATCGTGTTAAGCAATTTGGGGTGATTTATCAATTTTTCAATATTTCTGAGTGCCTTTTTTCATAGATTTCGGCTTCAAATCTGAGAATAATTTAGTTTATGGAGTTTGGGGTATGTCGATTGACCATTAGGATACAAAATCTCGGCAAAAAAAAATTTGAAATTTCATCATTTTAGTAAGAAGGTACCTACCTTATGATTTAGATTTTGGAAAACTTTGGAAGGTCATAACTTTTTTTCTATTATAGATAGAAAGCTGAATCTTTCACTGAATGTAATCATTTTCAAAGAACTACAATCCCTGAAAAAATCAGCTCATTTGCACTTATAGTTTCTGAGATAAAATCGTGTTAAGCAATTTGGGGAGATTTATCTATTTTTCAATATTTCTGAGTGCCTTTTTTCATAGATTTCGGCTTCAAATCTGAGAATAATTTAGTTTATGGAGTTTGGGGTATGTCGATTGACCATTAGGATACAAAATCTCGGCAAAAAAAAATTTGAAATTTCATCATTTTAGTAAGAAGGTACCTACCTTATGATTTAGATTTTGGAAAACTTTGGAAGGTCATAACTTTTTTTCTATTATAGATAGAAAGCTGAATCTTTCACTGAATGTCATCATTTTCAAAGGACTACAATCCCTGAAAAAATCAGCTCATTTGCACTTATAGTTTCTGAGATAAAATCGTGTTAAGCAATTTGGGGAGATTTATCAATTTTTCAATATTTCTGAGTGCCTTTTTTCATAGATTTCGGCTTCAAATCTGAGAATAATTTAGTTTATGGAGTTTGGGGTATGTCGATTGACCATTAGGATACAAAATCTCGGCAAAAAAAAATTTGAAATTTCATCATTTTAGTAAGAAGGTACCTACCTTATGATTTAGATTTTGGAAAACTTTGGAAGGTCATAACTTTTTTTCTATTATAGATAGAAAGCTGAATCTTTCACTGAATGTAATCATTTTCAAAGAACTACAATCCCTGAAAAAATCAGCTCATTTGCACTTATAGTTTCTGAGATAAAATCGTGTTAAGCAATTTGGGGTGATTTATCAATTTTTCAATATTTCTGAGTGCCTTTTTTCATAGATTTCGGCTTCAAATCTGAGAATAATTTAGTTTATGGAGTTTGGGGTATGTCGATTGACCATTAGGATACAAAATCTCGGCAAAAAAAAATTTGAAATTTCATCATTTTAGTAAGAAGGTACCTACCTTATGATTTAGATTTTGGAAAACTTTGGAAGGTCATAACTTTTTTTCTATTATAGATAGAAAGCTGAATCTTTCACTGAATGTAATCATTTTCAAAGAACTACAATCCCTGAAAAAATCAGCTCATTTGCACTTATAGTTTCTGAGATAAAATCGTGTTAAGCAATTTGGGGTGATTTATCAATTTTTCAATATTTCTGAGTGCCTTTTTTCATAGATTTCGGCTTCAAATCTGAGAATAATTTAGTTTATGGAGTTTGGGGTATGTCGATTGACCATTAGGATACAAAATCTCGGCAAAAAAAAATTTGAAATTTCATCATTTTAGTAAGAAGGTACCTACCTTATGATTTAGATTTTGGAAAACTTTGGAAGGTCATAACTTTTTTTCTATTATAGATAGAAAGCTGAATCTTTCACTGAATGTAATCATTTTCAAAGAACTACAATCCCTGAAAAAATCAGCTCATTTGCACTTATAGTTTCTGAGATAAAATCGTGTTAAGCAATTTGGGGTGATTTATCAATTTTTCAATATTTCTGAGTGCCTTTTTTCATAGATTTCGGCTTCAAATCTGAGAATAATTTAGTTTATGGAGTTTGGGGTATGTCGATTGACCATTAGGATACAAAATCTCGGCAAAAAAAAATTTGAAATTTCATCATTTTAGTAAGAAGGTACCTACCTTATGATTTAGATTTTGGAAAACTTTGGAAGGTCATAACTTTTTTTCTATTATAGATAGAAAGCTGAATCTTTCACTGAATGTAATCATTTTCAAAGAACTACAATCCCTGAAAAAATCAGCTCATTTGCACTTATAGTTTCTGAGATAAAATCGTGTTAAGCAATTTGGGGTGATTTATCAATTTTTCAATATTTCTGAGTGCCTTTTTTCATAGATTTCGGCTTCAAATCTGAGAATAATTTAGTTTATGGAGTTTGGGGTATGTCGATTGACCATTAGGATACAAAATCTCGGCAAAAAAAAATTTGAAATTTCATCATTTTAGTAAGAAGGTACCTACCTTATGATTTAGATTTTGGAAAACTTTGGAAGGTCATAACTTTTTTTCTATTATAGATAGAAAGCTGAATCTTTCACTGAATGTAATCATTTTCAAAGAACTACAATCCCTGAAAAAATCAGCTCATTTGCACTTATAGTTTCTGAGATAAAATCGTGTTAAGCAATTTGGGGTGATTTATCAATTTTTCAATATTTCTGAGTGCCTTTTTTCATAGATTTCGGCTTCAAATCTGAGAATAATTTAGTTTATGGAGTTTGGGGTATGTCGATTGACCATTAGGATACAAAATCTCGGCAAAAAAAAATTTGAAATTTCATCATTTTAGTAAGAAGGTACCTACCTTATGATTTAGATTTTGGAAAACTTTGGAAGGTCATAACTTTTTTTCTATTATAGATAGAAAGCTGAATCTTTCACTGAATGTAATCATTTTCAAAGAACTACAATCCCTGAAAAAATCAGCTCATTTGCACTTATAGTTTCTGAGATAAAATCGTGTTAAGCAATTTGGGGTAATTTATCAATTTTTCAATATTTCTGAGTGCCTTTTTTCATAGATTTCGGCTTCAAATCTGAGAATAATTTAGTTTATGGAGTTTGGGGTATGTCGATTGACCATTAGGATACAAAATCTCGGCAAAAAAAAATTTGAAATTTCATCATTTTAGTAAGAAGGTACCTACCTTATGATTTAGATTTTGGAAAACTTTGGAAGGTCATAACTTTTTTTCTATTATAGATAGAAAGCTGAATCTTTCACTGAATGTCATCATTTTCAAAGGACTACAATCCCTGAAAAAATCAGCTCATTTGCACTTATAGTTTCTGAGATAAAATCGTGTTAAGCAATTTGGGGTGATTTATCAATTTTTCAATATTTCTGAGTGCCTTTTTTCATAGATTTCGGCTTCAAATCTGAGAATAATTTAGTTTATGGAGTTTGGGGTATGTCGATTGACCATTAGGATACAAAATCTCGGCAAAAAAAAATTTGAAATTTCATCATTTTAGTAAGAAGGTACCTACCTTATGATTTAGATTTTGGAAAACTTTGGAAGGTCATAACTTTTTTTCTATTATAGATAGAAAGCTGAATCTTTCACTGAATGTCATCATTTTCAAAGGACTACAATCCCTGAAAAAATCAGCTCATTTGCACTTATAGTTTCTGAGATAAAATCGTGTTAAGCAATTTGGGGTGATTTATCAATTTTTCAATATTTCTGAGTGCCTTTTTTCATAGATTTCGGCTTCAAATCTGAGAATAATTTAGTTTATGGAGTTTGGGGTATGTCGATTGACCATTAGGATACAAAATCTCGGCAAAAAAAAATTTGAAATTTCATCATTTTAGTACCTTATGATTTAGATTTTGGAAAACTTTGGAAGGTCATAACTTTTTTTCTATTATAGATAGAAAGCTGAATCTTTCACTGAATGTAATCATTTTCAAAGAACTACAATCCCTGAAAAAATCAGCTCATTTGCACTTATAGTTTCTGAGATAAAATCGTGTTAAGCAATTTGGGGTGATTTATCAATTTTTCAATATTTCTGAGTGCCTTTTTTCATAGATTTCGGCTTCAAATCTGAGAATAATTTAGTTTATGGAGTTTGGGGTATGTCGATTGACCATTAGGATACAAAATCTCGGCAAAAAAAAATTTGAAATTTCATCATTTTAGTAAGAAGGTACCTACCTTATGATTTAGATTTTGGAAAACTTTGGAAGGTCATAACTTTTTTTCTATTATAGATAGAAAGCTGAATCTTTCACTGAATGTAATCATTTTCAAAGAACTACAATCCCTGAAAAAATCAGCTCATTTGCACTTATAGTTTCTGAGATAAAATCGTGTTAAGCAATTTGGGGTGATTTATCAATTTTTCAATATTTCTGAGTGCCTTTTTTCATAGATTTCGGCTTCAAATCTGAGAATAATTTAGTTTATGGAGTTTGGGGTATGTCGATTGACCATTAGGATACAAAATCTCGGCAAAAAAAAATTTGAAATTTCATCATTTTAGTAAGAAGGTACCTACCTTATGATTTAGATTTTGGAAAACTTTGGAAGGTCATAACTTTTTTTTCTATTATAGATAGAAAGCTGAATCTTTCACTGAATGTCATCATTTTCAAAGGACTACAATCCCTGAAAAAATCAGCTCATTTGCACTTATAGTTTCTGAGATAAAATCGTGTTAAGCAATTTGGGGTGATTTATCAATTTTTCAATATTTCTGAGTGCCTTTTTTCATAGATTTCGGCTTCAAATCTGAGAATAATTTAGTTTATGGAGTTTGGGGTATGTCGATTGACCATTAGGATACAAAATCTCGGCAAAAAAAAATTTGAAATTTCATCATTTTAGTAAGAAGGTACCTACCTTATGATTTAGATTTTGGAAAACTTTGGAAGGTCATAACTTTTTTTCTATTATAGATAGAAAGCTGAATCTTTCACTGAATGTCATCATTTTCAAAGGACTACAATCCCTGAAAAAATCAGCTCATTTGCACTTATAGTTTCTGAGATAAAATCGTGTTAAGCAATTTGGGGTGATTTATCAATTTTTCAATATTTCTGAGTGCCTTTTTTCATAGATTTCGGCTTCAAATCTGAGAATAATTTAGTTTATGGAGTTTGGGGTATGTCGATTGACCATTAGGATACAAAATCTCGGCAAAAAAAAATTTGAAATTTCATCATTTTAGTAAGAAGGTACCTACCTTATGATTTAGATTTTGGAAAACTTTGGAAGGTCATAACTTTTTTTTCTATTATAGATAGAAAGCTGAATCTTTCACTGAATGTCATCATTTCAAAGGACTACAATCCCTGAAAAAATCAGCTCATTTGCACTTATAGTTTCTGAGATAAAATCGTGTTAAGCAATTTGGGGTGATTTATCAATTTTTCAATATTTCTGAGTGCCTTTTTTCATAGATTTCGGCTTCAAATCTGAGAATAATTTAGTTTATGGAGTTTGGGGTATGTCGATTGACCATTAGGATACAAAATCTCGGCAAAAAAAAATTTGAAATTTCATCATTTTAGTAAGAAGGTACCTACCTTATGATTTAGATTTTGGAAAACTTTGGAAGGTCATAACTTTTTTTCTATTATAGATAGAAAGCTGAATCTTTCACTGAATGTAATCATTTTCAAAGAACTACAATCCCTGAAAAAATCAGCTCATTTGCACTTATAGTTTCTGAGATAAAATCGTGTTAAGCAATTTGGGGAGATTTATCTATTTTTCAATATTTCTGAGTGCCTTTTTTCATAGATTTCGGCTTCAAATCTGAGAATAATTTAGTTTATGGAGTTTGGGGTATGTCGATTGACCATTAGGATACAAAATCTCGGCAAAAAAAAATTTGAAATTTCATCATTTTAGTAAGAAGGTACCTACCTTATGATTTAGATTTTGGAAAACTTTGGAAGGTCATAACTTTTTTTCTATTATAGATAGAAAGCTGAATCTTTCACTGAATGTCATCATTTTCAAAGGACTACAATCCCTGAAAAAATCAGCTCATTTGCACTTATAGTTTCTGAGATAAAATCGTGTTAAGCAATTTGGGGAGATTTATCAATTTTTCAATATTTCTGAGTGCCTTTTTTTCATAGATTTCGGCTTCAAATCTGAGAATAATTTAGTTTATGGAGTTTGGGGTATGTCGATTGACCATTAGGATACAAAATCTCGGCAAAAAAAAAATTGAAATTTCATCATTTTAGTAAGAAGGTACCTACCTTATGATTTAGATTTTGGAAAACTTTGGAAGGTCATAACTTTTTTTCTATTATAGATAGAAAGCTGAATCTTTCACTGAATGTAATCATTTTCAAAGAACTACAATCCCTGAAAAAATCAGCTCATTTGCACTTATAGTTTCTGAGATAAAATCGTGTTAAGCAATTTGGGGTGATTTATCAATTTTTCAATATTTCTGAGTGCCTTTTTTCATAGATTTCGGCTTCAAATCTGAGAATAATTTAGTTTATGGAGTTTGGGGTATGTCGATTGACCATTAGGATACAAAATCTCGGCAAAAAAAAATTTGAAATTTCATCATTTTAGTAAGAAGGTACCTACCTTATGATTTAGATTTTGGAAAACTTTGGAAGGTCATAACTTTTTTTCTATTATAGATAGAAAGCTGAATCTTTCACTGAATGTAATCATTTTCAAAGAACTACAATCCCTGAAAAAATCAGCTCATTTGCACTTATAGTTTCTGAGATAAAATCGTGTTAAGCAATTTGGGGTGATTTATCAATTTTTCAATATTTCTGAGTGCCTTTTTTCATAGATTTCGGCTTCAAATCTGAGAATAATTTAGTTTATGGAGTTTGGGGTATGTCGATTGACCATTAGGATACAAAATCTCGGCAAAAAAAAAATTGAAATTTCATCATTTTAGTAAGAAGGTACCTACCTTATGATTTAGATTTTGGAAAACTTTGGAAGGTCATAACTTTTTTTCTATTATAGATAGAAAGCTGAATCTTTCACTGAATGTCATCATTTTCAAAGGACTACAATCCCTGAAAAAATCAGCTCATTTGCACTTATAGTTTCTGAGATAAAATCGTGTTAAGCAATTTGGGGTGATTTATCAATTTTTCAATATTTCTGAGTGCCTTTTTTCATAGATTTCGGCTTCAAATCTGAGAATAATTTAGTTTATGGAGTTTGGGGTATGTCGATTGACCATTAGGATACAAAATCTCGGCAAAAAAAAATTTGAAATTTCATCATTTTAGTACCTTATGATTTAGATTTTGGAAAACTTTGGAAGGTCATAACTTTTTTTTCTATTATAGATAGAAAGCTGAATCTTTCACTGAATGTAATCATTTTCAAAGAACTACAATCCCTGAAAAAATCAGCTCATTTGCACTTATAGTTTCTGAGATAAAATCGTGTTAAGCAATTTGGGGGAGATTTATCAATTTTTCAATATTTCTGAGTGCCTTTTTTCATAGATTTCGGCTTCAAATCTGAGAATAATTTAGTTTATGGAGTTTGGGGTATGTCGATTGACCATTAGGATACAAAATCTCGGCAAAAAAAATTTTGAAATTTCATCATTTTAGTAAGAAGGTACCTACCTTATGATTTAGATTTTGGAAAACTTTGGAAGGTCATAACTTTTTTTCTATTATAGATAGAAAGCTGAATCTTTCACTGAATGTCATCATTTTCAAAGGACTACAATCCCTGAAAAAATCAGCTCATTTGCACTTATAGTTTCTGAGATAAAATCGTGTTAAGCAATTTGGGGAGAATTTATCAATTTTTCAATATTTCTGAGTGCCTTTTTTCATAGATTTCGGCTTCAAATCTGAGAATAATTTAGTTTATGGAGTTTGGGGTATGTCGATTGACCATTAGGATACAAAATCTCGGCAAAAAAAATTTTGAAATTTCATCATTTTAGTAAGAAGGTACCTACCTTATGATTTAGATTTTGGAAAACTTTGGAAGGTCATAACTTTTTTTCTATTATAGATAGAAAGCTGAATCTTTCACTGAATGTCATCATTTTCAAAGGACTACAATCCCTGAAAAAATCAGCTCATTTGCACTTATAGTTTCTGAGATAAAATCGTGTTAAGCAATTTTGGGGAGATTTATCAATTTTTCAATATTTCTGAGTGCCTTTTTTCATAGATTTCGGCTTCAAATCTGAGAATAATTTAGTTTATGGAGTTTGGGGTATGTCGATTGACCATTAGGATACAAAATCTCGGCAAAAAAAATTTTGAAATTTCATCATTTTAGTAAGAAGGTACCTACCTTATGATTTAGATTTTGGAAAAACTTTGGAAGGTCATAACTTTTTTTTCTATTATAGATAGAAAGCTGAATCTTTCACTGAATGTCATCATTTTCAAAGGACTACAATCCCTGAAAAAATCAGCTCATTTGCACTTATAGTTTCTGAGATAAAATCGTGTTAAGCAATTTGGGGTGATTTATCAATTTTTCAATATTTCTGAGTGCCTTTTTTCATAGATTTCGGCTTCAAATCTGAGAATAATTTAGTTTATGGAGTTTGGGGTATGTCGATTGACCATTAGGATACAAAATCTCGGCAAAAAAAAATTTGAAATTTCATCATTTTAGTACCTTATGATTTAGATTTTGGAAAACTTTGGAAGGTCATAACTTTTTTTCTATTATAGATAGAAAGCTGAATCTTTCACTGAATGTCATCATTTTCAAAGGACTACAATCCCTGAAAAAATCAGCTCATTTGCACTTATAGTTTCTGAGATAAAATCGTGTTAAGCAATTTGGGGAGATTTATCAATTTTTCAATATTTCTGAGTGCCTTTTTTCATAGATTTCGGCTTCAAATCTGAGAATAATTTAGTTTATGGAGTTTGGGGTATGTCGATTGACCATTAGGATACAAAATCTCGGCAAAAAAAATTTTGAAATTTCATCATTTTAGTAAGAAGGTACCTACCTTATGATTTAGATTTTGGAAAACTTTGGAAGGTCATAACTTTTTTTCTATTATAGATAGAAAGCTGAATCTTTCACTGAATGTCATCATTTTCAAAGGACTACAATCCCTGAAAAAATCAGCTCATTTGCACTTATAGTTTCTAA